>CM057337.1:644982934-645580434 GCA_030015575.1 Agapanthus africanus | reverse complement strand
TAAAAACGGGAACTCCTGGTCTACGACATATTTTAACGATCCGATCCGTTCAAGTTGATCATCCTATCCTTAAATATGTGTATGAAAAATCAGAAAATAAAGCCTATGCATCGGATGACGTCTATGTTGCATTATCAAAAAACGTTTATTTTTACACCCATTGATGCATCGGCTGGAGGTCTTTAAATCTCTTGATTTTTCATACATATATATTTGAGGATAGGGTGATCAATTTGAATGGATCGGGTCGTAAACCGGGAGTCCCCGTTTTTAAAAAACACAGACCGGTCTGAAATGGATATATATATGATCCATTGCAGACCGGTCCGCGTTTTTTAAAAACAGGAACTCCCTGTCTATGTCTACGACATATTTGAACGATCCGATCCGCTCAAATTGACCACTCTATACTCAAATATATATGTATGAAAAATCAAAAGATTTGAAGATCTATAACCGAATGCCCAGATCATACGAAACTTAATATACACATACTTTAGATGATGGATATCAAGATGGACAGAGCCGACCGTTGAAAAAAATCGTGTAATGGATTATTTTACATAGAGTGTAACTTAGTTACACCTAAGAAGTAAAATAGCCGCTCCGTCTATATATAATGAAGGACATCTATAGGAGGGAACCCTCCTACGACGTTGAGAAAACTCAATCCTTCAACTTTTTTCAGACGATCGGCACTGTTCATCTTGACCTTAATCGTTTAGTATGTAGATACACCAAATTTCATTTAATTCTAACATTTTCACCGTTGATTTAGTGACGTAAAAAATACTATAAATGGTCTATTGTCATAACCCTTTAATTTTGCACCCATTAAATCAACGGAGAAAAGGTGTTAAATTCACATGAAATTTGGTGTACCTACATCTTAGATGATAAAAATGATGATGGCGGGTGCCGATCATCGAAAAAGACAGTTGACGGTTGATTTTTTCAATGACATGGAAGGGAATTCTCTCCTTATGGCAGATGGCAGTAATTGAGAGAGAGAGAGAGAGAGAGAGAGAGTTTTGGTCTTTACAAGATATTTCTCAAGAAAGGGCAGATGGCACTAAATATGGGATCTTTGGTAACATTTCAGTTGATAAACAGGAAGGAAATATACTTATTTTCTATAACATTGCTCCCACCCTTCAGTTGGAATTTGGAAAGCTTCTTTTAATTCTCTAAACTTGGAGCAGGGTTTTCTCCTGTGGTCCAGCCACTGGGATTCAACCATTAAGAACTTGTGCTTATGATAATATTCCATGCTTGCGAGTCAATGATAGGTAACTTTGCACTTAACATAAGTAACATGAAATCGTTTATCTGGACTACTATATTACTTTAACCTATATTTATGTTTCTTTTGGCATAAGAACAAAACCAAGTACCGCAGCAGTACAAACGGAAGTCTGAAGGGAATTAACCAGCGAGAGTGAAGGAAGATAAGTAATTGGCACATTTGGTTAAATTGGATGTAGTTACATTCATAGTGGCACAAACAGATAATTAAAATGTCTAAAAAAATATATACAATCATAAGATAAGTACAAAACTTTCTAACTTCTGTTCACTTAAAGTTCTATCTAATTTACATTTAATATTAGTGGTTGTTGGGAAATAAAGCTGCAATGTAGCTTGTATTACAGAAAAGGGATATTTTCCATGTTCAGTTAGCAACATGTTCCTTAGGAGTTGGGAAATTTGGAAATGGAGATGCAAAATGAGCAAACTGTGTTAGCTGCAACAAATTCCACGGCCATTACAAAATAACTTATGGATGCCACATCAGTGATGCCATATTAAAAGAATATTATTGCAGCACCAATTACAAATCCTGCACCATTTGCACCTATCCAACCATTACACTTGCATTAAAACCGTAAATCCTACAACATAAGTTTCAAGTATTGGAGCTTATTTTCCTGTAACTTTATTATGGGTGAGATGCATTTGGTAGCGTAGCAAATTGACTGTGAAAGCTAAATCAGCATTCAAATATCTTTCACGATTCGGTACACTACTTACAGCAGTCACATAACGGCAAAACGAGATCAACATTATGGCCAATAATATTGCAAGAACAAGAACTGCAACTCATGTCACACACAACAGCACCAAGAGATGTGGTCCATGTGGAAAGAAGTAGATTAGGGTTGCATCCGGATCCGGATATTTATCGAATTCGGAATATGGATTTTTGGGATCCGGTCAATACAGATATGGAAATATACTAAAATATTTTTCTGAATACAGCGAAGGTTTTAGAGAAATTATCTGGATATGGATAATATATACAAATTCACTACGGATGCGGATATCCGGAAACAAATAGAAGAATATATTTTTTTTAGTTAATAATGCTTATTTAAACCATATATATTTTTGCACATTTTATATGTTAGGCATTAAAAGAACGTTTTGACATATTATTTCATCAAGTTCGTTCCAAAAAATGCAAAATTGGCTAGTAATATGTGTAATATATTTGTTGGCATGTTCACTTGCACATATTTGTTTTTATCAAATATTTTGCGTACACATGCTAAATAAGTATTCAAATTCATTACTGAAATGTATCAATTACATACACATTAACGCTCGGCATTCAAATTTGTTTTATCTTAAAAAATTTAATCTCATATCTGATTTGTATCTACATATGTTTCTTTAATATCTGCTTTGTATCCATATCCAATATTGTCAAATACGGATAGGAATGTTTATAGCCGAACTATATCTATATTCGTATTCGTGTCCATCACTAGAAAACAAATATGGACAAAGTAATCATATCTGCTCTCTGTCTAATCCGGATGCAACCCTATATAGGATGCATCATGTCCTCACAGGACAAAATTTCTGTGCAAATCATATTCTCTGAAAACCCAATTGTGGAAAAAACATGCATGTGTTGATGCATGAAAATTTACAAAACAGGATATGTATTCTAATCCAGATGGTAAACTATCAATTATTATGAAACTAATAATGCAGTTTGAAAAGCATATGAGAAATGGCACATGAGGGTAAATTCAAGTAATGGGACAAGTCAATACCGACCTTTGACATTCTCAGCTCGTAATTCATTTTTGAAGGCCCTACACACTCTTTCTCAAAGCTTTGATTGCATTGAAGAAAACCGGCATTGAACTTAGCCATGGAAGGAAGTCTCAAGATTTGAAGTCGATCCATTTTATCCTCACATTTTGTGTACAATGACTCGCACAGCTTTGATGACTGATATTCATTTGCCAGAAGTAGATTCTTAAATACCTGCACAGAAAACCAAAGTGATGAGAGAAAATAACAATTAATAACTAGATAAAACGTATATAACTAATTACTGTCATAATTATTTTCAACCTCTAGATGAGCAGTATTTCAAGATATGAAATCAAATCCATATACTGAAATACTTCCATGCACATTTTAGGTTACCAGCAAATCCTGAACAGTTAAACAATAAAGTTTTCATGCATATTTTTTATTAACTATGAACTAAGAAACATATATAAACCCAATTATTCGCAATTAGGATTACTTGGAAAACAGCAAGCTTATTCCATTTAGAGATTTTACAGGAAGAGAACATATGATTGTCAAACTCGCAAGATACAATTTTGAACATATGTAAGAGGAGATCATTGGCTTATATAAGGGTGGTTGGAAATAGGATAAATTATTAAACGCAATCGAAAAGCGAGCATTCAAGAATGTGCTCGACAATGTTTTCGCTTTAAGTTGCACAAACATACCTTCTGCAATTCATCATCAAGTCTGACAACGGACCGTACAGCATGATGGCGACCAAAATGTTGTTCATCAAATAATTTGTTCGCTACACTTTTCGCTTCATCATGAGCCTGCTCCAGACTGATCTCTGAAATTGGTAAATGCACCTTATCCATTTGTTGATTGTATAGCTTGAGACACCGTTCAAGGATCACCTTATTGAAGACCTCGACAAGAGAACCCGTAGTCGGAATTTCTCCTTTGTTCAAGGCTTCAAGTATCTGATACAACAATACGAAGACTAGAATTAGTTTGACCAAATATACTGAACCACAGTACTAAAGTTGCAATAACTTTTTGTTGTGTCCAAGTAAATACAAGGCTAAATTACAAGAAAATCCCTCAACTATCGCTATTTTCACTAAACTGCCTCAAAGTTTATTATGACAGTAACCCCCCCCCCCTCCCAAACCCCCAAAAAAATGGTTATAAGGGAGTCTTTTTAAATTAAAATACCTTAAAATGCAGCAATTTAAAAAAGCTAACAGTAATTTAAAAAACTCCTAGGTAGTTTCGTGAAAAATGCTCGTGGTTAAGGGTGGTTTAGTGTAATTAAGCCTATATAATTGATGTAGGAATTCAATTGTAATGAGAAGTGATATAAATGCAGCAGCCTGCAATTAAACAAACCTGCTCTAAAAAGGATGAAAACTCCTTTCCAGTAAGAGTTTTTCCCTGCACAATCTTTGGGCGTACAACAGTTGCAAGGAGTTCTTTCAACTGATCCCTTTTTTCCACATATGCTGGTTCGAGCTCACTGTCCTTCATCTCACAAAGTTTTGTCCTTTGAAGGTGCGGCTGTCAAACAATATGACCACTACTGTGAACATCAAAAGAATATAATAATGGAATATGCGCATATAGCATGTTTTCTGAGTACCATTGAGCAACAGAATAAAGGAGTATTTACATAACATGCAATGGATAAATATAATAGATTGTGGAGAAACAATATATTATACATCATATCCAATCCTCGAGAAAATGACTGATAAGCCGTGACGAAAAAAGATCTCATAAATAAAGCTAGGGGTGGTATGTTGTTAGGTAACGTCAGCTTTGACCAGAGCCAAAATGGCTGACTCAAGCCACCGATTATTTACCAGGCATATTTCATGACCCAAACTTAACCCGATAATAATTAATTGACCCAGTCCTTAGCTAACTCACCCGACTATCAAATATTTAAGTTTGTGTATCTAATATTTCAATGGCTTATTAAAAATCAATTTTAAGACTTAAAAAGACAACAAGCGGTTGAATTGGTTTGAAGAATCAGTTTTGGGTACGAGATCATGTGATTTGAGTCGGGATCTTGTTTCACTAATGAGCTAAAAATATTACTAGTTAGATTTTTTATTCAGGCCAAATTGGGCTAGTTGGATCAAGACCCTTGATCCAAATCCAACCCGTTGATAAATCGATTAGGCCGATTGACAAATTTTGACCCATACCCATTTGTATCCTGCCATTACCAATGACGTCGGGTTATCAGATGGGTCAAATTTTCCACCCATGACTAAAGTAGCAAAAATGAATCCAGATATTATCAAAAGGTCAGGTCGCTATTGACAAAAATAAGTGTCCATAATTGTAAAGCACTCACTATTCAATAATCTTAGGGTTAATAGCATGTAATTTCATATACGATAGATGGCTGGGAAATTATTTCCCATCTTTCACAGTAGTCACTTCCACCCCATCCTTCATAATGCACTTTTACCCTTCTTCCTTTTTTTTCTTTTCCCCTTTCTATGCCAGCTTCAAAAACAAGATTTACAGTTGTATTCTACCCCCTTTCTTTCTCTCTCGCCAACTTCATCTCCCATCCCTAAACCACCTCCATTGCTTAGTTTTCAACTGAAGGGAGAATGTTATTGAAATGATTAAGATGATTAAGAAGAAGAATGATATTAAATAAGTAGTGTAAAGGAAAATCTAAGAAGCCGCGGTTTGTTTTCAACACAAAAAAAATATCGTTTGCATAATTAAAATATCATGAAAGATAAAGCCAAGCCAAATGTTTCTTTGAACTAGTTGCATTCAAACAAGCCAGATGGGTAAAGGCGAAAATCCACAAAGAAAGCTTTGTAACTCCCAAAAATAATAATAATAACACACAGCACTCATCTATGTAATCTTTTGACAACCACCAATCTTTTCTCCCTGTTTTCTCCCTGTTCATATGGGATTTTGTTCTTAGTGCTGAGGGATATGATAGGAATTGTTTCCTCATGCTCATTTATGAACGCAGATGCCATAGTGCAATTCATTGCATTTGGCCCAATTATGATTTGTGTGGGTCTGCAAATAGTTGTGTATGGTTCTAGCATGATATCTTCACTATAATTTTTCTAATCGTTGTGTCTCTCTTCGCAGTCTACTTTGAGAATGCAGATCACTGCCAAGGGGGGAAGGCAAAGAAGAAACATTCAGAGCAATTTTGCTTGGTCCTGTCATGCCTCCGTATTCTTAAAAGAAAGGATTTTCCTTTTCCCTGTCTTTGTTGACCGTCGCTTTTGATTCCCCTTTCATATTATGTGTAAGCTTTTTGGAGCATTTACCTTGTTCTGTAGACTTCTGTAATTTTTCTTTTAGTTCACTTTTTGGTAATGTTTATAGGGAAGAAATATTCACATCGTTATAATAGATGTAGATAAATTAGAATAATTAACAAAAAGGTGTCGTTTTGTGGGTGACTTAACTTTGATACTCACAAATAATCTTTTTTTTATACTTTCTGGCATTCTATTTTTGTAGTTAACTTTATTTCCCCTTTTAGTAAGAAATTTGTGTTTTGAATGGTGAATTATTCAATTTGTAAGTAAATTTTGAATGTATTTGCTGCTGCCACGCTAAAATTATATCAAAATTTTGAATGAAATCTTATTGGAAAATATATAATCTAATGTATATGCTAATTATTGTGTTTCACCACAAAAGAAAAAAAATTGATTTGCGTTCTTTTCCTTTCGTAATTAATATATTGTACAAATTTTCTTCTGTCGTATGCATGATTTGATTTCTAACCAAAATAGGAATGTATGTTACTAGCAAACTAGAATTCTAAACCTAACCATTTTTACTTCAAAAAAATAAATAACTATGCTTCGTTATTTTTTATGGAAATATATACTTTCTATATTCAAATTCCTATACAAGATGCCGCTATCAATTTTCATAGAAATTTCTATTTCTATTATTTGTGTTAATAATATATGCATTGCCGAAGAGAACTTGGCTAGTTACACCTATTATTTGTGTTAAGAAAATATATTCTTGCACTATACTTTTCAGAAAATAGTAGTCAGCAATTTTCGTAAATAGAAGAATCATCTACATATACACTTTGCTCTGTAGCCACATTTACACATCTGGCTTCTTCAATATATCCTATCTCGCTTGTGTCCCACATGTGACGCATGGGGCTGATTTGTAGTGTGATATAAAACACAAAGGTGGGTAAGGCTTGAACTTGAAGGGAGAACAACCATAAACGAGTGGGATAAGATGCCATACCTGTGGCAAGCTAAAGGCTGTACTGTTATCACCCATCATTGCAAGGGATTCTCTAATCTGGTTTACCTAATAAATCGTTCAGCGCAAAGTCAGAACAGCTATGGCATCCGGTCCAAATCGATTTATAACTTGAGGCAGAAATACCTGATCAATGTTTTTGTCTCCTGCAATTGAATATGATTTGTTAACTCTAAGTTAATAAAGTTTTTATTACATTACAATTATACTAATCAGATGTAACTATAACTAACCATCATAATTGGGGACTCGCTGGAGAGCTTCATTCACCATTTCTTGAACGGACTTCCCTTCTGTAAGAAACCGTAGAGATCAAAGTCAGTAAATACCAAAAATTAACTCAAGGTTCCTATTGCATCAGTTAAAAAAATGTTGACAAGAAGTGATGCCTCAGCTTATGTGGCAGAGAGAAACAGGACTAAACAGTATCACCAAGGTGCATCAGAAATAAATTAGTATTTTGTGTATATAACAGTCAGAAGATGAGATTTTATTCACTTTTGGCTTTTACATGACCATTAAAGTTTGAACAAAATTTTCTTTCCAGTATACCTGATCATCAAGGAGTACGGGAGGCCCTCTAATATTCATTGGTTTTCAGGTCAGGAATTTGCAAGTACTTGTAAAAAGGTTGACATCAGGTCAACAACAAATTTGACAAATCTTTCATGAAACCTTGTTTCATGACGGACCCCGTTTCGAGGGGATAAGGCTTAGATGAAGGTGAAAGAGTTCATAAGTGAGATACTTGACACACAAGTATAGTAAGTAAATGTTGATCAACTATATATAGTAGTGATACTAAGCATAACTGATTTGAATAAATAAGCGGTTCAACATTTGAGGATTTATGATGAAAAGTTCACTAAGGAAATTTCCAAATTATTTATTTGTTAAATCCATTGACTTTTATTTATGAAAGTAGAAGTTTGTTGAATTCCTTCACTTTTATAGAAATGGAAATAGGGGCGCAATCTTTAGACTCAAAGGACAAATAGACCCTAGCCAGACCCTAAAATTACCAGTTATGAGTAGGTCATATTAGGATATGACCACATATATCGCTATCATGACCTGATACACGTTTATTAAATGGGTCAAAGTTGGGTCTTAGAATATGAACCATGATCTTTGATATCATGACCCAAAAAGATGTATACATTTTTTTGATTTTTTCTAAATGAATGACGTCAAAAATCAAGTATTTTGGTTAAATTGAGTGAAATAAAGCTTTTTTGGCATTTGACTTAAATAGGTTCAACCCCTTCTAGCAATTCTTTAGCATTTCTACTAATTTAGATTGTTCCCTAGCTACTAGAATTCGGAGGAATGCTCCTTCACTGCAAAGATTAAGGCACATGATCCCTAAAGGTAGGTCTCATCACCACCAACAATTTGACCTCTCAAGTCTTTGCACCCCATGGATTTGCACCAGCCATAATTCATACATCACGTCTATAAACAGTATCAAAAATTGGTCAGTTGTGGGCTATAAGACATGTTCCATAGCCAACTCCATCTTTTATGGACTATTTTCGAAAAGCGGTAACTATGATTTTACAAAAATCTGACAATACAATTGCTTTAGGTATAATTGTATCTTTATCGCATGCAGTTGACACTACAGGGGAAAATACATTCATAGCAACTAGGAACTGTAAAAATCTAGAATCTCTTATGTTTGTGAGGATTGAGGACCTTAATGATCTATGGTTGTTAGTTTACCGACAAATTCAAGTTTAGCCCAGTAAAATTTCAATTGTCACATATCATATATATTATTTTTGTTACATGCGGTTCCAACTATAAGGTAACGCACAACCACACCAAGGTTTTATATCTTGGTATTAATATCGGTATCAGAAGATCACTTTTGGGATCGAAATCTGCCATCTCGGCTGTATCGGATTGAAAATGTCGGATTTCATATCATTTGATGAAAGATTTTTTAAGAATTAGTCAATTCTTTAAACAGATAGTAAAAGCAATCATAAACAATTTGACAAATTCTTTAGCAATTAATAATGTCTAAAATGGTTGTTTTAATACTTGGTAAAAATGATTATAATCTTTTTTATACATTTTCAGCATTTAATTATGCCAAATAAACCGTAACCTAAGAACCTATTAATAAACCAACTAACGCATTAATATACTTCATACTAGATCCCTACTAATCAAATGGTAAACCCAATATAACTCGGCATCAGACAGACGGACAGTAGCAGTATCGCAACTCGATTAATTATTTTTTGGATCGGAATCGACATGGCCGAGATTCCAAACCATGTATAGTTCACAAATGCTGACAAGTAAAGCATTCATTATACTTATTCAACCTTCAGGTTTTGGCAACACAAAAGCGGAGACATTAATACAAAAAGGAAACAATATTTTGCTATTTATTATGTTATAATCGACAATGTATAATAAACAAGTTAATATTTTTTTGTTGTGTTATGGATAAATAATAACCGCCTGCCACAACAACTAATGACCAATTCAGTGTATCCAGAATCCCGGATTTATACAAACACCAAGCCCAAAGCTGAAAAAAGAACTGGACAAGAATAAATGTTGAAGAAAAGGCAACTGTCATAGCTGCAATTCACATGCATATTTCAAGAAATGAAGCTAATATATCAGAACCAATAAACTCACCATGAACTTTTTCACTTGATGTCAAATAGTAAACAGTAGTGCTAAGGTAAAAAAACAGCACGTGGATCTATGGTGGCATAAATGATTAGAGAATAAATATAATCAACTCATCTAGCGAAACTAAGTTGATCCTATAAGGATGCTTTAGGTAAAATTCTTAACTCCTAAATACTTCTTTCAAAGCAAAATAGTAAACTTACGCAGGAAATCTCTCTGTATAAGCCACAGGAGCTTAGCAGGCTGAAATGCAACATCCTGCCCCTGCACAGTACCCAAACATCATATAAACAAACATCAAATGAAATAGATGCTAGTTCAATAAATCATACTTAGAACATGGCAGATTACATGGCAGATTACCTTCACTCTGTTCGCCATGGGTCATCATTAGGGCAGAGTCAAACTGTTATTAGCAAAGAATAATAAATCTGAGCACAAACAATGAAGTACCTAGAAATACAAACAGACCTGCCATAGAATTCTTCTGCAATTTCGACAGCAAAAGACAAACGAGATATATCAGCCTCACGGATCTATAACACAGACAAAAATTTCAGTCAGGGATGTAATCAAAATATGTATTTGTTAATTTAGCATGCATAAAACTTTTAGAGAAATCACTAAAGCCTATTAAAAGTCAACACATGTTGCAAGATTATGAACAAACCGTCTCAGGTAAATTATATATGAGCACAGAGCTCATGATAGTCGCCAGAGCAAAAATCCTGCAACAAACATGAAGGGGACACGAAAAAGTTAGAGGCAAACAAGAAAAGAGAACCAAATCTAACAATCATTCCTAAGGAGTTAACGTCTAATGCCGTAGTCACAGTCCACGATCCTCTTTTATGTGGGCAAAGGATCCAGGCTCAGTAAATACCCAAACAAACAGATAGCCACCTCGCCCGCCCACACCCACACCCACACAATATATATAGAAAGAGGAATGTGGAGATCAGCAGTAACCAAAAATTATGCCATGTATCACATGGCTGCAAATTTGGTGGTTTGCTGATTAAAGAACATTTTCCACCCTAAATTAACGTGCAAGAAGTATCAAATCACATGAAAATTGATGTACATATATTTTAGACCATGAAGATCAAGATGGACTGCACCGACAATAATACATCTGATAACCTAAGCATGCATTTAGGACTACATATTTAAGTATCTAACTTTTCATAATAAACACTTGATAATTAAAGCATGCGCTAAGAAATAAATAGTTAAACATCTTACCTGTCATCATAAACATTTGACTTTCCAACACTTTCAAATCCTTCAGTATCAATATAGAGGACAGACACTTTTACACCATCAATAGTCATTTCAACAGGGGTCCCCCAAACCCATATTCCTGCATCACATAAATTAGATTATTTACATCGTGTTCATTCAGTGATATTAAGCTTGTCAGGGAACAGGTTCTATAAGTTCATTATTGAAAAGGAACCATCATAGGAGAGAAACAGAAATCCCCCCAAAGCTTCATTACTTATTAACCTTTTGTTTTCGTGTCGCGCATATGCCCAACACCAAAACCTGTAAAGATAAAAAAAAAATTCCTTTATTCTTTCAGACGTCAATTGTTTATTAATTATACGTAGGCAAAATGTTGAGGGAATTCAAGAGCAGCAATGACTGCACCTTTATCACATGGAAGGGAGAGAATCTGATTAAGAAGAAATGATTTTCCTGAGCGATATGGGCCGATAACCTGAGATCAAAATATATACGGCAAAAGATGCATTAAAGAATTTACACGAAAACAAACACAGGCATCCAGGAGGCAGGACTACTGTTGCAAATTGTGTTTTAAGCGGGCGCATATGCTTTATGTGCCCTCTTGGCGCAGACAATTGAGCTGCATGGCCCATTATGCAGGCAAAGTTCAATTTCAAAGCTAATTATTCCTATGTGACAATGTTCTACGCAATGGAAGCAATGAAGCGTTGTGTGGTTGACTTGAGTACTGCATTAGACTTACTAATCAATTAAAGTACTCAGACAAGATCGACAATTTTTCAGCAAAAACTTAGAAAAAGAGCTTTGCTGCTTATCTTCTTTGGAAAGATATATTTTTTCAATGTATTTCAATTTTAATTAGTATAAACCATAAAATTTTAATTTTGACCTATTTTTTCTTGATTTCTTATCAACTTTTTTGCATTATTTTGTTCCCATCTTTCTTCCCTCTGATCTATTCAAAAGCCATTCTGCTTATGCAGTATGCACCACTCAACCGTATAGTGGCACATACCGCATTCCATGACCTTGGACAGGACTGCCAATGAATATTTAAAGAAGACCAAACCACATGTTAAACTACAAAGAAATGCCTGTATATCGAGACATGGAGAAAAAAATTACCTTGCCAGGAAGGCGTGCAACTTCTACAATCTCATCAACAAATACGAAAACAAAAGGGAAACACCATCCACAACCAAATCAAGGAGGTCATACCGCATTATGAAGGGTGAAGGGTTGGACCTATTTGTCCTCCTTAACTAAGCATGTCTATCATGGCTGATGCCAGCCACAACTTCAATATCCGATAAGAGAAATAAGGCTCGTATTATTTCTCAGAAACAATAAAAGTATCATACACCATGTAGTCCAATAAATGTTTGTTTGTAGGGGATTAAATTGGTATATGTTGTGCAAGCAGTGTAGTCCAGCCTGCAGCTACTCTTGTCATATATTAAAAAGGAAGCAAGGATCAGCTATACTTACACCAACAACAGCTATAGGGGTTTTAATTCTTTGAATAGCCTCCAAGCCCTCTCTAGCCAGGCGAAGTTTGGTATGACCAGAATCTGGCTCCACGATGGGAAATCTGTGAATATGAGCATGATTAAGTAAATACAAGTGACTAGTAACACAATAAAAAAATGTTAGGAATTTATCCTTCAAGACATCATGTGTAACCAATATTAATGTTTAAAGTGAAGGGGAAATAGGATTCCACCTTGCTGAAATCGATAGAGGTACCAGCTAGCAGTTATAGATCAAAGAAAATAACAAACTAACAATAGATTATAGCAACTTCCTTCATTTACTTTAAGAAGTACCATTTGCCGAATTGATAAGAAAATTGCATTGGACCGTTGCCATAGGATAACATCTGGAGAAAACACTATGAAAAAGTTTATTTTCAATAAAGTCTTCTACAGAAATTTTGCAAACAGATGTTGTACAGCCAGTCAGTTGTCATTGATTCTCTATGTTCATCATGTCTAGGATAGTCTCTATAAAAGTAAAATATTATATTTAAATATGGTAAGTCCAATCATTTTCTCATCGAGCCACTGGCTCTAATAATAAATGTTTTCAACACCCCAAAACTAGTTGTTGGGGAAAAGAGAAGAAAAACTGAAAACAAGAGTTGGAAGCATAACCCTATTTCTGATTCTATAGATGAGAATTCCCCAAGGATTGTTGCACGAATCTCAGAAAGCGCATTTATTATGTTTGATCATGTTGATTTTAGATATTCTTTGATCACACACTTCCATCATTTACAAAATTTGCAGAACTCAGACTTCAAGGTCTCAGACCATTCTGTTTTTAGATCCAGCCTCAAAGTATATACAAGTTAACCAAAATTGTGTCATTTACTGAATCAGATCGAGACGTATCACTTCAAACATTAGACATTCACATAGCCCCGCCTTATAACTTACTTCAATATGTGTATATATGATGTAACTCGCTTTTTCCTTTTTCTTAAGCTATCAATGGAACAAGAGACGTCAAAGGTAAAAGAATAGGATAGACATTTTCAGAAAGATAAAGATAACGAAAAAATAGTATTAATATAAAGATAGCTTTGAACTTGGTACTGTGCCGAGGTACCATGAAATTTGTTTATTTACTAATGAGATTAATCAAAAGAATTTCTCGGAAGCGAGCAGTCTTTTCATCAACTTAAGGCAGGCCTAGGATTGTGTTCTTAGAGAGGCTATGATGAGGGTTTTAGAAAAGAAAAGAATATCAATGGTTATATTAATTTGAGTCAACGGGTATATTAGGGTTGATGGTATTGTTCTAGTAAATGAGACGAAAGCACGAGTTAATGCCAAATTGGAGGTATAGAGGCAAACGTTGGAATCTCGGGGGTTCAAATTGAGCAGGTCCAAGGCAGCATATATGCATTGCAAATTTAGCAAATAGAGAAGTCGAGACCACGGTGGTATAACACTGAATGGGCAAGAGATATCATTGAGCGATCAGTTTAGATATCTAAGTTCCATCATCCAAAAAGATGGGGAGATCGATAGCGATGTCAATCAAAGAATCCAAGCTAGTTGGTTGAAATGGAGGAGTGCAACTGGAATTTTGTACGATCGCAACTTTCCGTTAAGGTTGAAAAGAAAGTTTTATCGGAGCGCTATTCGGCATGCCTTATTATATGGTACAGAATGCTAGACTCTTAAGAAGCATCATACACAGAAGATGCACGTAGCGGAGATGTGCATATTTCGTTGGATGTGTGGTAATACTAGAAAAGATAAGGTGCAAAATAAGGATATTCGTGCAAAAGTTGGTGTAGCACCCGAGGAGAAGAAGATACGAGAAAACTGGCTTAAGATAGTTTGGTCATGTGCGACGCAGACCTATGCAAGCACCGGTTCGACGAATGGATACTCTCAATATAGGCAATGTCAAAAGGGCGTAAGGAAAACCGAAGAAAACATGGATGAAGGTGATACGAAAATATATGGTTGCCAAAGGCCTCAATAAAAGTATATTGTTCGATAGGAATGAGTGGAGGCGGAGGATTCATGTGCTGGACCCAGCGTGATTCTCATATTGGCTCATGTATGCTACGCCATATGCTTAAAAGGCTCAGTTGTTGTTGTTGTTGTTGGGTATATTATATTAAGATTGTAAGAACTGAGAAGATGATGTGAATAATGGGAAGGACAATGAATTGAGTTACATCACTCCATTAATTTCTATTTATAGGTTAGAAGATGGTGTAGACTTAGCAATCATGCCCTTACTAATTATCACATGTAACACTTTGCTCATTAAACAATAAGGGCATATACCATGAGAATAACCAAAAAAGAACAATTTGAGTGAGACCAATATTTTAAACCACGTATTCGTTCGGGTGGCCAACGCATACTACATAAGCGACATAAATGGATTACGCAAAATTACACAGATAGAGAAGTTAAAAAAATAAAATAAAGTATCCTCTCTCTCATACCGCATGTATAATATAGAAAAATCAAAAAAATGGAAGGTAAAAGAAAATGTTTCAATAGAGAAAATAAAGAAAATACAGAGCATTTATTAAGTGGAAACTCACTTTGTTCCATTTTTAATGTCCTTTTAACCACCTTTTTGTGTTTCAAATTAGCTACCCTTCACTTTTTGAAACAAGGAGTCGTTTGTACATTTTCAAATCCCAATATCTTCTATATATAATGCAAATACCCCTTTAGTTAGAGGCCCACCGCTCTCCTTTTTTCCAGAAAAAAGAGAAAAATCCTCCTCTCTTAAGGCCTCCACATCATCTCCTATCTCTCTCTCTCTCTTCTCTCAGAAAACAATTAATTATATATCTAAAACCCTCCATATCATCTCTCCCAATAAATATATATATATATATATATATAAATTAATTATTTATCTAGAACCCTCCATATTATCTCTCCAATATATATATAACCCTCCAAATCATCTCTTCCCCCAAAAATAATTAATTGTTTAATTAACATGTGCACAAATTCTAGTGATTATATAGATTTTACCTTCTTATCATTTTCTATTAAAGTAGATTTAAAATTCTTTTTAATTAATGCGGAATAAACCAAAAGGACAATTAAATGAAACCAAGAGTGTATTAAATTTGTGCATCTATTTGGGAATCACATCGGTTATGCACATCATATATGCGCCAAATCATAGGCTATCAGCCGTATTTTATCATACAGCTAATGTTGTTGTCATTTGGCGTTTTAATACTATTCAAAATAATTGGTAGCCCAAAATTATGAAGTACCAATTAGGTGGTGTTTTAAACCTTATTATACATCACTTAGTCGGACACGTGTATACAAGATGGTTTAAATAAATTAGAAAGAACATGCCGAACATATTATGGAGGGCATTCCATGGTATATGTTGCTTTCCAATAATACAATAACAAATAATTGGGTCTATAAAAGAGGCTTTTCAAATTAAAAAATTTTGGAGAAAAATACCACTATAATCTAAATATTCATTATCATAAGATAAGAAATAGAACATGATATTAAACTCTAAACAAAGATTTTTCCTACAAAATCCAAGTTAAAAGAAAACTCAACAAACAATTATTAAGACCTAAGAAATGATGTAATCTCAACCCCCTAATGAGAAGGGATATCATATGACATCACATGACACGTAGAGATGTTGGAGAATACCCTTGTTCCTTGCTACATGGTGTGTCTATTAGACTAGTATAGAATTTGGATATATGTTCTATTGCGCTCTTGGCTTTATCTCCGCCTTAGAGTTGAACATATTTTCAAACGCATCTTTGCCTTTTCTTTTATACTTGTTCCATAAGTTATGGGAATTTGAAGATTTTTTAAATGGTCATTTAGGATTATGACGTGCGTGTTTCTTGTCATAATCTTCTGAACCAGGAAAATACCACTTATTAAGAAAAGGCTAAACCAAGGTTTGAGAACTCAGTTTCGGTTCCGGTCCTTTGAATATTAACAAGTCTCGGTTGGTTTCGTTCGGTTTCGCTAATTTCGTTTTTGGATTTCGGTAAGAGAGACCCATTTAATAGATACGCATACCCAACCTATAATGTTCAATTACCCCAAAACCTTTATATATTCCTAATAAATAACCCAATATCCAATGTTATGAGTAGCCTCGAAGCCCAACAGCTAGCCTAATTAAGAAAAATGCCCAATTATTGTAAACCAGACCCTGGTGCATATGATTAACCTCCTAGAAAACCCCTATCTCCTATTTTACTCAAGCTGTCGCCTCCATCCAAATATGCTCACGATAGAAAAATCTATGCAAGATAAAGCCTTTGTTCGCTATCTCCACTAGATCTGCTCACTATTTCTCCAAATTTGCTCGAGAACTCCTTGAGATCTCCTCTCCTCTTCCCCCGCCAAGCCTTGATCCTCTTTTTAAGGTAATTTTAATTGCAAGTTTTAATTTTGTTTAGATAAAAATCAAAGTTTTCTCTTCAATTTTTCTGTGATTTTGACTTAAAACTAAGGGTATGCGATCAGCCGAAACCAAGATTCATAGGCATGTTTCGGATATGTCTCCTTTGGGACTGATCCAAAACGGCCGAGACTTCAAGATTTCGGCTGTTTTCTAAAACCGTGGGCTAAACTAAGATCAACAACGGTCGTAATTCCTCACCAAATCTTTATTTAAGTTTTTTATTCATGACCGACCTCATTTTGATGGGAAAAGGGTTGGATGATGATGACGATAAGAATAGGAGTTAATATTACGTTATAATTAGAATTAGAGACTTTGTATCTGTACAATAATATCATTTAATCCACCCCCACTTCGTCCTCCCTAAAACTTCATTTTAAACTTAGTAATAAGATCGTCGAAGTGATGAAATTCCATTTTCAGAACCACACAAATGACAAAACTTATCTTCAAAAATCCATTCTTCCGATTTTATCTCATTTTATCTCTAAAATAAAATCCATGATTAATCTTATGAAGGATGCAGAAAACAAAATTTTACCCTACAAAAGGATAAAGAAAGCCATGAACATTAACCTTATACGTAATATGAGAATGCCATTTCTTACTATTCGTAATCATCAAATACTTAAAATAGCTTCAAATCTAATCAAGGAAGGCCTATGCAGCCAATACTTATAGATAAACAACCTCATATGTCTAAAACATCTAGGGAACTATAACTTCAAATGATACCTCATACCAATGAAGTGTATAAGAGAATTAGTTATTGAAAGTATATAGCATACATCTTCTATTTGAGTAAGTAATGCCTAGTTCTAATAGGATATTGTCCTGCCCCAATTAGATTTTCTGAAGAAAAAAATGCATACATACCTCTTATATAAAATTCATTAATCATTACAGGGTATAAAATGGCCTTAGGTGACCTTCGGGAGCAAAATGACATTTAGGAAACTAAATTAGACACTACTTTCAGTACAATTCACATGCAAAGAGTACAATTTTGCTCGCTTCTCAATTAAACAATAGGGGAGACAATTTCCTTAAATCAAATCGATTAACTGGCTCACATTTCTTTCTTGGGTCAATTATAAATCAGGTCATGTATGATCACAAAAGTCCAATTACGTTCTGACCATTATAGTGTCAAAAGAATTCATAATGCAAAGAAACTAGCATGCTTGACCATCCAAAAATTAAAGATGGCAATATTGTTCTTAATCTTTCAGCCATGATCATTGATTTTTCAGATCAAGTTTATCATGTAATCAAAATAACTATTTCCACCAAAGTAATTAAAGAAATTCAATTCTATCATATTTAGTTTATTGTTACCAGCACCCAATTCTTAGCTCATTTTATAAAACAGTTCTCATACAGCAAAGATCAATCTATTGGGACTCAATAGCAGCAGTTATACGAAGAAAAAATCAAACAAACAACCAAAATCAAGATAAATCCAGAAATTGACAAAATTAAGAACCCTGATGTAGATCTTGATGCAATTCAACTTACGCTCGATGGAACTCCTCCTCATCACAAGACCCAAATGTGAGCAACCACCCCAACATAACCCAGATCACGAAACTTGTTCGAATCAACGCCATTTTCGTTACTTCGAATCACAGCAGGAATTTCTACAGAAGCCCAAAGGAGCCTCTTTTATGAAGAGGCATGGGAAATCAAAAGGGTAGAGAGCGAGAGAATAG
Source organism: Agapanthus africanus (assembly GCA_030015575.1). Lineage (NCBI taxonomy): Eukaryota > Viridiplantae > Streptophyta > Magnoliopsida > Asparagales > Amaryllidaceae > Agapanthus > Agapanthus africanus. Next base: position 645,561,526 of record CM057337.1, on the reverse strand, counting down.
ATCGATCTTTGAGGTGCAAGTTTAGGGTATCGTGATTGCCAAGAATTGGAGAAGGGATCTCTCGATTCGAGGGTTTCAGGTTTCAAGATGTGATTTTTATTTATTTTTTTGGAGATTGAAGAAGACTCGCAAACTGTGATTTTATTTTGAAACGCTCGTAATATTGCTTCAATGAGAAGAAGTATTCCTAGATAGCCTAAGTTGGGGCATGGACTTTTTGGGGACCCTATTGGGCCGGGTTTCATTTTTCCCGACAAAAATGTACTTACATTTCCTACATTTTTTGCATGTGTGGTAAAAGACTTTTTCTTTTCTTTTTGCTTTCTTTGGCAAAAAAAAATATCATGTTTTTATTCAGTGGCTACTGACAGTTGCAGATACGTGATCAGTCAAATTTACTACACATTTTTATGGATATTTTCCTTAATATTATTAAGTACTAAAAGGTATTATTTGTAAATTAAGAACATATGTGGATTTATTTATAAAAAGTTTATTGTCATATGTTTCTTTATTTATAATTAAAATAATTAGGAAAATATATGTATATCATATTTAAATAAAATATTCATTAAAATATGCATATCATATCAAATATTTTTAACCAATATTCTCAAAATATCATATTAATTAATTGGTTGAAATAATATTTCAAATAAAACAAATGCTACTAACAAGATGATTTGAGATATTGCGCGGGTATTATAATAAGATTAGCTCATGTCTGAACTATAACTAGGAGATCCACAATAGATCGATTTACCAAACCAAATCTGCCGAATATTATGAGCAAATTGAAGAATTTTGCAATGGCAGAGACTAAGAGATATATTTTCAGAATATTTTTATCAGAAAGATCTCCAAATATCAAAAGAAGAAATCACGAGAAATCCGAAGGTTCAAACCCACCATACGACGGCGGATCCGCGGTCAAAGGGCAACATGGGCGGCGGAAGCGTAGTCTTCTAGCGGCCGTAGGATGTGAAACTTCAGGGTCTTGATTGTAATTAGACACACTTCAACATGACGTCCAGAGTTTCACATTCCAGAGCTTATAAAAGGACCGAGAGCATCTATCATCAAAATTATCGAACTATCTATCTATCGAAAAATGGACTGGTCTACCAAGCTATCTAACGAGCAAACTAGGGTTTTGTAAATTACTTTTTCAGCGAGAAACTATTGTAATGCAATAGTTAATCAATAAAAGGTAGTTCTTTATTTAATTTTGTTGCGTTTACTTTCTGCATTTACTTTCTGCAATTACTTTCCGCAATTACATTCTACAATTACTTTCTGCATTTTAAATTTTAATTATTGGTTCTATTTTCCTCAACCTTTCTTCTACTTCATTAATCTTCATGAGCGAATAAATTCTTTCTTGCTAGGGTTTGCAGGATAGGGTAGAAAAAATGGATGAACAATATCTCTTAAATTCATTTTAAAGTTTTAATTTTTATAAATTTTAGTAAAATGAATATTAACTTTCTTATCGGGCACGCTATCACTTCATGATAGCCACGGCCACGATTTGAGATTCATTAATAATCGTTTTGTTAAAAATTTAAAATAAATAGAAATTAAAGGAAGGATAAGGGTCAGTAGAGAGAAATCTTAATTCTCTCTAAGAACCTTAATTCACATCCATCGCTGTTTCTCTAGTATTAAATAATTAAAAGATAAAAAAGAATTAATTTTAAAAACTCCATCTATTAACTACTAAATCATATAAACCCTACAAGCCATTTTCTTATAAACCCTACAAGCCATTTTCAAAACTTCTTAATAATAAACAACAACAATCCCACCTTTTTCTATCAACTCATCTAAAACAAGAAAATCGGTTCGTCGTTTCCATGTGGACGACCCGTACTCATCGCGGCTAGCTATTTGTGATACCGTCTTGATTGCAGTTATTTACAACATACAGAGACATTTTTTTGAACCAATCAAATGGCGCCGTTACCGGAGAAACGGTCGTAATATTTTTCTTGTCATTTGGCTTGATTTCTTATAAAAACCAGAAGAAAAAAAATAGAAATAAAAAGAGAACCAAAACTGCATTTTGTGTTTTTAACGATTCTTGTGCATGTTTTGTAAGGAAATCTGGAGTAATTGGAGCGAACCAACAGAAATTCAGAGACTTTCAAATTGGACCAGAGGAATATTGGAGTGATCTGAAGAATTTTGAATGGGAGATCTCATCAATAATAGGCGGAACAACGGTCCAAAGGTGCTTTTGGCTGCGGAAGCATGGCCATAGTAGCGAGTTGAGCCCCTAAAATTTTCTAGTATTTTCTTATCGTCTTCATCTCTCCTCTAAAACTCTAATAAACTGTTTTTATCTGCAGGATTCTTTGCAAACAGGGCCGCTAAAAAATCTTTTTGTGTGCATTTTTTCGATTTGTTTTACATATTTAAATCGGACATTAAGGGGCAAGAAACCCAAATTCTGATTAGATGAGGATTTCATCATTCTTCCTAGGCCCCGCAAATCACAAACGAGTATACTATCACCCTACATTAATAAAAAAAACTTAGACCAAGCCTTTAAGGACATTCACGCTCAATTAGGACAAAAGAGGGTCATGATTAATCTATTGCTTATCCGCATTTCTCTTATTGTGTCTAAGACAAGTGTGACTAAGAAAATCGGTTACTTAATTAGACCCGCTATTTCAGTGATTCGTATAGTGGATACCTCCCACTTATCTGGCTGCAAGATTGATAAGGAGGTGATAGAGGATTGATCTTATATATTGTCCTTTGGAAGTCTAGGAGCGGTCTAGTGATTTGACCAAGCTGACCATAACTTTAGGGACTGATTGTGCATTTTGTGAACCGTCACTTTTTTCAAAGCAAACCCTTTTTAAAATCTTTCTCACACGTATCACATGCTGCCACGTGTACACTAAACCCGCTTAGTGCATGATCGTCTGGACACGGGATTCTAGTGCCCGTCTAGTCCACATTTTTATTGTCGACTCCGAAGTCAATACTTCTTCTCCTTCTTTTTCTCCTCCACCTACCATATCTCCCGAGATGGACGAACCTCCACCGGGTTTTAACCATAGTCACATAATTCGCGAATTATTCGGCGAATTCGCGAATAATTCGCGAATTATATGACTGCCGATTAAATCTGCGAATTATTCGCCATAACCGAACGCGCCGAATTATTACCGAATCATTCGCGAATAATTCCCGAATTATTCGCGAATTATTAAAAAAAACGAATTATTCAAAAAACAGCAAATAATTCACGAAATCAAAATCTAACGTCTCATATATTAATTTTATATTAATTTTTTGCTCGAAATCCTTCCCGAACACTTACCGAATCTTTCCCGAATACCTGCCGATTATTTCCGAATAGTTCTCCGAATCCGAATTTTCGACCTCGCCGAATTATTGCTGAATCACGAATTTGTGACTATGGTTTTAACAACACCACATTGCCACAACCCGTCGGTGTGCAAATTCAAAATCCACCACGCATTGCTCTCCAAGCCCGATTGCCACGCCCCGCTTCCCAATAGACGGAAACGGTGACGTGGCAAGCTCGCGACGTATTTATTTCGAGAAGGTCTACGCCAAGCGTAAAAGAAGCAATATAAAATGATAAGAAAATTAACATGAGATTAAAACTTCAACGACTTTAATTACATTCAACTTGATTCATTTACAATACATGCTTTCAACTGAAAGAAAATACAAGAAAAGTAATGCCTAAACAGGTGGTATACATAAACTGAGAAGAAGATAACTGGTCTAGGCCTGGGTCGCGATCTAATCATACTCCTCCTCTGAGATATCTACCTCCTCAGTCTCCACATTATCTGATGAACATTCTAAGAAAACAAAGGTGGGTGGAATGCCCGTCAGCGAACTTTCGCTCGGTAAGTCCCCAAGATATGAAGTGAAATATAAAGTGTAATGATAAAGGAAGTGCATATCATGAACAATTGATTATGAGGTACGGTGTCTCAACATGTCATTTTATGTAAACACGGCAATTTTATTTAGCATGCAGATCTTTCGTAATATATGTGAACAAGTATGGTAATATATATGACAAGTAGGTAAATATGACAGTATAGCATGAGTATGGCAAACAAATATAACATGGCCATGCAGTGTAGGTATAGTGAACATGCAGTGAATGTAAGTGTCTTAATAGATCTCTATTTGGGTACACTAATTTAACGTAAGTTCAAGGATGAATGTCAACCAATCTCAAGAGTGTTTTCGAACCTAACAGGCTGTAATCCAGGGGTAAGGAACCACGGGCCCGAATTAAGTGTTAGTGACGGGACTTCAATCTAGTGTTGAAGTATTCAAAACTCAACAGGCTGTAATCTAGGAGTAAGGAAACACGGGCTCTCATGATAGCTTGCTTGTGTCAGTAGACATGAATTCATGATCTAGTGGGACTCCTGAAATTTCGTTGGATTCACACATGAACTACCCCAACACCCCGTGTATGCTAAGTTACAGTTAAAATTACCAGCCTTGCTCGAATCCATGAATACATCGAGTTGCAAGATTGAGTTCATGTCTATATCAAGTATTCATGTCAAGTTGTATTCATGGTTCGAGTCAAGTCATAGTGTTCAAATATTCATGTTTTGCTTTAATCAAGTTCAAGTGTTCTGATTCATGATCAATATTCAAGTATATCTGTTTGAGTTCGATATTGATTTTGCGTGTTCAAGTTCATGATCAAGTATTCGTGTTTGGTTTTAGATTCAGGTTTTGAGTTTGGATTCAAACTTGAGTTAGACTCAGACTTGAGTCAGACACTTATAACTGATTTAGATCCTAAATTAGGTTCGGGAGTTATCGGTAACTGCTGCACATGGACGGTAGGATTTATGGTTTTTTCCAAGACAATTACCATTGATAACACCGTTAAGTTTTCTACCTTAAATAGGCAAGCACTCACTTTCTTCGGCTCTCAAGAGAATTGATCCTGCTTAAACCTATATTTACTAAGTCCTTAAATATTGTTTTATATAACTCGAGGGGGTTTTATGAAAAATATTTTTAATATAGTTTCAAAATAATCTCGAGAAGTTATTTATATTATTTAAGGTTTCCATGAATGTGAATTTTATAGATTTGAGGTATTTTAGTGATAACAGCTTAGCTTGGAAAGTTCATGGTATTTTATTGTAAAGCTTGACTTTTATTGGTATCTTGATGAACCTTGTAATTCTTTCATTTGAAAAATATAAGTTTATTATATTTTGAAAATATATGGATTTTTAATATTTATATAATTATAAAAAATTAATTTTTATTTAAGTAGAAAATTGCGTTTTTCTTAAAAAAACGTATTAAAAACCTTTCGAGACCGAATGCTCCGTGAGGAGGTCTGCATCTCGCTCTACTAGTCCAAGGATGTGCGATAATCCGCACCATCCAATAACGGGTCCCCTAAAAAGAGTTGTAGAGCCTTATTTGCAAAGAAATTTTAAAATACAATTCCAAAGAAAACCGTTTTTATAGTAAATGGTATTTTAATGAAATCTTGTATTCATAACAAAAATATGTTCGAAGGACATCGTGCAATGGAAACAATGCGTGTATGTGAGAGGTAGGTCGTTACCTCGTAACCTTTCCTAAAGGTGTGTTTTAACCAAAGCAATATAAGATAACATATATAAAGTTCATAGTATTTTAATATAAAAGTTAAGTTAAATTTATGTTACATAATATTTTTGAGTGAAAATTGGTTCTAAATCTTAGTTTTATGATTACAAATGTAAGGATATGGATGCCAAATATATAAGAAAAAATGGATTTTATATAGAATAGAAGAAGTTTTCGGTATTAACTCCACTTCCGACATATGTTTTGAAAAAGAATTTTTAGAGAAGAAGAATGAGGATTGTGTCACGCCCCGCTTCCCGGTATACGGCGAAGGGCACGCGACGAAACTGCTACGTATTTACTGTGAAGTAAATACGCTAAGCGTATCTAAGCAATATAAAAGTAAATGCACAAGAGACAAGATATAATAAAACAACAACTTTATTTATCCACATTCTTTTTGTACAATGCATGGAAAAGTAAATACATCTGGAAGAAAGCAATGCCTAAGCAATGGCATAACAGAAAAGAAAAGGTACTGAAATAAAAGTGTACAATGAACTAAAGCACTGAGTCTTCAACGAAATGGTCCAAGTCTTCAGTGTTGGGCTCGATCTCTGACGTGTCCAGGTCACCTGACGACATTCACAGAAGAAAGAAGAGAATGTTGTCAGCGAACAGATCGCTCGGTAAGTCCCAAAGATAAGGGAGAAATAGAATAGACAGAATAAGAAGGTAGCTTTTAAAGTTGTATTATATTGTTATAAAGTGGTGTTAACGCTGTTGTTTGTAGCTTGGTACAGAAAGATGCCAGTGTATACGAGAGAAGTCTCTATATGCTAGAGACTAGGGCAAACGGAATGTATAAGGCTCTGTCGATAATACCACGGAATAACGGTATGGATGTAATTACGTCTTAATCTTGCAGTCTCATGCCACTTTTAACACCTTCCATACCAATCTACCCCTTAAACCCCGAGATGTCTTGTTTGTATAGTTGTATTGTAAATTGCATTGCAACTTGTATTGGCTTGTAATATAGATTATATAATTGGATGACTTGCCGAAACCATGATATCAGTAAATGGATGTAACTGAAGAATCATGTAAATGGATGTAACTGGATAATCATATAAATGAAAGTATATCCATGGTTCGGTTCAGTCAAGTTGTATAGATTGATAGATTGAATATATGGATTCATGGATTCATGTTGAATTGTAGTTTGTAGATTGTAGATTGTACTTGAATCATATTCAAGTCAGATTATTAATGAGACTCAGTCTGAGTCAGACAATTAGAAAAGTAAATTGAAGTCCTGATTGTTTTGATGTTATCGGTAACCGCTGCACATGGGCGGCAGGATTTGTGTCTTTTTAAAAAACGATTACCGTATTGATAACACCGTTGTTAAGTTGTCTACCTTAGATAGGCAAGCACCCACTTCTCCGGCTCCCTGAGGCTCAAGAGATTGGTCCCGTCTAAACCTATGTTTACTAGGGTTCTTAGAGTAATTTATAGAACTTGAGGGGGTTTTATGTAAAAATACTTTTGTATAATTTTCAAAATACTCCCCAAATATTTAGTATCGTCTTTAGAGTTATCATGAATGTAGATTTTATAATTGTGATATTTCTTGTGAAAATATCCTAAATTCATAATAAAGGGTATTTATTTGTAATATTGACTTGTATGGAATTCATGGTATATTAATGTAAAGTGATTCTTGTGATTTTTGAAAAAAGTTGGAATATTTATATTATTTCAAAATAGATATTTTAATGTTACATATATACATAATTATATAAAAATAATTTTAATATATATTTTATATTTCTAAAAATCTCATTTTTTTAAGATGTCGTATTTTAAATCTCTCGAGACCGAATGCTCCTTGCGGAGGTCTGCATCTCGCACTACTAAGCCTAGGGATGTGCGATAATCCACACCATCCCAGTCGGGTTCCCCAAAATGGGTTGTAGCGGCGCTTTGCAAAGATTTGTGTAAAATACTAATCTTTTATAAAGCGGTTTTAATAGTAATGGTATTTATTTGAAATGTTTCGTTTTCCCGTATTCTATATTCCCGAAAGGTATTGTGCTATATTGCATATGAGTGTTGTGAGGAGGTAAGTCATTATCTCGTGATCTACTTAAAAGTATAGCAAGTTTGGGATGTTTATGTAAGTCCATATTGCGACCCCCGGTGCTTACGGGGAGGCGGAAACGGTATAAAAAACAAATTTTTATCGCAAGAGGCAACATGGACTAAACAAGGTCGGGATCGTGTCTAAACTAAACTAGCAAATACGCTAAAGGGAGTTAGCTACTCGGATGAAGGTTATACCTAAACTTGAACTCCTTCTTCTTGAAATCTTGTAGAGGTTGATGGTTCTCTTTTCGTCGCCTTCTTCCGTCGAAGATGGATCCACCTCGAAGGTTTGACCTTTGGGCTCTTCCTCGATCTTTGAGTGAACTAGGGTTTCCGGCTTGCTAAACCTTGAACCTAGAATGAGTAGAGAGTAACTAGGGTTTGCTTTTCTTTTTAAAGAGAAGGATTCTCAACACATGAGAAGGTTTCTCTTTGCTAGAGGAAGAAGAAGATGAAATGAGGAGAGAGAGAGGTTATGATAGAATGAGCAATCTTTTCTTTCTTGCAACCATAATGCCAAAAGAAAAGAATTATCTAATAATAATAATTGAAAATGAGAATAGTTGATGGTAATTTGGAATGACCACTACCATGCTTCATGTAAGCATAAATCAAGGAGGACTTTTTAAAGCATGATGGTGGTCAACATTCAACCATGGTCAACAAGTCAACCATGGTCAACAAGTCAACAAAATCAACCATAACAAAATTCTCATTTAATTACTATTATTAATAGATAATTTATAAATCCATTAGGGTTTGGAAAATGAAGACTGTCAACTGTGCATACGCACCTGTTCCGAAACCCTAATGAAAAACCTCATCCTCCGCCTCAAGCAACTGTGCATACACACCTGCATTCTCGTTCCGAGGAACAGAATACCAAGAGACAAAAGCAACCCCCAAAACATATACCAGTATCTGGCTCAAACCAGAGCCTGTCAGTATAATCCGTCCGGACTCCAAACGTGCACAAGTGCGCGGATGAGAACGAACCCTGTCGCAAAACCATGCGACCTCTACTCTGTTTTGCCCAGAGGCGAATACCCTCTGTGTAGGACTCTAAAGACTCGACACTACGCTGGCAGTGGGTTTAACCACAGACCGCAAGCGGCACTAGCTGTGCATAACGGTCCCCAGGTAGATGCCGACAAGAAGGCTGACGAGGTGAAACCCCATCTGTACTCCTACTGAGTCTGAATGTGACAGTCTCCGTACAGTCCGGTCTGTTCGTCTGATACATCGCATGGCGGGCCTAGGGGGCGGTAAACGTCAGTCCCCTAATAGCGGTACAAGTCGTGTCGGAGTGAAGCCCAAAACACCCTGAGATAACATTGGAAACCTACCAGTATATCTCGCTTGCCCTGGCCAGGGACTACTCGTGTAATGGCTCTCCTAGACACAGCGCGATGTCAACCCCCAATACCGGGAGAGACGAATCCTGTCTAACCGTCACTACCTCCAAGTGCTTCGGGACTGCACCCAACCACCACCTGTTTGCACGACTCCTTTGAGCCGTGGTAGGGTAATGATCAAAGTGCAGTGGGAACACACTTGAGGCGAAGTGCCAGTGTCAAGTCAGCGGACTAAGCTGTACTCATGTCACCTGGGAACTGATAACTGACGATAGGTATAATACCAACCTGTCAGTTCCCGACGAGTCCTGTCCAGTGTACTCGTAACCCAACGAGCACCCGTATACTATCTCTAGTACGACGTACTGATGGCTGTGGGACATACCATCTCCCATACTGGGATGAGAAGCGCATACGCTAGTCTACTCCGGAGTATCGATGCCCTGTCTCGATAGTCTTGCGACTAGGGACCTGTATAAGGATGTGCTTATAGATTACCCAGCCCCCACTAGTGTGACTGCCATCACAACGCTGGTAATCAAGCAAAGATCCTAAGGGCTCCACTAATGCGTATAAGTGATATACTGAAATAAACACAAGTACACATTGAAGTAGAAACAAACCAAGTAGCATACTACTATTTTGAGCAAGATTGTATATACAAGGTGAATATCCCAAGCATCCATTAAGTAATATACAAACTAGTATGATACAGTAATGGCCTCTAGGGCATATACACTAACAATCTCCCACTTGCACTAAGGCCATGTACTGGCGTATCGAAGACCTATCATCTCGATCAGCCGCTCGAACTGAGTCTGGGGCAAGGCCTTGGTGAATGGATCTGCAGTGTTGTCTTCTGAAGCGACTCTCCGAACCTCGATCTCCTTGCGATCCACGATCTCCCTGCGATCCACGATCTCCCTGATCAGGTGATACCGCCTCAAGATGTGCCTGGATCTCTGATGGGACCTGGGTTCCTTCGCTAAAGCTATAGCCCCGTTGTTGTCGCAATACAGAGGTATTGGGTCAACAATGGACGGAACCACCTGAAGTTCTTTCAAGAACTTCCTCATCCAGACAGCTTCTTTTGCGGCATCAGATGCAGCGATGTATTCCGCTTCCATCGTCGAGTCTGCAACGGTTTCCTGTTTGGAACTCTTCCAACACACCGCCCCTCCATTGAGGGTGAAGACAAAACCCGACATGGACTTGGAATCATCCTTGTCACTCTGGAAGCTGGAGTCAGCAAAGGCCTCGATCTGGAGGTCTTTTCCGCCATACACCAAGAACATCTCCTTAGTCCTTCTCAGGTACTTGAGAATGTTCTTTACTGCTATCCAGTGTTTCTCCCCAGGGTTAGACTGATACCGGCTTACCACACTCAGTGCATAAGCTACATCCGGTCTGGTACATAACATCGCATACATTATAGAGCCTACCGCAGAAGCGTAGGGTATAATAGACATGCGATCCCTATCCAAATCAGTCTTGGGAGACATCTCTTTAGAGAGGGTGATCCCGTGACAAGCCGGTAGGTTACCGCGCTTGGAATCTTCCATACTGAACCTCTTCAGTATGGTGTCGATGTACCTGGACTGTGAAAGTCCTAATATCCTCTTGGATCTGTCACGGTAGATCCGGATACCCAGAATGTATGAGGCATCACCCAGGTCTTTCATGGAGAACCTGTGTGACAAGAACCCCTTGACAGATTGTAGCATAGGAATGTCATTTCCTATTAAGAGAATGTCATCCACGTACAAAACGAGGAATACTACAGTTCTCGCTACAAATCTACTATAGATGCATGGTTCATCTGGATTTTTGATAAAGCCAAATTCTTTGACCGTCTCATCAAAGCAGATGTTCCAACTCCGCGATGCCTGCTTTAGCCCATAGATGGACTTAAGCAACTTGCACACCTTTCCGCTGCTCCCACTCTGAATGAAACCCTCTGGCTGGTCCATATAGACACACTCCTCTAAATTTCCATTTAGAAAAGCTGTCTTTACGTCCATTTGCCAGATCTCATAATCGTGGAAGGCAGCAATGGCAAGAAGGATCCGAATGGATTTCAGCATGGCTACTGGAGAAAAGGTTTCGTCGTAGTCCAAGCCAGGTCTTTGACGAAAACCCTTTGCTACCAGCCTAGCTTTATAGGTCTCAACCTGTCCATCTACACCAATCTTCCTTTTGAAGATCCACTTGCATCCTACGGGTTTTACCCCGTCTGGAGCAATGTCCAACGTCCATACCTTGTTGGTGTACATGGACTCCATTTCGGTCCGCATTGCATCCAGCCATTTCACTGAGTCAACGCTCTGAACGGCCTGCTGGAAGCTAGTAGGCTCATCATAATCTATGATGCAATCCTCTCTATCCCCGTCTATGAGAAAACCGCAGTATCTCTCGGGCGGATGAGACTGCCTGCTACTCCTGCGGAGCGGCGTAGGAATGTCCTGTTCTGTTGAACCCTCTGGTTCCATTAACCTTTCAGTAATAGTCTGTGGTTCTGGAATTTCTTCCAGTTCTACTGCGCTCCCACTAATCTCCTTTTCCAAGAACTGGTGTTCTAGAAAGTGGGCATTACGAGAAACAAGGACTTTTTGTTCCTCTGCGTAGTAGAAAAGATACCCCCTGGTGTTCTTTGGGTATCCCACAAACTTGCACAGTACTGAGCGTGCCTCGAGCTTGTCCGCATGCTGCTTTTTGACAAAAGCCGGACATCCCCAGATCTTCAGATATTGAAGATAGGGTTTTTTCCCACTCCACATTTCATATGGTGTGGAAGGCACAGTCTTAGTCGGAACTCGGTTCAAAAGGTACGCAGCTGATTCTAGCGCATGCCCCCAGAATGATCGCGGTAACTCAGCGTTACTCATCATGGACCGCACCATATCCAATAGGGTGCGGTTCCGTCTCTCCGATACACCGTTATGTTGCGGGGTGTAAGGAGGAGTAAGCTGAGAGAGAATTCCGTTCTCTTTTAAATAGTCCAGGAATTCGGCACTTAAGTATTCTCCACCTCGATCCGATCTTAGAATCTTAATACTTTTGCCGGTCTGTTTCTCTACTTCATTCTTATACTCCTGGAATTTTCCAAAGGCCTCGGACTTATGTTTCATTAAGAAGACATAACCGTACCTTGAGAAGTCATCCGTAAAAGTAATGAAGTAAGAATGTCCGCTTCGGGCATGTGTAGACATTGGACCGCACACGTCACTGTGTACGAGTCCTAAGAGCTCGCTCGCTCTTACTCCATGTCCAGTAAACGGAGTCTTTGTCATCTTTCCCTTGAGACAGGATTGACAAGTGGCATACGATTGATATTCGAACGCATTCAAATACCCTTCTGTATGTAACTTCGTCAACCTTCTCTCATTGATGTGACCCAATCTACAATGCCATAAGAAAGTCTGATTTATTTCTGGAGACTTTCTTTTGTGTGTATTCTGGACGTTGAAAATCTGTGGTTGGTTTAACACGTATATACCATTACTCAATGTACCTGACCCAATCAAAACTTGATTAAGGTGAATGTTTACAACATTACTTACAAACGCAAATTCATAACCTTCTTTAGAAACTAAAGATACAGAAATGATATTACAAGTTGCGTTGGGTACAAAAAAGCAATTACGCAAAACCAAAACATGTCCATCTGACATTCCCAGGTGATAGTCCCCCACGGCTTTAGCATCCATGCTAGCTCCGTTCGCAACTCTGAGGGTCATGTCACCTGCCTTCAAAACCCTACGGTTTCTCAACGCCTGCAAAGAATTACAGATATGAGATCCTGATCCGGTATCCAATACCCAGGAAGTAGAGTTTATTGAAAGACAGTTTTCAATAACATACACACCTGAAGCTGAAGCTGCAACCTGCTTCAATTCCTGTGTTCTGGCCTTCCAGGCCCTGCAATCATTCTTCCAGTGTCCTTTCTTATGACAATAGAAGCATTCTTCCTTATCCACAAGCTTCCCCGCTATCTTTGTTGCTTTACCTTTTCCCTTCGTATCCACTTTACTAACACCGCCCCTTGGTTTGGCGGGGGCCTTCTTCTTCTTTCCCTTGGCTTTCGCCTTGGACCTAGAAGAAGATGATCCTCCTACAAACAAAGTGGATGTATCCCTACCTTTCTGTAGGGTGCCCTCTGCGCTCCTCAGCATGTTGAGGAGCTCTGATAGTTCAACCTCTTTTTCTTGTAGGTTGAAGTTCAGTATAAACTGGGCGTAAGTGGAAGGAAGGGACTGGAGAACTATATCCGTATATAGCTCACTCTCCAATGTGATCCCTAGGTCAGCGAGCTCCTCAATGTAGCCGATCATCTTTAGCACATGCTCGGTTACTGATGATCCGACGGCCATTCTTGTCGAAAATAACTTTTTCGACGCTTCGTATCTTGCGATACGTGATTGCTCTCCATACAGTTCTTTTGTATGGAGCAATATGGACTCCATGTCCATATTCTCATGCCTCCTCTGATGTTCGTTGTCCATCGAGGCAAGCAGGAGGCACTTGGCCTTCGCGCTATCAATCTCCCAAGTCTTGCGGATTTCCTTATCCGCGACACTGGAAGTTGGACCAGGGACAGGGGGAGCTTTGGTGGTAAGAAGATACCCTAGCTTGTCATAAGTGATTGCTATCTTGACATTCCTGAGCCAATCTTTGTAGTTTGGCCCTGTCAGTTTGTTTTTATCTAGGAGTAACTTAAGTCCAGTCATGTTGATTGGTCGCTGCAATTAGGAGAGAGAAGAAGAAACACTCAGCATGATGCTCTTGCAAGTTTAGAGTGGTTTTTAGTTTGTCTAAACAGGATGGCTCCCACTGTTTCTCGAATCCCTCCTCAAACCATAAAGGAAGAATTAGTCAGGATCAATCCCACCGTACAATACTTGCTTAACCGTTCAGCCAGGCCAGTGTCGGTACTTCGAGGGAGGTTTTCCAACGCTTTTGCGAAGTTCCTTAATTAAATAACCTCTTTTCCCTGGGGGCGTAATCCCGCTAACACCTTTCTAGGCACCTACTAGGTTTATAGCATTGATCGTTTAGTGAGAAATTTCCCGAGGAGTAGCATATACTCACAGTAGGATCGGGATCCAAATATCATCGCGTGACAAACTGAAGGAATCCTACCAGAATCATCACACTCCAAATGGTATGCAAATCTAGCAAGTTTCAGTACTTATGAAACTCCCGATGTGGATTTTTGCCCCATGCTCTTATGACCTTGGCGTGAGGTCAAAATGTCATAAGTCACATGTCAAGTTCGTCCCATCATTATCCAGGTTAATTTGAATCCACCCGTACATACCCTTGACGTAGGCCAAAATGGCAGTACGACTGTCTCAAACCAACGCATTCTATCTATGCAACAGATAAATATCCGGCAGCTACCAATCACTATGCCTTGGCGTGAGGTCAAAATACATAGCTTGAATACTACCGAATATTTAACTGAAATGATGGAGGGCTACGGATGGTTTTGGCAAAACCGTGAACGTAGTGAACTTGATTTAGTCGATGGAACGAGATAGCTTTTAGAAGGAGTGGCTCAATCTCCGCATTTAAAAGTTAGTTTTGAAAAGAACCGAGTGGTTTTTCGAAAGTGTTCCAACGACTTTAACTTGGTTTATTATCTTGCATTAGTTCTTTTAATGCGTGATATTCTTGCATTAGTACTTTTAATGCGTCCCATCATTTAATCCTACCATTGCAGAAAACAACCAAAATATGACGTACGCTTATGCCATTCGCATTCGCCACGGGGCCCCGTCATTACCCGTTAGGTTACTTAACTAACGACAGAGCGGGGGCTGGGCTAGCGCGGCTGTAAAACATAAGCAACGCCTAAATAGAAAGCAATGATAGACATTACAGATCACAGATGAATACATTGGATATACTAGCAATCCGCAATCCTTTCGAGCCTGGAACGAAAAGCGGATAACACGGTCGCGGTGAATAGCCAAATACCCCACCCAAGACCCCTACGGATGCGGCAAACTACCCGCCAAGTCCTCGGTAGTTTGTGCACCCCTCCATGGGTCTATCCTAGGAGCAAAAACAGTAAAAAGAATTATACAATGACGGCTACAACCCCGACCCGGTTGTGCGGCCAAACAAATAATAATTATTACATCAATTTACATTTACAATGAATGAAAGAAAAACAAAAGCTCATCTCACATCCACCCCGGCTATTCACCCGCGACAGTCCAACACATTCATATACACATTCCAGCACATTACAGATCATATATAACCCCGACTAATCGACTTATAGCGATTAGCCGACGTTCAATACATGCAAACATCACAGATATAACCATCATAGTCAAAGTGCAGTGAAGTTCGGAAAAAAATACGGAATTATAGGACCCCAAAAGTGAATTTCTGTTCTGGAAAATCTGGGCACATATAATATATCTTAAAAATCCCAAAACCAACACAGAAGAACACTGCACGAAAAACGATGCAGAGAAGACATCAAACAGCGGCGGTTCCGCGGCCTGATGAACAGGTGAGGCCGCGGAAGGGCGACGCTTTGGAGGAATCATGCTATCGTTTTTGGTGGGTGTTCTTATAAAACCCTGAGACGATTTTTAGAGTATAAATTTTTTTCATTTTGAGCCAAAAAAATTTCAACAGAAACTCAGGTTTTGTAATTTATCCGGTTTTGTGATTTTTCGTTTCCGAACTTCGTTACACTTCACTACCAAGCTAGTTTAAGTTTAGTTAGGCTCTGATACCACTGTAAGTCCATATTGCGACCCCCGGTGCTTACGGGGAGGCGGAAACGGTATAAAAAACAAATTTTTATCGCAAGAGGCAACATGGACTAAACAAGGTCGGGATCGTGTCTAAACTAAACTAGCAAATACGCTAAAGGGAGTTAGCTACTCGGATGAAGGTTATACCTAAACTTGAACTTCTTCTTCTTGAAATCTTGTAGAGGTTGATGGTTCTCTTTTCGTCGCCTTCTTCCGTCGAAGATGGATCCACCTCGAAGGTTTGACCTTTGGGCTCTTCCTCGATCTTTGAGTGAACTAGGGTTTCCGGCTTGCTAAACCTTGAACCTAGAATAAGTAGAGAGTAACTAGGGTTTGCTTTTCTTTTTAAAGAGAAGGATTCTCAACACATGAGAAGGTTTCTCTTTGCTAGAGGAAGAAGAAGATGAAATGAGGAGAGAGAGAGGTTATGATAGAATGAGCAATCTTTTCTTTCTTGCAACCATAATGCCAAAAGAAAAGAATTATCTAATAATAATAATTGAAAATGAGAATAGTTGATGGTAATTTGGAATGACCACTACCATGCTTCATGTAAGCATAAATCAAGGAGGACTTTTTAAAGCATGATGGTGGTCAACATTCAACCATGGTCAACAAGTCAACCATGGTCAACAAGTCAACAAAATCAACCATAACAAAATTCTCATTTAATTACTATTATTAATAGATAATTTATAAATCCATTAGGGTTTGGAAAATGAAGACTGTCAACTGTGCATACGCACCTGTTCCGAAACCCTAATGAAAAACCTCATCCTCCGCCTCAAGCAACTGTGCATACACACCTGCATTCTCGTTCCGAGGAACAGAATACCAAGAGACAAAAGCAACCCCCAAAACATATACCAGTATCTGGCTCAAACCAGAGCCTGTCAGTATAATCCGTCCGGACTCCAAACGTGCACAAGTGCGCGGATGAGAACGAACCCTGTCGCAAAACCATGCGACCTCTACTCTGTTTTGCCCAGAGGCGAATACCCTCTGTGTGGGACTCTAAAGACTCGACACTACGCTGGCAGTGGGTTTAACCACAGACCGCAAGCGGCACTAGCTGTGCGTAACGGTCCCCAGGTAGATGCCGACAAGAAGGCTGACGAGGTGAAACCCCATCTGTACTCCTACTGAGTCTGAATGTGACAGTCTCCGTACAGTCCGGTCTGTTCGTCTGATACATCGCATGGCGGGCCTAGGGGGCGGTAAACGTCAGTCCCCTAATAGCGGTACAAGTCGTGTCGGAGTGAAGCCCAAAACACCCTGAGATAACACTGGAAACCTACCAGTATATCTCGCTTGCCCTGGCCAGGGACTACTCGTGTAATGGCTCTCCTAGACACAGCGCGATGTCAACCCCCAATACCGGGAGAGACGAATCCTGTCTAACCGTCACTGCCTCCAAGTGCTTCGGGACTGCACCCAACCACCACCTGTTTGCACGACTCCTTTGAGCCGTGGTAGGGTAGTGATCAAAGTGCAGTGGGAACACACTTGAGGCGAAGTGCCAGTGTCAAGTCAGCGGACTAAGCTGTACTCATGTCACCTGGGAACTGATAACTGACGATAGGTATAATACCAACCTGTCAGTTCCCGACGAGTCCTGTCCAGTATACTCGTAACCCAACGAGCACCCGTATACTATCTCCAGTACGACGTACTGATGGCTGTGGGACAGACCATCTCCCACACTGGGATGAGAAGCGCATACGCTAGTCTACTCCGGAGTATCGATGCCCTGTCTCGATAGTCCTGCGACTAGGGACCTGTATAAGGATGTGCTTATAGATTACCCAGCCCCCACTAGTGTGACTGCCATCACAACGCTGGTAATCAAGCAAAGATCCTAAGGGCTCCACTAATGCGTATAAGTGATATACTGAAATAAACACAAGTACACATTGAAGTAGAAACAAACCAAGTAGCATACTACTATTTTGAGCAAGATTGTATATACAAGGTGAATATCCCAAGCATCCATTAAGTAATATACAAACTAGTATGATACAGTAATGGCCTCTAGGGCATATACACTAACAGTTTAAATATCGAAATGAAACTATATGGTATTTTAGTTAAAAAGTACGGTAAAATGGAAATAGCAATTTCCTTTGATATGGAACTTGTTCAACATATTTATTAATGTTTAATAGTCAACATGTAAGAGTTTTGTGTGAATGTATTTAAGAAAATGTTGGATTTTGAGAAAGAACCGAATCGGAAATCGGTTTAACTCCGATTCCGTCGGGTTTTAGAATTTCGTATTTTCAGAAAGAGTGGAGAAGGGGGAAGATGGGACTTATGGGTTTAGCCCAAAGAGGAGAGGGAGAGAAAGTGGACGTAGTTTCTGGTGCGTCGTTTCGTCGCCGGAAACTTCTCGTATCGCCGTCGGAAGTTCGCCGGAATTTCGCCCCTTTGCTCACTTCAAATGCACACTAGGATTTCTAGGAATTTCTTGAGAGTTTGCAAAGAATTTTGGGATGAGGGGGTAGTGTTTAGGGGTTGTATTTATAGGGTTAGGCTAAGGTTACGGTAGAAGAAAAGTTAAAATGAAAAATGTGATAAATTGTATTAAAATGTAATAAAAAATAGAGTAAATAGGGTATTAAACAATCTCTGTTACTGGTTGATTGTTTGATGTTTTTGTACGTGCGTTTTAAAGTTTAAGAGATTAAGAATACCGCAATCAAGACGGTGTCGTTTGGTAGCTAGCCGGTTGAGTACGGGCCGGTCCACAGGGAAATGGTGTTCTCTCTTTAAGTTCTAACGAGTTAAGTCCTATTTTTGGTAGGTTTTGTTTTAAATCTAAAAATGAGATTAAATTGATTTAAAGTCTTGTTAGGGTTAGGATTAGGTTAGTTTGGAAAATGGATTCTACTCACTGCTTTTAATGCCCCAGTTAAGAATATAGGTATTAGAGTAATAGTCAACAAAGGGGATTAGCACGACTATGAAGAAATGTAATTTCTTCCTTTTGGTCCTTGTCTGTTCTTTCTTGGCTCTTAGCCCTAACCTCTAGTTAATTCAACTACAACTGGTCTAACTAGGGAATCACCGCTATCTTTTAGGATAGGGTGCCGTAGTGAGCGGTGTGTGGTTGGATTAAAAAGAGTCCTATTTTAAATATTATATGGGCAAAGAAAGGAGTGAGAGAGATTTTCTTCTCTCAAACCTTCCCTATCCTAACCCTAACAAGTGAGGAATTACTCACTCATTAGGAAAACTATGATAAAATTCATTTGTTTATTTTAATAGGTGAACTAAAATGTAGAAAATAAAAGAACTAATAAAATAAATTGCTGGAATTAAAATTCAGATATAAGAATAAGATAAAAGAATAACACTTACTTTATTGATACCTCTCAATAATGCATTACAACTTGAATAAAATTTTAATCTCGAAAATTAAAAAGAGGCATGCCTAATTAGGCTTTCGGCTTGCCTATTTATAGATAGGAGAAACCCTAGATTTTATATCTGATCCATACATGAAATTACAAGATTACCTTAAGAAAGCCGGGTCAAAGCACTGACACCCACCGACACGTGCACCGACACGTGCGTTGCACGGCCGCAGAACCGCGGCAGAAAGCTATGTTTTGCCGCGGTTCCGCGGCCATATGGTGAGATCTTGAGTTCAACTTCTCAGGGCTGCTTCATGTTGCTTTTTTCCTTCTGTTTTCTTCACTTGGTTCCTCAGAATCTTTTCTACTTTCTTCCAGATTTCCAACAGTGCAGAATTATGTGGACTTTTACCGTGAGCTTCGCGTTGAAGTCTTGAATCTTGTGCTGCCCTTGTGCTTTGTGCAATTGAACTGTTTACTGCTTTTCATTTGTTTCTTGAACTGTTAGGCGGTATCATACGGATTCTTCTATTGTTGGTCGTAGTCTCACATTTGTAGCATCTTTTTCATAAATTTCACTGTAATGACCTGAGAACCTGTAACCTGCAACTATTTAGCAGACATGGATCAAAAGCACCTATTTATTTGTAATATGATTAAGAATGAGCGATATAATAATGCAAAATTCTGATATGAACAAATACCCCAAACTTATCTTTTGCTCGTCCCGAGCAAAGCCAATTTTATTTTCGAAAAATAAAAACTAACCTCACTTTCGCAGGGAATCGCGATTGCACTGAGCTCGTGCAACAAGCCGTTAAACCTCTAGGTGTCCCTAGTACGAGGAGTGTTGTCTCCTGAGGGTTTTCAGCGGATACTACCCACAAAATCCGATCAATTTGGCCTATTGACTTTCATTCTTCAATTCAGTATTCTAGCAAGAAATTCTATTATCTTCAACTTAGAAATCATCAACCCGTATTTTTCACTCACTTATCATTTAACTTAAGATCGTATATGTTCTGCAAATTTATAAAACTTTTAGCATCTTTTGAATTTTCCTTCTAAGGTTCCATCTCAACTTAGAAATTTTTATCATCTCTACTGAAGGTATAAGCCCTATCTTTCATTCCTATCTCTCATCCAAACCCTAATCATATACCCCTGCATGTGTGTATGTATCACTCCTACACTTGGAAATTCAATTCAAGCTATCATACTCTTGTTCATCGTCCAAAGTGCTTTTAGTTGGTGAATTTTGGATTAAATTGCTCACACATCCTTCATGCGACCGTTAATACTTCTTGAGCTACTAACGATCGATTACAAAATGTGTTCGCATATTTAAGCGTAATTTCTCGTATTGTAATACCTAAGGCTTTAGCAGTGACTCCCAAACCAGTTGGTCTAAAGCACTAGGTGATAAAGCACCCTTGTTATATATTTTTATTTATGCAGCCTTTAAGTAATTACAAAAGTAGTGTTCATTTTTTTTTATTCACACTTATACTTTTATTTTATTTTCCTTTATACTAAGGATTTTAGACAAGAGCATTTCAAGGCGTCCTCTACCATCCCAAGTTTCAAGGTGCGTGTTTGTGCGAGTTGTAGGGTATATATTTTCAGAATTTAGACTTAAGGTTCGGAATTATTTTTCAGACTTACACTTCAAATAGAAATTTCAATACTCTTCTCTTATTTTGACTTAGCCCAAGAACTGAACTCAAAATTTGCCTATTTCTAAATAATCTACAAGGACATATATTTTCTACGGTTAAATTTTAAGAAATGTTATTTTTAGGGTTTTTTAATTTACTAAGTTTAGGACCTAGTTTTTCCTAGCCAGTCAACCGTCTTATCGAACTTAAGTCAAATATGGCTAAAATTAAACTTTTCAATTTTTTAAATAATTTTTAAAGTTTTTCAATTTTTTTTATTTGATTTTATAATTTTTTTATATATATATTTTTTTATATATATATTTTTATTTTTTTTATAAAGATGCAATGCGGAATTAAACATGCAAAGAAAGAATAAACAAATATGTACAAGAAATAAAAAATATGCAATGCAATGATAACTATTTACAAACCACCTTCACCCCCAAACTTATCAAAAGCAGTGCCCTCACTGCTCATGGCCTCGACATCCCCTTGAACGTGAATGGGAATGTTCCTCTCTCGCCAGCAAGGTGGTCATACCGTGCTCTATTTCTGTCACACGGTGATCCAGATTGGTCACCATCCCTATTAATCTATCTATCCCCCTAGTGGCTTTCCTAAGTAAACGTGCATGTGCTGCATGGGTAAGCTCTTCCTCGCTCTCGGTCGAGCTGAAGCTGGGTGTCTTGGCGGGTACGTCCTCGGCCGGCTTAGTGCGCGACCATACATCATTTAAGCATGTGTAGGACGTGGATACGCCCTCAATAAGAGGTCTAATAGGGATCCCTCCATGCATATAAAACTCGAATTCCTCCACAGGGAAGAAATAGCGACACAGTTGTGTCACCAACATAGGGCATGAGTAATTGGCAGCCCTTTTCCCCGCACCGATTGAATGAAGTAATACCGTGCACATATCATAGCTGGGGTTCCTAGTCATCAAGGCTGTGCACGATATGAAGGGATGGTGTGAAAAATGTAGTATTGTACGAACTACTAAAAATGTTATTTTGTGCCCAACGGCACACAATGAGTACATTCACAAAGAGGGTTCTAGCCTGGATTCCCTTACGCGGCTCTCTCGAACAGTCATTACCCATCAAGGGTAGGTAATCCTCGAATTGGAGGGGTTGGTCATGGGTAGGTAGTCTGGGTATTAAGGTGACTTTATGGATGAAGTCCCTATCGATTATGATTTCCCCATCCCTCTAATTTAGCCTAATGTATCCGTGTTGTGAGAGGCAATCATCTTCCATGTACTCGTAAAATCAGGTGACGAGATTCGGAGCGCGAAGGCATTCGGATGATTAAACAGTAAAAAATTCCATCTGCGCCTACGGATCTCTTCACCGAAATAACTTCCGTAGATCGTGTGTGCAAAGATTTAGCAAAAGTCCCTCTCGAATTGTAAAATTGGTGCCATTACAGAGAGCTAAATACCAAAATATGAAATCGACAGAGAGGGAAAAAGGAGTGCAAACCTCCTCTGAAAATTTCAGAGGATGACGAAGAAGAGGCGCGGCGGTTGTGCGGCCGAAGGTGGGCTCTGGCGGCGGAAGCGCGACGCGGAGGAGAGATCGCACTGCGGAACTTTGGCGGCGGCTAGGGTTTTGAGAAAATGAGAGATTAGGGTTATGAAAAGTCAGAGAAGGGTCGGTTTCTATTTATAAGGGGGTGTTTTGGTTATTTGCAACAAGATCCTCTTAAAAAGAGGAATTTATTTGTAAATAAAATTTAATTTTTTTATTATTTATTATTTATTAAAAACTGAAAATTTACAAAAATACCCCAAAAATTTGAAATTTGAAATTTTTTTATTTTTTTATTTTTATGTTATAATTACAAGTGTTACATACCCCCAAACTTATTTGAAACAGTGTTTCCACTGTTTACGGCTGGATAACCGAAATTTAGGGGTAGATGGAGGAAGATCAGTCAATGTATATCGGCTCCTGCAACAGCAGGAGTTCCTCCGAAGGGTTCGCTGTGAGGAACGGTTTAAGTCTTTGTCCGTTCACCTTAAATAGTGAACCGTCCTCCGGATTTTCTAAATCGACCGCACCGTGCGGATATACGGTGCGTACCAAAAATGGCCCTTTCCATCGAGATTTGAGCTTGCCGGGATGGAAATGTAACCGGGTGTCGTAAAGTAAAACCTATTGACCAGGTTTGAAAGTTTTGCGCATAAGGTGTTTATCGTGAAACACCTTCGTTCGGTTTTTGACGACTACAGCGTTCTCGTAAGCTTCATCCCGAAGCTCGTTCAATTTATTCAATTGCAGCTTTCTATGGCTGCCCGCATCTCCAAGAGATAGATTCAACTCTTTTATTGCCCAAAAAGCTCGGTGCTCAATTTCAACTGGAAGGTGGCAAGCCTTTCCATAAACAAGTCTATAAGGAGACATGCCAAGATCGGTCTTATAGGCAGTTCGAAACGCCCAAAGGGCATCAATAAGTTTTGACGACCAATCCTTACGGTTTTTGGAAACCGTTTTCTCCAATATCTGTTTAATTTGCCGATTTGAAATCTCGGCTTGCCCACAAGTTTGGGGATGATAGGGCGTTGAAAGCTTGTGATTAATGGAATATTTCCGCATTAAGGACTCGAAAGTCCTACTACAGAAATGAGTTCAATTATCGCTGATGATTGCGCGGGGGTGCCCAAACTGAGAAAAAATGTTTTTTTGAGGAATCTAACGACAACTTTGTTGTCATTAGTCCAGCTGGGCATAGCCTCGACCCACTTAGAAACATAGTCAACAGCGAGGAGAATATATACGTTCCCAAAAGAATTGGGAAACGGTTCCATAAAATCTATCCTCCAAACATCAAAAATTTCCACAACCAATATTGGTTGGAGCGACATTTCGTTTCTTCTAGATATCCGGCCCAAGTGTAGGCACCGGGAGCATGTCTTACAGTAATCATGTGCGTCTTTAAAAAGTTGTGGCCAGTAGAAGCCACACTGCAAGATCTTTTCGGCTGTCTTTTTACGTCCAAAATGCCCGTCATACGCTTGATCGTGGCAAAATGACAGTACACTCTTAAACTCATTGTCGGGGATACACCGACGAATAATTTGGTCGGGACAGTATTTGAATAGATATGGTCATCCCAGTAAAAATGTTTTACCTGGGATAGGAATCGGAATCTGTCCTGATTCGACCATTCATTTGGTATAAGTCCAGTGGCCAAATAATTCACAATATCTGCGAATCAAGGTTCGCATGACACAGTCAAGAGCTGCTCATCTGGAAAGACATTTTTTATAGGAAATTGAAGCGTCGGCAAAGAAGAAAGGCGTGAGCGATGGTCGGCAACTACGTTTTCGCATCCTCTCTTGTCTCTGATGACAAGGTCAAACTCTTGCAGTAAGAGGAGCTAACGTATCAGCCGAGATTTAGCGTCTTTCTTTGCAAAAAGATGGCGAAGAGCTGAATGGTCAGTGTAAACGATGACTGGAGAGACGATTAAATAGGGCCTGAACTTTTCTAATGCAAACACAACAGCTAAAAATTCCTTCTCGGTTGTTGTGTAATTTAATTGGGCCTTGTTCAAGGTTTGGCTAGCGTAATAAATTACATGCGGCATCTTATTAATATGCTGTCCAAGGACAACACCAAAGGCAAAATCAGATGCATCGCACATAATTTCAAATGGATGCGTCCAGTCGGGAGACGAAAGAATTGGAGCAGAAATAAGTGAGTTTTTCAATGATTCGAACGCCTTCATACAACTCGAGTCGAAATCAAATGTGGTGTTCTTGGCCAACAAAAGAGTCAAGGGTCTAGCAATCTTGCTAAAATCCTTGATGAACCGTCTATAGAAACCGGCATGGCCAAGGAAGGCTCGAATGTCTCGGACGCATTTGGGAGGAGGAAGATTGGAAATGACATCAATCTTAGCTTTATCTAACTCAATGCCATTTTGCGAGATGATATGTCCTAAGACAATACCTTCTCGTACCATGAAGTGGCACTCCTTCCAATTTAAAGTAAGGTTCTTATCCTTACACCGGGTAAGGACCGCGTCTAGATGCAGCAAACACTCATCAAAGAAGTCGCCGAAAATGGAGAAATCATCCATAAAGATCTCCAAGAATTTTTCCACCATGTCTGAAAAAATACCCATCATACACCGCTGGAAAGTAGCGGGTGCATTGCATAACCCAAAGGGCATGCGATGGTAAGCAAACGTACCGAACGGACAAGTGAATGTGGTCTTGTCGTGGTCCTTTTCGGCGATAGGAATTTGATTATAGCCGGAGTAGCCATCCAAAAAGCAATAAAATTCATGCCCAGCCAATCGTTCTAGCATTTAGTCAATAAAAGGTAATGGAAAGTGGTCTTTCCGGGTCGCGGCGTTGAGTTTTCTGTAATCGATGCATACTCGCCATCCAGTTTGGGTGCGAGTAGGTATTAACTCATTCGCCTCATTAGTTATGGCCGTTATGCCCGATTTCTTTGGGACAACGTGAATGGGGCTAACCCACTGGCTATCAGAGATAGGGTAAATGATACCACTATCAAGGCATTTTACGATCTCCTTTTTAACAGCCTCCTTCATTACTGGGTTGAGTCGTCTCTGTGGATTCCTTGCTGTCTTGGCATCATCCATCATATGAATATGATGTTCAACAATTAGGGGACTAATCCCCTTGATGTCCTCCATAGTCCAGCCAAAAGCTTGCCGATTACTTTGTAAGACCGTTAAAAGGGTTTTCTCTTGCTCAGGGGCTAGAGAAGCTGAGATGATAACAGGAAGGGTCTCATTCTCACCTAAGTAAGCGTATTTAAGGTAAGACGGCAATAGCTTGAGTTCGAGTGTTGGAGGCGAAACAATTGAAGGTAAAATCGGTGAAATTGTCTCAAACTCGAAGGATTCCAACAGAGGTTCAAAATGAGTGTAAGCAACCGAGTCGGATGGTTCAATTATCTCATCCGAAATTCAAAGGATTCAAACTCGGGTGGTGATGGTTCAAGATCGTTCGTGAAAGTGAAACACTCGTAATCATTATCAGGCGTGAAAATAGTATCAGATTCAAGGAGGAACGCACCAGTGGCGTCAAAATTGTTGTGATCGAACAGAAATTTCTCGAGCTCACAATCCTCCTGGATGATCTCTTCGATCGAGCAAACATCAAGTATATTAGCATTAGGTTCGGAGGGCCGATTCCCCAACTTAAAAATGTTGAGTTCAATTGCCATGTTTCCAAAAGATAGGTTCATTGAACCATTTCGACAATTGATCACCGCATTAGAAATTGTAAGGAATAGTCGACCGAGAATCACCGGAATTTAACTTCGGGGGTTAGCTACAGGCTGTGTGTCTATAACAATGAAATCAACGGGGAATATGAAGTCCCCTACTTTAATCAACACATCCTCTAACTCACCCCTAGGATGGGTGATGGATCGGTCGGCCATTTGG
Source organism: Agapanthus africanus (assembly GCA_030015575.1). NCBI lineage: Eukaryota > Viridiplantae > Streptophyta > Magnoliopsida > Asparagales > Amaryllidaceae > Agapanthus > Agapanthus africanus. The sequence continues at coordinate 645,535,202 of CM057337.1, read as the reverse complement.
AGAGTACAATGTGTGGGTTTCAGCTCCCCAACGCCTAGTTACTCATATACTGAATAGGGAAGCAGGTTAATACTGACACCAAGATCTAAAAATGCGCGGTTGATGTTCTTATCCCCAATAGTTATTGAAATCGTAGGACAGTTAGGGTCCTTCCTTTTTTAAGGTAAAGGTTGGGTAAGAGCATCACTTACTGCACTAACCAAGAAAATTTTCTTTGGTACCTGTGATTTCCTCTTCTTGGTGCATAAGTCCTTCAAGATTTTAGCATAAGAAGAGACTTGTTGGATTGCATCCAACAGAGGAATGTTAATGCTAACCTGTTAAAATAACTCTACGATCTTCTCTATTTGTGGAGTTTGTTTATTGGATCTCAACCTGTTTGGAAATGGAACATTTTGAAAATTTGTTGAGTCCAATGTTTGTGGAGAAGATTGCGGAGTTGGAATGGATCTCAGTGCTAGTGTTTTCGTGGAGTGAGATGTGGGTCCGTTCGGAGTAGTAGAAGAAGTAGAGCTTTGTGAAGAATGGAGAACAGGCTCTGAAGACGAAGAAGATGAAGATGAAGAAGAAGATGAAGAAGGAGATGAAGAAGCGACGGCCGGGGTGTCATCATCAATGCCAACATTATTGTGCAACGTCCTTCCAGATCTCAATGTAGTCACGACACTCACATTATGGTTTTGTTCATGAGCAACATGTACATTTTGTTGGTGACCGGGATTTAGCAGTGGTTGAGATGGAAGCTTCCCCTTCTCTCGTTCGCTTAAAACAACATTCAGTTGTGCTCTTCAATAGTTTTGATACTTTGATCATATGATACAGTGTGTTGCACCAAAGACTGAATGGAAGACTGGATGTTGGCTGAGGATTGAGTAGATTGTTTTAAAAACGCATCCAGACTTCGTTCTAGCGAGGAAACCTTATCGTTATTTAGCTGAACAAAATTGTTTTGAGGAAAAGAGTTGTTTGGTGCAAAATTGTTCATTTGATTTTGGTAAGGTTGCGGTTGGAAAGGTTGCTGATATTGAGTTTGTTTAGGTGCTTGTTGTTGAGGAGGAGACCTCTGAAAATTGATATTGCCTTGGAATTGTTGTTGATTTTGATTCCAAGCAAAATTGGGGTGGTTCCTCCAACCAGGATTGTAAGTTGAAGAGTACGGATCATTTCTTTGTCTTTGCTGAAAGGCAACATTGACTTGATCTTGTCCTTGAGCAGGTGGGTTGTAAGAACACTCTTCGGTCAAATGGGACGGATCCGAACAACAAGTGCATATAGTGCGAGGGGTAAAGCTGGGGCAGGAGAAGGCGATGAGAATTTGCTCTCAATTGCTTCTAATTTTCGTGTAATTGCAGCCATTTCAGATTTCATTGCAATTGACATATCAAGTTGGTGAACACCTGCCCTAGACGGACCAGATGAAGTAGATGAAGTGGACGAAGTAGTATGTCTAGTGCTTTTCCACTGAAGTGTTTGTTCAGCAAGATCGTCGAGAAATTTCCAAGCTTCCTCATCAGATTTGGTAAGAAAGTGACCTTGACAAATGGTTTCCAGCAACTGCTTAGTTGCTGGGTTCAGTCCTTCGTATAAAGTTTGGCAAAGTTGCCATCTTTCAATACCGTGATGAGGGCACTGAATAAGAAGGTCTTTGAATCGTTTGAAACACTTCCAAAAATGTTCGGAAGAAGCTGGGAAACTTGGTTAATATCATTACGAATTCTCGCGGTCTTGTGATGTGGGTAAAACATTTTAAGAAATGCCTTAACAAACTCCTCCCAACTTTTTATGGAATGCGATACTATACTATATAGCCACTTTTCAGCTAGGTCACATAATGTGAAAGGAATGACTCGTAACCTTATAGCATCATCGGACAGTTGGGTGGTCTTCATCATTGCACAAACATTCTGGAATTTATTAATGAAGATATATGCATCTTCGGATTCCAGCCCGTGAAATTTGGGTAACATATTGATGAAGTGGGGCTTAATTTCGAAATTATCCCCATTTGCCGGCGGAAGTGCGGAGCGGGTAGGATAGAAAAGAAGCTGGAGCGCGATTTGATAGGGCGCTTCAACAGGAGGGTGTTACGGGTTATTCGCACCCAGTTGAGGTGGAATCAGTCCCGAGGTAGGTAAAAGGTTGTTAGGATTGAATCCTGATATCTCCTTAGAAGATGATGAATGTAAAGATGAAGGTAAAGATGAAAAGGAAGTTGTCACGCCCCGCTTCCCAAAATACGGAAAACGAGGGATGACTAGGCCAGCCATGCTCCTACGGTCAAGGAATCATCCCGCCGTAGTCACACTTCGGCTTCTAGCATTACATGGTAATCAGTAAATAAAGCATAGTAGTAAAGGAATCACATCACTAATTTATTACATTAAAATCCATTGTTCACAAATTACAGATAACAAGAACAATTACTAACCAAGTTCAATCTCACGATCACTTTTATGGAAAGCAGTAAAGGAAGAAAGTACACCAGACTATATCTCCGTGAACTCGAAAGGTAGATCCGTCTCCTGTGCTGATCCTTCCACGGAATCTGAGCATGCATACTCAGGTCGTCAGAGCGACACAATAGCAATATTATTATAATAAGATGAAACAGGTAAAAGAGGTAATACTAGTAAAAGTACAATGCGAGTAACCACTATGTCACTATATGATGCAGAATGTGATCTATGTCCCTATCAGTCTCTAGGTCATGTTTGAAATCGCATAGTGGAAGGAGGATCATGTTTAACAGGAGTCTCGTACATACCCGAGACAACGGCCCACATGCCCGGGATATAACCCTGTCAGCCGGATTGCTAGATCCTACCTACTATATATATCGCTGCTCGAATGATCATCCTCTAAAACACGGTTCCTCTAAATACGATTCTATTTCCACTTCGATTTCCCTTTTATCCCCAGGTTTACACTATTTATAATCTTGATTTAGTCGTGTACAAGTATACCAATGGCACGGTTTTATCACTGTTCACTGTATCAATCACTGTCACGAATATTCACTTCCCATTAGTGTACTTGTCACTTCTAAACCAACATCAATCACGCACGATAATGCAATGTCCACTGCCTCTAACACGCGCTAACACTAAGTATATGGCAAATGAGGTATGATATATGTATGTATGCCATCAATAAGCTAAGTATGTTATGAATCAATATGCATGTCATTAACTTACAAAAATTGCATAAATTCATCTGTTTAGAATTCAATGAAATGATACAAATACGATAAATAGAACACCCAGTCAGCAATTCATCAAAATTAGTTTCAGTCCAATCGGGTTTCCGGTATTCAAGATACAGCTGTTTCATTTTAAGTGCTCGCGGCTGGAAATTCAGTTTCAGAACTGAACGTCCTTTTCGCGACACGAATTGTACCCAGTTGGGTTCAGAATTTAGCAATGTTACAGTTGAATAAAATCTAGGGTTTTTGATAGGGTATTCAACTCAATAGACGGATTCTCAATCGCGTCTGTACGTCGAAAGTTATACACTGTTTAACATTGATATGTCACTTCTGAATCTGTTATGGACAGTTATACGTTCTGCCCTTTTTATTTAAAATTTAAATAGAAAATGGCAATGAAACGGAATGAAACCACTTGTTTTGTATAGCTAACAGATCCATATTTAATCCACTATAGAGTTCCGTAACATACTAATTCAGGAAACGAAGGGACACACATTTTGGGACAGTACACAGTAATCAGAGTCGCTCTGGACTGCAGTCCAGAGTCGTACTCCGATCTAAATATCATCGCAGTTACATAACATAAATCATTAGAAGTTTACATAGAGTTAAAGTTCATCGAGTCGGCTTCGATTTAAGCCCTCGAACGCATCATTCCAGTATATACATAATTTACAGTGATTTTAATCGTTTTCAGATGCGGAAAAATTCTAGTTTTATCGGCATATTTGGGGGTATCAATTTTAGTCACTAACAATCGTATTTTCCAGTGAGATTTATACACGATATTCGTCATTATATGGGACAACAGAAAACATCTATTTCCGTCAAATTAAGCAAGTATTTTCATTGGGGTCAAGCATCGAACACATAGGTCGCAAAATATATCGGGAATCGGTAAATTATAAACTATATGATTTAAGTTTGTATCACAATTATATTAGCATGCAGCAAGTAAAATATTTGCCTGGAAACGTCTCGGGGTTGCAGGGCAGCAGCGGCGTCACGAACGCGCGGTGTACGTCGTGAAGCGATTTGCGCGAGCTTGGCTCGAGATACGGAATTTGCGTCAGAGTTGTCCGGAGACTTCTTATACTCGCTGGAAGCGGAGGGGGTGCTCTGTGGTTTGCCTGAGAAGTGCTGGGGTTGACGACGGTCGACGGCGTCGCTCCGGCGACGAGCCACAGAGGGTGTCTGGAAAATGGGTTATGGGATTTTCTTGAAGAGAGAGAGAGAGAGGGGGAGAGAGAGAGGGGGGGCTCGGGTGTGGATCTTGGAGGAGGAGGAGAAGATGCAAAGGGTGTTGGGGTCGATGGTGTGGTGTGGAGATCGCCGGCGTCGAGCGTGCAGGGTGGGGGTCGAGCTCGGTGCAGAGGTTGGTGTGCAGGGGAGTTGGGTTGATGGAGGGTGGAGTCGTAGAGGGAGAAGGAGGGTGAATGAGGGGTCACCAAGGGGCCGTCGTCGTCCTGGGGGTCGAGCGAAGTGATGGGGTGATCGCCGGCGTCGAGGGTGCAGTGGGTTCGTGCAGAAATTTTGCGAGGAAGGAGGGTTTTTGAGATGGTGTAGGAGAGCGAGGGAGAGATGAGGGCGACGGGGTTAGAGAGAGGAGTGCGAGGGGGGTAACGTCGCGCAACGTGGGCATAGGCGTGGGCACGAGCGGAGGAAGCGGGTCGCGAGCGGGAATGGAGGAAGGAGCCGTTGGAGAAGGAGGTGAACAGGAGCGGGTCGGGTTGGGTGTTGAGGAGGCGGGCCGAAGGAGTTGGGCTGGGCCGAGGAGTTTTAAAAGAATTCCTTTAAAAATTTTTGTGGGCTGAGGAAGGGAAAGAGGCCGGGTTCATTTTTATTAGTTAAAATCTTTTCTTTTGTTTTAGTGTGGGCTTATGTGAGGTTAGGGTTTAGTAAAATATTTTATTTGCTTTAGTTTTGGTTTTAGTTTAATTTGGCTTTGGTTTTAAATCTTGGGTTTTGGCTTTTATGGTTTGGACTATGATTTCAAAAGAGTTGGAAAATAAAGTTTAAATATTAAGCTTAAACAACCAATTAAAATACGAGGGGAAAAAGAAAGGAAATCACTGGAATTTAGAAATTAGGAAACTTTTATTAAGATGGAAACGGGGATTTACATCATACCTCCCTTAACAAAAATTTCGTCCTCGAAATTTAGCAAAGATACAAGGAAACAATGTACTAAACAAAGAGATGTGGATAACGATCACGGATATCTTCCTCCCGCTCCCAGGTGGATTCTCCTGGGGAACGACCGCCCCAAGACACTCGGACTAAAGGAATGACCTTATTCTTTAGCACTTTCTCTCTGCGGTCGAGGATGGTAGTAGGCTGCTCCTCGTACGATAGATCGGTACCCAAAACTAGCTCCTCGTACGATAGATCGGTACCCAAAATATATCGGGAATCGGTAAATTATAAAATATATGATTTAAGTTTGTATCACAATTATATTAGCATGCAGCAAGTAAAACACTTGCCTGGAAACATCTCGGGGTTGCAGGGCAGCAGCGGCGTCACGAACGCGCGGTGTACGTCGTGAAGCGATTTGCGCGAGCTTGGCTCGAGATACGGAATTTGCGTCGGAGTTGTCCGGAGACTTCTTGTACTCGCTGGAAGCGGAGGGGGTGCTCTGTGGTTTGCCTAAGAAGTGCTGGGGTTGATGACGGTCGACGGCGTCGCTCCGGCGACGAGCCACAGAGGGTGTCTGGAAAATGGGTTATGGGATTTTCTTGAAGAGAGAGAGAGAGAGAGGGGGAGAGAGAGGGGGGGGCTCGGGTGTGGATCTTGGAGGAGGAGGAGAAGATGCAAAGGGTGTTGGGGTCGATGGTGTGGTGTGGAGATCGCCGGCGTCGAGCGTGCAGGGTGGGGGTCGAGCTCGGTGCAGAGGTTGGTGTGCAGGGGAGTTGGTTTGATGGAGGGTGGAGTCGTAGAGGGAGAAGGAGGGTGAATGAGGGGTCGCCAAGGGGCTGTCGTCGTCGTGGTGGTCGAGCGAAGTGATGGGGTGATCGCCGGCGTCGAGGGTGCAGTGGGTTCGTGCATAAATTTTGCGAGGAAGGAGGGTTTTTGAGATGGTGTTGGAGAGCGAGGGAGAGATGAGGGCGACGGGGTTAGAGAGAGGAGTGCAAGGGGGTAACGTCGCGCAACGTGGGCATAGGCATGGGCGTGAGCGGAGGAAGCGGGTCGCGAGCGGGAATGGAGGAAGGAGCCGTTGGAGAAGGAGGTGAACAGGAGCGGGTCGGGTTGGGTGTTGAGGAGGCGGGCCGAAGAAGTTGGGCTGGGCCGAGGAGTTTTAAAAGAATTCCTTTAAAAATTTTTGTGGGCTGAGGAAGGGAAAGAGGCCGGGTTCATTTTTATTAGTTAAAATCTTTTCTTTTGTTTTAGTGTGGGCTTATGTGAGGTTAGGGTTTAGTAAAATATTTTATTTGCTTTAGTTTTGGTTTTAGTTTAATTTGGCTTTGGTTTTAAATCTTGAGTTTTGGCTTTTAGGGTTTGGACTATGATTTCAAAAGAGTTAGAAAATAAAGTTTAAATATTAAGCTTAAACAACCAATTAAAATACGAGGGGAAAAAGAAAGGAAATCACTGGAATTTAGAAATTAGGAAACTTTTATTAAGATGGAAACGGGGATTTACATCATACCCCCCTTAACAAAAATTTCGTCCTCGAAATTTAACAAAGATACAAGGAAACAATGTACTAAACAAAGAGATGTGGATAACGATCACGGATATCTTCCTCCCGCTCCCAGGTGGATTCTCCTGGGGAACGACCGCCCCAAGACACTCGGACTAAAGGAATGACCTTATTCTTTAGCACCTTCTCTCTGCGGTCGAGGATGGTAGTAGGCTGCTCCTCGTACGATAGATCGGTATCCAAAACTAGCTCCTCGTACGATAGATCGGTACCCAAAATATATCGGGAATCGGTAAATTATAAACTATATGATTTAAGTTTGTATCACAATTATATTAGCATGCAGCAAGTAAACACTTGCCTGGAAACGTCTCGGGGTTGCAGGGCAGCAGCGGCGTCACGAACGCGCGGTGTACGTCGTGAAGCGATTTGCGCGAGCTTGGCTCGAGATACGGAATTTGCGTCGGAGTTGTCCGGAGACTTCTTGTACTCGCTGGAAGCGGAGGGGGTGCTCTGTGGTTTGCCTGAGAAGTGCTGGGGTTGACGACGGTCGACGGCGTCGCTCCGGCGACGAGCCACATAGGGTGTCTGGAAAATGGGTTATGGGATTTTCTTGAAGAGAGAGAGGGAGGGAGAGAGAGAGAGAGGGGGCTTGGGTGTGGATCTTGGAGGAGGAGGAGAAGATGCAAAGGGTGTTGGGGTCGATGGTGTGGTGTGGAGATCGCCGGCGTCGAGCGTGCAGGGTGGGGGTCGAGCTCGGTGCAAAGGTTGGTGTGCAGGGGAGTTGGGTTGATGGAGGGTGGAGTCGTAGAGGGAGAAGGAGGGTGAATGAGGGGTCGCCAAGGGGCTGTCGTCATCGTGGGGGTCGAGCGAAGTGATGGGGTGATCGCCGGCGTCGAGGGTGCAGTGGGTTCGTGCAGAAATTTTGCGAGGAAGGAGGGTTTTTGAGATGGTGTTAGAGAGCGAGGGAGAGATGAGGGCGACGGGGTTAGAGAGAGGAGTGCGAGGGGGTAACGTCGCGCAACGTGGGCATAGGCATGGGCGCGAGCGGAGGAAGCGGGTCGCGAGCGGGAATGGAGGAAGGAGCCGTTGGAGAAGGAGGTGAACAGGAGCGGGTCGGGTTGGGTGTTGAGGAGGCGGGCCGAAGGAGTTGGGCTGGGCCGAGGAGTTTTAAAAGAATTCCTTTAAAATTTTTTGTGGGCTGAGGAAGGGAAACAGGCTGGGTTCATTTTTATTAGTTAAAATCTTTTCTTTTGTTTTAGTGTGGGCTTATGTGAGGTTAGGGTTTAGTAAAATATTTTATTTGCTTTAGTTTTGGTTTTAGTTTAATTTGGCTTTGGTTTTAAATCTTGGGTTTTGGCTTTTAGGGTTTGGACTATGATTTCAAAAGAGTTAGAAAATAAAGTTTAAATATTAAGCTTAAACAACCAATTAAAATACGAAGGGAAAAAGAAAGGAAATCATTGGAATTTAGAAATTAGGAAACTTTTATTAAGATGGAAACGGGGATTTACATCATACCCCCCTTAACAAAAATTTCGTCCTCGAAATTTAACAAAGATACAAGGAAACAATGTACTAAACAAAGAGATGTGGATAACGATCACGGATATCTTCCTCCCGCTCCCAGGTGGATTCTCCTGGGGAACGACCACCCCAAGACACTCGGACTAAAGGAATGACCTTATTCTTTAGCACTTTCTCTCTGCGGTCGAGAATGGTAGTAGGCTGCTCCTCATACGATAGATCGGTACCCAAAACTAGCTCCGAATGGTCCAGGACATGGCTCTCATCCCGAACATAACGCCGCAACTGTGACACGTGGAAGGTATTGTGCACACCAGCTAGCGATGGAGGCAAGGCAAGTCGATAGGCCACCTCTCCTACTCGCTCTAGCACCTCAAAAGGTCCGATAAAATGGGGACTGAGCTTTCCCCGGCTTCCGAACCTGATAACTCCACGGGTAGGGGAAATCTTCAAGAACACGTGATCTCCGACTTCGAATTCTAGTACCCTCCTGCTGGTATCCGCCCAACTCTTCTGTCGATCCTGAGCCGTCTTAATACGCTGCCTGATCATTTGGACCTTGTCGACTGTCTGAACAATGAGTTCGGGGCCCAGTAATCTTCGTTCTCCCACATCATCTCAACATACTGGGGATCGACACTTCCGCCCGTATAGTGCTTCAAAAGGAGCCATCTGAATACTAGCCTGATAACTATTGTTATAAGAGAACTCGACTAGATGCAGATGGTCCTCCCAGGAACCCTGAAAGTCCAACATACAGGCTCTCAACATATCCTCGAGCGTCTGAATCGTACGCTCGGATTGTCCATCCGTCTGTCGGTGATACGCTGTGCTGAATTTAAGGCGGGTACCCAAGCTCTCCTGTAAGCTCTTCCAAAAGTGCGACAAGAATCTGGTGTCCCGGTCTGACACAATGCTGACTGGAACACCGTGAAGTCGTACAATCTCTTGCATATATCTTTCTGCCAGTGATTCTGTCGACTGTCCCACTCGGAAAGGTAGGAAGTGTGCAACATTTGTGAGGCGATCGACGATAACCCAAATGGCGTTATTGCCCTTAGGGCTCCGTAGTAAGGCCGTCACGAAATCCGTAGTAATATGCTCCCACTTCCATTCTGGTATCGGCAGTGGTTGTAATTATCCTACTGTCCTCTGATGTTCCGCCTTCACCTGCTGACAAACCAAGCACCTGGATACGAACCTCGCAATTTCCCGCTTCATTCCGTTCCACCAAAAGTGCTGCTTTAGGTCCTGATACATTTTTGTACCTCCTGGATGCACAGAATAAGCTGAACTGTGTGCTTCAGCCAATACTTCTTCTCGAACATCTCCCTTGGGTACGCAGAGTTTGCTATCGAATCTCAGAGAGCCATCTTCATGTATAATCAAGTCCGTTCTCAGTCCGGCTTCCACTTGCTCTCTGAACTTTTGCAATCGGGGATCATCCGCTTGTGCAATCTTGATGCGATCCACCAGGGAAGATTGCACCTGTAGTTGCCAAAGTTGACTGAGTGCGTTCGGCGTAACGACTTTAAGTTCAAGTCTCTGGAAATCCTCAATAATGCTCCTCTGATCGGTCAACATCATGACCGCTGGCTTGCGACTGAGCGCATCTGGTACAACATTCACCTTCCCCGAGTGATACTGAAGGTCCAAGTCATAATCTGCCATCAGCTCTAGCCATCGGCGCTGCCTCATGTTTAGTTCCTTCTGAGTGAAAACGTACTTTAAACTTTTATGATCTGTGTACACTTCCACTTTCTCACCCAATAGATAGTGCCTCCAAATCTTCAACGCAAAGACTACCACAGCTAACTCTAAGTCATGCGTAGGGTAGTTCTTCTCGTGGTTTCTCAATTGTCGAGAGGCGTAAGCAACCACTCGGCCGTGCTGCATTAGAACATAGCCTAATCCCTTCCCTGAGGCATCACTGTGTATCACCAAACCACCGGAATCATCTGGTACTGTAAGAATTGGCGCCGTGGTTAACTTTTGCTTTAGTTTGTCGAATGCCTGAGTGCACTCCTCTATCCACGTAAACGGTACGTCCTTCCGTGTCAGCCTCGTCAATAGTTCAGCGATTCTTGAGAAATCTTGGACGAATCTCCGATAATAACCTGCCAATCCCAGAAAGCTCCTGATCTCGGCCACTGACTTCGGCGTTGGCCAATCTCTGACAGATTCTATCTTTGCCGGGTCCACCGAGATGCCTTCGCCCGAAACGATATGTCCCAAAAACTGAACCTTGTCGAGCCAGAATTCACACTTGCTTAGCTTCGCATACAGCTTCTCTTCCCGAAGAATTTGTAGGACCGTGCGCAAATGTTCAGCATGCTCTTCCCGGGTCTTCGAGTAGACAAGTATGTCGTCGATAAACACAACGACAAACGTGTCCAAGTACTTTGCGAACACCCTGTTCATCAAGTCCATGAATATTGATGGGGTATTGGTAACACCGAACTGCATCACAAGGAACTCGTAATGTCCGTATCGGGTCCTGAAAGCCGTCTTGCATACATCCTCGGCTGCTACTCTGATTTGATGATATCCAGAACGGAGGTCCAACTTCGAGAACACCTTGGCTCCACTTAGCTGATCGAATAGGTCGTCAATGCGCGGGATTGGATACTTGTTCTTTATTGTGACCTTGTTCAGCTCCCGATAATCTATACACATTCGCAGTGATCCATCCTTCTTCTTTACTAACAGAACTGGTGCACCCCACGGTGAAGCGCTTGGCCGAATAAATCCCTTCTCCAATAGTTCTTCAACCTGCTTCTTCAATTCCGCCAACTCAACTGGTGCCATTCTGTATGGGGCTCTGGATACTGGGGCTGTACCTGGAGTCAAATCGATTGAGAACTCCAAGATTCGAGGAGGTGGCAGACCTGGTAGATCTTCAGGAAATACGTCCAGAAAGTCCCGAACAATTTTTGGGACTGGGCTCTTATCAACCTCCATAGCTGTCAGCTCCTTGGGCTTGGCTCTGTACTTAGCTGGCTCTAAAGATTCACTTCCTTCCTCGAAAGTAAACTCCGGGTGATTGGGAATGCGGAAGATCACTTTCCTTGCATGACAATCGATAACTGCATGGAAAGTGCTCATCCAATCCATCCCGAGAATTGCGTCGTAACTGCCTGTCCCAATCAGAAGGAAATTCGCATAGAATTCCCTGCCACACACTATAACCGGGCATAACCTACATTCTCGACTAGATATTATAATGCCGTTACCCGTATGTATTTCCCATCCCTTGGTTAGTGGTTCATGTGGTATGGAGTGTGTATCAGTGAAATGCTCAGACAAGAAACAATGCGATGCTCCAGAATCAAATAGTACTCTAGCTGGCAAGGAATGTACGAGTAGAGTACCTGTAACCACGTCTCCTGACGCCTCTGCCTGCTCGGCGGTCAAGGTGAAAGCCCGTCCTTGACCGCGACCTGTAAAGGGTTGCCTCTGTTCCTATGGCCTCTGCTGTGGCGGTCCAGAACCTCCCTGTATCTCTGCTCGCTCAGGGCAACTGCTAATCTTGTGCTGACTGGATCCGCAAATCAAGCACTGTCCCTTGGCACGGCGACAGTCCTTCTGGGTATGCCCACCTCTACCGCGATAGCCGCAAACTACGCCCTGTCTCTGGGGGCGATGCTGTGGTACGAACGGGCGCTTCATTTGTGTCGTTCCTGGACTGTGAACCGGTATGGTTCCTCGAGAAGGCGCGTGGGTACGTGCTGGAACGACTGGGGGTCTCCTGAACTTGTTAATCAATTGCTTCTGAACTCTCGCCGCGTTGAGTACCCGTGCGAAAGTCTGCAAATCCAGCGATGCAATCAACTGTTGCAACTCGAAATCTAGCCCCTGAAGGAAACGTCTGGCCCTGGCGGCCTCTGAGACGACCATGTATGGAGCAAAACGGCTCAGATGGTTGAACTCTGCCGCATATACGTCCACAGGGCGTCCATTCTGCTTCAAAAGAATAAACCTTTCCTCCATTTCTGCCTTGGCTGTGGAAGGAAAATAATGATCTAGGAAACATTCCTTAAATTTGCCCCATTCAATCGGCCCGTCTAGCCTGCTTTCTTCCACCGACCACCACGTACGGGCTTCATCTTCCAATTGTATCTTTATCACGTCCATCCTATCTTCCTCTAGAACCCTGGCGGCTGTCAATAAGTTCTCCATGTTCACCAGCCATTGCTCAGCCTCAAGGGGTTCAGCTAGCCCTGTGAATGCAGCTGGATGTAACCGTCGGAAGTCTGATACGGTACCAGCCTTAGCATGATAAGCCGGTGGAGTAGCGCCCTCAGGGGCGGTAATGAGTGCGGAGGGTCCTCCTGCGGCGGTAATCGCCCTGAGTCCCTCAGTGAGTAAATCTGTCTTCCTTTCCTGAGCTTCCGCGAGAGAGGTCAGTGCACTAAGTATTCTTTCTGTGCGGTCCTAAATGCTGGAGTCCGAGGAGGGGTCGTTCGGGGAAGTCATATCACTGGAAGATTCAAATGGATAAGATCAGTTTCAAGGATGAAAATCAAGAGTAGTGAAACGAGAATAATGTAATACAGTATAGTTAATGTTATCCCTTGATACTAAACATGGCTTTGATACCAACTAAATCATGTCACGCCCCGCTTCCCAAAATACGGAAAACGAGGGATGACTAGGCCAGCCATGCTCCTACGGTCAAGGAATCATCCCGCCGTAGTCACACTTCGGCTTCTAGTATTACATGGTAATCAGTAAATAAAGCACAGTAGTAAAGGAATCACATCACTAATTTATTACATTAAAATCCATTGTTCACAAATTATAGATAACAAGAACAATTACTAACCAGGTTCAATCTCACGATCACTTTTATGGAAACCAGTAAAGGAAGAAAGTACACCAGACTATATCTCCGTGAACTCGAAAGGTAGATCCGTCTCCTGTGCTGGTCTTTCCACGGAATCTGAGCATGCATACTCAGGTCGTCAGAGCGACACAATAACAATATTATTATAATAAGATGAAACAAGTAAAAGAGGTAATACTAGTGAAAGTACAATGCGAGTAACCACTATGTCACTATATGATGCAGAATGTGATCTATGTCCCTATCGGTCTCTAGATCATGTTTGAAATCGCATAGTGGAAGGAGGATCATGTTTAACAGGAGTCTCGTACATACCCGAGACAACGGCCCACATACTCGGGATATAACCCTGTCAGCCGGATCGCTAGATCCTACCTACTATATATATCGCTGCTCGAATGATCATCCTCTAAAACACGGTCCCGCTAAATACGATTTTCTTTCCACTTCGATTTTCCCTTTATCCCCAGGTTTACACTATTTATAATCTTGATTTAGTCGTGTACAAGTATACCAATGGCACGGTTTTATCACTGTTCACTGTATCAATCACTGTCACGAATATTCACTTCCCATTAGTGTACTTGTCACTTCTAAACCAACATCAATCACGCACGATAATGCAATGTCCACTGCCTCTAACATGCGCTAACACTAAGTATATGGCAAATGAGGTATGATATATGTATGTATGCCATCAATAAGCTAAGTATGTTATGAATCAATATGCATGTCATTAACTTACAAAAATTGCATAAATTCATCTGTTTAGAATTCAATGAAATGATACAAATACGATAAATAGAACACTCAGTCAGCAATTCATCAAAATTAGTTTCAGTCCAATCGGGTTTCCGGTATTCAAGATACAGCTGTTTCATTTTAAGTGCTCGCGGCTGGAAATTCAGTTTCAGAACTGAACGTCCGTTTCGCGACATGAATTGCACCCAATTGGGTTCAGAATTTAGCGATGTTACAGTTGAATAAAATATAGGGTTTTCGATAGGGTATTCAACTCAATAGACGGATCCTCAATCGCGTCTGTACGTCGAAAGTTATACACTGTTTAACATTGATATGTCACTTCTGAATCTGTTATGGACAGTTATACGTTCTGACCTTTTTATTTACAATTTAAATAGCAAACGGCAATGAAACGGAATGAAACCACTTGTTTTGTGTAGCTAACAGATCCATATTTAATCCACTACAGAGTTCCGTAACATACGAATTCAGGAAACGAAGGGACACACATTTTGGGATAGTACACAGTAATCAGAGTCGCTCTGGACTGCAGTCCAGAGTCGCTCTGGACTGCAGTCCAGAGTCGTACTCCGATCTAAATATCATCACAGTTACATAACAGAAATTATTAGAAGTTTACATAGAGTTAAAGTTCGTCAAGTCGGCTTCGATTTAAGCCCTTGAACGCATCATTCCAGTATGTACATAATTTACAGTTATTTTAATCGTTTTCAGATGCGGAAAAATTCTAGTTTTATCGGCATATTTGGGGGTATCAATTTTAGTCACTAACAATCGTATTTTCCAGTGAGATTTATACACGATATTCGTCATTATATGGGCCAACAGAAAACATCTATTTCCATCAAATTAAGCAAGTATTTTCATTGGGGTCTAGCATCGAACACATAGGTCGCAAAATATATCGGGAATCGGTAAATTATAAACTATATGATTTAAGTTTGTATCACAATTATATTAGCATGTAGCAAGTAAAACACTTGCCTGGAAACGTCTCGGGGTTGCACGGCAGCAGCGGCGTCACGAACGCGCGGTGTACGTCGTGAAGTGATTTGCGCGAGCTTGGCTCGAGATACGGAATTTGCGTCGGAATTGTCCGGAGACTTCTTGTACTCGCTGGAAGTGGAGGGGGTGCTCTGTGGTTTGCCTGAGAAGTGCTGGGGTTGACGACGGTCGACGGCGTCGCTCCGGCGACGAGCCACAGAGGGTGTCTGGAAAATGGGTTATGGGATTTTCTTGAAGAGAGAGAGAGAGGGGGAGAGAGAGAGAGAGGGGGGGGGGGCTCGGGAGTGGATCTTGGAGGAGGAGGAGAAGATGCAGAGGGTGTTGGGGTCGATGGTGTGGTGTGGAGATCGACGGCGTCGAGCGTGCAGGGTGGGGGTCGAGCTCGGTGCAGAGGTTGGTGTGCAGGGGAGTTGGGTTGATGGAGGGTGGAGTCGTAGAGGGAGAAGGAGGGTGAATGAGGGGTCGCCAAGGGGCTGTCGTCGTCGTGGGGGTCGAGCGAAGTGATGGGGTGATCGCCGGCATCGAGGGTGCAGTGGGTTCGTGCAGAAATTTTGCGAGGAAGGAGGGTTTTTGAGATGGTGTTGGAGAGCGAGGGAGAGATGAGGGCGACGGGGTTAGAGAGAGGAGTGCGAGGGGGTAACGTCGCGCAACGTGGGCATAGGCGTGGGCGCGAGCGGAGGAAGCGGGTCGCGAGCGGGAATGGAGGAAGGAGCCGTTGGAGAGGGAGGTGAACAGGAGCGGGTCGGGTTGGGTGTTGAGGAGGCGGGCCGAAGGAGTTGGGCTGGGCTGAGGAGTTTTAAAAGAATTCCTTTAAAAAATTTTGTGGGCTGAGGAAGGGAAACGGGCTGGGTTCATTTTTATTAGTTAAAATCTTTTCTTTTGTTTTAGTGTGGGCTTATGTGAGGTTAGGGTTTAGTAAAATATTTTATTTGCTTTAGTTTTGGTTTTAGTTTAATTTGGCTTTGGTTTTAAATCTTGGGTTTTGGCTTTTAGGGTTTGGACTATGATTTCAAAAGAGTTGGAAAATAAAGTTTAAATATTAAGCTTAAACAACCAATTAAAATACGAGGGGAAAAAGAAAGGAAATCACTGGAATTTAGAAATTAGGAAACTTTTATTAAGATGGAAACGGGGATTTACAGAAGTGGAGAGAGTTTCGACTTCGGTGTCGAACGCGTCGTCGGTAGTGACTAACGAGACACGGACTAAACGGGCGCTAGTGTCCCTAGTCCAACTGGACATACACTAAACGAGTTTTAGTGTAGTCAAAAAGCAGAATGTGAGGGTAAGAAAACGTCAATGGGGAAATGTGGGTGAAGGTTGGGTGCAATGGAATTCTAGCAACAAATGGCAAGTTTTTGTAAAAATTTTGTTTTGTGTTTTTTTTATTTTTATAAAGAGTTTTGCAAAAGATTTTGTACGGAACTATGACACACTTTCAAACAGTCACAATTTAAGCATGCACAATCAAGCCTAAAACTAGGGTCTCCTAAGTCAACTAGACTGTTCCTAACTGGTCCAAAGCGACAAGTTGTGAGATATCCCTCAAATCGCCTCTTCACCGCCAATTGTGGCCAGGTAAGCACAAGTGAAGAAATGAGGGATCTGCTCACGAATCACCGTGAGATGGGCCTTTTAAAGTTACCTTTCTCACTTGTCTAGCCTAGGCACCACAAAGTCAGGTTTAGATAAACGACTGAATGCCCACAACCTTCCTCTATTCTAATGAGCACGACAGTCCTTAATTGGCTGAGTCTAGATATTTTTTAATTAACTCAAGGGTGATGCATATGATTTTTGTGATTTCTGGGGTCTTAGGAAGGGTAATGAAATCCCCACCCAATCCGGATTGGTGTTATAGCCCCTTAAATTCCGTTTTAAATATGCAAAGCAACTAACACACAAAATCTAAAACACTTGCAAAAAAATATTTTCTTTTTATTTGCGGCGCAAAGAATCCTGCACAAAAATGATTTATTGGAGAGGGAGAAGAAGTTTTGCGCAAAGAACCCTACAGGAAAATTTTTCTGTGGAGATCAGAGGGTAGGAGAGAGGACAAAAATACTTACAGAGAATTTTGAAGTGCTGACGTCAGCAAAAGGCCGCGGTTCCGCGGTCAATTGCTCAAATCCGCGGCGGTTCCGCGGTGGATAAGTCGGTTCAGGCCTCCAAAATTTTTCTGTGTGCTGTTATGGTTCTCCTCTGTCTGTTCAGATCTTCTGTTTGTTGATTTGTTCACTGGGCTTACTCCAGATCTGAATCAGTCCATCTTCCGTTCCTGCACAATTCGCACAAAAACCGATCAAAAAGAACAAGATGGTTTTTTTTTAGTTTTTATATTTTCAATTTTTATAATTTTTCAATTTCAATTAACCCGAAATTACAAAAAGAAAATAACTAACGTTTCCCCGGCAACGACGCCATTTGATTGTTTGATGTTTCTGTACGTGCGTTTTAAAGTTTAAGAGATTAAGAATACCGCAATCAAGACGGTGTCGCTTGGTAGCTTGCCGGTTGAGTACGGGTCGGTCCACAGGGAAATAATGTTCTCTCTTTAAGTTCTAACGAGTTAAGTCCTATTTTTGGTAGGTTTTGTTTTAAATCTAAAAATGACATTAAATTGATTTAAAGTCTTGCTAGGTTTAGGATTAGCTTAGTTTGGAAAATGGATTCTACTCACTGCTTTTAATGCCCTAGTTAAGAATATAGGTGTTAGGGTAATAGTCAACAAAAGGGATTATCACGACTAGGAAGAAATGTAATTTCTTCCTTTTGGTCCTTGTCCGTCCTTTCTTGGCTCTTAGCCCTAACCTTTAATTAATTCAACCACATCCGGTCTAACTAGGGAATCACCGCTATCTTTTAGGATAGGGTGCCATAGTGAGCGATATGTGGTTGGATTAAAAAGAGTTCTATTTTAAATATTATATAGGCAAAGAAAGGAGTGAGGGAGATTTCCTTCTCTCAAACCTTCCCTATCCTAACCCTAACAAGTGAGGAATTACTCACTCATTAGGAAAACTATGATAAAATTCATTTGTTTATTTTAATAGGTGAACTAAAATGCAGAAAATAAAAGAACTGATAAAATAAATTCCTGGAATTAAAATTCAAATATAAGAATGAGATAAAAGAACAACACTTACTTTATTGATACCTCTCAACAATGCATTACAACATGGATAAAATTTTAATCTAGAAAATTAAAAAGAGGTATGCCTAATTAGGCTTTCGGCTTTCCTATTTATAGATAGGAGAAACCCTAGGTTTTACATCTGATCCATATATGAAATTACAAGACTACCCTAAGAAAGCCGGGTCAAAATACCGACACCCACCGACACGTGCACCGACACATGCGTTGCACGGCCGCGGAACCGCGGCAGAAAGCCATGTTTGGCCACGGTTCCGCAGCCATATTTGGCCGCGGTTCCATGGCCATATGGTGAGATCTTGAGTTCAACTTCTCAGGGCTGCTTCATGTTGCTTTTTCCTTCTGTTTTCTTCACTTGGTTTCTCAGAATCTTTTCTACTTTCTTCCAGAATTCCAACAGTGCAGAATTATGTGGACTTTTACCGTGAGCTTCGCGTTGAAGTCTTGAATCTTGTGCTGCCCTTGTGCTTTGTGCAATTGAACTGTTTACTGATCTTCATTTGTTCCTCGAACTGTTAGACGGCATCATACGGATTCTTCTATTGTTGGTCGTAGTCTCACATTTGTAGCTTCTTTTTAATGAATTTCACTGTAATGACCTGAGAACCTGTAACTTGCAACTATTTAGCAGACATGGATCAAAAGCACCTATTTATACCGGATGCTTCTGCTTTTGATCGGTTCAATAATATAGCAGTCTGCTGCTGCAGTCCAACTAGGAGGTTTCAAATTGCCTCAAGCAGAACCGTTTGCTCGTTGGGTGGAGCAGGAACGACAGGTGTGATTGGTAGTGGAGGTGGAGTGTTGTTGATATTGGTGCTGGTGTTGTTTGGAGAATTCATAACCTTGAATGAAAAATTTAGGTTAGGACAGATTCAAAGTATATGATTCAAAGAATATGAAATTGATAAGATTCAAGGAACATGTTTGTAAAGAATGTTTTAGTTGCTGGTTCTTGTGTTATATTGCTTAGGTTGTTCACGTAGAACAGAACTGCATGATAGTGTTCCATACAGCTCTGGCCTGCATGGGCCGCCAACAAAACATGTCACGCCCCGCTTCCCAGTATACGGCGAAGAGGACGCGACGAGGCCGCTACGTATTTGCTGTGAAGTAAATACGCTAAGCGTATTTAAGCAATATAAAAGTAAATGCACAAGAGACAAGATATAATAAAACAGCACAACTTTATTTATTCACATTCTTTTTGTACAATGCATGGAAAAGTAAATACATCTGGAAGAAAGCAATGCCTAAGCAATGGCATAACAGAAAAGAAAAAGGTACTGAAATAAAAATTTACAATGAACTAAAGCTCTGGGTCTTCAACGAAATGGTCCAAGTCTTCAGCGCTGGGCTCGATCTCTGACGTGTCCAGGTCACCTGACGACATTCACAGAAGAAAGAAGAGAATGTCGTCAGCGAACAGATCGCTCGGTAAGTCCCAAAAATAAGGGAGAAATAGAATAGACAGAATAAGAAAGTAGCTTTTAAAGTTATATTATATTGTTATAAAATGGTGTTAACGCTGTTGTTTGTAGTTTGGTACAGAAGAATGCCAGTGTATACGAGAGGAGTCTCTATATGCTAGAGACTAGGGCAAACGGAATGTACAAGGCTCCATCGATAATACCACGAAACAACGACATGGATGTAATTACGTCTTAATCTTGCAGTCTCGTGCCACTTTTAATACCTTCCATACCAATCTACCCCTTAAACCCCGAGATGTCTTGTTTGTATAGTTGTATTGTAAATTGTATTGCAACTTATATTGTCTTGTAATATAAATTGTATAATTGGATGACTTGCCGAAACCATGATATCAGTAAATGGATGTAACTGAAAAATCATGTAAATGGATGTAACTGGATAATCATGTAAATGAAAGTATATCCATGGTCCGGTTCAGTCAAGTTGTATAGATTGATAGATTGAATATATGGATTCATGGATTCATATTGAATTGTAGTTTGTAGATTGTAGATTGTATTTGAATCATATTCAAGTCAGATTATTAATGAGACTCAGTCTGAGTCAGACAATTAGAAAAGTAAATTGAAGTCCTGATTGTTTTGATGTTATCGGTAACCGCTGCACATGGGCGGCAGAATTTATGTCTTTTTCAAAGACGATTACCGTATTGATAACACCATTGTTAAGTTGTCTACCTTAGATAGGCAAGCACCCACTTCTCCGGCTCCCTGAGGCTCAAGAGATTGGTCCCGCCTAAACATATGTTTACTAGGGTCCTTAGGGTAATTTATAGAACTTGAGGGGGTTTTATGTAAAAATACTTTTGTATAATTTTCAAAATACTCCCCAAATATTTAGTATCGTCTATAGAGTTATCATGAATGTAGATTTTATAATTGTGATATTTCTAGTGAAAATATCCTAAATTCATAATAAAGGATATTTATTTGTAATATTGACTTGTATGGAATTCATGGTATATTAATGTAAAGTGGTTCTTGTGATTTTTGAAAAGAGTTGGAATATTTATATTATTTCAAAATAGATATTTTAATGTTACATATATACATAATTATATAAAAATAATTTTAATATATATTTTATATTTCTAAAAATCTCATTTTCTTAAGATGTCGTATTTTAAATCTCTCGAGACCGAATGCTCCTTGTGGAGGTCTGCATCTCGCACTACTAAGCCTAAAGATGTGCGATAATCCGCATCATCCCAGCCGGGTTCCCCAAAATGGGTTGTAGCGGCGCTTTGTAAAGATTTGTGTAAAATACTAATATTTTAGAAAGCGGTTTTAATAGTAATGGTATTTATTTGAAATGTTTCGTTTTCCCGTATTCTATGTTCCCAAAAGGTATTGTGCTATGTTGCATATGAGTGTTGTGAGGAGGTAGGTCATTATCTCGTGATCTACTTAAAAGTATAGCAAGTTTGGGATGTTTAAATATCGAAATGAAACTATATGGTATTTTAGTTAAAAAGTACGGTAAAATGGAAATAGCAATTTCTTTTGATATGGAACTTGTTCAACATATTTATTAATGTTTAATAGTCAACATGTAAGAGTTTTATGTGAATGTATTTAAGAAAATATTGGATTTTGAGAAAGAACCGAATCGGAAATCGGTTTAACTCCGATTCCGTCAGGTTTCAGAATTTCGTATTTTCAGAAAGAGTAGAGAAGGGGGAATGTAGGATTTACGGGTTTAGCTCAAAGAGGAGAGGGAGAGGGAGTGGACGTAGTTTCTGGTGCGCCGTTTCGTCGCCGGAAACTCCTTGTATCGCAGTCGGAAGTTCGCCGGAATTTCTCCCTTTGCTCACTTCAAATGCACACTAGGGTTTCTAGGAATTTCTTGAGAGTTTGCTCAGAATTTTGGGGTGAGGGGGTAGTGTTTAGGGGTTGTATTTATAGGGTTAGGCTAGGGTTACGGTAGATGAAAAGTTAAAATGAAAAATGTGATAAATTGTATTAAAATATAATAAAAATAGAGTAAATAGGGTATTAAACAGTCTCTGTTACTGGTCTAAAGTTTTAAAGTATGCAGGTGTACAGGGGAGGCCAAAAGACACATCATCCATGTTGATGACTCGGCGGTTCGGCCGAGTCCGGCGGGCCGAGTCGGCCGGTCCGCCGGCCGATTCGACCCAGTCCAGCCGAGTCAGGTGGTCGGAGGACTCCTCGTCAGTTCATTAGGCCTCTGGTATTGTTACTTTTCAGGGTGTAGTGGGGTTTTTGTGAGATATGCACGTGTAAACTCTTGGTATTCTAAAAATCCAAAATAAAACAATATTAAAAATAATGTGGGATATGGGATTTGAACTCTGGTGGCTTGGTTCAGCAGTGCAAGGTATTACCAATGAGCCATAAGCTCCTTCTTGCTATTAATTAGCAAAACAAATATTTAATTTGTGCTCAGGCAAAAGTACCCCTTTTTTTAAATTTTGAAAAATTTGAACAGAAAGTTGTACAGGAAATTTGGGGTTGTTACAGATTGGAAGGGACTTACTAGTGAAGTGGATTAAAGGAAAGTGTAGGAAGAAGGGGTTGTAGTCATGACGTCGCGGGGTCGCCGGAATTTGCTTCGATCCTCGCCGGAACTTGATCGCTTGCTAACTCCTCTTCTACTCCACTTATACTTAGAAAATTTTGAGAATTTTGGCTAGAAATTTCAGAATGATGAAGGGCTAAGGCATGGGATAGTATTTATAGTTGTTGGGTTATTTAGCGCGGTAGCAAGGTTTTAGGAGGTATCGTCTATGCCGTTTTTAAATTTTTGCCGTTCTAAAGAACCATAACCAAGAATCTTAACTAGAAATTCAAACGAAACAACATGCAAACAACTTTGCAAACTAAGTGAATGCGGAATACAACCTTTGTAGACCCGTCCTTCACTTCAAATACTCCGTGTAGAAGTCCTTTCACTGCGAGTAAGAATCTCCCGAACTCTTGAGAGGCTCCACAAGGTGAAAGATGCAAATTTGCTCGAAGTCTTCGAGGCCGAAGATGATCTACGTCGAGGAGACTTAAGCTCATGCTACCTCTTCACTAAATTGGGGTTTAGTGAAGCAAACACCCTAAACTAAATTGCTAATAGTAGAGAATGATGAAGTAGGAAATGAGCTCTCTTTAGTTTTCTTTTTCTCACAATATTTTCTCACCATTTTCAAAAGCTAGAAAGCTTTTCATGAGGAAGAAGAAGCTCAAGTGAAGAAGAAGAGAATGAACTCATCAGGTGAGAATATGAACCATGGGTGAGCTAGTGTCATACACCAACCCTTGTAGAGACTTTACTATGGTTAGTATAATGGTTGGGTTAATAAATATCTATAGCAAAACAAAAAGAGTGGACTTGGTCAATGGTTATCCAAAAGCTTTCTCAAAGCTTCTACCATGACAAAATCAACCATTTTAGAATTACTTTGATAAATAAAAATCCTAGAATTATGCTAACTATAGTGTAAGTCTCATACACTCATGTTTCATGCATCATCAAGCATGACACAATAAAATGTATATTAATATATATCACATATATACTATATGCACACAAATGAGAAAAAGAATACTTAGTGAGCAAGTATTAGTTAATATAAATTAATATATCACATATATAATCATACATTAAATTATCAAATCAACTCTTGATTTAATAATCCGGCTATATCACATACAACTGACTAATATCATATGTAACAACTTATAGAATCAACACATGATCCGATAACCCGGCTATATCACATATAACCGACCGATGTCACAAATTGCGAGAATGGAATGCGGTATCACATACGCGCATTAATCTCGGTCCCGCACATATCACATATGTGCTCCTACTCCGTTTCGCATAAACCAAGAAATCTCTGTGGAGGACTCTAAAAACTCGTCAATACGCCGGCAATAGGTGATGATCATATCAAACACCTACAAGCCGTAAGCGGTCTGCTAAATGTAACGGCCACCCGGGTATTGAGCGATCAGAAGATCAACAAGCAAGCTTGCTCATACTCCCGCGAATCCACTCAGTAACACTACCGTATAGTCCGGTCTCTTCGTCTGATATGTCGCATATCACAGCCTGAGGGTGGTATAACGTCAGACCCCAATAGCCTGATACGTTATGCCGATGCAAGGTCTATAACGGTTCGAGAAACCACTAATAACACTTACCAGTAGATCTCAGCAACCCTGGTCAGGGATTTCATGTTATGGCCAATCGAGTATAGCGCAACATCAACTCCCAATACCGGGAGAGACGAATCCCCTCCTATCGCTCATTGCCTCCATATAACTCGGGACTGTACCCAAAAACTACCTTTTTGCACGATCTCTTGACCGTGGTATGGTGGAAATCAAAGCACAGTGGGAATCACTCTATGACGATCTCGGGTCGACAGACTAACCTGTACCAGTGTCACCAGAGAACTGCTATCCGACGATAGGTATAAATCCCATCTAGGAGTTCTCAGCGAGTCCGTCCAGTGTACCCAGTCTCCACTGAGCACCCGTATACCTTCTCTGATGTCAAACACCAATGGATATGGGATCATCTATCGCCCATCATATGGGTCAAGAAGCGCATACGCTAGTCTACTCTGGAGTATCGATGCCCTGTCTCGATACTCCTACGACTAGGAACAATTATAGGGTGTACTTGTGGACTACCCTTGGCCCCACTAGTATGATCTCCATCATAGTCCTGGTAGTCAAGTATACATCCTAAGGGCTTTATCAACATGTGAGAGCAAGACATCATCATTTATACAAGTCAATATGTTAAGATAAAGTGCAACCAGATAGCATACTATCATGTCGAGCATGAAAGTCCTCCCTATATATGTCCAAGCACCCACTACAATATACATCACATGTACAGTAATGGCCTCTAGGGCATACATATAACTAACAATAGTGTGGAATTATGGTTTTGGAATTAAAAGAGTGAATTAAAATGCATTAAAATGAGGATAAATGGGGAATTGAAAGGTCTCTGTTTGATTGCAGAGCAATCAAACAGTGCAAGCGAGTTAGGGGTAGGGGAAGGGTCATGTGTGCAAAGCCCCGGGCCTCATTGGGCTTGGGGGGACCGTCGGTGTCGGCTATGGGGGACATTTAGCCAGTAGTTTGAGGGGAGGGGCCGGTGGATTCTGTCTTTTCGTTCTTGTTCCTCTCTCTTTTTGAACCATTGAGCACATGTTTGATTTTTCTGTCTTTTCGTTTTTGTGTGCATTGCACGTGTAAACTTTTGGGCTTCCAAAAAGTTTAAAAGAAAAATCAGAAAAAATAATGTGTCTGACATGATTCGAACACAGGGACTACGTTACAGCAGTACAAAGGCTTTACCAGTGAGCTACAAGTTGTTTCTTGTTGTTCTTAAACAAAATTAACTTATAACTTGTACTCAGGCGGTGAAACTCTATTCTGTATTTTAACAGAAGAATTTCCGTACTAAGATTTCAGAATCATTACACCGATACTACCCCATACGCGGACCCCTTCCTACGTATCTGTCTCTTCCACCAGCCGATGGGGATAATTTCGAAATTAAACCCCACTTCATTAACTTGTTGCCTAAATTTCACGGACTTGAATCTGAAGATGCCTATGTTTTTATAACCAAATTTGAAAACATATGTGCAATGATGAGCACTATCCAACTTTCAGGGAATGCTATGCGATTACGTTTTCTCCCTTTTACCTTATGCGATCTCGCAGAGAAGTGGATTTATAGCACCTTTTCACATTCTATAACCAATTAGAATGAATTTGTTAAAGCATTCCTCAAGAAATTTTATCCTAATCATAAGACTGCTCGTATTCGGAGCGAGATTAACCAGTTTGCCCAACTTCCCAACGAACCCTTTTGGAAATGTTTTGAAAGGTTTAAAGATCTCCTTATCTAATGCCCTCATCACGGAGTCAAAAAATAGTAACTTTTCCAAATTATGTATGAGGGTGTAAATCCAGCAACAAAACAAATGCTAGAAACCATTTGTCAATGTCATTTCATGTCAAAATCCGATGAAGAAGCATAGCAATTTCTTAAAGATCTCGCTGAACAAATATTATAATGGGATAGCACAAGACCAACAACATCATCTTTGTCTTTATTTAGGGCAGTTATACATCAGCCCGACGCTTCTATCGCAATGAAAGCCGAAATGGCTGCGATACAAAAGAAACTTTAAGCTATTAAAAGAAAATTCTCTTCGGCTTCTCTAAACCAAGTTACGCTCTCCAAAAACGTGTGTGGTTGCTGTTATGATTCATCCCATTTAACGGAAGAATGTCATTTGAATCCCCCGTCTCAAGGTCAAGAACAAACTAATACTGCTTTTCAGTAATGACCTAGAAACAATCCTTATTTCTCCACATATAATCAGGGATGGAGGAATCATCCTAATTTTCTTGGAACCAATACCAAAACCAAATTCAAAATCAAAATCAGTTCCCAAGTCAAAATAACTATCAAAGGATTCCCCCATAGCAGCAACAACCACCACAACAAATTCAACAGCCTTTTCAACCGCAATCATTCCAAAACCCGGCTAACAATTTTACCCCTTATAACAATTCTTTCCAACCACATAATAATATTCCTCCGGTCGGTACCGATAAAATCTTTGCACTCGAAAGAAGCTTAGAAGCGTTTATTAAACAATCCGCGCAAACATCGGCTAATTTAACGTTTTCTATCCAAACGTTAGTGCAACATACTGCTTCCCACGGTGAAAGTATCAAATCTATCGAAGCACAAATTGCACAGTTAAACGCCGCAATAAGTGAAAGAGAGAAAGAGAAACATCCATCTCAACCTCTACCAAATCCCGGCCACCCACAAAACGCTACTATCGTCCTTAACCAATAAAATCATAACGTGGGTGCCGTAACTACGTTGAGATCGGAAAGAATGCTGAATAACCATTTTGGTGAACAAGTTGATGATTTCGAAGACACCCTGGCTACTACTTCTACTTCTACTTCATCTAATCAAACATCTTCTTCCGAGCTTATTCTCCGTTCTCCACTGGGCTCGAACTCTCAGTTCACTTTCTTAAATGAATTACCATCTCAGACCACCCCAAATTCAATTTTGGGATCCATTCCATCCCCACAAACTTCTCCATAAGTTTTGGACCCAACCTCTGTTAATAAAGTTCCTTTTCCAACTGGTTGAGACCCAACAAACCAAGTTCACAGATGGTGAAGATTATGGAAAAATTTAAGCAAGTTAACATTAATATTCCTCTCTTATATGCTATCCAACAAGTTCCATCCTATGCGAAAATTCTTAAGGACTTGTGCACTAAGAAAAGGAAAACTCAAGTACCTAAAAAGGTTTTCTTAACGAGCAATGTGAGTGATGCTCTTATCCAAAATTTGCCCAAGAAACATAAGGACCTCGGTTGTCCTGCAATTTCTATAACTATTGGGGGTAAAAACATCAATCGCGCTCTACTCGATCTAGATTCTAGTGTTAACTTGCTTTCATATTCTGTTTATGAGCAATTAGGTATAAGAGAGTTGAAACCTACGCACTGCACTCTCCAGATGGCTGATCGATCTATCACCCACCCTAAGAGTGAGGTAGAGGACGTGTTGATCAAAGTAGGGGAATTTACATTCCTTATGGACTTTATAGTTTTAGATACACAGCCTGTGGCGAACCCATGGAACCAAATCCCGGTGATTGTTGGTCGACCTTTTCTCGCAACCTCGAATGCGGTAATCAATTGTCGTAACGGTTCCATGAACCTATCCTTTGGGAAGATGACAATTGAAATTAACATTTTCAGGGTAGGAAGTCAAGCCTCCTGTAACGACTCTGAAATCCTTATACAAAAATTTCTTGTTTATTGTATAGAAAAGGGATATTTCAGCCCGCGGTGAAATTATAAGTTATTTTTGTTCAATAAAAGCAAGAAGCAACTTGTAGCTCACTGGTAAAGCCCCACACTACTGTGACATAGCTTATGCATTCGATTCCCATCAGACCTAATTATTTTTAGATTTTTTCTTTTAAAATTTTGAAGCCCAAGAGTTGCACGTGCAATACAGGGAGAAATGAAAAGTTTCAAAAAAATCAAACATGCGCAAAATGGAGTACACACCCAAATACCCACGTGGCACGAATCTCTCGCCTCAATCTCGACCGCCCAAATTCTTCCATGGGCCGGCGCCGACGGTCCCAATAGCTACAAATCACCCCGTGTTTTGCACACACACCCCTTCGACTCCTCTTAACTCCCCTGCAATGTTTGATTTCCCTCCAATCAAACAGAGACCCTTCAATTCACCATTAACACTTTTTTAATGCTTTTTAATCCAAAATTTTAATTCTCAAACCCTAATTCTTCACTATAAATACTACCCCATGCCTTAGCTCTTCACCATTCTGAAATGCTAGAAAAAAATTATCTCAAAAAGTTCGTAAGTGCAAGTGGAGTCAAGTGGAGTTAACGACCAAGCTTGTTCCATCGAAGATCGAAGCCGTTTCCGGAGCTTTTGCGACGTTACGAAGTCCCTGTTAGGAATATGTATGCCCTAGAGGCCATTATTGTTGATATGTGGATGATTGGACATATATATAGAGGACTTTCTTGCCCGACATGATAGTATGCTATCAGGTTACCTTTATCTTAACATGTAGACTGGTATTTATACTGTTTGTCTTTTACATATTGATAAAGCTCTTAGGATATGTAATTGACTACCAGGATTATGATGAGATCATACTAGTAGGGCCAGGGTGGTCCAAAGGTACATCCTTTAATCAGTTCCTAGTCGAGAGAATATCGAGACTAGGGCATCGATATTCCAGAGTAGACTAGTGTGTACGTTACTTGTCCCTTTGAGGGCGATGGTTGATCCCCCAACCATTGGTGTGTGACATCAAAGATTGTACATATGTGCTCATTGAAGAATGGGTACACTGAACATGACTCACCGAGGACTCCTAATTGGTAGTATACCTATCGTCAGATAGCAGTCATCTGGTGACACTGGTGCAGATTAGTCTGTAGACCCGAGATCGTCATAGAGTCTTGTGTGGCTCCCACTGTGCTTTGATTTCCTCCTTACCACGCTCAAGAGGAGTTGTGCAAACAAGTGGATTTTGAGTACAGTCCCGAGTCACATGGAGGCAATGAGCGATAGGAGGGATTTTGTCTCTCCCGGTATTGGGGGTTGATGTTGCGCTATGCTCGATTGGCTATAATAGGAAGTCCCTGGCCAGAGCTGCTGCTGAGATTTACTGATAAGAGTTATCAGTAGTTTCTCGAATCGTTATAGGCCAGACATCGGTATGACTTATCACGTTACTGGGGTCTGACATTTACCACCCCTAAATATAATATGCGACATATCAGACGAAGAGACCGGACTGTACGGTAGTGTTACTGATAGGCTTCATGGAGAGTATGGACAGGCTTGCTTGTTGATCTTCATATCGCTCAATACCCGGATAGCCATTACGTCCAGCTAGTACCACTGACGGCTTGTAGGTGACTGATGTGTCATCACCTACTGTTGGCGTATTGACGAGTCTTTAGAGTCCCATACAGAAGTTCCCTGGTTAGGGCGAAACGAAGTAGGACACATATGTGATATGTGTGTGGGCCTGATTAAATATGTGTATGTGATACCGTATTGTAATCTGACAGTTATCTGTTATCGAGTTAGGTTATATGTGATATAACCAGATTATCGAATCAAGTGTTGATTTGATAATGTGATACACAGATAAATGATATTAGTTGATTATATGTGATATAACCGGATTATTAAATCAAGTGTTGATTTAATAATGCGATATATATTATATGTGATATAAATATATCTTAACTAATATTATTAGCTCATTAACTATTTACTTATATATATATATATATATTTATATTAAGCATGGTATGAATTTCTATTTTTGGAAAATAGAAATTGAGGTGGAACATGGAAACATGGTGTGGTATGGAATTTGTTATTTGTTTATTCATCTTGACTCACTATTCAAGCATGGGAGCAATTTTATATTGCTAATTTCCATGCTCGAATGAGTGGGGGTCAAGTGTTGCCATTCATTCTTTTCTCATTCCAACACTTAGCCATTTTTGAAGGCTTCCTCTCATTTGCTCTCTTGCTCTCACCTTCTTCCTCTTCTTCATGCCACCATGGTTCAAGCTTCAACCCTCACAAGTGATGTGAATCATGAAGTTTGAACACATATTAGTGAGCCTCAAATCCCCTACTTCACCATCCTACTCTTGACTAGCGATCAAGTTGCCACGCTCCGCTTCCTGGTGTACAGCGAAGGGGACACGACGAGGCCTTTACGTATTTACTATGAAGTAAATACGCTAAGCGTATCTAAGCAATATAAAAATAAATGCATGTTTACCGTCAGAAACCGGGAAGACAGACTGTCTTGCCTGAATCTGGGGGCAGATACTAATTGGTGCTATCCGTCCACCTCTCCGAAGATGCCAAGTTGATTTATGGTACCATGTATCAAAGGTTTAAACGGATGCGGCCGATATAGCAGACTTCGTCAGATTCCCCCTCGTTTGAGGGGTTTTTGATTGTGGGGACGCTCTTCCCTGCAGGCGCAAGCCCCTGCAGTTAATTACGCTACCGCATCGCGGTAACAACTTTCTCCTTATCCATATGGTTACTTCGTGTCGTGGGTGTTTGTTTTGTGTTTGGTTGCCCGTGGATTGTATACGGAGACTAAGTTATGTTGTCGCCCGTAGGGCGTGGACTAGTCCAAATCCATATCTTTCTTAGATTTGGGTTTGAGGGGGTTATGTTTAAGGATACGTTAGCCTTATTTGAGGCTAAGATCAACTTAAACGTTTGTTACGGACACGTTAGTCTAATTCTAGACTAAGATCAACTTAACGGGATCGTTTAGATCCAACAAAAGAGCAATTGGGCTCTGTTGTTTAGTTTAATGAAATTGCGGTCGATAATTAGTTTAAGGACATTACGGTCCAATGTTAGTATAAGGACATCTCGGTCCATTGTTAGTTTAAAGACATCTCGGTCGAGATTAAGGACATCATAGTCCATAGGTTTAAGGACTCCACAGTCCAATGTTAGTTTTAAGACGTCACGGTTGAGGTTAAGGACATCATAGTCCGTGGATTTAAGGACTCCACAGTCCGATATTAGTTTAAAGACATCACGGTTGAGGTTAAGGACATCATAGTCCATGGGTTTAAGGACCCCATAGTCCGTTGTTAGTTTAAGACATCACGGTCGAGGTTAAGGACATCATAGTCCATGGGTTTAAGGACCACACAGTCCGTTGTTAGTTTTAAGACATCACGGTCGAGGTTAAGGACATCATAGTCCGTGGATTTAAGGACTCCACAGTCCGATGTTAGTTTAAAGACATCACGGTCGAGGTTAAGGATATCATAGTCCATGAGTTTAAGGACCCCACAGTCCAATGTTAGTTTTAAGACATCACGGTCGAGGTTAAGGACATCATAGTCCATTAGTTTAAGGACCCCACAGTCCAAGGTTAAAGACATCATAGTCCGTGGGTTTAAGGAATCCACCGTCCAATGTTAGTTTTAAGATATCACGGTCAAGGTTAAGGACATCATAGTTCATGAGTTTAAAGACCTCACAGTCAAGGTTAAGGACATCATAGTCCGTGGAATGTATGGCTGTCGGGACCCGTCACTTCTCTGAAGACGTTGAAGGATTACAACGACAAATATCAGAGGAGTTCAGAGATGTACCCTTGAACCAATGTTGGTTGGGAGATCTATAGTCCAATTTAGGACTAAAGCCTGTTTGCAGGTTTATGAGCATATGGGCTCAGTTAATATGAGTTGAACATTTTATTGTTCTGGCTATTGAACCTTCATCCGTGCTCGGTCCTTTTAATAATGCATAGCATTTATCAGAACAAAGTATGTTCTGACAATGCGCCACGTGGCGCGTCAGGCGCTTTGCGCCAAGGAAAGAGCGCATTGCGCTTCTGTTGGATAGCGCACATGAGGAGGACACGTGTCGCGCTTAGCGCTGAGCGCTAGTTTATTGGCGCATTGTGCTTTTAGTGTATGAGCGCGTTGCGCTAGTCTGTTGGCGCACCAGTGAGTGACACGTGGCGTTTTTGGCGCTGAGCGCTAGCTTATGAGCGCGGTGCTCTATTTTTAGAAGCGCAAAGCGCAGATTGTGTCTCTGGTTGACACGTGGCAGGTTTTGGCGCTGAGCGCCGGTCTAAGGAGCGCAGGCGCAGTTCATGAGTGCAAGACACTTTTTAATAGCGCAAAGCGCTTCTGATCAATTTTAAAATCAAAGAACAAATTTATGTTCTTCAAAGGAGGCTTTGCCTCAAGATCAAAGAACAAAAGTTCTTGTTTTTTTATAAAAGGCTCTGCCTTTATAGATCAAAAGATCTGTGAATGAAGTAAAATACTTCTTTTAATCTTTTTATGATTAGATTTTTTTGATCTTTTCTTTTAAATAAAAAGACCTTGGTCTTTTTTTATAGATCTAAGATTTTTTTAGAAGATGGTTCTTCTTTCTATAAGATGTTTCATCTCTGTTGTTCAAGAATTAATTCTTTACCTGGAAGCAATGATCTTCTTTTGCTAAATGCTTGCCTTTTTTTTCTTTGAGTTTTCTTAAAGTTTGCAGAGGGTTTTCTCTATCTTTTCTGTATGTCTCTCTCTATATTTTAGACTTGAAGTCTATGGTCCTTTATATAAGGCCAAATGATTTGTTGAATTTGTTAGAGAGATCTTTCTCTGATTGATTTGGGAATATTTCCCACCGTTGGATCTTTGATCCTAAGGCTTCTGTTTTACAGAAAATAATCTTCTTATTTTTAACAAGATTAGAAAGATCTTTCCATAACAGAATTTTAGTTCTGATTAATTAATAATTTATTATTAATAGATCTTTTGATCTGACGGTGGGGGAATTTTAATTCCAGCGCTGGCGCACCTGCGCTTGACACGTGGCGCGCAGCGCAGCTGCACTAGCGCGCCCGTGTTTGACACGTGGCACGCAGCGCAGAGCGCTGGATCTGAAGCGTTGCTTCAATTTAAATTTTGGAATTTGAACAGAGGTTTAATCTGATTGGGGGTGCGCTGCCTAGGGCGCAGTGCTCCTGGCGCTGGCGTGTCTGCTTTTGATACGTGGCGCGCAGCGCGCAGAATCTGAAGCATTGCTTCAATTTTTACTTTAGATTTTTAATACAGAGCTTTGCTCTTATTGGGAAAAGGAAGCGTTGCTTCATTTCAAATCTTGGAATTTGAACAGAGCTTTGCTCTGATTGGGGATGCGCTGCCTAGGGCGCAGCTCTCCTGGCGCTGGCGTGTCTGCTTTTGACACGTGGCGCGCAGTGCGCAGAATCTGAAGCGTTGCTTCAATTTTTACTTTAGATTTTTAATACAGAGCTTTACTCTTATTGGGAAAAGGAAGCGTCGCTTCATTTCAAATCTTAGAATTTGAACAGAGCTTCGCTCTGATTGGGGAAACAAATGCCCCCCACCGTTGCGCTCACGTGGCGCACACGTTAGTGCAGCGGTGGCAACATCTGAGCCATTGGATCAACTCAGAAGTTAAAGAGGCGGCTTAACGCCTATAAATAGGACCTTTGGTCCCTTACATGATTCCCATCTCCTCTTTGAGAATTATCTCTTCATCAGAGCATTGCTCTCCTGTTGAAAAACTTTTAAGAGCCAGAACTCTGTTAGAATTTAGGTCAAGTTTAAAACCTTTACTAAATTAGGGTTTTACCCATTAAAAGAGCTCTGCTCTTCATAGATCTTTGATCTAAAGAGAACCCTTTTAGGGTTCGATCAATAGAGCTTTGCTCTCTAAAAGGATTTCACTTATGATTTCTTAATTCATTAATGGAGCTTTTGCTCCTTTCAAATCATATAGAAGAACTCTTAAGAGTTTTTCATGGATCTTGAAGATTAAAAATGGAATTTTATTTTTTTGATGAATTATATCACCTTCTCAGAGCAAGGCTCTCAGTGTTCTCGGGGAATTTCTTTAAATTCCCCTCATAATTGATTTTGACAGGTGTCACTCCTATCTGCAGAGCATTGCTCTCGAGGAGTTTAACCCCCTGTGCTTGTTTTAATAAGAATTCGCTTAATCAGTCTGTCTGCTGATTTTTGTTGATTTTCCTTTTCAGGAGTAATGGACGCTCATGTGTATGATCTCGACGAGATTATCTCTTACGGAGACATCCGCTCACTCGGCCGTTCTCATAATCGAGAATTCACAAATGCCGAGTGTGCCAAAATCATGGGTCACTTTGACGCATACAATGGTCGTCTGCTTCCTCGACGTTTCTCTCTCCTGAAGCTTATTGTGGGAGCGATTTGGGAAGCGCTTCCTTTATTCTGTACCGGCGTGCCGCTTAGGGCATTGGATGCCGCCGAGGATAAGGTGCACTCGGTGTATCTGATGAGCCTAATCTCAAAGAGAAGGCGAGACAATCTTGTCGATCTCCTGCACCAGGCTTTTCAACAGTCGGCCATACTTGCTGCCTATCGGAGGGTGGAGGACATCCGTGGGGATCCCGACGCTTGTGATCGTGAAAGAAAGCATACTAGGATGGTTTGCCAGGCCTGGAAAATTCTGGACAAAGTCACTTTTGGGTTCCTCAATCCATGCCCTGGATCTGAGGTTTTGCCATTGTAATTATTTTGATAATGTTTTCGTTTATTGCTTTCATAATTGTAAGAGCCCTCTTTTTTTGAAGTATGAATGGAAAATTTCTCATTTCAGCATGTCTTATTTTGTGTACTGAATCTTTTGCACATGCATGATTGGGTATGCCTCGAACGCTTAATTAAATGCAAATCAGATGTTCTTTCTGTCGCTTCCTTCTCCTTGCTGTGTTGTTTCCGTGTGATTTCAGCAAGTGCGGCCGGTAGATAGTATATAGCCGTCAATCTTGGATTTTTTTTTGTAGAATGGTGATGGCTTAGGAAACAGGGTTAGGATTTGTCACCTAAGACTTTTCAATTTTATGAGCCGTGAGGGTCTCATAAAGACTTTCTCCCTACGAGTCGAGAGGATCTCGTAGGTGTATTTTCTCCTTAGGGGTCGTGAAGACTCCTAAGTGCGTTTTCTCTTGAGAGTCATAAGGATCTCACTAGAGAATTTTCCCTCTTACGAGTCGAGAGGACCCGTAAGCGGTTGTTTCCCTCCTTGTCGATGTTCGATTTCGGAGAGTATGGCCTGCAGATAGTCTATCTTGACCTCCTTGTAGGGCACTGATGGCTTCGGAAACAGGGTTAGGATCTGCCACCTAAGACTTTACAAATTTATGAGTCGTGAGGGTCTCATAAAGACTTTTCTCCCTACGAGTCGAGAGGATCTCGTAGGTGTATTTTTTCCTTAGGGGTCGTGAGAACTCCTAAGTGCGTTTTCTCTTGAGAGTTGTAAGGATCTCACTAGAGAATTTTCCCTCTTATAAGTCGAGAGGACTCGTAAGTGGTTGTTTCCCTCCTTGTCGATGTTCGAATTCGGAGAGTATGGCCTGCAGATAGTCTATCTTGACCTCCTTGTAGGGCACCGATGGCTTAGGAAACAGGGTTAGGATCTGCCACCTAAGACTTTTCAAATTTATGAGCCATGAGGTTCTTATAAAGACTTTTCTCCCTACGAGTCGAGAGGATCTCGTAGGTGTATTTTCTCCTTAGGGGTCGTGAGGACTCCTAAGTGCGTTTTCTCTTAAGAGTCGTAAGAATCTCACTAGAGAATTTTCCCTCTTACAAGTCGAGAGGACTCATAAGTGGTTGTTTCCCTCCTTGTCGAGATTCGACTTTGGAGAGTGTGGTCCGCGAATAGTATGCAAGAGTCCGTTTTGGACCGACTTGCAGGGCCCCAGTGCTTAGGAAACAGGTTTTTTAATCCCCGCTGCCTAAGGCTTTTCCTCACGAGTTGAGACGAATCGAGCATTTCTCGCAAGAATATCCTAACGTCACAGTTAACCTCTGCTCTTTACGACAGAGGTCCGTTAGGGTCTGTGGTACTAGGGTTTTGTTCGTCGTACCATCGCGTTGGCTGATGTATTCCTCGATAGGCAACCTTGCTGTTCGAGTAGCCTTGCGACTGTCATGTCTCTGATCCCTTCGGGGGCTGGACAAGACGTCTTCAAGCAATCCTCCTAGGCAGTTTGACCGTCGGAAGAGCAAGCGTTAGGAATTTTGCCATGCCGCTTTTTACTTGAGGTTAGGCTCATTTTGGAGAGCCCCGATGAGTCATAACCACTCCGCGCTGGTGTGGGATGATCTCCGATAGTCTTTCAGGTTTTATATGAGTTGCCGTCAAGACCCTGAAGCTAGGAATTTGGCATTCGCTTCGTTTGTTGGCATTGCGTCTGCGTATCGAGACGAATGTCGCGGTTGTCTCTAGGTTGCTGGTGAACCGTCGAGGTTTGGAACTAGGGATTTTGCCGTGGCTCCGTTGTTTGATTGTCGCGTCTGAATCTTGTTGGAGGGAGAACGCTGCGGTAACATCTCGTCTGCTGTACCGAGACGAACGTCGGGGTGGTGACCACTCCGTGCTGGTGCGGGATGATCTCCGATTGTCTTTCAGGATTTATATGAATTGCCGTCAAGACCCTGAAGCTAGGAATTTGGCCTTTGCTTCGTTTGTTTTGTCGTGTCCGAATCCTGTTGGAGGAAGGACGCTGTAGTGACATTTCGTCTGCTGTATCGAGACGAATGTCAAGGTGGTGGCCACTCCGCGCTGGTGTGGGATGATCTCCGATTGTCTTTCAGGCTTTATATGAGTTGCCGTCAAGACCCTGAAGCTAGGAATTTGGCCTTTGCTTCATTTGCTGGCAGTGCGTCTGCAGTATCGGGATGAATGTCGCGGTTGTCTCTAGGTTGTTTGTGAACCGTCGAGATTTGGAACTAGGGATTTTGCCGTGGCTCCGTTGTTTGATTGTTGCGTCTGGATCCTGATGGAGGAAGAACGCTCTTAGTGACATCTTGTCTGCTGTATCGAGACGAATATCGAGGTGATGACCACTCCGCGCTGGTGCGGGATGATCTCCGATTGTCTTTCAGGCTTTATATGAGTTGCCATCAAGACCCTGAAGCTAGGAATTTGGCCTTTGCTTCGTTGTTTTGGCGCGTCCGAATCCTGCTGGAGAAAGAACGCTGTATTGACATCGCGTCTGCTATATCGAGACAAACGTCAAGGTGGGGACCACTCCGCGCTGGTGTGGGATGATCTCCGATAGTCTTTCAGGTTTTATATAAGTTGTCGTCAAGACCCTGAAACTAGGAATTTTGCCTTTACTTCGTTTGCTTTGGCGTGTCCGAATTCTGTTGGAGGAAGGACGATGTAGTGACATCTCGTCTGCTGTATCAAGAAGAACGTCGAGGTGGTGACCACTCCATGCTGGTGTGAGATGATCTCCGATGGTCTTTCAGGTTTTATATGAGTTACCGTCAAGACCCTGAAGCTAGGAATTTGTCCTTCGCTTCGTTGTTTTGGCGTGTCCGAATCCTGTTGGAGGAAGAACGCTGGGGTGACATTGCATCTGGTGTGATGAGACGAATGCTAAGGTGGAGCTGGGATTTTGCCATCACTCCGCTTTGTCTCGACCATGGGGTCTTTTGTTGACGTTGCATCTGCATCCTGCTGGATTGCGAAGGATTGCAATTGTTGACATTGCGTCTGTTGTAATAAGACGAATGCTGAGGTGGAGTTGGGATTTTGCCATCACTCCGCTTGGTGATATTGCGTCCGAGTCTTGTTGGAATGAGAAGGATCACCGTTGCTGATTTTTTAGGCTGTAGATATTGCCGTTAAGATTTAGAACTAGGGACTATGCCGTGGCTCCATTTCGTTGTGTCGCTTCCGTGCCTTACTGGCATAAGGAGGAATGCTGTTGTTGGTCTTCTGGGATGCAGATGTGACCGTCGAGACTTGGCTCTCTTTTTGATGGAGCCTGTGGAGGGAAGGTGTGCTTCCTTCTTTGTTTGTGCCCCTGGATTGTATACAGGGATTGATATGATATCACCTGTAGGGCATAAATTTCATTTCATTTTTTTTATTTCTTTCCGCGATACTCTATCATTTCAGCTTTTATATCGCGAATGTCACGATTGCCCAATCATTTCGGCTATTTTTCGTGGTGCCCAATCATTTCGGCTATTTATTTCATTTTTACTCGCTGCTTTTTATTGCGAGTTGCCCAATCATTTCGGCTATTTGGAATGCATACATTTTTACTTGCTGATTTTGTTTGCAAGTTGCCCCATCATTTCGGCTGTTTCATACGCATGTGTGGCTCGCTAGCTTCTTACTGCAGGCTTGGGATTAGACATCGATTTCGGCATCAGCACCGCTACAACTGGAATATTGCCAGGAGCGAATCATCATTTGCCTCTGCCAATGTCAAACAAAGGTGGCTTAGCGAACAGGGTCAGGATCCTGTCGACTAAGGCTTTTGACTTCATGAGCCGTAGGGGTCTCATAAAGGTATTTCTCCCTACGAGTCGTGAGGATCTTGTAGGTGCGTTTTCTCTTTAGGAATCGTGAGGACTCCTAAGTGTATGTTCTCTTATAAGTCGTAAGGATTTTACAAGAGTGTTTTCTCCTTATAAGTCAAGAGGACTCACAAAAGTTGTTCACCGTGCAAACATATCCCTAGTCACGAATGAGACTTTGTTAGGGAGATGTTTATTCGCACCCATGGATTATATACAAGGTTCAATATTGAGCCGCTTGTAGGGCAGTATTGAAGGTTGTGGGGGTTGCCTAAGAACAGGCACAGATCCCTGTACCTTGAGACTTTTGAATCTTATGAGCCGTGAGGGTCTCATAAGATGGTTCTCCTTACGAGTCATGAGGATCTCGCAAGTGTAATTTCTCCCTAGGGATCGTGGGGATCCCTAAGTGTGTTTCTCCCTTGTGAGTCGTAAGGATCTCACGCAGGCGGTTTCTCCTTACAAAGTCGAGAGGACCTTGCAAGTGTCTTTTAACGAGAATGCGCCCTCTCGGGTTTTCACAAAACTCGCCGGTAGCCCTTCTGTTTTTACTCACGGAGCCCTTTCGGGTTTTCATCCGTGCCCATTTCGCTTATGGACATACCGTTTTTTTCATTTTCTTTTTTCTTTTTTTTTTTTAATGAGGTTGCGCCCTTTCGGGTTTTCACAAAACTCGCCGGTAGCCCTGCTGTTTTTACTCACGGAGCCTTTTCGGGTTTTCATCTGTGCCCATTTTGCTCATGGACATACCTTTTTTTTACGCCACGTCAGCCTTAGAATGCTGCGGTCCGTAGTAGTTTATAAACGTCTCGGTCAGTTGCAAGTTTTAGGACATTACGGTCCATCGTTAGTTTATGGATGTTTCGGTCCGTTGTTAGTTTAAGGACGTTTCGGTCCACCATTGCCGTATTTGAGGCGAATCTCTAGTTTACTGACTTTTCAGTTTATAGCCAATTTTAGGACATAGCGGTCCATCGCTGCCATATTTGAGGCGAATTTCTAGTTTACGGGCTTTTCGGTTCATGGGGCTTTCTCTATGAATGAGCACGATGCCCCCGGCATATCCATCTTTTTCGGAGCATGTGGTTGTGGCAGGCTCACCTTCCAGTTTTCGGACAGCGCGAACTTGCCCTGTTGGTATTGGTCTTCAACCCAGTTTTTAAAGACGTTGCAGTTTTCGATCGGATGGCCCAATACTCGGTGGTAAGGACAGTAATTAGGATTGTTGACATCGTTCAGTTGTAGTGGGTGTTTCGGCTCCGGTAGAGTGATAAGCCTGTTGCGCACTGCTAGTTCGAACAGTCTCCTTGTTTCATCCCGGGGAAATGTGTAAGGACGTTTCAACTTCTCATTGAGGGGTTGCCGCTTGTTGCTTTGGTGAACAACCGGTCTCGGGCCACTCGATTGTTGTTGAGCATTGGCAACGAAGGCCGTTTTCCCTTCCCCTTATCCTTTTTGTTCGATCCCTTGTTTGCGGGTCCGAGATTCTTTCCGGGTAGCGTGCGATTGCATGGCTGAATGTTCTCGCAACTCCTCAGTTCTTTCGTTTCAGAGATGGATTCTTTGAAGAGAGGGCCGAGGGCTACTTCTTCGTCGGAGTCACTCCCGAAGGTGAAAACTCGCGATACCCCGGGATCAACCCTATGACAATTGCCGGCAATTCTTTTACGCTCATCTGTCGCATTTTTTCGCTGTCTACGAGCTTCACGCTTTGTCCTCTTGAAGTGTTGCCTGTGAGCGACATACCCTTGCCACCAATACTTAAAGGAGTTGCAGTCTTCAGTAGGATGTGCGATCTCTTGATGATATAAGCAGAAGTTAGGATGTACGTCCTCTTCATCAAGATGTATACCACCAGGAGAATTTTCTCTGAAAGAGGGCAGCTTCATCCCCATTGATATGGCTTTAGCGAATCGCTTCCTTATCTTGATCCTGCTTTTATTTGCGGCGGATGTACTTTGATCTAGTGGGAGTGTTTCGACCCTTTTGTCTAGTCGCCGGCGTTTGGCCTTTTCAAATATGGTCATCTTGCACTCCCGATCAGCTTTGCTTTTTAGACGGGCTTCATTCAGGAATGCGTCAATTGTTTCGTCTGATGGCCCTAGAAGTTCCGGCTCGGGATCTGCTCCCGGATTCTCTGCGTCAGGAGCTTCTTCACTGTTTATCGACGAGTGAGAGATCAAATGGCAGCTTGCCACATAATCCTCAGGTTCATCCGACGAGTCTTTGTCATCATCTCCGTCTTCAAGGACGTGGCTGAGGAATTCTCGGAGTGTGACTGGGGTCCGCGCCTTCTGATTATATTCTTCCAGTGCGTCAATATGTTTTCGCAGATCCGTGCGCTTGTCATCAAACTGCTTGTCATCAAACTGCGCGAGCTTTTAGGTCTTCTTCTTTTTCTTTGAAGACTTTGACGGCTGTGCTTGGGTGTTTTGCCCATTACTATCAATTCTCGGTATTAGGCGTGGTTTCAGCATCCCATCAATGACCTTGGGCTCTGGCGGACTTTTCCACCTGACGGCTAGGCATGTGTGAAGATTCTTCAGCATTCTTTTAGTTTTTGCTGAAAGGGCGACCTCCCACGGAGTTTCTTCTATAAAAGAGCACGATGCCCCCGGCGTGTCCACCTTTTTAGGAGCATGAGGTTGTGGCGGGTTCACCTTCCAGTTTTCGGATAATGAGAACTTGCCTTGTTGGTATTGGTCCTCAATCCAGCCTTTGAAAACGAAGCAATCTTTGATTGGATGGCTTACTGCTTGATGGTAAGGGCAGTAATTAGGATTGTTGAGATCGCCTGGCTGCAACGGATGTTTTGGATCCGGTAAATTGATGAGTCTGTTGCGTACTGCCAGCTCGAACAGTCTTCTCATTTTGTCTTGAGGAAACGAGTAAGGACGTCCTAGCCTTTCCTCGAGGGATGGGCGTGGATGCATATTGCTTTGGCGAACAACCGGTTTTAAGTTACTCGGCTGTTGTTGAGTATTGGCGATGAAAGTTGCTTTTCCTTTCCCCTTTTCATTCCGAGGATCTGTCTTTGAAGGAGATGGTCTATGACCCATCTAATCCATTTGGGCCAACTTGTCAATCAAGGCCTGGAAAGTAGTTGGCTTAAAAAATATCATGAATTGCGAGATGGTCGCTTGAGGGTCAAGAATGCCCATGAACATGCCCACTGCCGGCGCTTCTTCGATGCGCTGTTCGCATTTCGACCATAGGTTCTGCCACCGGATTGCATACTGCACCCACGTCTCTCCCGGCTTTACTCTGGCATTGATCAATGCCGTGATCGGGGTGCGTCCGCTAGCGCTCGCAAAACACTGAGTGAATAACAACTCCATCTCTGCAAAAGTTTTGACAGAATCGTTAGGAAGCTCTGAATACCATTCGAAAGCTGTGTCCGACAACTGCCGACGAACTGGCGAAGTAGCAGTTTATCATTGCCTCCGGTGTTACCACAAAGAGCCCTGAACTGGGCGACATGCTGATGTGGATTGCCTGTCCCTTTATACACATGGAACTTAGGGATCGTATATCCCCGCGGGTAACTTATTTAATCATACCAGCCTGGATACGGTCGCCCAGTTTTAACAACTTGGCCAGCCGCTTCATTTGCCTGGTGAACTCTTATTTGCTGAGCAATATAGTCATCCAGTGCAGCTTTGGAGATTGTCTCTTCTTTGGCCGTCGACAGAGCCGGCAGAGGGTTTGATGTTTCTCCTCTATCATCTTCAATTATCACTGGAGGATCTTCGGCTGGAGGATCCGGCTGTAACATCATCCCGACCATGTCTTGGAAGAGAAGTGCCATTCGCTTTATGTTAGTCGCTTGCTCTGCGGCTTCTTTGTCCTTCTTTCCGAGGACTCTGTGAAGGAAGTCAGTATCAGTTTCTTGTTCGTGATGCTGCTCCGCGAATGTTTCCGGGCTTTGTTTTGGTCCGATGAGAGCGGCCATCACAGTCAGCATCTCCTGAAGCTTCTGCTGCTGCTCTTGGGCTTTTGTCACGGATCGCGTAAGCGGTCGATGACCTGTGGAGATACGGCTATCCTCTTTTTCGGATGCCATATAGACGGTATGCACCACCATGCCCCCAGACTTAGGGCGTTTGGGCTCAGTGCCTTTGACATTTGCCGCAGGCATGGGGACTTTCTTCGGCCTCCTTCTTTTATGAGCGGTCGAAGTTGAGGGGGCCGTTGCAGTGGGAACCCAAGTGGTTGTCATTCGTTGTGTTTTGACAGGACGGTGCTCTTCCTTTTGAGCCTTCAGCTTCTTCTGTCGGCGGAGATAGTCCTGATCCACCACCGACTCTTGGACTTGTCGCCAGATCTTGTAAACTTTGGAAGACAGCCGTTGAGGGGACTGCTTCGGCTTTATTTCCGTGATAGTCTCTACCGGTGGCGGAGATTTTTCAGTACGGCAGTAGGCGAATTCCTGCGTATTCTGTTCAGCAGCTCAAAACTGTTCCCGGTTGGGACAGCAGCATTGACTTCCACCGTTGGAGCTGATGGTGTTAGCTCAGAGGAGGAGTTGCCCCCGGCCTTCCTTACTCGGCGCCAGTGGCGACGTCAAGTGTGTCGAGCTGATGGAGTTGGTTCGGTGATGGGGATGGCTTTGTCTTGCCCCCTGTCCAGGTGAGGGGCTGCTGCTGGCGTCAGCCTGTTGAAGACTGATGTCCTTTGAGAAGCAGTATCCAATCGGTTGAAAACAGTCTTCTAAGCAGGGACATGAACCGTAACGGGAGTCGGAACAGTCAATCTTGTAAAGACCGACCCTTTGGTAGGAGAAGCCGCCTCGACGACTTCAGGAGCAGGGATGTCTATCCTCTTCGGAACAACCTTCTCTGAGATTGCAAGCTTCATTGTGGGTCCACAGGAATTTTGGCCCAGTCTGGTGAAGAACGAGGAGCTGGAGCTGGACGACCCGTTGAGAGAGGCCGCAGTAGCTGTAAGCCGATGGAAGACCGACTTCTTGGGAGCTTCCGGTGTTGGCACAGGAGCGGTGAAGCTCATTGGTGGGAGCATGGTCCCAAAGAACAATTCGGTGGTGGCCTGAGTCACCTGATCTATCGGCATCGTAAACAAGGAGGCCACTTGAGGCCCGTAAGCTATGCCTCCAGATGAGGCGGAGCGCGAGTTGCAGTTGTAGTTGGAGCACTTCACGCAAGTAGATTCCATTGCTGTTTCGCTTTCTGCGCCAAGCAAGAAACCAAATCTTAGTACTTCGAACCCAAGGGCAACCATATCAAACCGCGATTCGTTCGCGAACACGACACACGAAGTGTGGAGTGGAAAGAGGAAAATGTCCCACCGG
Source organism: Agapanthus africanus (assembly GCA_030015575.1). Taxonomy (NCBI): domain Eukaryota; kingdom Viridiplantae; phylum Streptophyta; class Magnoliopsida; order Asparagales; family Amaryllidaceae; genus Agapanthus; species Agapanthus africanus. The sequence goes on along the minus strand of CM057337.1, from coordinate 645,491,777 downwards.
GCGTGCCAGAATCTGTTTACCGTCGGAAACCGGGAAGACGGACTGTCTTGCCTTGCCTGAATCTGGGGACAGATGCTAATTTGTGCTATCCGTCCACCTCTCCGAAGATGCCAAGTTGATTTATGGCACCATGTATCGAAGGTTTAAACGGATGCAGCCAATGTAGCAGACTTCGTCAAATTCCCCCTCGTTTGAGGGGTTTTTGATTGTGGGGACGCTCTTCCCTGCAGGCGCAAGCCCCTGCAATTAATTTTGCTACCGCATCGCGGTAACAACTTTCTCCTTCTCCATATGGTCACTTCGTGTCGTGGGTGTTTTTTTTGTGTTTGGTTGCCTGTGGATTGTATACGGAGACTAAGTTATGTTGTCGCCCGTAGGGCGTGGACTAGTCCAAATCCGTATCTTTCTTAGATTTGGGTTTGGGGGGGGGTTATGTTTAAGGATACGTTAGCCTTATTTGAGGCTAAGATCAACTTAAACGTTTGTTAAGGACACGTTAGTCTAATTCTAGACTAAGATCAACTTAACGGGATCGTTTAGATCCAACAAAAGAGCAATTGGGCTCTGTTGTTTAGTTTAATGACATTGCAGTCGATAATTAGTTTAAGGACATTACGGTCCAATGTTAGTTTAAGTACATCTCTGTCCATTGTTAGTTTAAAGACATCTCGGTCGAGGTTAAGGACATCATAGTCCGTGGGTTTAAGGACTCCACAGTCCAATGTTAGTTTTAAGACATCACGGTCGAGGTTAAGGACATCATAGTCCGTGGATTTAAGGACTCCACAGTCCGATGTTAGTTTAAAGGCATCACGATCGAGGTTAAGGACATCATAGTCCATGGGTTTAAGGACCCCACAGTCCGTTGTTAATTTTAAGATATCACGGTCGAGGTTAAGGACATCATAGCCCATGGGTTTAAGGACCCCACAGTCCGTTGTTAGTTTTAAGACCGTTAAGGACATCATAGCCCATGGGTTTAAGGACCCCACAGTCCGATGTTAGTTTAAAGACATCACGGTCGAGGTTAAGGACATCATAGTCTATGAGTTTAAGGACCCCACAGTCCAATGTTAGTTTTAAGACATCACGGTCGAGGTTAAGGACATCATAGTCCATGAGTTTAAGGACCCCACAGTCCAAGGTTAAGGACATCATAATCCGTGGGTTTAAGGACTCCACAGTGCAATGTTAGTTTTAAGACATCACGGTCAAGGTTAAGGACATCATAGTCCATGAGTTTAAAGACCTCACAGTCAAGATTAAGGACATCATAGTCCGTGGAATGTATGGCTGTCGGGACCCGTCACCTCTCTGAAGACGTTGAAGGATTACAACGACAAATATCAGAGAAGTTCAGAGATGTACCCTTGAACCAATGTTGGTTGGGAGATCTATAGTCCAATTTGGGACTAAAGTCTGTTTGCAGGTTTATGAGCATATAGGCTCAGTTGATATGAGTTGAACATTTTATTGTTCTGGCTATTGAGCCTTCATCTGGGCTCGACCCTTTTAATAATGCATAGCATTTATCAGAACAAAGTATGTTCTGATAATGCGCCACGTGGCGCGTCAGGCGCTTTGCGCCAAGGAAAGAGCGCATTGCGCTTCTGTTGGATAGCGCACACGAGGAGGACACGTGTCGCGCTTAGCGCTAGTTTATTGGCGCATTGCGCTTTTAGTGTATGAGCTCGTTGCGCTAGTCTGTTGGCGCACCAGTGAGTGACACGTGGTGCGCTTGGCGCTGAGCGCCAGCTCATGAGCGCAGTGCTCTGTTTTTAGAAGCGCAAAGCGCAGATTGTGTCTCTGGTTGACACGTGGCAGGTTTTGGCGCTGAGCGCCGGTCCAAGGAGCGCAAGGGCGCAGTTCATGAGTGCAAGGCACTTTTTAATAGCGCAAAGTGCTTCTGATCAATTTTAAGATTAAAGAACAAATTTATGTTCTTCAAAGGAGGTTTTGCCTCAAAATCAAAGAACAAAAGTTCTTGGTTTTTTTATAAAAGGCTCTGCCTTTATAGATCAAAAGATCTGTGAATGAAGTAAAATACTTCTTTTAATCTTTTTATGATTAGATCTTTTTGATCTTTTCTTTTAAATCAAAAGACCTTGGTCTTTTTATAGATCTAAGATCTTTTTAGAAGATGGTTCTTCTTTTTATGAGATGTTTCATCTCTGTTGTTCAAGAATTAATTCTTTATCTGGAAGAAATGATCTTCTTTTGCTAAATGCTTGCCTTTCTTTTTCTTTGAGTTTTCTCAAAGTTTGCAGAGGGTTTTCTCTATCTTTTCTGTATGTCTCTTTCTATATTTTAGACTTGAAGTCTAGGGTTCTTTATATAGGGCTAAATGATTTGTTGAATTGGTTAGAGAGATCTTTCTCTGATTGATTTGGGAATATTTTCCACCGTTGGATTTTTGATCCTAAGGCTTCTGTTTTACAGAAAATAATCTTCTTGTTTTTAACAAGATTGGAAAGATCTTTCCATAACAGAATTTTAGTTCTGATTAATTAATAATTTATTATTAATAGATCTTTTGATCTGACGGTGGGGGAATTTTAATTCCAGCGCCAGCGCACCTTGCGCCAGCGCACCTGCGCTTGACACGTGGCGCTCAGCGCAACTGTGCTAGCGCGCCCGTGTTTGACACATGGCACGCAGCGCAGCGCAATTGCGCTAGCTCGCCCGTGTTTGACACGTGGCACGTAGCGCAGAGCGCAGCGCAACTGCGCTAGCGCACCGGTGTTTGACACGTGGCGCACAGCGCAGAGCGCTGGATCTGAAACGTTGCTTCAATTTAAATTTTGGAATTTGAACAGAGCTTTGCTCTGATTGGGGGTGCGCTGCCTAGGGCGCAGCGTTTCTGGCGCTGGCGTGTCTGCTTTTGACACGTGGCGCGCAGCGCGCAGAATCTGAAGTTTTGCTTCAATTTTTACTTTAGATTTTTAATACAGAGCTTTGCTCTTATTGGGAAAAGGAAGCGTCGCTTCATTTAAAATCTTGGAATTTGAACAGAGCTTTGCTCTGATTGGGGATGCGCTGCCTAGGGCGCAGCTGTCACGACCCGAAAGTACGGAACGTGACCGGCACTTAGATTACGAAGCGTCTAGAGATGCAATGTAACCTAAGTAAGCCGAAGCCCAGAAATCTAAACCATAAAAGAAGAAGAAGAAGGAAAACATGTAGAAAACAAGTTTTAAAAAACAAGATCAAATTTTTTCAAAAATTTCGGCAGAGTCTCCTTTATAAAAACTGGCCCCAAACAGGTACAAACAAGTATAAATACATATAAACAATAAAAAGCATCCCCAAACGGGAGCAAGCTCTACGCCAACAGGCAGAAACAACCACACCAATGCACAATAGTATACAACGCCAAAGGGCGAGGCTCAAAACTTAAAAGAAAACAAATCCACCAGATACCATAATAATACAAGCGCGACTCTTAGGTCGAAATAAACAACTGATCCAGTAAACTATCAAGTGATACAAGTTTGGTTGATGGAGCTTTCTAGATACAAATGAAATAATAAAAGTACAATGGCGGTTCAGATACAAGTGAACCAACCTACCGTGCAAATCACCTTGAATGAAAAAATGTGCCAGCAAGCTGCCAGGGAAACCTGTTCATCGAACCTGTAATAAAATTTGGCACAACGGGGGTGAGTTGCCAACTCGTGAGTAGAACATATCTGCGAAAAGAAATCAAATGCACGACGCTATCTTAGGTCATAATAATATACTAATATACTACTAGTCATCAAGTAAAGACAGGATAATAAACTACGTGTAAGTGCAAATGCTCCGTGCTCGTATCAGTGCCTCATATAGTACTATGTCATGTGAATGAGTATGCATGCACCATGAATGTAAAATAACCAATTCTGAAATCTAGATATATCTGTATAAGAAATCTTTAGCTTTTATCATGGTAAAATGTGTATAGAAATCTGAAATATCAACGATGAAATCCATAGAAATCCGTGTCAAGCATCGACACAAAACATGTAAATCTCAAGTCTCAATACCTCATAATCTCAATGTCTTATAGTCTCAATATCTCGGGCTCCGTCAGTCCGGATCGGCCCATATCATCAAATCTCACGACAATGGTCGGTATCCTCCGGATATTCGCCGCGCCAGACATCACCGGTAGGTAGTCCTCCCCTGCCAGGCTCATCCTCTACAACTCGATCTTCTTGCCCCGGGGTACCATACCGGGCCCACCATGTACCCGAGACGGTTCATGCACTCCTCGAATCGGGTCTCGAAATCCAACAGAAAACATGAAATCTCATGGTGGACGACACATACATCACGAGAAAACCGCATCTTATGTTTTAAAAAGAGAGGAGGAGAGAGAGAGAAGTTTTTATATATTCTTGCGGTTTTCCCCCAAAATCCAGAAATCTCATAGAAATCCAAAATCCCAAAATCATGAGTAAGTATATGATAAGTGTCGGCATATGCCCCATAATACTGCATGATAACATGAAAATGTGAATGCATGAAATGTCTAAGTAATAAATGCCATGTCTATACTAACACCAGAGAGTAATCAGAATATTATATCGATCTAGCTGTTAGCTGATTCTATCAATAAAAGATAATATGTTCTAAAGTGTACGTGACATAGCAATTACCGATGATGATGTGTGTGAGCCGGCAATAAGTGTGCGTGGAATATGCGCATCATCGGTAATGGTGCTGGTGTCCTAACAGGCAGAGTTTTATATTGATTATAGAAACATATGAATGAACATGCAACATTATGATTATGGTATGAATGTAAAGACGGATGTGTAATAACCACTAATCTGTGATATACAAGTAAAACTACTACTACATGACTCGAACTTACACTAGTGTCCATCTAACCTCCGAAGGAACTAAACCTAAGAAACTAGTCGATAAGAACTAGGAGTACACCTAATGTCTGAATCCATATCTCTAATAGTCGGCGATCCAGCCTCAATAGCGTCACTTACGTAGTACGGCTTCCTCGAATCAAGAGTGCAGATTAATCATCACGTCTATACCTCGTACGGTAAAATCCACCATACGGCATCCCAAAATCGGGGTACGGGTCAAGTATCACCTACGTGTCTCATCATTCGTATAATATCATCATCAACACATGTCATAATCAAGGTACCATACTGTAATCGCATACATCAATCATATATCATTGTCAACATAAATGTACATCGTTACTTTATCCTCAGAAATATCATGTATATGTATCATATTGTGATTAAGTCACACTTAAATCATATCGTAATCAAGTCACACCTATATGATATCGTAATCAAGTTACACATATATATCATATCGAAATCAAGTCACATCTATATGATATCGTAATCAAGTCACACATATATCATATCAGAATTTCAGACACAGGTTACGGTCTGGGTTCTATTTTAGAGTCCCATATACTTCAATATCATCACCACCCTTTATTATTGTTCATGTATACAAATCCATTATCTCATTTTCTAATGATCCGCTAACATCATAACACGACTGTATAGCCAAGAATCATGGCATCAGGCCCAGTTATATTGTTTCATCCCCGTGTATCATATCACCTCCTTGTATCACATATACATATTGTGTATATATATATACCTACACCTAGTCCTCTATATATATATACACATACACGTATACACCACGTCGAGTCTCAGTGTGTGCGTGTGCGTGTATCTTCCTGAAACCTACGAATCTCCTCCATGATATTCATCCTCGGGTAAGGTCTTCCTAAATCAACCTAGTCCAACCTAAGGTCACTACTAGGGTCCTACTCATCGAAATTCTAAGGTCACGTCTGGCTTCCCAAAGACAATAAGTACTTATTCCTATTCTACGTTTGCGGGGGTGCTACACGCCATCCATCTGACTTCCCCCCGTAGATATACATCTACTCACCTGGTCCTTGTCTGCTGAAGACGGTGTCGCCATCCTCTTCTTCATCGCCCGCAGTCCACATGAGGGGTACCTATACGCAAACATATGCAGTATTGTAAACTGAATCACGGACAACATCAAAACGACGCACGAAACGCGCACAGGTTAAAACCTATGACCCGCTCATGCAAAAGAACCAAATATCGCTCGATATCGGCGTACAAACTCCGATTAATCGAGATAAACATCAACAAACAACTCATAGTTTAAAAACTCATTACTTATAATATAAAACATGATTTAATTCATCGAAATCCTAAAATCCATCAAATCGCCCGATTTCGTAAAACCCGAAAATGCCAATTTACCGTTTTACTTCAAAACTTGATGTTTAAATGGAACTAATGGTCGTAATACATATTAAATAGCATAAATAGATTATTCAAACCACTACTATATTTTTTTACACCTTAATTTGTATTAAATTGAAATTCTAGTTTGTAAACATGCCCGATTTCGGTATTTTTAAGCAAAATTTTACAATGTCACAACTAAACATGATTTTACATGAATTTACTTATTAAACTACAATTCATGATGATAATAATATAATGAAACCATAAATTAGAATTTAAATCTCATTTAATTAAGAATTTCTAAAATCTAGTTTGCAAAATAGCATTTTTCTCACAATTTCTTAATTATCAATAAAAACTAGTAACCAAATTAGGTTTTTCATTGCACTAACAAGTTAATATCCTCATTTAAACCACAATCTAGTGTTACAAACATGAATTGGAATTTTATTTCACTAATATATACAATATATAGAAATCTAGTTTACAAAGTTGTTTAATTTAAACAATTTTGGATAAACAATTTACAATATACCATCCATACAAGATTTTCCCATTCTAAAAATGTTAAACTAGTTATAATAACCCCACTTAATTAGTAAAAACCCTAACTTTATTTTACAAACTCTAACTTGAATTTTAAAACTTGTAAAGAGAATTAATTTATTAAATCTAAACATGCTTAAATGAAACATTTAATAACAATAAATCAAAAGAAAAAGATTTATACCTCCACAACATGAAATTCAAACATGAAAATAAGCCTCCAAAATGAATGCTTTCCATCTCCAAAATCCATGTAAAGATGAGCAAAGAATAGAGGGTAAGAATTAATTAGGATTTTGTGGATTTTTATTTGGATTTTTGTAGGATTTTTGATGATTTTTGGAGGTAAATTAAATTTTGAAGATGGGGGGGCTGCCATGGGGGGTTGAGGCCGGGCACACCATGGAGGAGGGAGAGGAGAGTGAGAAAAGTGAAGAAAAGTGTAGAAGCTTCACCCAAAATATCAACTTCTTTATGTCTTTTCATGATTTTTATTTAATTTCTTTCATTTCTAATCTAATTAAACCAAAGAAATGTATAGAATCATGGAAAAATTTGTAAATAAATTTTGCATGATACACACTAGATTCTAATATGCGATGGTTCATTTTTGCAAATTAAACCCCTTCAAATTTGAAATTTACACTAATTTAGTGTATAAATAAAACTTATGTTAATATTTAAAATAATTAATTTAAGAAAAATATTTAATTAAACTAAAAATTTATAAGTGGCTAAATAAACACCATTTACTAATAATAACATAATTAAAATAGGTATTTTTAAATTTATAGTGAAAAATAATTACGGTTTAGTTTTACGAAAAATACGTTTTACTTTACCGAAAATCATAAAATTCACTTTAACGATTTTATTTATTTAATTATTTATTTAATTATTTTTAAAATGTTACAGCAGTGCTCCTGGCGCTGGCGTGTCTGCTTTTGACACGTGGCGTGCAGCGCACAGCGCGCAGAATCTGAAGCGTTGCTTCAATTTTTACTTTAGATTTTTAATACAGAGCTTTGCTCTTATTGAGAAAAGGAAGCGTCGCTTCATTTTAAATCTTGGAATTTGAACAGAGTTTTGCTTTGATTGGGGAAACAATGTACAAGAGACAAGTTATAATAAAATAGCAACTTTATTTATTCACATTCTTTTGTATAATGCATGGAAAGTAAATACATCTGATGAAAGCAATGCATAAACAGTGGCATAACAGAAAAGGAAATACTGAAGTGAAAAGTGTACAATGTAGCTAGAGCTCTGGATCGTATGCAAGCTGGTCCAAATCCTTGCTGGTAGGCTCGATCTCCTGAGTGTCCAGATCACCTGACAACATTCCAAAGCTGAAAGAAAAGGAATGTCGTCAGCGAACAATCGCTCGGTAAGTCCCAAAGATAAGGGAGAAATAGAATAGACAGAGGGAGAGAGTAGCTTTTAAAGTTGTATTATATTGTATTAGTGTTAACGCTGTTGTTTGTAGCTTGGTACAGAAGGATGCCATTGTATACGAGAGGAGTTTCTATATGCAAGAGACTAGGACAAACGGAATGTACAAGGCTCCGTTATACAGCCCGGAACAACGGCAATTGGATTCAGGTTAGGTGTCTTAATCTTGCAGTCTCGTGCCACTTTTAACACCTTCCATACCAATCTACTCCTTAAACCCCACGATGTCTTCATTGTATTGTTTGTATTGTATTTCAACTTGTAATTGAATTGTAATATAGATTGTATATTTGGATGACTTGCCGAAACCATGATATCAGTAAATTGGATGTACTGGAGAATCATGGATGTAACTGGAGAATCATGTAAATGGAAGTATATCCATACTTCGGTTCAGTCAATACAGATTGAATAGATTGAATATATAGATTCATGTTGAATTGTAGATTGTAGTTTGTACTTAAATCATATTCAAGTCAGATTATTATAATGAAACTCAGTCTGAGTCAGAACAATTAGAAAAGAAATTGAAGTCCTGATTGTTATGATGTTATCGGCAGCCACTGCACATGGGCGGCAGGATTTGCGTCTTTTTCAAAGACGATTACCGTGTTGACAACACCGTTGTTAAATTGTTTATCTTAAATAGGCAAGCACCCACTTCTCCGGCTCCCTGAGGCTCAAGAGATTGGTCCCGCTTAAACCTATATTTACTAGGTCCTTATTGTAATTTAGTATAACTTAAGGGGGTTTTATGTAAAAATACTTTTGTATAATTTTTAAAATACAACTCAAATATTTAATTATCGTCTTTATGTACATACAACAATTTAATGATCATGATAAATATGTATACATGTTCGAATAGCATGAAATGAGTCAAGTATATTATTCGAGTAACTACCATAAACAATGCTGTAAAAAAATATTATGTACGACTAATTAATCAAGTCGAACGAATGCGGAATATAAACACCAATATGTCTCTATGTGTTTTTCATGCGTGAGTTCCGGTTTCACCTAAATACGACTACCGGTTTGTGAGGTATATATGTTTTCGTATCATCGCGCAAAACAGATCAGAATCTATTCGGCACCGTCATATATTTTTAAAACATAGTTTCGGTAAATTTCCATCAGGTTCTAGGTTAAGAAAATTATTAGAAAATTGTAGGTCTTTCGATATACTTATCCAAAACACTATTATTCGCACGATTTGGATTTCTTAAACTCTAGTTATGATTATTTTAATATCAACGTTTAAAACAGAAATTCAGATTTCTGGACAGCAACTATATGTTATATTGCAAAGCCTATATCGGGTTGTTTTATGCATTTATAAGTAATCAAATATACAGAAAGTTATATATTTATCAATTATGTATCTACAAATCTAAAGTTTGTCACGAACGGATATCGGGAGTTTGAGTTATGTCTAATTTAAAAACAGTGTGCGAATCAGGCCATATTCTGTCCAGATTCGTCAGTTAATATTGTAACGCAGTTTTCTATATTTTACGTCGGTTTTCAATAAAAACATAAAAGTAATAAAATCTAGATCATTCGATGTAGATATCAAAAACACCTGAGTTTTCTCAATTTGGATATCGGTATACCAAGTTATGTGTCCTAGAAATTGACCGATAACTTCAGTTTTCTGTTTTACAAACAGTGAATAAAAACGATATAATTTCTAAACCGTTAAGCGATTCGATCTAAAATTTTTATAGCATTTACAGAAAATATATTATATCATATTTAAATTTCCTGAAATTTCCAGAAGGAAAAATTAATTTCTAAAATTTATTTTAAAGGTAAACGTATTGATATGTATGCTAAAATCGGCAAAAATATTAACTAGTATTTTTTTAGGCAAGCTTCTCCTTTTCTTTTAATAAACAAACCGATTCCATGAGATATCGTAGATATATTGTGGCATGAAATTTATGTTCTCACAACTCATAATAAACATTCATGGTCATGAATAAAGAATTGAAAACACTTTAATTTGAACAAAAGATAATAATGTATTATTAAACCATATAGAACCATATATATCTAAACTTATATATTATGATAGATAATTCACCATTACACCATTTTTATTTGTCCTCCTCTTTTTTTTCTTCCTCACATTTTTCTATCTCTCCCTTCTCCCTCTTCACCTAGAGTCCTAGAAGAAGAACACAAAGAAGTTTTTAAGAAGGTCTCGCTAGTAACGTGAGCCTATCGGCGGATAGACAAATCTGGTGACAATACCGGCTTGTGTATGTAAGTCTCTTCTCTCTCTCCCCCTTCCATCTCTTTATTCTCCTCTTGTCATACCTCATAAACCCGCTATTCTTTTCATATCATAATCCATAAGAGAAGATAAACATAAACATAGTTTATGTTTATCTTCTCTTATGGATTATGATATGAAAAGAATAGCGGGTTTATGAGGTATGACAAGAGGAGAATAAAGAGATGGAAGGGGGAGAGAGAGAAGAGACTTACATACACAAGCCGGTATTGTCACCGGGTTTGTCTATCCGCCGATAGCCTCGCGTTACTAGCGAGACCTTCTTAAAAACTTCTTTGTCTTCTTCTTCTAGGACTCTAGGTGAAGAGGGAGAAGGGAGAGATAGAAAAATGTGAGGAAGAAAAAAAAGAGGAGGACAAATAAAAATGGTGTAATGGTGAATTATCTATCATAATATATGCATTCAACATGGGAATTAAAAGAGAAATGAAAGGTCACCATTCATTTTGGAAATGAAAGGTCTCATTTGTAGGTTATGAGAAGAATAAAAAATGATAAAAAAATAATTGCAAGAATAGGGATTTGAACTTGTGACTTATGGAATAACAATACAAGGACTTAACCAATAAGCTACAAGGTTGTTCATGCACATGTTTAATTAGAATTAAATATATGCTGTTGCTTGAAAGGAAAGTGGGCTTTTGGGCTCATAGTTTTATAAAAGAAAATGAAAATGAGATTGGATTTGGGTTATGGGCTGGGTCAGGTCTTGCGTTTAATTTGAAATAGGTTAAGATTTAGTTTAAAGAATTAGGTTTGGGAAAAAATAGATCGAATAATAAAATAATATATATATATATATAAAACAAAATATACGGAAAAATACTACGAATAAATAAATACAATATTTTACTAAAGAAAGAAAACATGATGGTATAGTAATATTAGGGTCGTTACACAAGTGTAGCGTGTTTCCTACGCTAAAGAGTTTAGTGTAGAGATAGCTTGAGTTGGAGGGATTTCGCGTGGATCATTTTCGGCACGAAATCGGAGGAAGTTTGTCCAAACCCTCAAGTGGAGTCAAGTGGAGTCCCGGGACTAATACACGGAGCATGTGAAGTGAAGGACATGATCTACGAGGGTATAGCCATCTTCACTTCTTGTAGTTTTAATAGATATCAAACTTCAAACCCTAATCAACTAGTTAAAGATCTTGTTTAGTCTAGCTTAGCACCTATAAAAATTTGAATTTAGCATGCTTGATATCACTTGGACCTCATGGTGGTGTTAGGGTAGATTTTCATGGTATCAGAGCCTAAACTAGAAGATTAGACGATCTAATTAGAATCACGAAACCAAAAAACTCCGAAACACCCGAACCCAAAGTCAAGTTTCTGTCGATTTTCAAATGATCTGCAAAATTTTTTTAAGCAACTGCAGATTGTTGTATATGATGCAACTTGAACACTGAAGAAATTCGAGGCCAAAATACCACCATTGACCTGGCGAAATGCCCATATTAACCGGCCTCGCCGGTCCTCTTTGCTAATTTTTGGCTCGAAATTTTTTGGTGTTCCAGTGGCTTAATTTTGGGGTTTTAGGTATTGTTTGATTAGCCCAGTTTGCATGTGATGTTAACAGTACTATTGGGGCTAATACAGAGTGTTTCATAATCGTAATTATTGCATCGTTTCGGATTTTAGTTTGATATGGATGCAGTAGTGAGGATCCATATTTAATTGGTTTTGTGAAAACTAGTTAGTGTTTATAAATCTAGCGTTTTAGTCTCGGTAGATCGATTGCCACGAAGTTTCGATTCGGATCGAAACTCCGTCGCAATTGCGTATCATACGCGAATACTCGCCGAATAACTTTACTAGATAGCCTCACCCCATTGCCCCAAACCAAGTGACTGAAGGAGAACCCTGTTGCCAATAGCATCCACTCGGGTGCTCGCGGCCACGGTGTTCCACCTAAGTGCACTTGATCGACGGAATCGGGGGTGCGGCCATCTACTATAGTTTCCGATGCATATTCGATCGGGTAGTTGGGAATCTTGTTGAATTACCCGACTAAATTATTGAAAAGAGTTTTTGATATGAGACTAAAATGCGGGGTTTATAGTGTTAGGCATGAAATTTGGAATATGTGATATTCCGGGTTTATGATGTCTAAGAATATGCGGATTCTAATTATTGCAGTTTTATATTTCTTTTCTGCGACCGTAAGTATAATACGCGGGGTATCCCAAATCTCGTTGCTATATGTCAACGGAATTTGGGATACGTGTATTTACTTACGTTGATGATATGTGATATTATGTGTCGCTGATATGTTTTATTGGATCGTCGTGATTGAATAGCCGGGGTTTTTATGTGAGATGAGAGTTTTTCAATTTTCATTCATGTAAAATTTGTATGTAATATTCTTTTATTGGGGCACATCCGGGTTGAGGATGATGTCATCGTTGATGTATATTATTTACTTTTCCGCATTAGGATAGACCCAAGGTGGGGAGCACAAGTAACCGGGTTCTAGGGTCCAGTCGGAGACCATCTCAAAGAGTTGAGACCGGATCTCCTAACTTTAGAATTGGTAGGGTTACTTGTCGCTCTCGTAGGGGTCTATGGGATGTGGGTTTGGCTATTCATTATGACCGTGGAATCCGAGTTTTACATTACTGGCTAAATTTAAAACACGGAAATCCTAGTATATTCAATATTTCATATGTTGCTTCTGTTGCTTGGTTCTGTGATGTTGATCATATAACTGCGTGATACGAATGTTGTATTATATATATGATATATAATAAACGATGCTTATGTTTTGCACCCGCGCTAGTCCAGCCCCCGCTCTGCCGGTAGTTAAGTAACCTAACGGTGCATGACGGGGCCCAGTGGTGAATGCGGATAGTATAAGCGTACGTTCTATTTTTGTTACACTTTTTTGTAATGTTTAGGAAACATTAATTGATGGGACTTCATTAATGAGATTAATGAAAAGAAAGAAACGTAAAGATGTTGTAGAATCAAATTTTTAAAAAGGGTAGCTCTAGTTTTTGCTTTGCATAAAGATATTCTTTGATGAATATCCAGCACCTAATTCGATGAGGAAAGAGCCGAGATCCCTTCACCGGGAGTGACCTCTTTAGCGAAACTAGCAAATGCTACAACCCACTCGGTTTTGTTTTTGATTGCTTCTCTAGTTCTTGCTTTGCATAGTGGTATTCATCAATATCTAGCACCCCATTCGATGAGGAAAGAGCCGAGATCCCTTCACCGGGAGTGACCTCTTTAGCGAAACTAGCAAAAGCCTAAAAAACACTCCTTTTCAAAATCACTAGATTCAACAATGACATCAAGTTCATTACGCTCATGGTTTTCTTAAAAACCTGCGTAGCACTCCGTCATTTCAGATAATTGCTATTTTAGTATTTGTGCTACGGTTGTTTGGCCTCCTTCAAGGCGTAGTGTACGGTAGCTGATTAGTACTTATCTGTAGCATGTGATGCGATTGGTTTAGGGTAGTCGTACAACGTTGTTTAGCCTCTGTCAAGAGTCGTGCGGGTGGGTCTAATTCAATCAAGAAATGAACGGGTTGAACTTGACTAGTGGCCTATGGGTTGTTTGGCCTCCGTCAAGGTCATAGGACGCTAGGGGTAAAAACTATTATCGGGAATTTCAAGTGTTGAAATTTGCAATGAGATTGCATACCTTCTATGTGATAGTTGGATCCCGATACCCACTGCGAGTATGAGTTACTCCTGGAAGAGTTTTGCTCTTTACAATTAGCTAATCTAGTAGGTGTCTAGAAAGGTGTCAACGGGGTTATGCCTCTAGGGAAACGAGATTTATTTTAATTAGGTCCGTATGAAAGCATGGGGAACCTCTCTCGGAGTACCGATACCTTCCTGGCCGAACGATTGGTGAACCTGTAGGGTGTAATTAATTTCGGCTAATCTTACCTTTTAGGGTTTGAAGGAAGATTTGATAAAAACAGTGGGAGTCATCCTGATTAGATAAAAACCAATCTAATCTTGTAAAGAGCACACGCAAAGTGATTACCCTTCTCTCTCTCCTGGTAGCGACCAATGAAATGCCTTAATGAAGATAATAATATGGATGCATTGACCGAACCTACTTATTATACTGGGCTAGGTTCCGCTCTATTTTATGATTGTCATAATTCTGAGTAAGGAATAGGGGAATATTCAGATTCCCACGCCACCCAAACGAAGAATAAGCATGTTGATACATTGTCTTCGGGTGTGTTCATTACCAAGAAACTGCTTCTCAGTTATCTCTATGTCCTGAGTATTAGATATCGGATCAAGATCCTATATATGTAATTTGTTACACGGGCTAAAGACAGGTAGAGAACTGGGATAGGGTGATATGTCTTTAAGTAGTAGAAAATGGTGCAATTGTTGCAGCCAAAGCAGTTGGCAGATATCACCTGGTGTTACCAACTGGTAATACATTGATTCTTAGCGACCGTTATTTCGTACCATAAATATTGCGAATATTTTTCTAAATCAAGTGTTGATTAGGCAAGGTACGTTGTATAACAGTATACACGTTCAAAATCAAACCACAGTTCCAAACGTACAGAACACACACAAGAGGAATAGTTCAGAAATGAACGAAGTCTTCTTGTGGCATTGTAGACTAGGTCATGTCGATGAAACAAGACTAGCTAAAGTTCCATAAGGATGCATATTTGAATCCGTTCGAATTTACATCTTATAAAACTTGCCAGTTATGTCTCAAAGGCTAGGTGACCAAATGTCCGTTTACTGGAAATAGAGAAAGAGCTACTGAACTCTTGGACAGATACATAGTGATGTATGCGGTCCTATATCTACACATGCCAGGAATGGTTCCGCGTACTTTATTACATTCACCGATGTTCTCTCAAGACACGGACATGTGTTCTTTTTGAAACACCAAATCCGAATCTTTTGAGAATTTCAAGGAATATAAGTATGAAGTTGAGAACTGGATGCGTAAAGGTATTCAAATCCTTCAATATGATCGGGGAGAAGAATACTAGAGCACGGAATTCCGAGACTATTTAAAAAAGAATGAGATTCTCTCTCAGCTTACTCCTCCGTATACACCACATCACAACGGTATATCGGGATGGAGGAATCATATTCTATTAGATATGGTGCGCTCTATGATGAGTACTGCTGAGTTACCTATTTCCTTTTGGGGATATACACTTGAGATAACTGCATACCTATTGAATTGAGTTCCGACCAAATCCATTGCCTACCACTCCATATGAGATATGAAATGGGAAAAGACCATCCCTTAAACTAGTTAAGATATGGGGTTGTCTGGTGATTGATTTTTTGATTCTCACCTCTTTGATTTTGAAGAAAAGATGTAGTAAAGAAGTGATGAAATGTTTTAGTCGTATAATAACCGCAATCAATAACGGTGTCGCATGTAGCGAGCGTCAGTGAGTACGGGTCATCCTCTGGGATTCGTGGAACTCGTAAATTCTTGCTTTAGTTGAGTCGAAAGAACTAGTAAAGAAAATCAACAATTTGTTTTAAGATTTGGTTGAAGTAATCATTTCAAGAAGTTTAGGAAATAGTTTTCAAGAAAAAGAATTCAAGATAATGCTTAAGATTTATTTATTAAGAAAATTGAAGAAGGGTTGTAGGATTCGAACGGAATTTGTAGCCATGGATGATGATTCAAGATGATTCATCTTATCTATTGGTAGAATAACTACTAGATCAATGCCTATTAATGAGAATTAGGGATTCTTTGAAGAAACTAGGGTTTCTCCTTCATTGTCCCTTGTCCTTTCATTAATTGTCATTCATATCTAACCTTTAATAAGAAGGATTATCAATCTAATCCCCAAATTGTGATGAAATTCTCAATAAATTGATCTCACTCACAATTTGGACATTAATAATTCTTTTTGCTAAAGTTTATAATTTTCATAAGACTTAAAATGAATAAAGAATTCTCTCACTATAAAATCTACCAAATTCCTTCGAATTCTTAACAAGCGGAGATTTACTCACACAATATGAAAATAGAAGAATCAACAACTAGAGATTTCATAATGCGAAAATTTAAAGAAAGTAAGATTAAAAGTAATGATCACTTTTATTATTCAACTTCGAATTAAAACTTCTTTAATCCGAGATTACAAGAAAATTCCCTCTCGATCACTCCCTTGAAGAGGTAATTTCTCCGTCGATCTTCACTTTGCTCGATCACCGCGAGTCTTGGATCTATCGAGGATCACGTGCTCGTTGATGACGATCGGCTTCGTGTGAAGGATCTTGAATGGTCTCGCTCGATGAATTTCTCACGATTCTTGATCTTGGATCTTGGTTTGGTTTGGATCAACAACTAATCAACCATTCAACAACCTTTTTAATGTAGGCTTAGGTCTCTTTTTATAGCTCCTAATCAAGCTTCCCCCATAAGTTAGGTTGTTATAGAGAGGCTTCTAGAATAAGCTAGGTAGTTATGAAGCTTTATCAACAAGCTAGGTTGTTGTAGAGAAGTTTCCAGAACAAGGTTTTTACAACGAAGCGTGCTAAAAAAGTTAGGATGTTGCAATGAAGCTTCTGGAGAATTCTTGATCGCCGATCCCTGACTCGGCAGCGGATCCGCGGTGACTCGGGCTGACTCGGCCGTGGAGCTCTCATCTTCAAATGTCTTGAGTCTTCTAATATTGTTCTCAGGGTTTATATTTGATATCTGGAATCTTTTTATCTCTTCTGAATCTCTATCAAAATTTAACTCTTTGATTTCCTATATTTTATCGGCGAATTTGCAATTCCGATATCTGATCTGGGCTGATTTTTGCACAAGATCTCAATGAAGAATGTTAGAGATATACAATATTATGCATGAAATGATAAACATATTTCTTCAAAAGTATTGATTATAATGTATAACACATGGTAATTGATATTTTCCAGAAAAACTTGTGATATGTGTTATATTTATATCAAACATCCTTAGATGATTAGAAAAGTGAGGAAATTGTTATGTTAAAAGTTGCAATATTTTTGACCGAACATCCGGCCTATGTTGAGGACAGCGTCAAGATGACATAGGCAATTCTCAAATGAGTCTCCGAATATAGAGAAATCATCCATGAAAATCTCCAGAAAATTCTCGACCATGTTTGAGAATATCCTCATTATACACCGCTGAAATATAGCGAGAGCATTGCATAACCCAAAGGGCATGCGTCTATAAGCAAAGATACCGAAAGGACAAGTAAATGTTGTTTTATCTTGATCCTTTTCGGCAATAGGGATCTGGTTATAGCCAGAGTATCCGTCCATGAAACAATAATATTCATGTCCAGCTAATCGTTCCAACATCTGGTCAATGAAAGGTAGAGGGAGGTGATCTTTTCTCGTTGCGGTATTGAGTTTTCTATAATCAATACATACACGCCACCCAGTTTGGGTGCGTGTTTGGATCAACTTATTAGCCTCATTGGTTATGACCGTGATGCCAGACTTCTTAGGGACTGCATGAATAGGACTTACCCAATGGCTACCAGAGATTGGGTAAATTATACCACTATCAAGGCACTTGACAATTTCTTTCTTTACCGCATCCTTCATGACGGGATTCAACCGTCTTTGTGGGTCTCGGGTTGTTTTGGCTTCATCCATCAAGTGTATATGATGTTTCACAATCAAGGGACTAATCCCTTTGATGTCTGCCATTATCCAACCAAATGCTTGCCTATTAGATCTCAAGACCATCAAAAGAGCGTCCTCTTGCTCTAAAACTAGAGAAGCGGATATGATCACGGGCAAAGACTCATTCTCACATAAATATGCATATTTAAGATGAGAAGGTAACAGTTTGAGATCTAATGTCGGCGGAGAGACAATAGAAGGTTGGGTAAGGTAATGATATTCGGATTCTCGAAGAAGTTCATAGCCTATATAAGATATTGACTCGGAAAGTGCTACTGACTTTTGTGATGAGTCAAAAGGTTCAAACTCAGGGGTGGACTCGTTAAAAGTGTCCTCACTATGATTCTGTGCAAGATCAAACAATGATGTACTAATGTCATCGAGATCATCAAAGCAAAGTTCATCAACCTTGCACCTTTCGGGAGCTATCTCGTGGACAGAACAAACATCAAGAATATGAGAAGAAGGTTCAGATGGTTGACTTCCAAGCTTGTAAATGTTAATCTCAATTGTCATTTTTCCGAAGGATATGTTCATAGAACCGTTACGACAATTAATGACAGCATTGGAAGTGGCTAAGAAGGGTCGACCTAAAATCACCGGAATTTGGTTCCTTGGGTTTGCTACAGGCCGTGTATCTAAAACAATAAAGTCTACAGAGAATATAAATTCCCCGACTTTTATCAACACATCCTCAAGTTCACCCCTAGGTTTGGTGATAGATCGATCTGCCATCTGGAGAGTGCAGTAGGCAGGTTTCAACTCTCCAATACCTAACTGCTCATAAACAGAGTATGGAAGCATGTTAACACTATCGCCAAGGTCGAGTAGAGCACGGTTAATATTTTTACCCCAATAGAAATAGAGATTGTAGGACAGCCAGGGTCCTTACGTTTCTTTGGTAACTGATGGGTAAAAGCTGTGCTAACATTACTCTTCATGAACACTTTTTTCGGCACTTGTGTCTTTCTCTTCCTAGTGCACAAGTCCTTAAGTATTTTCGCATAAACCGGAACTTGTTGGATAGCATTTAGGAGATGGATATTTATGTTAACTTGTTTAAACATTTCCATAATCTTCTCCATTTGTGAGTTAGGTTTGTTGGCCCTCAACTTATTTGGATAAAGAGCTTTAGCAATAATAGCTGGGTCCAACATTTGTGGAGAAGTTCGTGTGGGTAAAACGGATCCTAGAAGTGGAATGGGGATCGTTTTTGGTTGACTAGAAGAAGTGGGCTGAGGGTTCGAGCCTTGGGGAAAACGGAGAATAGGCTCGCAAGAAGGTGGAGTAGACGAAATAGGGTAAGAAGTGGAAGTGGAAGCCGGGGTATCATTGATTGATTCCTCATTATCAATCTCTTCATCGACATGGTTGTTTAGCACTCTTCCAGATCTCAACGTGGTAATAGCACTCACATTATGATGCGAGTAGCCAGGATTTGGTAGGGGTTGAGCTGGAAGTTTCCCTTTCTCTCTAGCACTCATCGCGGCATTTAACTGTGCAATTTTTGCTTCTATCGATTTTATACTCTCACCGTGGGAGGCGGAGTTCTTCTTTATGGTATCGATAGAAGATCTTATATCAGCCGACATTTGCATGGAATGTTTCATAAACAAATCCAAAGTTCGTTCGAGTGAAGAGGAGTTTCGGTACCAGCCGTTTGGAAAGAATTATTATAAGGTGCAGAATTGTTGGCTGGATTTTGAAAAGTTTGTGGTTGAAAAGGGTGCTGAATCTATGGTGGTTGCTGTGGCTATGGAGGAACCCTTTGAAAGTTATTTTGGTTTGGAACTATATTTTGAGTTTGGTGTTGGTTCCAAGCAAAATTAGGGTGATTTCTCCAACCTTGATTATATGTGGAAGAATAAGGATCGTTTCTAGGTCTTTGCTGAAAAGTAGTATTAGTGTGTTCTTGACCTTGAAACAGAGAATTCAAAGGACATTCTTCCGTCAGATGTGATGGATCTGAACAACATCCACACACGGTTTTAGGGAGCGTCACCTAATTTAGGGAGGCTAATAAAAATTTGTTTTCCATAGCTTCGAGTTTCTTTTGCATTGCCGCCATTTCGGCTTTTACAGCAATGAAAACATCAATGGATACCACCTCTAGATGATGGACTAACGCTTTCCCATTGCAAAGTGTTATCAGCAAAATCTTCCAAAAATTTTCAGGCTTCACCATCGTCTTTAGACATGAAATTGCCTTGACACATGGTTTCAAACATCTGTTTTGTCGTTGGATTAATGCTTTCATATATAATTCGGCACAGATCCCATCTATGTATTCCATGATGAGGACATTGGACAAGCAGATCCTTGAACCGTTCAAAACATTTCCAAAATGGTTCATTGGGAAGCTGGAAAAATTGGTTGATTTCACTCCTAACACGGGCGGTCTTATTATTGGGATAAAATTTCTTAAGGAATGTTATAATGAATTCATCCCAATTGGAAATAGAATGTGCGGGTGTGTTATAAAGCCATTTCTCGGCTAAATCGCACAAAGTAAACGGGAGAAGACGTAAACGCATAACATCCACAGAAAGTTGTGAAGTGTCCATCATTGCACATACATTTTCGAATTTGGTGATAAAAACGTATGCGTCTTCAGACTCTAAACCGTGAAATTTAGGTAAAAGATTGATATAATGTGGTTTGATTTCGAAATTATCCCCATTGGCTGGTGGAATAGAAAGATAAGTAGAAAGAGGACCACGTATAGGGTAGCATCTCTCTTGGAGAGATATACGCGGTAGATTCTGCGCACCTGTGGGTGATGGCAGAGTGGTGTTATTGAAAGTTGATGGAGAACCGTCCATCTCGGTGGATGTGGTTGGTGGTGAGGAAAAAGAAGATGAAGAAATATCGACTTCGAAGTCGATAGACGAAACACGGACAAGACGGGCACTAGAATCCCGTGTCCAGCCAAGCATACACTAAGCAGGTTTAGCGCAAGTGGCAGCGTATGTGTAAATTAAGAGAAAAGTTTGGTTTGTTTTTTAAAAAGACGGATTTAGAAAAATCACAACAAAAAAATGCACAATCAATCCTAGATCTAAGGTCACCTAGGTCAAGTCACTAGACCGCTCCTAGACTTCCAGAAGACAAATCGCAGGATAAATCCTCTATTATCTCTTTATCCCTCATGTGGCCAAGTAAGTGCCAGGTAAGTGGGAGGTATCCGCTATGTAAATAGCGGGCCTAATTAAGTAACCACTTGCCTTAGACACACTTATCTTAGACACCACAAAAGAAATGCGGATAAGCAATAGATCACCCACGACTTTCTTCTGTCCTAACTGAGCGTGACGGTCCTTAGAGTCTTGTCTAGATATTTTTTAGTTAATGAAGGGTGATGCGGATACTAGTTTTGTGATTTTTGGGACTTAGGAAGGGTAATGAAATCCCCACCTAATCTGAATTTGGTGTTTGCCCCTTAATTTCCGTATTAAAATATGCAAAAACAACCAATATCAAAACACGCAACAAGAATTTTTTTAAGCGTGGTGAATTTTTGAAAAGAATCCTGTAGAAAAGTGGTTATTGGACTAATCAGAGGAGAGAGAAGAATGTATAGAATATACCAGAGAAAACTGGAGCCCTAAATCGTCAAAAATACCGCAGTTCTGCCGCCAATTGCTGCTTCTTGCCGCGGTTCCGCAGTCAGTTGAACAGATCTTTGAACAAATTTGGGTTCTGGTGCTCCCCTTGCTCCTCCGGTCTCAGTAAAATGATCTGAATATTTTTCTCCCTGCTACAACGATTCCAGATTTCCTTACAAAACTCACACACTAATCGTTAAGCACACGATGCATTTTTTATTTAAATTTTGATGGAATAATAATATTTTAACTCAAATAACAAGAACGAACAAATTACGCACGCATCCCCGGCAACGGCGCCATTTGATTGATCTTTTGATTCTCACCTCTTTGATTTTGAAGAAAAGATGTAGTAAAGAAGTGATGAAATGTTTTAGTTGTATAATAACCGCAATCAATAACGGTGTCGCATGTAGCGAGCGTCAGTGAGTACGGGTCATCCTCTGGGATTCATGAAACTCGTAAATTCTTTCTTTAGTTGAGTCGAAAGAACTAGTAAAGAAAATCAACAATTTGTTTTAAGATTTGGTTGAAGTAATCATTTCAAGAAGTTTAGGAAATAGTTTTCAAGAAAAAGAATTCAAGATAATACTCAAGATTTAGTTATCAAGAAAATTGAAGAAGGCTTGTAGGATTCGAACGGAATTTGTAGCCATGGATGATGATTCAAGATGATTCATCTTATCTATTGGTGGAATTACTACTAGATCAATGCCTATTAATGAGAATTAGGGATCTTTTGAAGAAACTAGGGTTTCTCTTTCATTGCCCCTTGTCCTTTCATTAATTATCATTCATATCTAGCCTTTAACAAGAAGGATCATCAATTTAATCCCCAAATTGTGATGAAATTCTCAATAAATTGATCTCACTCACAATTTTGAGATTAATGATTCTTTTTGCTAAAGTTTATAATCTCCATAAGACTTAAGATGAATAAATAATTCTCTCACCATAAGATCTACCAAATTCCTTCGAATCCTTAACAAGAGGAGATTTACTCACACATTATGAAAATAGAAGAATCAACAAATAGAGATTTCATAATGCGAAAATTTAAAGAAAGCAAGATTAAAAGTAATGATCACCTTTATTATTCAATTTTGAATTACAACTTCTTCAATCCGAGATTACAAGAAAATTCGCTCTCGATCACTCCCTTGAAGAGGTAATTTCTCTGTCGATCTTCGCTTTGCTCGATCACCATGAGTCTTGGATCTATCGAGGATCACGTGCTCGTTGATGACGATCGGCTTCGCGTAAACGATCTTGAATGGTCTCGCTCGATGAATTTCTCACGATTCTTGATCGTGGACCTTGATTTTGAATGGATCTTGGTTTGGTTTGGATCAACAACTAATCAACCACTCAACAACCTTTGTAATGTAGGCTTAGGTCCCTTTTTATAGCTCCTAATCAAGCTTCCCCCATAAGTTAGGTTGTTATAGAGAGGCTTTTAGAATAAGCTAGGTAGCTATGAAGCTTTATCAACAAGCTAGGTTGTTGTAGAGAAGTTTCCAGAACAAGGTTTTTACAACGAAGCATGCTCAAAAAGTTAGGATGTTGCAATGAAGCTTCTGGAGAATTCTTGATCGCCGATCCCTGACTCGGCAGCGGATCCGCGGTGACTCGGGCTGACTCGGCCGTGGTTCCGCGGCCGATTTGTGAGCTCTCAGCTTCAAATCTCTTGAGTCTTCTAATATTGTTCTCAGGGTTTATATTTGATATCTGGAATCTTTTTATCTCTTCTGAATCTCTGTCAAAATTTAACCTTTTGATTTCCCGTATTTTATCGGCGAATTTGCGATTCCGATATCTGATCTGGACTGATTTTTGCACAAGATCTCAATGAAGAATATTAGAGATATACAATATTATGTATGAAATAATAAACATACAATTTCCTTCAAAAGTATTGATTATAATGTATAATACATGGTAATTGATATTTTCCAGAAAAACTTGTAATATGTGTTATATTTATATCAATCATCCTTAGATGATTAGAAAAGTGAGGAAATTGTTATGTTAAAAGTTGCAATATTTTCGACTGAACACCGGCCTATGTTGAAAAGCAAATTCCAGAAAAGCTTGAGGTAAGGTCGGTTCTGTGCAAGTTTGTACGATATCCCAAATACTCGCGAGGGTATATTTTCTACTACACCGAGGAACAAAAGGTGTTTTGTTTCTTGACATGCCACCATTTTAGAAAATGAATTTCTTATGAAAGAAATTAGTGGCAATGACGTAGAACTGGAAATAGTTCCAGCAACGCAAAATATAACTGACGATTTGGTAGAACCGGAGGATTCAATAGTCCTCGACAAACGTCAGCCACTCCACAGATCTAATAGGGTTCCTCATCCACCAGAGAGTTGCTACGGTTTTCTCATAGACGGTGTGAGCGAGGATTGCATCATGGAGATGATGACGCAACTAGTTTCAAGCAGACCATCACGAGTGTGGACACTGTGAAATAGCTGGATGCTATGCGATTTGAGATGGAATCCATGTACACTAGCAAAGTGTTGACTTTGCATGTTGCTCCTGAAGGGGTAAAACCTATCGGGAACAAGAAAATCTTTGAGAAAATTAATTTGGTGTAGATGGAAAAGTTGAGACTTTCAAAGCTGGACTTGTAGTAAAAGGTTTTCATCTACGACCTGGTGTCGACTATGATGAAACCTTTTCTCCTATCGCTATTCTTAAGTCCATTAGGATCCTACTTGCCATTACTGCATACCACAGCTACGAAATCTGGCAGACTGCATGTCAAAACCGCTTTTCTAAATGGTGATTTTGAAGAAAGCGTGTATATGACACTGCCAGAGGGTTTCGTAGACAGTAGGAGCAGCGGAAGCATGTGCAAGCTGCTTGAATCCATCTACGGATTAAAATAGGCATCGCGGAGATGGAACATCTATTTTGATGAAACTGTCAAAGAGTTTGACTTCATCAAAAAGGTAGATGAACCATGTATATATAAGAAGGTTGTAGAGAGTATGGTTGTCTTCCTCATATTGTACGTGGATGACATACTCTTGATAGGAAACGATGTTCCTATACTACACTTGGTCAAGCTCCTCTTATCACACAAGTTCTTCATGCCAGATCTAACCGATGCCTCTTACATCCCGGGGATATAGATCTATAGAGATAGATCTAAATGGATTTGGGATTGTCCTAATCCAGGTACATAGAAACCATGCTAAAGGGGTTTAGTATGGATGATTCTAAGCGTGGTAATGTACCCGCTTGTTCAGGAGTCACTCTCTCCAAAGAGATGTCTCTCGAGACTAATTTGGAGAGGCCTCGCATGTAAGGGATGCCCTATGCTTCGGCAGACGGGTCAATCATGTATGCGATGTTATGTACCAGACCAGCTTACTCACTAGGTGTAGTGAGTAAGTATCGAACAGATCTTTGGGAAAACCACTGGACAGCTGTGAAGAACATTCTTAAGTGCTTGAGAAGGACTAAAGAGATGTTCTTGGTGTATGGTAACGGTGAACTCCAGATGGAGTTGGTTACCGATTTGAGCTTCTAAAGTGATAAGGATGACTGAAAGTCAGTTTCGGGTTTTGTCTTCACCCTCAGTGGAGGGACGGTATGTTGGAAGGGTTCCAAACTATATACCGCAGCAGACTCGTTGATAGAGGCTAATTACATCGCTACCAACGATGCTGCCAAAGAGGTTGTCTGGATGAATAAGTTCATAGGATGAACTTGGTTCCTAACATTGAGCATCCGATACTAGAGTATTGTAATGACAATGGAGCTGTGGCTTTGGCCTAGGAACCCCGATCCCGTCAGTGATCCAGACATATTCTTAGACAGTATCACCTGATCAAGGAGATAGTTGATCTCCGGGAGATCGAGGTCAGGAGAGTTGACACAGAGGATAACACAGAAGATCCACTCACCGAGGCCATCCCCCAAATGTTATTCAAGAGACTTTTGGGATGTTGGGTATGAGATACCACAACAATCAGCCTTAGTGCAAGTAAGAGATTGTTAGGAATATGTATGCCCTAGAGACCATTATTGTTGATATAGTGGATGCTTGGACATATATATAGAAGACTTTCTTGCTCGACATGATAATATGCTATCAGGTTACCTTTATCTTAACATGTAGACTGGTATTTATATTGTCTGTCTTTTACATGTTGATAAATCCCTTAGGATATGTACTTGACTACCAGGATTATGATAGGATCATACTAGTGGGGCTAGGGTGGTCCAAAAGTACATCCTTTAATTAGTTCCTAGTCGAGGGAATATCGAGACTGGGGCATCGATATTCCAGAGTAAATTAGTGTGTACGTTTCTTGTCCCTTTGAGGGCGATGGTTGATCACACAACCATTGGTGTGTGACATCAAAGATTGTACACAGGTGATCATTGAAGAATGGATACACCGAACATGACTCATCGAGGACTCCTAGTTGGTAGTATACCTATCGTCAGATAGCAGTCCTCTGGTGACACTGGTACAGGTTAGTCTGTAGACCCAAGATCGTCATAGAGTCTTGTGTGGCTCCTATTGTGCTTTGATTTCCTCCCTACCACGCTCAAGAGGAGTTGTGCAAACAGGTGGATTTTGGGTACAGTCCCGAGTCACATAGAGGTAATGAGCGATAGGAGGGGTTTCGTCTCTCCCGATATTGGGGGTTAATGTTGCGCTATGCTCGATTGGCTATAACAGGAAGTCCCTGTCTAGAGCTGCTGTAGAGATTTACTGATAAGAGTTATCAGTAGTTTCTCGAACCGTTATAGGCTATACATCGGCATGACTTATTACGTTACTGGGGTCTGACGTTTACCACCCCTAGACATGATATGCGACATATTAGATGAAGAGACCGGGCTGTACGATAGTATTACTGATAGGCTTCATGAAGAGTATGAACAAGCTTACTTGTTGATCTTCATATCGCTCAATACCCGGGTAGCCATTACGTCTAGCTAGTACCGCTGACGGCTTGTAGGTGACCGATGTGATCATCACCTACTGTTGGCGTATTGACGAATCTTTAGAGTCCCACACAGAAGTTCTCTAGTTTAAGCGAAACGAAGTAGGACACATATGTGATGTGTGTGGGCCTGATTAAATACGTGTATGTGATACCGTATTATAATCTGGCAGTTATCTGTTATCGAGTTAGGTTATATGTGATATAACCAGATTATCGAATCAAGTGTTGATTTGATAATGTGATACACAGATAAATGATATTAGTTGGTTATATGTGATATAACCGGATTATTAAATCAAGTGTTGATTTAATAATGTGATATATATTATATGTGATATAATTATATCTTAAATAATATTATTAGCTCACTAATTATTTACTTAATATATATATATATATATATATATATATATATATATATATTTAAATTAAGCATGGTATAAATTTCTATTTTTGGAAAATAGAAATTGAGGTGGAAAATGGAAGCATGGTGTGGTATGGCATTTGTTATTTGTTTATTCATCTTGCCTCACTATTCAAGCATGGTTGCAATTTTATATTGCTAATTTCCATGTTTGAATGAGTGGGGGTCAAGAGTTGCCATTCATTCTTTTCTCATTCCAACACTTAGCCATTTTTGAGGGCTTCCTCTTATTTGCTCTCCTGCTCTCATCTTCTTCCTCTTCTTCATGCCACCATGGTTCAAGTTTCAACCCTCACATGTGATATGAATCATGAAGCTTGAACACATATTAGTGAGCCTCAAATCCCCTACTTTACCATCCTACTCTTGACTAGCGATCAAGCGTAGCGTGTTTCCTACATCAAAGAGTTTAGTATAGATGTAGCTTGAGTTGGAGGGACATCGCGTGGATCATCTTCGGCACGAAGGTCATCGGAGGAAGCTCGTCCAAACTTTCAAGTGGAGCCTAGTGGAGTCGCGAGACTACTACACGGAGCATGTGAAGTGAAGGACTCGATCTACGAGGGTATAGCCATCTTCACTTCTTGTAGTTTTAATAGATATCAAACTTCAAACCCTAATCAACTAGTTAAAGATTTTGTTTAGTCTAGCTTAGCACCTATAAAAATTTGAATTTGGCATGCTTGATATCACTTTGATCTCATGGTGGTGCTTGGATAGACTTTAAGTCCCCTCCCTTCTTCCTTACTCTCTTCTCGATATTACCAAGCCATAAGTCCCTCTTCTCTCCATTTCTTTCATCTCAATTCGTATTTTAAACAACTCGACAAAAGAGAAGTTATCTCCGATATCACATTCTTTTTATATTTGTAAGGCATGTGTTAAGCAAATTAAAACAAACTAACATGCTACCTTAATCTTAATATAATTTCACATCATTTAGTTTTTAATTTAACAAAAATTTCATAGGAAACAAACATATAACAAACTTTTTCATTATAATACCAAGAACTTTAGTATAACACTTCTCGATAATTTGTTTAAATACCTTTAGAAAAAACTTCACGGGGTAACGACTTACCCTACACGTATACTATGGTTCCGTAGCACGGTATTCTAGAGCTATAGTTAATTTAAAGAATAACTCTTTCATTAAAATACCACACCGTTTCAAAACGGGATTCTTTAAATTGGTATTTCGAAATCCTTGGCAATTACGCCTTTACAACCCTTGTCAGGGGACCTGCTAATGGATGGTGCAGATTATCGCACATCCTTGGGATAGTAGAACGAGATGCAGAACTCCTCACGGATTATTCAGTCTCGAAAGGAATAAAAATATGGATTTTAAGAAATGCGACTTTTCTAATAAAAAACTAATTTTTGAGAAAATTATATAAAATTATGAAATCCGTATTTTCAATAAAAATATATTAGGAAACTATATTTTTAAAAGAAAGATTAAAATTGTAAATAAAATACCACCAAGTTTCCAAAAGTAGTAATTTTCATAAAAATACCACAAACTTTCAAAAAGCTAGGTTTTATCACCAAAACACCACAACAATTAAAATACATGTTCATGAAAACCCTAAATGTTATAAATCAACATCGAGGTTTATTTTTAAACAATATTAATATATATTTTTCATAAAACCCATTCGAAATATGCAAACAATATTTGAAGGACATTAGATAAATATAGGTTTAAGCGGGATCAATTCTCTTGAGCCCCAGGGAGCCGGAGAAAGTGATTGATTGCCTATTTAGGTTAAACAACTTAACGGAGTTATCAATGACAATTGTTTTGGAAAAAGACACAAATCTTATCGTCCATGTACAGCAGTTGCCGATTACTTCCGAACTTAAGATATTGTAAGAACAAAGTCTTTTCCATAAGATTCTAACTCCAACATGAATCCAAACTCAAATCTAAACTTGAACTCGAACTCGAATAAAAAATCAATCAGGATTCAAACTTTAACATAAACTTGAACCTTTGATCATGAACCAGAACAATTGAACTTGAATATCCCAAAACTTGAATACCAGAATATTATAACTTGACATGAACTTAACATGAATACCAGAACACAATGCTTGCTATTGAAACTGACTTAACTCGAACCATGAATACAACTTGACATGAATACGTGAACACTTGACACGAATTCTTGATATTGATACGAAGTCAATCTTGCAACTTGATGTATTCATGGATTCGAGTAAGGCTAGTAATTTTGACTGTAACCTAGAATACACGGGATGTTGGGGGTAGTTCATGTGTGGATCCAACAAAATCTCATGAGTCCTCTTAAATCATGAATCCATGTCTACTAACACAAGTAAGCTATCATGAGGGCTCGTGTTTACTTGCTCCTAGATTATAGCCTGTTGAGTTTGGAATATTTCAATATTAGGTTGAAGTCCCGTTACTAACACTTGATTCGGGCCTGTGGTTTCTTACCCCTGGATTATAACCTGTTGAGTTCGAGAACACTCTTGAGATTGGATGACATTCACCCTTGAACTTACGTTACATTAGTTTACCCATGTAAAGAACTTTTACGACATTACATTCACTTCATATCTACTACACCTACACTACACAGCCATGCTATATTATGCTCATTTTATTTTACCATTATATATATATATATTTATATATATATATATATAACTGCATGTTAAATAGAATCGCCATGCTTATATTAAATGACATGTTTAAATACCATATCAAATAGTCCATTAATTCATGATATACATTTTCTTTGTCATTATACTTTTATACTTCACACCTTTTTCTTGGGGACTTACCGAGAGAAAGTTCGCCGACGGGAATTACACCCATCTTTGTTTCTTGGAATGTTTGTCAGATACTGTGGAGACTGAGGAGGTGGACACTACCGAGGAGGAGCACGATCAGATCGAGACTCGGGCCTAGACTAGTTATCCTCTTTTCACCAGTTTAGGCATTTCTCTGCTTGTATTTTATTTCAGTTGAACTCATGTATTGTAAATGTATCAAGTTGAATATAAATAAAGTTGTTGAAATTTAAATCTCATATTAATTTCTTGTCATTTTATATTGCTCAATTACGCTTGGCGTATTTATTCTGGGAAATGACCTTCTCGAAATAAATACGTCATGGGCCTCGTCACGCACCTTCTACAGTCTTTTGGGAAGCTGGGCGTGACAACCATATGCTCATATGATTTATATATGTTCCGTCAACGAGATAACTTCCGACAGTTGCGAAATTGAGGAGTTTACGATAATGATCTCGACGCCACTAGTGCATGTTTACATCGGTTTAAATTTCGTTTACAGATATGTGTGAAAGCAGGCTCATTCATATACGCATGTGGAGAGTTGGTAAATGACACGGGCACATCAGCAGCGTTTGCGCTTAGCAAAAATCCCTAGGGGTGAAGTGCACATGCGCATATGTATGTTGCACGTATATTTAAACAATACAATCAGAGAAAAAACATGTGTTAGAAATAAAGCACTCTCGGTGGTCAAACGATAAAAGGAAAGCATTTAAATAAACATTTTATGTTACAGGAAATAGATCACCAAACATGGGATCAAAAGTACAAGAGTTTACAAAACTATGAATAAAGTTTTCTAAAGTCCTTTCCACCATGTCGAAGCGGCGATCTTCGCGAGGAGTCGCTCCCCATTGGTTAGCGTCGTGCCCATCGACGATGGTAGACATGATGATCCGCTGAGCCCGTATCGGCTTAGCAGCTGAACAAAACGATCCTTCAGAGGCTTGGTAATCAAAAGTGCCTTATGAAAGCACTCGATCTTTTCCTCCGCTGTGTCGAGCATTGCCGGAGTCATCTCCGCTGGATGAGAAGGAATGTCATCGAGCACAAACAGGAAGATTATCTGGAGTCAAATGGAGCCGATGGGGGGAGGAGATCCTCTACGAGTCAAGAGCTCATGCAGCGCCGTATCACATTGGTCATCCATGAGAGCGGGATTCACCAAGCGTGCAACAAAGCAAGGAACAATTTCCTCAATAGGCACCTCCCATGGCTGCTGATTAGCATGCGGACGATTGCAAGCCATGACTTTTCTCTGTTAAAATGATTCTCTAAAAGTGAAAGAGAAGAGGAGTATTGCTTAGATTATAAAGGGAGGCATTTAGGTCTCGGCACAGAAAATGTTGTGCATGGTGAAACTATTTCCAAACTCTGACAAAAGAAGGCATTGAAAAGGAAAGTTTGACTCAGAAAAAGCAGAGAAGAAGGTGAAAAGAAATCTTCATCAATGAGGCAGCGCCTCACGTGCTCTCCATGAGGGCGCCAGTACTAAAGCCAATCTTATAGGATTAAATCCTATGGTGGCGCTTCACGTGCTCCTCACGCGGATGCCAATGTGCAAAGCACAGAAGAGTTCATAAGAGTTAAACTCTTAGACGACGCCGCACGTGCTCCTCACGCGGTCGCCAATGTGCAAAGCACAGAAGAGTTCATTACATAAGAGTTAAACTCTTAGATGGTACTGTACGTGCTTCTCACATGGGCGCCAATGTGCAAAGCACATTGTTTCCCCCAATAATAGAAGAGCAAGGCTCTGTTCAAAATTTGAAAAGAGGCAGCGCCTCACGTGCCTTGCACGAGGGCGCCAGCGCCAAGAGTTAAAAACTCTGAGGCAACGTCTCACGTGCCCCGCACGAGGGCACTGGCGCCAGAACTAAAAGTTCTATGCCGTTAGATCAAAAATCCAACGGAGATGATAAATCATCAAAATACAGAATTAAATTCCGTTGAGGAAATATTCCTCAAATCTTTCTGAATGAGAAAGATTACTCTTTGTAAAACAGAGCACCGTTTGATTAGAAATCCAAGGGTGATTAAAAATCACCAAGCTCCAGAATAAGCGCTGTATGGGAAAATATTTCGCTAATCTTTCTAAACAAGAAAGATTACGCTCTGTAAAACAGAGCACTGTTGGATTAAAGATCCAATGGTGATTAAAAGTCACCAAGTTACAGAATATGCTCTGTATGGAAAATATTTTCCCAATCTTGTTAAAAACAAGAAAAATATCTTCTGTAAAACAGAAGTCCTTGGATCAAAGATCCAACGGTGGATAAAATCACCAAATCAATTAAGGATCTCCTAATGAGAGATTTCTTTAACTAAATCAGCAAACTTGCCTCCACTATATAAAAGCCCCAAGACTTCAAGTCTTGTACAGAGGAACCCCCTATAAAATTCAAGTTCAAAAAGAAGAGCAAGCAATAAAAAAAAGAGAAAGCTTTAAAAGAGAAGAAGGAAGAAGAACTTTCTTCAAGGTAAATAAAGATAATAGAGATCATAGTATCTCATCTGCATATCCAAGGGTTTAACCCTCATAAAGAACATAGTTCTTTCATCTAGATCTGAGATCCATGAGATAAGTCTCGCATAAATGAGAATTTAATTCTCGTAAGGACGAATTTGTTCTTGGGGATCGAAGATCCAGGGGAGAATAAAGAATTGAACTCTTAAGAAAAACATACAAAGAAAGACATAGCGCCGAGCGCTTCACGTGTCTCTCACGTGGGCACTGCTCAATAAAGAGTGCCAAGCACTCAGTGGTTAGCGCTCAACGCCAAGCGCCCCACGTGCCCCTCACATCGGCGCTGCTCAAATAAAGAATGCTTAGTATTCTTTGGTTGGCGCTCAATGCCAAGCGCCTCACATGTATATCACGTGGGAGCTGCTTAACATAAAGTGCTCTGCACTCATCAAACAGCGCATTGTGCCTAGCGCCGGGCGCCTCACGTGCTCCGCACGTTGGCGACATAAAGAGTGTGTAACACTCCATAAAAAACAAAAAAGGGAAGTAATGGCATCAGAACCCAAATGAATGCTCGGCATTGTTGGCACAGAAAAGGGACCAAGCCCCAAGCAAGTGTTTAACACTTTATTCAAAAATGAAATGACCGGGTTGAACCCAAGTTGGTCCAACTCCTAATCAACCGAGCCCATGGGCTCTTTATTTTCCAGATTGGTCTTAGTCCCAAACAAGACCATCAAGTTTCGGACGAACATTCATTGGTTCAAGGGTACATCTCCCCACACTTTTGATATATGTCGTTGTAATTCTTCAACGTCTTCAAAGAGGTGGCGGGTCCCGACAACCAACAATTCTATGGAACGCAAAGTCCTTAAACTAACTCTAGACCACAATGTCCTTAAACTAACTCTAGACCGTAATGTCCTTAAACTAACTCTGGACCGCAACGTCCTTAAACTAGCCATGGACTGTAACGTCCTTAAACTAAAACGATAGAGCCTAAATGTTCTTTCGTCGGATCAAAAATGATCCTTAACCCCCGTTAAGTAGATCTTAGTCCAATATCGGATCAACGTATCCTTAAAAAATATTTAAGTTGATCTTAATCTCAAACAAGGTTAACGATCCTTAAATCAAACCAAATCCAAATCTAAGAAAATATGGATTTGGACTAATCCACGCCCTATGGCGACAACACAAATTAGACTCCGTATACAATCCACGGGCAACCAAAAATAAAACAAACATACACGATATGAAGTGACCTTCTGGAGCAGGAGAAAGTGTTGATCGTTACGCGGTAACGTAATTAACTGCAGGGGCTTGCGCTTGCAGGGAAGAGCGTCCCCACAATCAAAAAACCCCTCGCAAATGAGGGGTAATCTGACGAAGTCTGTTACAATGGCCGTATCCGTTCAGACCTCCGATACACGGTGCCATAAATCAACTTGGCATCTTTGGAGAGGTGGACGGATAAAACGAAACAACATCTGCCCCCCAAATGCAGGAAAGACGTCTGTCTTTCCCGGCTTTCGGCGGTGAACAGATTCTGGCATACCCGGTGGGACCTTTTCCTCTTTCCACTCCACACTTCATGTATCGTGTTCGCGAACGAATCGCGGTTTAATATGGTTGCCCCTGGATTCGAGGTACTAAGTTTTGGCGTCTTGCTCCTACGTAGAACAGAAGATGACATCGATGGCTTCCAACTGCACCAATTGCAACAACAACTCCCACTCCGTCCCTGCTGGAGGAGTAACTTATGGGCCCCAAGCAGCCTCCATCTTTGCAATGCCAGTGGAACAGGTGACTCAGGCCACCACTGGACTGTTCTTCGGGACCATGCTCCTGCCAATGAGCTTCAATGCTTCAATGCCATCATAGGAGGCTCCAAAGAAGTCGGTCTTCGATCGGCTTGCAACTACCACATCCTCTCTCAACGGGTTGTCCAATTCTCACGCCTCAGTCTTCAATAGGCTAAGCCAAAGCTCCAGTGGACCTGTTAACAGGCCCGCAATACCTGAAGGAGTTATCCCGAAGTGGATAGCCATTCCAGCTCCGGTAAACAAAGTCATCAAAGGGGATTCTCCTGTTAAAGGATCGGTCTTCGCAAGACTGGCCGTTCCAACTTCTGCTACGGGTGAGGTTGTTACAAGTGCTTCCCCTATTCGAAAGACAGCCTTCGATAGGTTAGACGTTCCCTTTCAATGGACGTCAGTCTTCGACAGGTTAGCAACTAAATCAGCCTCTCATCAAAGCAAGGGGCATGACGAAGCCACTCCCGTAACTGAACCATTCCCATCTGCACGACATGCTCGACGTCGCCACTGGCGCCGAGTAAGGAAAGATAGTGGCAGTTCCCCTTCTGGACGTACCCCACCAGCTTCAATGGTGGAAATTGATGCTGCTGTTCCAACTGGGAATAGTTTCGAGCTGCTCAGGAGGGTGCGCAAGAACTCTCCAACTGCAAGAAGTCTCCTCCGCCTATCGAAAACACAACACGGATGAAGCCAGAACAGCCTCCTTAGCGGTTGTCCTCTAAGATCCACAGAGTTTGGTGGAAAGTCCAAGACTCTGCAATTGACAAAGATTACTCTCGCCGACTGAAGAAGATGAAGGCTCGGTAAGAGGAGGACCATCCCTACGCCATACCACGAAAGGTATCATCTACATGGGTGCTTGCCGCAACGGCCCCCTCAACTTCAACCTCCCATAAGAGGAGAAGGCCGGAGAAGATCCCCATGCCGGCGGCAAATATCAAAGGTAGTGGACCCAAACGCCCTAAATCCGAGGGCATGGTTGTGCATACCGTCCACATGGCATCCGGAAAAGAGGATAGTCGCGCTTCCATGAGTCATCGACCACTCACATGGTCTGTGACGAAAGCTCAGGAGCAACAACAAAAGCTCCAGGAAATGTTGAGAAGAATGGCCGCACTCACTGGGCAGAAAGAAAGCCCAGAAGTATCGTCGGAACAACGCCAGGAGCAAGAGACCGACACCGAATTCCTACGGAGGGTGCTTGAAAAGAAAGATAAAGAGGCCGCAGAACAAGCGGCTAATATAAAACAGATGGTGCTTCTATTCCAAGACATGGTTGGGATGACGATTCAGCCGGATTCTCTAGCTGAAGACCCTCCAATAATCATTGAAGACGACAGAGAGGAGACATTGAACCCTTCTCCGGCTTTATCTGAAGCCAGGGAGGAGACGATCTCCAAAGCTACCCTTGATTACTACATAGCTCAACAAATACGAGCTCATCAAGCGAATAAAGCGGCAGGCCAGGTCGTTAGAACTGGGCGACCTTATCCAGGATGGTACGACCAAATTAAGTACCCGCCAGGATATACGATCCCCAAATTCCATATGTATAAGGGGACGGACAATCCGCACCAACACGTTGCTCAATTCAGAGCTTTGTGCGGTAATACCGGGGGCGACGACAAACTATTGCTTTTCTAATTTGTCGGCAGTTTAGCGAAGACAACATTTGAATGGTATTCGGAGCTTCCAAATGACTCCATCAAGACATTTACGGAGATGGAACTACTTTTCACACAATAGTTCGCAAG
Source organism: Agapanthus africanus (assembly GCA_030015575.1). Lineage (NCBI taxonomy): Eukaryota > Viridiplantae > Streptophyta > Magnoliopsida > Asparagales > Amaryllidaceae > Agapanthus > Agapanthus africanus. Next base: position 645,455,694 of record CM057337.1, on the reverse strand, counting down.
CGCAAGCGAGCACACCCCAATCACGGCATTAATCAATGCCAGTGTGAAGCCGGGAGAGATCTGGGTTCAATACGCATTTCGGTGGCGTAACCTATGGTCAAAGTGTGAACAGCGTATAGAAGAAGCTCCTGCTGTGGGCATGTTCGTGGGGACCCTCGACCCTCAAACAACTATATCCTAATTTATGATGTTCTTCAAGCCGACTACCTTCTAAGCCTTGATTGACAAGCTGGCCCAAATGGATCAGATGGGCTATAGGCCGTCCTCTTCAAGGACAGATCTTCGGAATGAAAAGGGCAAAGGGAAAGCGACCTTCGTCGCCAACGCTCAACAACAACCGAGTGACCCGAAACCGGTTTCTCACCAAAACAATAAACCAAGATCCCTTGGAGAAAAGTTGAGACGTCCTTACTTATTCCCCAGGGATAAGACGAGGAGACTATTCGAACTAGCGGTGCACAACAGGCTCATCACTCTGCTGGATCCAAGACGCCCACTGCAACCGGGCAACGTCAATAATCCCAATTACTGCCCCTACCACCGAATAGTGGGCGACCCGATCGAAGATTGCTACATCTTCAAAAACTGGGTTGAAGACCAGTACCAACAGGGTAAGTTCGCGCTGTCCGAAAACTGGAAGGTAAACCCGCCACAACAGCATGCTCCTAAAAAGGTGGATACGCCGGGTCCATCATGCTCATATGTAGAAGAAGCTCCGTGGGAAGTTTCCTTTCGGCTAAAACTAAAAAAATACTGAAGGATCTTCAAGCATGTCCGGCTATTAGGTGGAAAAGCCCGCTGGAGCCTGAAATTATTGATGGAATGTTGAAACCGCGCCTAATGCCAAAAGTTGGTAATGATGGACAAAACCTCCAGGCCAAGACTCCGAAGTCTTCAAAGAAAAAGAAGAAGGCCAAGAAGCCTGTCCAGCTCGACGGCAATCGTACGGGTCTGCAGAAATACATCGATGAACCGGAGGAATACAACAAAGAGGCACGAACCCAAGTCATACTGGAAGAGTTCTTCAAGCATATTCTTGAGGATGGAAACAATGACATTGATGAAGGAGACGATTCTTCGGAAGAACCCGAGGATTATGTAGCGAGTTGCTATATGATCTCTCACTCATCGATAAATGGCAAAAAAGCTCCTGACGTAGAGAAACCGGGGGCAGCTCCAGAACCAAAACCCATAGAACCGTCGAATGACTTCATCGACAAGCTGCTGAACGAAGCTCTTTAAAAGAGCAAAACTGATCGAGAACGTAAAGCGGCCATTTACGAAAAAGGCCAAGCTTCGGCGTCAGGCCGAAAAAGCTCCGGTGATAAGAAGCCATAAAGTACCTCAACCAGATCAAAGTGCCCTTGCCACCAGCAAGAGCAGAATCAAGATAAGAAAGCAGTTCACCAATGCTCTGTCAATAGGAATGAAGATGCCACCTTTCAAAGAAAATACTTTCGGGAGTACGTGCCCCGAAAAACTGGATGTACATCCGAAATACTTTTTATACCATCGGAAGGTCATGCACCCTACCAAAGAATGCAATGCCTTCAAGAATTGGTGGCAGGGATACGTTGCCCATCAACAACAATTCAAGTGAATGAAGCGCAAAGCCCGTCGGGAACAGAGAAGCGCGACAGACGAGCGTAAAGGAACAACCGGTAACTATCATATGATTGATGCCATCTCGACAAGAGCAAAACCTCAAGTTCTTACCTTCGGGAGCGGTTCTGATGAAGAAATAGCCCTCGCTCCTCTCTTCAAGGAATCCACCTCTGAAAAAGAAGAGGAGATGAAGAATTATGAGAACATTCAGCTGCGTAATCGTACGTTGCCTGAAAAGAATCTCAGACCTTCAAACAAAGGTTCGGGCGAAAGGGACAAAGGAAAGGAAAAAGTCCTCGAGGAGATTGCTCTCGATGATAGAGTTGTCGAAGAGCTCACAGCCAAGGACCCGCTCAAAAAGAACAAGGTGGATTACAATGTCCTGGCACATCTGAGGAAGATACCCTCATAATTGAGTATCTTGGTGCCCTTCTCCTATCTAAAGAGGCACGAGATTCCCTGATCAAGTCGTTACAAGAGCCCGACCAATTTCAAGCCTTCCTGGCGGAAAAAAAGATGAAGGATGAGCTGGAAGAAGTCCACGCGGCTAATATCACCTTCAGTGATGAAGACCTCCTTCTCGGAACATGCGAGCACAACCGTTCCACTGTATGTAACAGGGTATTGTCACGATATCAAAATAGGGAAGATCCTGGTCGACAACGGGTCCTCCGTCAACCTTCTCAATGTAAGAGTGTTGAAAGAGATTTGCATGAACGTTCAGCACTTGGCTCGGGATAAATTACCATCTCCAGTTTTGACTCCCAATCATAAAAAACGCTCGGGTCTGTATTACTGACATTACGCTTCGGGCTGCTCGTCACTGACATCAAGTTCCATGTCATTGACGCCAAGACTTGCTAAAACGCTTTGCTCGGCCAGCCTTGGTTACATGAGTACAACATCATCCCTTCTACACAACATCAGTGTATGAAGTATTTCAAGGACGACCTCGAGTACACAGTTACAGTGGAGCTGAACCCATTCTCCATAAATGAAGTCCTCAAATATGAAGACGCCAAGTACTTCTTACCAGACTTCGAAGATATGGAAAGATGTCGCAAACCGGAAAATAAACAAAAAGCCATTGCCACTATCCCGATCTTTGGGAGTGATACCGAGGAGGATGAAGAGATGGTCTACTCGGGACAACCCCAAGGCAACAGGCTAGGACCATCTACTCCTATTCTGGTCTTTGGCAGTGACTCTGAGGACGAGGCCAACGGAGTGTTCTCCGTCTGCCCGCCAATGCAGACTATTGCTGGAGCTGACCAGAGTTTACAGATTACCCTGGTCCCGCAGTGGCATTACAAAGAACTTGATGCACTTGATACGTACAGCGTGCAAGAGCTGCAGACCTTCTACGTCCCTCCTAAGCAAAGAGGTGAGAAGGCGATCCTTTTCTACCAATCCATGGAGACTAAAGTGGAGAAAGAAGTATGGCACGGTACTGAACCTACGCTCGACAGGCTTCAACCAATCCGTCTGCCCAGATACTACGCAGAGGGACTGAAAAGGCTGTTAAGATGCCAATGCGTACCCTTCAAACAGACTGCTCGACAAGCGCAGTTCTATAACAAGATTTGGGACATTCCCGGGACTCGGTGGAAGATGCCCAACGGAAGAATGGAGACGACCAGCCTTGGATACGTTCAGTCCAATAAAAAGGAGCGATTCCATGGCTGTCGTGTCATAAATATTTCGGTGGAGAAATGAATGCATTTCCAGATGGCGTTGATGTTAAACCAGAGCGAGATCCCGCCAGGAGAATACCAAGCCCGTCATTCGAAGAACAGATTGACAAACTAATAAGAGAAGCGGGTCAAAAGGTTCGGGATGACCATAGCCGCGAAATGGCCATTTACGACAAAGACAGGACGCAACGTCTCATTCAGCAGGCTACGGAAGATGATGATGCCCTTCACCCCCAGCCCGCTGTGCGCTCCCGTGGCAAGAAAAAAGCCCGACGTAGAAGTAAAAGCAAGGTGAAGAACAGGGATGGCATTCAAAAACAGCGAAGCGGATCCAAGAAGCCACGCGAGCGAGAAAAAGTCAGCTGGAACCTGTCTTTTATGAAGAAGATGGGTCGGGAGTACTCTTTCCCTCAAGACAAGACAAGTAAAATATTCAACCTTGTCATGAAGCATCAAATGATGACGCTCTCGGTGTCTCGATACCCCGAACAGATAAACGAGGTCCATCACCCGGATTATTGCTCCTACCACCGAGTAGTGGGACATCCTCTTGAAGACTGCTTCACCTTCAAAGACTGGGTTGAAGATCAGTATCAGTAAGGCAGGTTTTCTCTATCCGACAGTTGGAGGGTCGCCCTGCCACGAAAGCATGAGCCGAGAGCAACCTACACTGCAAGGGAAAGTCTAGATCAGCATCGAGCTTGGAAACGAGGTCGTACCTGCCATATGATAACATTCTCGAAGGAAGGAGAGCACGAGAATACGAATGACCTCCCCCAGTGCTTCGCAAATGAAGATGAGAACGAGGTGGTCTTAGAATTTCCACCGACGCCAAAAGAGCTAGAAGATGGGATACACACCACAACAGACAACTTGAGAAAAATTGACTTGGGGACGACAAATGACCCAAGGCCAACGTTCGTCAGTGAGCCGCTGTCTAAGAAACAGGTAGCCACGTTAAAGGACGTGCTTATGCAGTATAAAAACTGTTTTGCATGGAACTATTCCGAGATGCCGGGATTATATCCAGAGATAGCTGTGCATAAACTGGCGATATCACCGGACGTCAAGCCAGTCAAACAGGTGCCAAGAAGAATGCGGCTCGAGCTTGAGATGAGTATCAATGCCGAACTTAAGAAGCTAATCGACTCCGGCTTCATCCATGATGTTCAATACCCTGACTAGATCGCCAATATCGTTCCGGTGATGAAGAAAAATGGGACAGTACGTATTTGCGTAGATTTTCGGGATCTCAACAAAGCTTGTCCGAAAGATGATTTCCCAGTGCCTGTTACCGAGCTGATGATCGATAACACATCCACCCATGAAGTCTTCTCCTTCATGGATGGATCCTCAGGATGCAACCAAATCAAGATGCATCCTGAAGACCGAAAGCACACTGCTTTCCGGACTCCGCTGGGCATATTTTGCTACAAAGTGATGCCCTTTGGTCTGAAGAACGCTGGCGCCACTTACCAGAGGGCCATGACAAATATCTTTGATGACCTCATACACGAGATTGTTGAATGTTATATCGACGACCTCGTAGTGAAGAGAAACTCATACGAGGAGCACTGGGAGCATTTGAAGATAGTGTACCAGTGCCTTCGGAAGTACAACCTGAAGATGAACCCTTTGAAATGCGCGTTTGGAGTTTCCTCAGGCAAAATCCTAGGATTCATCGTACGACTCCGAGGCATCGAAATAGACCCATCAAAGATTAAAGCAATTATAGAAATTCCAGCGCCAAGAACTCGTAAACAACTATGGTCTCTTCAAGGGAAGCTCGCGTATATTCGACGGTTCATAGCTAACCTCTCCGGCAAATGCCGCCCTTACAGTCATCTAATGAAGAAGGGGACCCCGTTCATTTGGGATTGTAAATGCCAAAATGCACTGGACGAAATCAAGCAATATCTGCAAAACCCGCCGGTACTGACTGCTCCGGTCAAGGGAAAGCCCCTTATCCTGTACACAACAGCCTTTGAAGGTTCTTTAGGCGCGCTATGAGCACAAGATAACGACCAGGGAAAGGAGAGAGCTCTCTACTATTTGAGTCGAGTTCTCCTGGGGCAGAAAATAACTACTCCCTTATCAAAAAGTATTGCCTGGCGCTGATCTTCGCGGTAACGAAACTTCGATATTATGCATTGGTACATGAGCTCCAACTCATATCAAAGGTGGATCCTCTCAAGCATTTGATGTCAAGAGCCATGCTAACGGGAAGGCTTGCCAAATGGGCCCTCCTCTTGATGGAGTTCTCGATAGTATATCGATTCCTCAAGGCAATAAAAAGCCAGGCTATCGCCGACTTTCTCGCAGAGCATCCGATACCTGCCGACTCTCCTTTGAACTGCGAGTTGCCGGACGAATACGCGTTTGACGCAATCGACGGGGAGAAAGAATGAAGTGATACCCGATGGGAACTCTACTTTGATGGAGCATCCTCCTTGAAGAAGCGAAAGCAAAACACCCCCATGTTTAAAGCCGGGGTGGGCCTTATCATTGTGACTCCACAAGGAGAGATAATGCGTTTTGCCCTTTCTTTAACGGAGCCAAGAACAAATAATGAGGCTGAGTATGAAGCTTTGATAGCAGGTCTTGAAATTGCTGTCGACATGGGCATCGAAAACCTCCTCATATATGGAGACTCCCAACTGTTCGTTAGCTAAGTAAATGGTGACTACCAGACGTGCAAACCAGAACCGATCAGGTATGGTGAAAAAGTGCAGCAACTGCTAACGCAAATCCCCTCCTACACCCTGGAAAGCATACCGTGTGCGGAAAATAGCAAAGCGGATGCGTTAGCCAAGCTCGCTAAAGAACTGGCCGACGAAAACCTCAATGATGTAAGGATCATTGTGCAAAGTCGCCGGATTCTCGCAGCAGCAGAAATATCTCCGAAGACGTCTAAAGGAAGGGAAGCGACCAAACAAGCGGCTTTCTAACTAGAGGATGAAGAAAAGGCTGAGGATTGGAGAAAAGTGTTCATAGACTACTTCAAATCCCATCGAACGCCCAATAATGCATCGTCGAGACATCAGCTCATGAAGAGAGCTCTGTCTTTCGCCTTCGTCAATGATACTCTATATAAGAGATTGTTTGATTGTTCGTAGTTAAGGTGTCTGGGACCAGAAGAAGCAAGGAGAGTCGTCCAAGAAACTCATGACGGACTTTGTGGTTCCTACCAAGTCGGGACAAAGATGAAGCTGAAGATCAAAAGAATGGGTTACTATTGGCCCACAATTATTCAGGACTATCTCGAATATGCGAAGCAGTGTCACTCGTGCCAAATTCACGGGGACTTCATCCACCAGCATCCGAATCCGCTACACCCAACATTGGCTAGCCGACGATTCGAAATGTGGGGAACCGATATAATTGGGCCCATCGTACCAGATTCATCCAAGGGATATCGGTTCATATTAGCAACAACCGATTACTTCTCCAAGTGGGAAGAAACAATACCGCTAAGAGAGGTGAAGATGGAGAACATCCTCCATTTCTTTAGGACACATGTCGTCTACCGATTCGGCACTCCGCGACAGATCATCTCGGATAATGGGCCGGCCTACAGAAGCCATAAGACCAGTCGCTTCGTACAACAACATAATATAGATTGGAGATATTCTTCAGTTTATAATCCCCGAGCTAATGGTCTAGCTGAGGCTTTCAACAAGGTTTTGACAAAGATCATAAAGAAAACGGTGTCCATAAATAAAAAGGATTGGCATGAGAGATTGCATGAAGCTCTCTGGGCTTATCGGACCACGTTCAAGACGGCCATGAATACAACGCCATTCGCGTTAGTGTTCGGCACGGAAGCGGTACTTCCCTTAAAAATAGAGCTACCCTCTCTACGAGTGGCGGTTCGGTACGAACTAACGGATGAAGAGAACGCCCATCTTCGGCTTGAGGAGCTAGACGCCTTTGATGAAACTCGTCTCATGGCGCAACAAAAGCTAGAAGCTTACAAAACAAGGATGACGCGGTCATACGAAAGATTGACTAGGCCGAGAACATTCCGCCAAGGCGAACTCGTGCTAGTCGTAAAAGACCTATGATCCCTAATCGTGCTAAACGGGGGAAATTCGAGCTGAACTATGAGAGCCCATACATCATAAACAAGGTTTACCAAGGCGGGGCATACTTGCTCATGGATATGCATGGCGAAAGACTTTTCCGGCCAATAAACGGCCGGTTCCTTAAGAAATACTACGCCTGACAAGTTACGGCTCAGTTTAATGATGGATAACGATGCTTGTGTCCGCTCGCTATCTCCCTGAGTCCAAACCCTATAAGTAGTGTCCAGCGAAACCTCGCCTCAAAATGATATGGACCGAGATGTCTTTAAAGTAACAATGGACCGAGATGTCTTTAAACTAACATTGGACCGAGATTGGAGGAATCACGCTAATTCAGCAACGACCTAGAAATGATCCTTATTCTTCCACTTATAATCAGGGTTGGAGGAATCACCCTAATTTTTCTTGGAACCAACACCAAACTCAAAATACGGTTCCAAACCAAATTAACTTTCAAAGGGTCTCTCCACAACAACAACAACCACTACAACTGAGTCACCATCTCTTTCAATCACAAAATTTTCAAAATTCGGCCGACACTTCTGCACTGTATAATAATTCTTTGCAATTGTCCGGTACCGATAATTCCTCTTCACTCGAACGAAGCTTGGATTTATTCATGAAACATTCCATCCAAGTGTCGGCTGATATAAGGTCTTCTATCGATGATATAAAGAAGAACTCGGTCACACACGGTGTGAGTATTAAATCGATAGAAGCATAAATTACACAATTAAATGCCGAAATGAGTGCTAGAGAGAAAGGGAAACTTCCATCTCAACCCCTACCGAATTCTGGGCATTCACAACACTACAATGTGAGTGCCATTACAACGTTGAGATTTGGAAGAGTGCTGAATAATCAAGTCGGTGAACAGATTGATACTGATAATGATGAATCTATCAATGACACCCCGGCTTCCACTTCCACTTCCACTTCTGACCCTAGTCCATCTTCTTCCGAGCCTATTCCTCTAGGTTCGAACCCTCAGCCTACTTCTTCTAGTCAACCAAAGACGATCCCTACTCCAATTCTGGGATCTGTTCCACCCACACAACCTTCTCTAATGTTGGACCCAGCTCTTATTGCTAAAGCTCCTTATCCAAATCGGTTAAGGGGAAACAAACCAAGTCCACATATGGGGAAGATTATGGAAATGTTTAAACATGTTAACATCAATATCCCTCTCCTAGATGCTATACAACAAGTTCCGGCCTATGCGAAAATCTTTAAGGATTGTGCACTAGGAAGAGGAAGACTCAAGTGCCCAAAAAGATATTCATGACGAATAATGTTAGCACCGGTTTTACCCCACAATTACCAAAGAAACGTAAGGACCCTGCCTGTCCTATAATCTCTAATTCTATTAGGGGTAAAAATATTAACCGTACTTTACTCGACCTTGGTGCTAGTGTTAACCTGCTTCCATATTCTGTTTACGGGCAGTTGGGGATTGGAGAGTTGAAACCAGCTCATTGTACTCTCCAGATGGCAGACCGATCCATCACCAAACCTAGGGGTGAGCTTGAGGATGTGTTGATAAAAGTCGGGGAATTTATATTTCATATGGACTTTATTGTTTTCGATATACAGCCTGTAGCAAACCCACGGAACCAAATTCCGGTGATTCTCGGTCGACCCTTCCTTGCCACTTCTAATGCTGTCATTAATTGTCGAAATGGTTCCATGAACTTATCCTTTGGGAAAATGACAATTGAGCTTAATATTTACAAAATTGGAAGTCAGCCATATGAACCCTCTGCTCATATTCTTGATGTCTGTTCTGTCCACGAGATAGCTCTCGAAAGCTGCAAGGCTGATGAACTTTGCTTTGATGATCTCGACGACATTAGCACATCATGGTTTGATCTTGCATATCATAGTGAGGACACTTTTAATGAGTCCACCCCCGAATTTGAACCTTCTGACTCATCACAAAAGTCAGACACACTTTCCAAGACTGTATCCTTTGCAGGCTATGAACTTCTTCGAGAATCTGAATGTCATTCACTTACCCCACCTTCTATTGTCTCTCCGCCGACATTAGATCTCAAATTGTTACCTTCTCAGCTTAAATATGCATATTTAGGTGAGAATGAGTCTTTGCTCGTGATCATATCCTCTTTTATAGCTTTAGAGCAAGAGAACAATCTTTTGATGGTCTTGAGATCTAATACGCAAGCTTTTGGTTGGACAATGGCTGACATCAAAGGGATTAGTCCCTTAATTGTTGAACATCATATACATTTGATGGATGAAACCAATCCAACCCGAGAACCACAAAGACTGTAACAACCCTAAATTCCCTGTACATCTTTCTGTGCAAATTTTATCAAAATTTAAAGAAAGGGATATTTTTGCCTGAGCACAAGTTAAATATTTGTTTTGCTAATTAATAGCAAGACGAAGCTTGTGGCTCATTGGTAATACCTTGCACTGCGGAACCAAGCCACCAGAGTTCAAATCCCATACCTCACATTATTTTTAATATTATTTTATTTTGAATTTTTAGAATACCAAAAGTTTACATGTGCATATTTCATAAAAACCCCACTACACATGAAAAGTTAACTGTACCCAAAATTCTGAGCAAACTCTCAAGAAATTCCTAGAAACCGTAGTGTGCATTTGAAGTGAACAAAGAGGCGAAGCTTCAGCGAATTTTCCAGCGACAACCCTAACAGTTTCCGGCGACGAAACGACGTACCGGAAACTATGTCCACTCCCTCTCCTTCTCCTCTTTAAGCTAAACCCATAAGTCCCACCTTCCTCCTTCTCTACTCTTTCTGAAAATATGAAATTCTAAAACCCGACGGAATCGGAGCAAATCCGATTTCCGATTCGGTTCTTTCAAAAATCTCACTTTTCCTTTAATACAATCTTGTTAAACCATTACATGTTGACTATTAAATACTAACTAATCATATTGAACAAGTTTCATATCAAAAGAAATTGCTATTTCCATTTTACCGTACTTTTTCATTAAAATACCATATAGTTTCATTTTCGACATTTAAACATCACAAACTTGCTATACCTTTAACTAGATCATGAGGTAATGCCCTACCTCCTTACAACACTCATATACAACATAGCACAATACCTTTCGGGAACATAGAATACGGGAAAACGAAACATTTCAAATAAATGCCATTACTATTAAAACTGTTTTCTAAAAGATTAGTATTTTACACAAATCTTTGCAAAGCGCCGCTACAACCCATTTTGGGGAACCCGACTAGGATGGTGTGGATTATCGCACATCCCTGGGCTTAATAGTGCGAGATGCAGACCTCCGCAAGGAGCATTCGGTCTCGAGAGATTTAAAATACGACATCTTAAGAAAATGAGATTTTTAGAAATATAAAATATATATTAAAATTATTTTTATATAATTATGTATATATATAACATAAAAATATCTATTTTGAAATAATATAAATATTCCAACTCTTTTCAGAAATCACAAGAATCACTTTACATTAATATACCATGAATTCCATACAAGTCTATATTACAAATAAATACTCTTTATTATGAATTTAGGATATTTTCACTAGAAATATCACAATTATAAAATCTAGATTCATAATAACTCTAAAGACGATAACTAAATACTTGGGGAGTATTTTGAAAATTATACAAAAGTATTTTTACATAAAACCCCCTCAAGTTCTATAAATTACCCTAAGGACCCTAGTAAACATAGGTTTAAGCGGGACCAATCTTTTGAGCCTCAGGGAGCCGGAGAAGTGGGTGCTTGCCTATCTAAGGTAGACAACTTAACAACGGTGTTATCAATACGGTAATCGTCTTTGAAAAAGACACAAATCTTGCCGCCCATGTGCAGCGGTTACCGATAATATCAAAACAATCAGGACTTCAATTTACTTTTCTAATTGTCTGACTCAAACTGAGTCTTATTAATAATCTGACTTGAATATGATTCAAGTACAATCTACAATCTACAAACTACAATTCAATATGAATCCATGAATCCATATATTCAATCTATCAATCTATACAACTTGACTGAACCGAACCATGGATATACATTCCTTTACATGATTATCCAGTTACATCCATTTACATGATTCTTCAGTTACATCCATTTACTGATATCATGGTTTCAGTAAGTCATCCAATTATACAATCTATACAGTTTACAATACAAGACAAAACAATACAACTATACAAACAAGACATCTCGGGGTTTAAGGGGTAGATTGGTACGGAAGGTGTTAAAAGTGGCACGAGACTGCAAGATTAAGATGTAATTACATCCATACCGTTGTTCCGTAGTATTATCGATGGAGCCTTGTACTTCCATTTGCCCTAGTCTCTAGCATATAGGGACTCCTCTCGTATACACTAGCATTCTTCTGTACCAAGCTACAAACAACAACGTTAACACTACTTGATAACAATATAATACAACTTTAAAAGCTACCTTCTTATTCTATCTATTCTATTTCTCTCTTATCTTTGGGACTTACCGAGCGATCTGTTCGCTGCCGGCATTCTCTTCTTTCTTCTTTGAATGTCGTCAAGTGATCTGGACACGTCAGAGATCGAGTCCAGCGCTGAAGACTTGGACCAGTTCGTTGAAGACCCAGAGCTTTAGTTCATTGTACACTTTTATTTCAATACCTTTCCTTTTCTGTTATGCCATTGTTTAGGCATTGCTTTCTTCCAGATGTATTTACATTTCCAGGCATTGTACAGAAAGAATGTGAATAAATAAAGTTGTGTTGTTTTATTATATCTTGTCTCTTGTGCATTTACTTTTATATTGCTTAGACACGCTTAGCGTATTTACTTCAGAGTAAATACGTAGCGGCCAATCGCGCCCCCTTCGCCATATACCGGGAAGTGGGGCATGACAAAGACGGTTGAATCCCGTCATGAAGGAGGCGGTAAAGAAAGAAATTGACAAATGCCTTGACAGTGGTATAATTTACCCAATATTTGATAGCCAATGGGTGAGTCCTATTCATGTAGTCCCTAAGAAGTCCGGCATCACGGTCATATCCAATGAGGCTAATGAGTTGATCCAGACATGCACTCAAACTGGATGTCGTGTATGTATTGATTACAGAAAATTCAATGCCGCAACGAGGAAAGACCACTTCCCTCTACCTTTTATTGATCAGATGTTGGAATGATTAGCTGGGCATGAATATTATTGTTTCATGGACGGATACTCTGGCTATAACCTGGTCCCTATTGCCGAAAAGGAACAAGATAAAACTACATTTACTTGTCCTTTCGGTACTTTTGCTTATAAACGTATGCCCTTTGGGTTATGCAATGCTCCCGCTATATTTCAGCGGTGTATGATGGAGATATTCTCGGACATGGTCGAGAATTTTTTGGAGATTTTCATGGTCGATTTCTCGATATTCGGGTACTCTTTTGATGATTTCCTATCTCATCTTGACTCAGTTTTTACTCGCTGTAAAGATAAGAACTTAACTTTGAATTGGGAAAAATGCCATTTCATGGTCCAAGAGGGTATTGTGTATGGACATGTCATTTCACGGAAAGGCATTGAGGTTGACAGAGCTAAGATAGATGTCATTCATAATCTTTCTCATCCCAAATTCGTCAAAGATATACGATCTTTTCTTGGTCATGCAGGATTTTATAGGAGATTCATTAAGGATTTTAGCAAAATTGCTAGCCCTTAACTCTTCTCTTGGCCAAGGATACCACATTTCACTTTGACTCAGACTGTGTGGCTGCTTTTGAATCGCTTAAAAATTTCCTCACTACAGCCCATGTTCTATCATCTTCCGATTGGAACCACCCGTTTGAGCTAATGTGTGATGCATCAGATTTTGCTGTTGGTGCAGTTTTAGGACATCACATTGATAAGATGCCACATGTGATTTATTATGCAAGTAAGACCTTGAATGATGTCAAAATTAATTATATAACTACCGAGAAAGAACTCTTGGCAGTTGTATTTGTATTAGAAAAATTCAGGCCTTACTTGATTGGCTCACCGATTATGGTTTACACTGATCACTCTGCCCTATAACATCTTTTATCAAACAAGATGCTAAAAGTAGGTTAATACGTTGGATCCTATTATTACAAGAATTTAATCTTGTCATTCGAGATAAGAAAGGATGTGAAAACGTAGTAACCGACCATCTTTCGCGCATTTCTTTGCCAACTGTGACCTTACCAATTAATGACTCTTTTCCTGACGAACAGCTCTTGACCGTATCCGGCGAACATTGGTTCGTGGATATTGTGAATTATCTTGCAACGGGACTTATTCCAAGCGATTGGTCTAAACAAGATAATTATCGATTTTTATCCCAAGCAAAGCATTTTTACCGGGATGAACCTTATTTGTTTAAGTATTGTCCTGACCAAATCATTCAAAAATGTGTCCCCAATGATGAATTCAAGAGTGTTTTGTCTTTCTGTCATGATCAGGCATGTGGAGGTCACTTTGGTCCACATAAGACGGCGGAGAAGGTTTTGCAATGTGGTTTTTACCGGCCTAGTTTGTTTAAAGTTGCATATGATCATTGCAAAACCTGTCCACAATGCCAAAGCACGGGTCGGATTTCTAAAAGAAATGAGATGCCACTTCAACCGATCTTGGTTGTTGAAATTTTCGACGTTTGGGGTATCGATTTTATGGGTCATTTTCCCAACTCTTTTGGGAATTTGTACATCCTGTTGGCGGTTGATTACGTCTCGAAATGGGTGGAAGCTATTACATATCGTACTAATGACAACAAGGCTATCATTAAGTTCCTTAAAGAAAAAATCTTTTCGTGATTTGGACTCCCTCGCGCTATCATTAGCGACAACGGGACGCATTTCTGTAATCGGTCTTTCGAGACTTTGATGCGGAAATATGCAATCAACCACAAACTTTCGACACCCTATCATCCCCAAACGAGCGGGAAAGCCGAGATTTCCAATAGGCAAATCAAACTAATTTTGGAGAAAATAGTTTCTAAAAACCGGAAAGATTGGTCAACCAAATTGACGGATGCTCTTTGGGCATTTCATACCACTTATAAGACCGATCTTGGTATGTCTCGTTACCGCCTAGTGTTTGGAAAGGCTTGCCACCTTCCGGTCGAGATCGAACATAAAGCAATGTGGGCTATTAAAGAACTTAACTTCGATTTGAATCAAGCCTGCATCTTTCGGAAGCTGCAATTACATGAGCTAAGCGTTCTCCGCGATGAAGCTTACGATAATGCGGTGATTGTAAAGAATCGGACGAAGGTATTTCACGATAAAAATATTTTGAGAAAAACTTTTACCCCAGGTCAACAAGTCCTTCTTTACGATTCCCGTCTCCATCTTCATGCGGGTAAGCTCCGATCTCGTTGGAAAGGACCATTTGTGGTGCGGTATGTCTACCCGCACGGGGCAGTTGAAGTTGAAAATAGAAAAAACGGTACAATTTTCAAAGTGAAAGGGCATAGATTAAAACCGTATTTTTCCACTGACCCCACGGTGGAGCTCCTGTTTTTATAGGAGCCGCTTTATAATGACTAATTCTCCTCCACCTCACCTTCATGTCTCGGTAATATTGTCTCATTTTTAGAATGGATGTGAGTTATTTAATAAAAAAATTTATAAAAAATGTAAAATTGTACATAAATAAGAAATAGGTTTGGGGGAGGATTTCACTTTCATTTATTCTTGTCCCCGTTAATAACTTTTCCTCCCAAACCTACAGGTTATGAGATTTAAAAGAGACAACAGTGAGGACACTGCTGTAAACAGGTTTGGGGGAGGTTTGTGCTTATTTATGCATCACTTTGCATTACACTTTGCATAAGCACAAAACACAAAATTTTCAAAAAAATTTCTTTGGTAATAAAAGATTAGAAAGTGAAAAATTACATTTAAAAGATTGGAAGAATTTAAAAAACCAAGAAAATTAGATGTTTTCTTAAATGAAAGTAGTAATAAGTAGTTATGAGCCGTTATCCCAAGGGTTAGTAAGATGAAGGAAGTCACTGATCTGACGATAAAAATAAGTCTGAAAAATAGTTTCTATTCTGGAAGCCAAACATTTGAACGTTGATACCCTACTATACGCACTTACAAAAGTCTTGAAACTCGGGATAGTAGAGCATACCTTGAAATGCTCTTGTCTAAAAGCCAAAGTACGAAGAAAATAAAAATGAAGCATAAAAGTATAAAATGGTGAAGAAAAATGAACACTGGTTTTGTAATCACCAAGACAGCATAAAAAATATAGCGAGGGTGCTTCATTACCTAGTGCCTTGACCAACTGGTTTGGGAGTCATTGCTAAGTCTTAGGTGTTGCAAGACGAGGAAGTTACTAATTACGCCTAATATATGTGCACATTTAGTAATCGGTCGGTTAGTACCACAAGAAATATTAACGGTCGCATGAAAAATGTGTTAGCAATTCCATCTGAAATATTCACCGACTAAAAAGTACTGAGGTAGATGGACAAGAGTATGATAGCTTGAATTGAATTCTCCGAGTGTAGAGATGTCTTTTACATACACGTAGGGGTATATGATCGGTGTTTGGAAGAAAGGCAGGGATGAAGAATAAAAACGATGTTTTATTGAGGGATGGTGTGATTTCTAACATTCTTTCATGACTATTAAGATATGGCTCATGACAACCGAAAAGCTAGTGTAGTTGGAAACTCTGATTTTCAAGTTATTTCTTCTATATTTCTTATCTTTATATGTGACTTTCACAGTCTATCTTTTATTATAGGATTTTGTGGGTGCAATCCGCTGAAAACCCTCAGGAGACAACACTCCTCCTACTTGGGACACCTAGAGGTTTAAAGGCTTGTTGCACGTGCTCAGTGCAATCGTGTTGCCTACGAAAGTGTGTTAGTTAGTTTTTCTTTTTCTTTATATTTTCTCCTTCTCTTGAATAAAATAAGTTTGCTCAAGACGATCAAAATCTAATTTGGGGGAATTTGTTCAGTCGAAAATATTGCAATCTTTAACATAACAATTTACTCACTTTTCTAATCATCTAATGTTGTTTGTTATAAATATAACACATATTACAAGTTCGTCTGGAAAGTATTAAATACTACGTGTTATACATTATAATCAACATTTTGGAAGAAAATTGTGTGTTTATTATTTCATGCATGATATTGTATATCTCAACATCCTTCAGTGAGATTTTATGCAGAAAATTATTTCAGAACAGATATCGGAATCGCAAATTCACCGACAAAAATGCAACAAATCAAAGAGTTAAAATCTGGCAGAGAATCAGAAGAGATAAAAATATTCCAGATATCAAATATAAACCAAGAGATCAACACCAAACAACCACAGAGAAATGATGTATTGATCTCACCAAACGGCCGCGAATCAGCGGCCGAGTCAGGCCGATCCGCCGCAGATCCGCGGCCGAGTTGAGGGCTCCGATGATGACACTTCTCCAGAAGCTTCATTCCAACAACCTAGCTTACTTGAGACGCTCCATTGTAACAACCTTGTTCTAAAAACTTCTCTACAACAGCCTAGCTTCTTGAGAAAGCTTGATAACTACCTTATTCTAGAAGTTTCCCTATAACAACCTAGCTTCTAGTGGAAGATTGGTGAAGGGCTATATAAAGGACCTAATCCTTCATTTTGGGGGTTACACAATTTGGGGAGACAATTTGAGAGCCAATTAAATCCAATTCAATTCAAATCAAGATCCAAATCAAGAATCGTTGAGTACAACATTAAGCGTCGACACTCAAGATCCTTTACGCATAGCTGATAGTCATCAAGAGCACATGATCCGTGATAGATCCAAGTCTCACGATGATCGAGCGAAGCGAAATTCGACGTAACAGTTACCTCTTCAAGGGAGCGATCGAGAGAAACTCTTATAATCTTGGATTGAAGGAATGTGTAATTAGAAATTGATTAATAAAGGTGATCATTTGTTAATTGTCACTTTTTTTAAATTTTCGCATTATGAAATTTCTAATTCTTGATTCTTTTATTTTCATGATGCGTGAGTGAAATCTCCACTTGTTAAGGATTCGAAGGAATTCGGTAGATCAAATGGTGATGAAATCCTAAACTCATCTTAAGTCTTATGAGAATTATGAATTTTAGGAAAAAGAATCGTCAATGACCAAATTTGGAACGAGATCACCGTTCTTGATAATTTCGTTGCAATTTGGGATTAAATGATTGATGATTCTCTTTACTAAAGGCTAGATTTGAATGATGATCAATGAAAAGACAAGGAATAATGAAGGAGAAACCCTAGTTTCTTCAATAGATCCCTAATCTTCATTCATCGCCATCGTTCTAGCTATAATTCATCAAAAGATAAGATAAGTCATTGTTAGTATTCATCATTGCTACTAATTCCATTCGAATTCTACAAGCTATTCTTCAATTTTCTTGATAATTAAAATTGATATTGGACACTTTCTTGATTACTAAATTTTAAACTCTTTCTTGATTTTTCTTGAAGATATTTCATCTAATAAATCTTGATTCATTTTCTTGAATTTTCTTTACTATTTGCTTTCGGCTCAACCAAAGCAAGAACGAATAAATACACGAATCTCAGTGGACGACCCGTACTCATTAACGAACTACATCGACACCGTTATTGATTGCGGTTATAATTTTTTTTGATTGTGATAACACTTTTCAACACATCGAGATCGGTCAATCAAATGGCGCCGTTGCCGGGGATCTATGTGTAATTTGTTCGTGCTTGCTATTTGAGTTGAAACATTGTTATTCCATCAAAAATTTGAATCAAAATCGCATCGTGTGCTTAACGATTAGTGCGTGAATTTTGCAAGGAAATCTGGAATCACTGTAGCAGAGAGAAAATTTTTCAGATCATTTCATGTAGGACAGAGGAGCAAAGGGAGCATCAGAACCAAAAAATCGTTCAAAGAATTGTTTCATGGACGGATACTCTGGCTATAACCAGGTCCCTATTGGCGAAAAGGATCAAGATAAAACCATATTTACTTGTCCTTTCTGTACTTTTGCTTATAAACGCATGCCCTTTGGGTATTGCAATGCTCCCGCTACATTTCAACGGTGTATGATGGGGATATTCTCGGACATGGTCGAGAATTTTCTGGAGATTTTCATGGACGATTTCTCGATATTCGGTGACTCTTTTGATGATTGCCTATCTCATCTTGACGCAGTTCTTACTCGCTGTAAAGATAAGAACTTAACTTTGAATTGGGAAAAATGCCATTTCATAGTCCAAGAGGGTATTGTGCTTGGACATGCCATTTTACGGAAAGGCATTGAGGTTGACAGAGCTAAGATAGATGTCATTCATAACCTTTCTCATCCCAAATGCGTCAAAGATATACGATCTTTCCTTTGTCATCCAGCATTTTATAGGAGATTCATTAAGAATTTTAGCAAAATTGCTAGACCCTTAACTCTTCTCTTGGCCAAGGATATCACATTTCACTTTGACTCAGACTGTGTGGCTGCTTTTGAATCGCTTAAAAATTCCCTCACTACAGCCCATGTTCTATCATCTCCCGATTGGAACCACCTGTTTGAGCTAATGTGTGATGCATCGGATTTTGTTGTTGGTGCAGTCTTAGGACATCACATTGATAAGATGCCACATGTGATTTATTATGAAAGTAAGACCTTGAATGATACCAAAATTAATTATACAACTACCGAGAAAGAACTCTTGGCAGTTGTATTTGCATTAGAAAAATTCAGGCCTTACTTGATTGGCTCACCGATTGTGGTTTACACTGATCACTCCGCCCTAAAACATCTTTTATCAAAGAAGGATGCTAAAGGTAGGTTAATACGTTGGATCCTATTATTACAAGAATTTGATCTTGTCATTCGAGATAAGAAAGGATGTGAAAACGTAGTAGCCGACCATCTTTCGCGCATTTCTTCGCCAACTGTGACCTTACCAATTAACGACTCTTTTCTCGACGAACAGCTCTTGACCGTATCCGGCGAACCTTGGTTCATGGATATTGTGAATTATCTTGCAACGGGACTTATTCCAAGCGATTGGTTTAAACTGTTGGAGATAGTGCCCTCAGAGTCAATTATTGGATCACAGGCACGTGATTGCAATGATTGAGGGAGGACCTATTCCGGTAGGACAATCTTACTCAAGATGATAGTATGCTATCTGGTTTATCTTTATCATCGTGTACTGCTTTAGGTGACCTTACAGATCGCTATTACACGTTGATAGAGCCCCTAGGATTCTTGCTTGACTGCCAGCAGTATGAGGGCGATCATATACGTGGGAGCTGGTAGTCTATAAGCACATCCTTAAAAGGTCCCTAGTCGTGGGAGTTTCGAGACAGGGCATCGATACTCCAGAGTAGACTAATGTATACAGTCGAGACCGCGACGAGGGGCGGTGGCCGGTCTCACAAGCCACTGGTGTCAGTTGGTTCACCTAAGATGTATACAGGTGCTCATTGGGTTATGAGTACACCGGACAGGACTCGCCGGAGACATGCTAGTTGGTCTTATACGTGACATCAGATAGCAGTTCCCTGGTGACATGTGTACAGGTTAGTTCATCGACCTGAGGATCGTCATTTGTCTCATGTGAGTTCCCACTGTACTTTGATTATTACCCTACCACGCTCAAAGGAGACGTGCAAACAGGTTTTAGTTGGGTACAGTCCCGAGCCACATGGAGGCAGTGAGCGGATCTGCAGGGGTTCGTTTCTCCCGGTATTGGGGGTGAGGTCACGCTGTGTCTAGGAGAGCCCTTACACGAAGTCAATGGCCAAGGCAGGAGATTTACTGGTAGGTATTCCAGTAGTATCTCAGGGTGTTCTGGGCTACACTCCGACACGACTTGTACCGCTTTTGGGGGTCTGACTTTTACCAACCCCCTAGGCCCGCCATGTGATGCTTATAAACGAACGGACCAGACTGTACGGATATTGTCACTGACAGGCTCAGTAAGGTGTCAGGATGAGTTCGCTCATCGACGTCCCTTTTGGTCAATAGCTGGTAGGCTGTTACGTATGGCTAATACCTCTGACGTGCTAGTGGTTAAATCCACAGCCATAGTATTGACGAGTCTTTAGAGTCCCCCACAAACCAGTTGCTCAAGTTTCGGGCGAAACGCTGTAGAGGCCGTATGGAGATATGGCAGGGTTCGATCAGATACGTGCGGTATTGCACGGATCATGATCGGACGGAAAATACTAGCGGGCTTTGGTTTAAACCGGATCCTAGTATTGCACAGTGTAGATTTTGTCTCATTGCATTTGTATTCGGTCGGAATACAAATGCGGGTATGTATATACAGTAGCGGGGTTTTCCTGTAATTTATTACGGGATCAGTTTTTTTGGAGTTGCCAGTTTGCTTTCCGTTTCGGCCATTTTCCTTTGTATCTTTCATTGGTCGAAGATTGCTGGAGAAGGGCTTATTTGCATTTGTGCAAATAAGCATTTTGGAGGGTGGTCTTTGCATATTATTGCTCTATGATGGTTGCACCACCATTTGACTTCTTCTTCTCATGATTGCTTGACTTTTTGGAGTAATCATGATTGTTGATTAGTTGATGGAGTGTGGATTTGTTGGTGATCATTTTTCTTCTCATGATCACATATCATTCCTCTCACTTGCATTATTGTGTGGCTCCCCTCATTTGATACACTCTCTCCCCATTCTCCTTGCCATGGCCGGCCAAGCCAATGTGAGGGCTGTCCAAAATATGAGAGAGGAATTTTTGTTCATTTCTTGCTACAAAAATTCCCTAGTTCATTGCAAAAGATTCATGGTTCATTTCCTCCACCAAAAAGGCAATTTCCTAAACCCCAATGAGACATAGTTCTACAGTTAACCTACAGTATCCTTGGGCACGTCGACTCGCCAATTTCGTGCCTGAGTTCCTCGGTCTAGAGGTGGGAGCCCGTAAAATAAGCCGACGATGTGGTGCCCTTCCGGCAAGGAGGTGGAGACCGGACATTCCACGGGAGATCGAGACGACGACGAGAAGACCGAAGGACACGGATCGCTCGGTATATCTCTCTACCCTTTCTTTTGTTAGCTAGGACTAGATTAGTGGCCCGATCCGGGATTTTTGTGCGCGGTGGTGCCGGTTTATAAGTTCGTAAAAAGTTTCGTTTCCGCATTCCGGTATCGGATTGACGGCCGGGGCGCCGCCGTGCACTTACACTGGTATCAGAGCCACGCCATTAACCTAGTCTAGCATGGTCTAATGTGTTTACACTTTCGATCGAACAAAATTCCAAAAACCGTATTTTCATTTGCATCAGTTTCTGTCGAAATTTTTTTAGCTCGAATTTTTTTTTCAGGTTGTTGCAGAATACTGTGCAGGGAAATCTAAGCACTCTGTGAAAATTTGGTCGCGTAATCTCACCATACCACCACGGAACCGCGGCCAAACCCATGCTTGGGCCGCGGTTCCGCCGCCACTTTTACAATTCAGTGTACTAAATTTTTACAGAGAGCTCCTGTGTAGGAAATTTGGGTTTTGGAACATTCTTTTTGGGCCCAGATTTTCTGTGAGTGCTACAGTAGTGCTTGGGGCCCACTTGGGTAAATTTGATCGATCGAAAATTTTAAACACATTAGTTCATAGTATTTACATTATATCTGTGACCGTGAATGTCACTTGATCGGTAAATCCTGTCTAATTGCTATAGCCCGGTTAGACGGATTTGCGAACGTGACATTCACGTTGATGTTCTGTGTTGTGCTGTTATGTTGCGGATTGGTCGTGGGGGATAGCCTGGATGCAATGGTAGTACAGTTTTTGTTGTATTATGTACATTTGATATTGCGGGGCGAGCGTCCGACATGTGGACTGCCGTCACTGCCTGTTTATATATTATTCTTTTGGGGCACGACCGGGGTGAGGTTGATGTACCCGTTGTATGTATATTTTACTTTCTGTACTAGGATTACCCCGCGGAGGGGTGCACGGATAGCTGGATTCTAGAGGGCAACGGGCCCGCATCTCATTGCATTGAGACGGAGGGGGCCTCACTCTAGAATTGGAGGGCTATTCGCGGCACTCGTAGGGGGTACAGGTTGACCCAGGAGGGGTGCCCAAGTTACCGGATTCCGTGAAGTGCTGGGTGGTCCATTCACGTTGCTGAAGGGGGCTGCCTCGCTTCAGGTTTTGGCGGGTAACTTGCCGCGCCCGTAGGGGTCTAGGATTTCATTGCACAGGCTATCCACACGACCAGGGGAACGTCGGGTTTCAGTAGCGGCTCTGTGAAACCCGAGGATCCCAGATATCTGTATTGTTTTGTGATGCTTATTACATTTCTGTGATGTTGCATTTTATCACGCCTTGAGCGAAATATTATATATTGATATATATACTAGTAGATGTTGTATATGTTTTGTATCCGCGCTAGTCCAGTCCCCGCTCTGTCGTTAGTTAACTAACCTAACGGGTAATGACAGGACCCAGTGGCGAATGCGGATGGCATATACGTACGTAATTATTTTCTCTCTTTATTGGTGTGATCAATTGATGGGACTGCGTTGATTCGGATCAATGCAAATTAAAAACAAACATAATCTGATGGTGTTGGAACATTTTTCAAAAAGCTGTTATTGCAAGGGCGTTCTCTTTTGTTTTGCACAGTGGTATTCAGTTGGAATATCCTGCTCCTCAGTCGACGAGGCAAGGGCCGAGATCCCTTCACCGGGAGTGACCCCTTGGACAAAAGTTTGCGTCAGGGCAATAACTTCATTATAGCCGATTACTTTTGCTTTGTATCGTGGTATTCAGTTGGAATATCCTGCACCTCATTCTACGGGGAAAGAGCCGATATCCCTTCACCGGGAGTGACCTCTTTAGCAAAGGTTTTCGTCACTATATTTTTAAAAAGCTATCCGGTTCCTTCAACGATATCAAGTTCATTACGTTAAAGGTTTTCGCCAGAAACCACTCGTAGCCCTCCGTCATTTCACATGGATAGTCAATCAGTATTCAAGCTATGTTTGTTGGCCAAAGTCAAGTCATAGTAATTGGTAGCTATTGGGTATTCATGTGCAGTATTGATAGATGCGTTGGTTTGGGGCAGTCGTATAGCCTTGTTGGCCAAAGTCAAGGGCTTGTGCGGGTGGGCTCAAATTAACCTGAAGAATGACGGGTAGAACTTGACATGTGACTTATGATTTGTTGGCCAAAGTCAAGGTCATAAGAGCATGGGGCAAAAAATCACATCGGAAGTTTCTGAAGAAACTGAAACTTGCCAGATATGCGCATACCTTCTGGAGTGTAATAACGTGAGCGGATTCCGTCACGTTATCATACGATGATAGTTGGATCCCGATTCACACTGATGCGTTGGTTTACTCCTCGGGTGATCCCGACTAATTCTTCTTTCAGATTTGGAGGAGAATTTGACGGTACAGTGGGAGGTTTCCAGATTAGATAAATTGGTAAATATTCTGATCTAGGTTAGAGTGCACGCTGAGTGTTTCTTTTCTCTCTCTCTTTGGCAGCGACCATGACCTGACCCTAGACTATGACTCAGTGACCAAATTAACCGAACCTTCTTAAACACTGACTTTTGGATTGTCAGAGTTGCAAACCTCACTGCCACTCCTAATTTTACCCTTTTCTCCAGGACACCCCGTACTACTACGAACGTCCACTTCCATTGGACAAAACCATCGTATGGTTATATACGAACTCGAAGGAATTTATTCGAGAATGGTTTCTGGTTCTGGAGAAAACGAATAGGACTATTCAGTTGTATTTTCCTTTTACCTTCTCTCAGGTTGCGAGTACCCCTTAGATTAGGGTATAGTACACCTATTACGCAAATTGGATAGTCTTCTTCCAAACCTTAGGCTGGTGCCGAACGGTGGGGAATGAAGAAAACCAATTAGCATAACGATGGTGTACAGAAGGTATTATGTAAAGACAAAGAAAGGGATTAGAAGGAGGGCAAAGTAAATTGCGACTGCTATTCACGACCAAACCAAGTATTTCATTACCACTCCCACTTCACCTTTGTATTTCTCCAGGACACTTCGTATCACTACGAAAATCCACAGTTTATTGGATATTCCATCGTATGGTTATATACGAACTCGAAAGGAACTTGTTCCAGTTCGGAGATGGATTCTGGTTCAGGAGAAATAGGAATAAGGTTTATTCAGGTGCCTTTTATCTTCACCTTCTCTCGTATTGCGAGTGCTCCTACGATTAGGACAGTACACCCATTATGCTTATTGGATAGTCTTCTTCCAAACCATAGGCTGGTGCCGAACGGTAGGGAAGGAAGAAAACCATTTGGTCTAAAGGGGTGTACAGAAGGCAATGACTAAAGACATATGAAGGGATGTGAAGAGATGGTATAGAAATATACGGTTACAATTGTGAATCTGATAATGGAAGAGGCATTACTAGGAATACCAGGATATCCCATCGAAACATTTCAAATATTTTAGTTTCACTGTGTACTGTTAAAAGAAAACTGATTTCCCAATTAGACACTTGCTCCAGGGTATGTATTTACCAGATTTGATTCTCACATCTGTATAGTTTTACAGATGATGAGTGGGAGTAAGTTATTGGGAATTGGGTGATCATCCTCATTATATCGGGATTCGTTGTAATCGGTGATATTTGAGGAAGTCACCTAGGTTGTTTGCCGGACGGCAAATATTTTGTTTTGAATATCCGTTGCTATGCACCAATTTCAAATTGATATATCTGTACGTCTATTTTTATAGAGTGAGATGTACCTTTTTGAAATTATGTCTATGACATTTACCTATATCAGTGGATGGTTAGGTAAGGAGTATTAAACAGCGGTGTAATTCTTCATAACCATAAGTACAGTTTTCAACCTACGACACACAGAGAGTGAGTTATCAGACTCAAGGGACTTATACAGAGTATTGTATGTTGTCTAGTGTCCATTAGGACAGAGGGGTTGGTCCTCGTACTATATTCGGTTTACCTATGACTTCTCTAGTTCTTAGATAAGTGTTTCGTAGAAACACAAGGTCTGAGTTATGAGAAGTTATAGGTATATGAATAAAGTAGAGAACCAGGTGTTGCAAGTATCGGGATTCTTCAAGGTGATTGAAGATGTAGATACTTGTGTATGGTATTCAGTTGATAGTAATGATTAAGAGAACTTGCTTCTCTTTCAGGTTACTCATAATTGGGAGCATTCCTAAGTTGAGTAATGCTGATCGGCCTCCTTCCATTTAGTTGACATGCACTGGAGACAGCTGCATGATTTGAATCTGGTTCAATTAAATCAGTGCCTCTATTTCTATATTAGATATAGATCAGTTCATATCTTAACGATGTTAAGGTACGGGAAGTTGTCCGGCTTATGCTTAAAACCAGACTCTGGATAACTCTAGGCACGTTTCTGTAATGGCTGTTTGTGGGTTGACCCAGGCTATGACGAGGGTTGACTTTTCTACCATCTGGAAGATCAATAGTGATATTGTTCTTGACTCGCCACAGTTTTAATAAAAATGGATTTTTTCAGAAAACAGTAGTGGGAGTATGGTAGAACTGAAAGTGATTCCAGAACCGCAAACGATTACTGAAAATTTGATAAGAACCTAAAGATTCAATCTGATTTGACATTCCATTGGCCACTCCGCAGATACGGTGGGTAACCTCAGGCACCCGAGAGGTACTCCGGTAGCCTCAAGGACGGTGACAGGGAGGTTCTTGTTTACCCAGACTTGCCATTGCTGTTGTTCCAGGCTGCGAGACCCGGCAGGAGGATGAGTATAGCGTCGTTCTAAACTACCTTTAGAAGTGTACGTCTATATGACTCTGCCAGAGTGTTGTCGTAGTCAGTGGGAGCAGCGGAAGTATTGGTGGAAAAGTGGCTTATGTCTATTTATAGACTAAAGCAGATATAGCGGAGATAGATCATCTATTTCTGACGTGACAGTCATAGGTTTGACTTCATCAGAATAGGAGATGGATCTGTTAAGAAGGTAGTAGGGTGTGATGTCCTGGTATTTGGATGACATACACAGAGTAGGAAATGATATTCCTATACTTCGATCGGTTATACTTTGGTTGTCACACAGTGGTTTCTCCACATGGGACTTGGATATAATATCAAGACATTCTGGTTACTAGATCTATAGATCTAGATTTGGGTGGTTTCCCAATCAGGGTACTTAGACAGTATTCTAAGAGTTTTTAGAATGGACGACTCCTGGCATGGTAGTGTACCTGCAGGTGATGGAGTCACCCTCTCTAAAGGTGTCTTACAGACTAAAGGGGAGAGGGATGTGCATGATTGGCAGATCACTTGCTTAGGCAATTGAGTCAATCATGAGATGTCAAGTACCACACCAGATGTTGTTGTTGCAGCAGATGCAATAAGCCGATATTGATCCAATCCTGGAGAAATAGAAGCAGCTTTAGAACATAAGCGGATGTTCTAGGGATATGATAACATCAGCCTCATTCAGGAGACAGTTATCATTCCAGGCTTCCAAGGTGACCTGGATGACAGAGAGGTTGTCAGAGTTATAGTCTTCCCTCTCACGAGGGGCAGTATTTTGGACAGGTGGTCCAAGGGGATACTGAGGGAGGCATGGCGCAGGATACTGATTGAGTTCAGTTGACGATACAGTCTAAGAAGTTTGGATTTGGAGTTCATTTATGAGCTAGGTCCCATCAGACATCCAGACATACTCTAAGACAGGTATTGCTCATTTCGGGAGATAGGTTTCTCTGCGAACTTGAGATAAAGAGAGACATAGAAAGAAACATTAGAGCGGATCCACTCACTGAGGCTATTCCTCGAACGCATTAGTTTCGCAAACGAGCTTTGTGAGACTGACTAGTAGAGAAGTTGGGTGTTCGGTATCACACGGGCTGTGAGTATGCGACATCGCAATAATTAGCCTTGAGTGCAAGTGGGAGATTGTTGGAGATAGTTCCCTCAGAGTCAATTATTGGATCACAGGCACGTGATTGCAATGATTGAGAGAGGACCTATTCCGGTAGGACAATCTTACTCAAGATGATAGTATGCTATCTGGTTTATCTTTATCATCGTGTACTGCTTTAGGTGACCTTACAGGTCGCTATTACACGTTGATAGAGCCCCTAGGATTCTTGCTTGACTGCCAGCAGTATGAGGGTGATCATATACGTGGGAACTTATAGTCTATAAGCACATCCTTAAAAGGTCCCTAGTCATGGGTATTTCGAGACAGGGCATCGATACTCCAGAGTAGACTAGTGTATACAGTCGAGACCCCGACGAGGGGCGGTGGCCGGTCTCACAAGCCACTGGTGTCAGTTGGTTCACCTAAGATGTATACAGGTGCTCATTGGGTTATGAGTACACCGGACAGGATTCGCCGGGAACATGCTAGTTGGTCTTATACCTGACGTCAGATAGCAGTTCCCTGGTGACATGTGTACAGGTTAGTTCATCGACCTGAGGATCGTCATTTGTCTCGTGTGAGTTCCCACTGTACTTTGATTACTACCCTACCACGCTCAAAGGAGACGTGCAAACAGGTTTTAGTTGGGTACAGTCCCGAGCCACATGGAGGCAGTGAGCGGATCTGCAGGGGTTCGTCTCTCCCGGTATTGGGGGTGAGGTCGCGCTGTGTCTAGGAGAGCCCTTACACGAAGTCCTTGGCCAAGGCAGGAGATTTACTGGTAGGTATTCCAATAGTATCTCAGGGTGTTCTGGGCTACACTCCGACACGACTTGTACCGCTTTTGGGGGTCTGACTTTTACCAACCCCCTAGGCCCGCCATGCGATGCTCATAGACGAACGGACCAGACTGTACGGATATTGTCACTGACAGGCTCAGTAGGGTGTCAGGATGAGTTTGCTCATCGACGTCCCTTTTGGTCAATAGCTGGTAGCCCGTTACGTATGGCTAATACCTCTGACATGCTAGTGGTTAAATCCACAGCCATAGTATTGACGAGTCTTTAGAGTCCCCCACAGACCAGTTGCTCAAGTTTCGGGTGAAACGCTGTAGAGGCCGTATGGAGATATGGCAGGGTTCGATCAGATACGTGCGGTATTGCACGGATCATGATCGGACGGAAAGTACTAGCGGGCTTTGGTTTAAGCCGGATCCTAGTATTGCACAGTGTAGATTTTGTCTCATTGCATTTGTATTCGGTCGGAATACAAATGCGGGTATGTATATACAGTAGCAGGGTTTTCCTGTAATTTATTACGGGATCAGTTTTTTTGGAGTTGCCAGTTTGCTTTCCGTTTCGGCCATTTTCCTTTGTATCTTTCATTGGCCGAAGATTGGTGGAGGAGGGCTTATTTGCATTTGTGCAAATAAGCATTTTGGAGGGTGGTCTTTGCATATTATTGCTTCATGATGGTTGCACCACCATTTGACTTCTTCTTCTCATGATTGCTTGACTTTTTGGAGTAATCATGGTTGTTGATTAGTTGATGGAGTGTGGATTTGTTGGTGATCATTTTTCTTTTCATGATCACATATCATTCCTCTCACTTGCATTATTGTGTGGCTCCCCTCATTTGATACACTCTCTCCCCATTCTCCTTGCCATGGCCGGCCAAGCCAATGTGAGGGCTGTCCAAAATATGAGAGAGGAATTTTTGTTCATTTCTTGCTACAAAAATTCCCTAGTTCATTGCAAAAGATTCATGGTTCATTTCCTCCACCAAAAAAGCAATTTCCTAAACCCCAATGAGACATAGTTCTACAGTTAACCTACAGTATCCTTGGGCACGTCGACTCGCCAACTTCGTGCCCGAGTTGCCTCGGTCTAGAGGTGGGAGCCTGTAAAAGAAGCCGGCGATATGGTGCCCTTCCGGCGAGGAGGTGGAGAACGGACATTCCGCGGGAGATCGGGATGACGACGAGAAGACCGAAGGATACGGATCGCTCGGTATATCTCTCTACCCTTTCTCTTGTTAGCTAGGACTAGATTAATGGCCCGATCCAGGATTTTTGTGCGCGGTGCTGCCGGTTTACAAGTTCGTAAAAAGTTTGTTTCCGCATTCCGACGTCGGATTGACGGCCAGGGCGCCGCCGTGCACTTACATAAACAAGATAATTATCGATTTTTTTCCCAAGTAAAGCATTTTTACTGGGATGAACCTTATTTGTTTAAGTATCGTTGTGACCAAATCATTCGCAAATGTGTCCCCAATGATGAATTCAAGAGTGTTTTGTCTTTCTGTCATGATCAGGCATGTGGAGCCACTTTGGTCCACATAAGACGGCGGAGAAGGTTTTGCAATGTGGTTTTTACTGGCCTACTTTATTTAAAGATGCATATAATCATTGCAAAACCTGTCTACAATGCCAAAGTACGGGTCGGATTTCTAAAAGAAATGAGACGCCACTTCAACAGATCACGGTTATTGAAATTTTTGACGTTTGGGGTATCAATTTTATGGGTTCTTTTCCCAAATCTTTTGGGAATTTATACATCTTGTTAGCGGTTGATTACATCTCGAAATGGGTGGAAGCTATTCTATGTCGCGCTAATGACAATAAGGTTGTCATTAAGTTCCTTACAGAAAATATCTTTTCTCGATTTGGACACCCTCGCTCTATCATTAGCGACAACGGGACGCATTTCTGTAATCGGTCTTTCGAGACTTTGATGCGGAAATATGTAATCAACCACAAACTTTCGACACCCTATCATCCCCAAACGAGCGGGCAAGCTGAGATTTCTAATAGGCAAATCAAACTAATTTTGGAGAAAACAGTTTCTAAAAACCGGAAAGATTTGTCAACCAAATTGACGGATGCTTTTTGGGCATTTCGTACCGCTTATAAGACCGATCTTGGTATGTCTCCTTACCGCCTAGTGTTTGGAAAGGCTTGCTACCTTCCGGTCGAGATCGAACATAAAGCAATGTGGGCTATTAAAGAACTTAACTTCAATTTGAATCAAGCCTGCAACTTTCGGAAGCTGCAATTAAATGAGCTAAGCGAACTCCGCGATGAAGCGTACGGTAATGCGGTGATTGTAAAGAATCGAACGAAGGTATTTCACGATAAAAATATTTTTAGAAAAACTTTTACTCCAGGTCAACAAGTCCTTCTTTACGATTCCCGTCTCCATCTTCATACGGGTAAGCTCCGATCTCGTTGGAAAGGACCATTTGTGGTGCGGCATGTCTACCCGCACGGGGCAGTTGAAGTTGAAAATAGAAAAAACGGTACAATTTTCAAAGTGAATGGGCACAGATTAAAATCATATTTTTCCATTGACCCCACGGTGGAGCTCCTATTTTTACAGCAGCCGCTTTATAATGACTAATTCTCCTCCACCTCACCTCCATGTCTCGGTAATATTGTCTCATTTTTAGAATGGAGGTGAGTTATTTAATAAATAAAAATTTATGAAAAAAAGTAAAATTGTACATAAATAGGAAATAAGTTTGGGGGAGGATTTTCACTTTCAGTTATTCTTGTCCCCGATAATAACTTTTCCTCCCAAGCCTATAGGTTATGAGATTTAAAAGAGACAACAGTGAGGACACTGCTGTAAACAGGTTTGGGGGAGGTTTGTGCTTATTTACGCATCACTTTGCATTACACTTTGCACAAGCACAAAACAAAAAATTTTCAAAAAAAAATCTTTTGTAATATAAGATTAGAAAGTGAAAAATTACATTTAAAAGATTGGAAGAATTTAAGAAAATCAAGAAAGTTAAATGTTTTCTTAAACGAAACTAGTAATAAGTAGTTATGAGCCGTTGTCCCAAGGGTTAGTAAGATGAAGGAAGTCACTGATCTGAGGATAAAAATAAGTCTGAAAAATAGTTTCTATTCTGTAAGCCAAACATTTGAACGTTGATACCCTACTATACGCACTTACACAAGTCTTGAAACTCGGGATAGTAGAGGATACCTTGAAATGCTCTTGTCTAAAAGCTAAAATATGAAGAAAATAAAAATGAAGCATAAAAGTATAAAATGGTGAAGAAAAATGAACACCGGTTTTGTAATCACCAAGGCAGCATAAAAAAATATAGCGAGGGTGCTTCATCACCTAGTGCTTTAGACCAACTGGTTTGGGAGTCACTGCTAAGCCTTAGGTGTTGTAAGACGAGGAAGTTACTAATTACGCCTAATATGTGAGCACATTTAGTAATCGGTCGGTTAGTATCTCAAAAAGTATTAACGGTCGCATGAAAAATGTGTGAGCAATTCCATCTGAAATATTCACCGACTAAAAAGTATTGAGGTAGATGGACAAGAGTATGATAGTTTGAATTGAATTCTCCGAGTGTAGAGATGTCTTTTACACACACATAGGGGTATATGATCGGTGTTTGGAAGAAAGGTAGGGATGAGAAATAAAGACGATATTTTATTGAGGGATGATGTGATTTCTAATATATTTTTATGACTATTAAGATAGGGCTCATGACAACTGAAAAGCTAGTGTAGTTGAAAACTCTGATTTTCAAGTTCTTTCTTTTATAATTCTTATCTTTATATGTAATTTTCACAGTCTTTCTTTTATTATAGGATCTTGTGCGTGCAATCCGCTGAAAACTCTCAGGAGACAACACTCCTCCTACTAGGAACACCTAGAGGTTTAAAGGCTTGTTGCACGTGCTCAGTGCAATCGTGTTGCCTACGAAAGTGTATTAGTTAGTTTTTCTTTTTCTTTATATTTTCTCTTTCTTCTTTCTCTTGAATAAAAGAAGTTTGCTCGAGACGATCAAAATCAAGTTTGGGGGAATTTGTTCAGTCGAAAATATTGCAATCTTTAACATAACAATTTACTCACTTTTCTAATCATCTAATGATGTTTGTTATAAATATAATAGTATTACAAATTCGTCTAAAAAATATCAAATACCACGTGTTATACATTATAATCAACATTTTGGAAGAAAATTGTGTGTTTATTATTTCACGCATGATATTGTATATATCAACATCCTTCAGTAAGATTTTATGCAGAAAATTATTTCAGGAAAGATATCGGAATCGCAAATTCACCGACAAAAATGCAACAAATCAAAGAGTTAAAATCTTGCAGAGATTCAAAAGAGATAAAAAGATTTCAGATATCAAATATAAACCAAGAGATCAACACCAAACAACCACAGAGAAATGATGTATTGATCTCACCAAACGGCCGCGGATCCGCGGCCGAGTCAGGCTGATCCGCCGCGGATCCGCGGCCGAGTTGAGGGCTCTGGTGATGACACTTCTCCAGAAGATTCATTCCAACAACCTAGCTTACTTGAGACGCTCCATTGTAACAATCTTGTTCTGGAAACTTCCCTACAACAGCCTAGCTTCTTGAGGAAGCTTGATAACTTCCTTATTCTAGAAGTTTTCCTATAACAACCTAGCTTCTAGTGGAAGATTGGTGAAGGGCTATATAAAGGACCTAAGCTTTCATTTTGGGGGTTACGCAATTTGGGGAGACAATTTGAAAGCCAATTAAATCCAATTCAATTCAAATCAAGATCTAAATCAAGAATCGTTGAGAACAACATCAAGCGTTGACACTCAAGATCTTTTACGCGAAGCCGATCGTCATCAAGAGCACGTGATCCGCGATAGATCCAAGTCTCGCGAAGATCGAGCGAAGCAAAATTTGACGTAATAGTTACCTCTTCAAGGGAGCGATCGAGAGCAACTCTTGTAACCTCGGATTGAAGGAATGTGTAATTAGAAGTTGATTAATAAAGGTGATCATTTGTTAATTCTCGCTTTCTTTAAATTTTCGGATTATGAAATTTCTAATTCTAGATTCTTTTATTTTCATGATGCGTGAGTGAAATCTCCGCTTGTTAATGATTCGAAGGAATTCAGTAGATTAAATGGTGATGAAATCTTAAACTCATCTTAAGTTTTATGAGAATTATGAATTTTAGGAAAAAAGAATCGGCAATATCCCAGTTGTCGCGATGCTGATACCTAAATCAGTATCAAATTCCAAGTCCTTTCACGGCAAATGATGATTCGCTCCTAGCAATATTCCAGTCGCAGCGATACTGATGCAAAGATTGGTATCAGACCTCGGGTTCCATACTCGCAATAAAAATCATCGAGCAAAAATGTATATGAGATAGCCGAAATGTTTGGGCAACTCACAATAAAAATCAGTGAGCAAAATATATGCATTTAAAAACAGCCGAAATGTTTGGGCAACTCGCAATAAAAAAGCAGTGAGTAAAAAGGAAAAACAGCCGAAATGATTGGGCACCGCGAAAAATAGCCGAAATGATTGGGCAATCATGACTTTCATGATATAAAAGCTGAATGATAGATTATCGCGGAAAGAAACAAAAAAAATGAAACTTTTGCCCTACAGGTGAGATCACATTGACTCCTGTATACAATCTATGGGCACAAACGAAAGGGGAACCACATTGTCCCACCAGGCTTCATCAAAGAGAAGCTAGATCTCGATGGCTACACCTACAGCCTAGAAATCAACAATGACATTCCTTCACGTTTCAACCAGCAGCAGATACGACGTCAGCAAAACGGAGCCACGGCAAAGTCCCTTAGTTCCAAATCTCGAAGGTTCACGGACAACCTAGAGACTACCTCAGAACCATGGCAGAGTCCCTAGTTCCAAGTCTCGACGGCAGCATCCACAACCTAGAGATCAACAATGACGTTCCTTCTTGTTCCAACTAGAAGCAAATACGAAATCAATAAACGGAGCCACGACAAAGTCCCCTAGTTCCAAATCTCTACGGTTCACAGAAAACCTAGAGACTACCTCGGAACCAGGGCAAAGTTCCTAGTTCCAAGTCTCAACGGTTCACAGACACCCCAGAGACAACCTCAACATCCGTCACAATATTGCAGACACAATGTCAACAAACGAAGCAAAGGAAGATCCCTAGCTTCAAAGTCTTGACGGCAACTCAAAAGAGACCTGAAAGACTATCGGAGATCATCCCACTCCAGTGCGGAGCGGTCATGACTCATCGGGGTTCCTAAACTGAGCCTAATCTCAAGTAAAAAGCGACATGGAATATCCCTAATGCTTGCACTTTCGACGGTAATATTACCTGGAAGATTACTTGAAGATGTCTTGTCCAACCTCCGAAGGGATCAGAGACACGACAGTTGCGGGGCTACCCGAATAGCAAGATTGTATATCGGGGAATACATCGGCCAACGCGACAGTGCGATGGGTAAAAAACCCTAGTACAACAGACCCTAACGGACTTCTATTAGCAGGAGTTAACTGTGACGTTAGAACACCCTTGCGAGAACTTCTCGATTCGTCTCGACTCATGAGGAAATTAGTGTCCTTGCAAGAACTTCTCGACTCATCTTGACTCGTAGGGAAAAGCCTTAGGCAATGGGGATAAGGACCTGTTTCCTAAGCACTGGGGCCGTGCAAGTCGGTCCAAGGTGGACTATTGCATACTATTCACAGGCCACACTCTCCAAAGCCGAATATCGACAAGGAGGGAAACGACCACTTACGAGTCCTCTCGACTGGTAAGGGGAAAAAATCTCTTATGAGATCCTTACGACTCTCAAGAGAAAATGAACTTAGGAATCCTCATGACTCCTAAGGAGAAAATACGCCTACGGGATCCTCACGACTCGTAGGGAGAAAAGTCTTTATGAGACCCTCACGGCTCATAAAGTTGAAAAGCCTTAGGCGGCAGATCTGAACCTGTTTCCTAAGCCACCGATACCCTGCAAGAAGATCAAGATAGACTATTTACAGGACGCATTAGCTAAAGGGACACGCCAGTATATAAAAAAATCCGAATGAAATCCTGGTGACTCAAAGAGGCGATAAGAGCATTTGGAAATCCTCATGATTTCTGGGGAGGATCTGCTCTCCCAACAGTAATATGACCTGGGAGATTATTCGAGGGTGCCCTATCCAGCCACGAAGGGGGCAGAGACACGACAGCAAGACTGTGTTTTGGGAATGCTCTAGTACTACACACCCTAACGGACCTCTGTTGTAAAGAGCAAGGGTTAACTGTAACGTTAGGAAAAGTTTGCCTATAAGCCCAAGGGAGGTAAACTAAACAAATTCCGAAATAAGTCCATAAACTACAAGCTCCGAAATGAGTTCATAAACTTGAGACTCCGGGATGAGTGAATAAAATACAAGCTTTGAAATGAGTTCATAAACTAGAGACTCCGGGATGAGTGAATGAACTATAAACTTTGAAATGAGTATATAAACCTCTTCACGTCAAGTTAAGACAGAAAGGAGAAACCCATGAGCACCAACCATGCAAGGCAGCAAGGAGAGTATTTGATTCACACGCGACTAAGCGTTCATTTACAACTGCATATGTACTTAAATGGAACTAGTGTTCAAAGCGTACTTATTTATGTATCTGTAAGAAGGATTAGCGCACGACACAACAATGGTGCTCGCACTTAGAAAAAATTCCTAAGGGTAAACTATAAAGCTCATACACAGAGGCGAGATACGTGTACGAATATATGATGAAGAGGAAACATTCAACAACCAATAATAAGAGAAATACATTGATATAAACATACTACTCTACAGGGAAGAGATCACCAAATATGGGATCAGAGATACATGGGTTAATAAAATAATACACAAAGTTCTCCAATTCTCTCTCTGCCCTCTCCACCATGTCGAAGCGGCGGTCTTTGTGAGGAGTTTCTCCCCATCGATTATCACCGTGCTCATTAGCGAAAGCAGACATGATAGCCCGCTGAGCCCGTATCCAGCTTAGCAACTGAACTGATCGGTCCCTCAAAGACTGGGTAATCGAACGTGCCTCGTGAAAGCACTCGATCTTGTCCTCCTCCGCATCGAGAATCGCCGGAGTCATCTCTGTCGGATGAGGGGGGATGTCGGTAAGCACGGATAGAAAGATCATCCAGAGCCAAATGGAGCCCATAGGAAGAGGTGAGCCCCTATGTGTCAGGAGCTCATACATCACCGCGTCATATTGAGCGTCGGAGAGAAGGGGATCTACTAGTCGCGCAGCAAAGCGAGGAATTGTTTCCTCGATGGGCACCTCCCATGGTTGCCGACAAGCGTGAGGACGACTGCAGGCCATAGCTCTTAGTTTGTTTGAGTTCTGTTAATAAAAAATGGGTTTCTCTTTGAAGAGAAGAAGGAAGATATAGGTTCGGGTTATAAAGAGAAACGTTCAAATCAACACATGGAAAATTTGGTGCATAATGGAACTATTTCCAAGGCCAGAAAAAGGGGCATGGGGAACAGGATAGTTGGCCCATAGGAAATAGAGAAAGAAGGTGAAAAGACTCCTTCAATAATGAGGCAGCGCCTCACGTGCCTTTCACGAGGGCGCCAGCGCCGAGAGTTAAAAACTCTAAGGCGGTGCCTCATGTGCCTCGCGCGTATAATACGGGGCCCCCGACATTTCATATACGAGTAACTACTACTTCACATGAGGCACCTATGAGCAGTGGTATAAAATAAAGGGAAATTTTGCCATTCATACTTAAGGAAATTTATACATCAGCGGTAACAACAAAACAAAATATCATAAAAATGTTTACAATGGTAAAACACTAAATCCCGGATATGGATTGAGGAATTCAGAAGCAAGGCCGAGTAAAATGCTTCTGGCTTCTCTGACCATTTTCTGATGCATTTTCTCACGAATGCAAACGTCAGGATTCTCGCTGATATCGTCCGTCCTCTGGTAGGCGAAGATTATCGTTGTCTGTTGGAAAACTTGATGCAAGATATCGACAAGATCATCTCGCCGCCTCTTCAAGATCAGGCCCATCAGGTATACCGAGTGCACCTTGTCCTCGGCATCATCGAGTGCTTCGAGCGGCATGGCTTCGTTAAAGCCTTGAAGTGCTTCCCAAGTCGCCCCATGATGATCTTCAAAAGAGCGGAACGACGGGGGAGTAGTCGACTGTTATATTCATCGAAGCGATGCATAACCTCAGCGCATTGGGCATTCGTAAACTCCTGGTTTTGACAGCGGCCTTGGACACGGATGTCTTCATGGGAGATAATTTCGTCAAGATGATACAGATAAGCAGCCATAATATCTGGAAAGAAAATTCAGTAAAAGACTAGCAATTAA
Source organism: Agapanthus africanus (assembly GCA_030015575.1). Taxonomy (NCBI): domain Eukaryota; kingdom Viridiplantae; phylum Streptophyta; class Magnoliopsida; order Asparagales; family Amaryllidaceae; genus Agapanthus; species Agapanthus africanus. The sequence continues at coordinate 645,418,291 of CM057337.1, read as the reverse complement.
ATATCAAGATTCTTAGAGTCTAAAATAAAGACAGTAGTGACGGTCTATCATTGATGGGGAAGTCACTCATTAAGGAGGGAATCCTAAGAGGCTCCTTATTTAATGAGAAGCCTCATCGGGCCAAGGAGTTGAACTCCCTTGAGAGCAGTGCTCTGCAGACAGAAATCATATCTGTCAAATATAATTAAGAAGGGAATAAAATTCCCCAAAAATTTCTAAAGAGCTATGCTCTGTAAAACCCCAAGATCTTTAAAGATCTGAAGTAAAAATCCTAGAAACTCTAAGTGTTCTTTATTAACGGGTTAAGAAACCCTAAAAAAGAATTTTTAGATCTATGATCTAAGAAGAGCAACGTTCTGTTTTCATTTAACGGGTTAAGAAACCCAAAAAAACATCTTTAAGATATGTGATCTAAGAAGAACAAAGCTCTGTTTAATGGGTTCGAGTATAATCCTTACCAAATTTTTGGACAAAGTTCTAACTCTAAAAGAGTTTCTTTGGGCAGAGATCTAAGCTCTAAAAAAGAGAATTAAATTCTCAGAAGAACAAAGAAGAGAAGAAGATGAAAAGTAGTCATCTTAAAGGGCCAAAGGCCTTACTTATAGGCAGGGGAAGCCGATCCAACTTCCAAGAAGATCCAACGGCGGAAAAGCTGCCACCGCTGCACCCACGTGTGAGCCGTGTGAGCGTAATGGTGGGGGGGCATTTGTTTCCCCCCAATAATAGAAGAGTAAGGCTCTGTTCAAAATTTGAAAAGAGGCAGCGCCTCACGTGCCTTGCACGAGGGCGCCAGCGCCAAGAGTTAAAAACTCTAAGGCAGTGCCTCACGTGTCCCGCACGAGGGCGCCGGCGCCAGAACTAAAAGTTCTATGCCGTTGGATCAAAGATTACTCTCTATAAAAGATCCAACGGAGATGATAAATCATCAAAATACAGAATTAAATTCTGTTGAGGAAATATTCCTCAAATCTTTCTGAACGAGAAAGATTACTCTCTGTAAAACAGAGCACCATTGGATTAAAAATCTAAGGGTGATTAAAAATCACCAAGCTACAGAATAAGTTCTGTATGGGAAAATATTTCCCCAATCTTTCTAAACAAGAAAGATTACGCTTTGTAAAACAGAGCACCGTTGGATTAAAGATCCAATGGTGATTAAAAATCACCAAGTTACAGAATAACCTGTGTATGGAAAATATTTTTCCAATCTTGTTAAAAACAAGAAAAATATCTTCTGTAAAACAGAAGTCTTTGGATCAAATATCTAACGGTGGATAAAATCCCCAAAATCAATTAAGGATCTCTCAATGAGAGATAAAATCCCCAAAATCAATTAAGGATCTCTCAATGAGAGATTTCTTAAACTAAATCAGCAAACTTGCCTCCACTATATAAAGGCCCCAAGACTTCAAGTCTTGTACAGAGGAACTCCCCATAAACTTCAAGCTCAAAAAGAAGAGCAAGCAAAAAACAAAAGAAAGCTTTAAGAGAGAAGAAGGAAGAAGAACTTTCTTCAAGGTAAATAAAGATAATAGAGATCATAGTATCTCATCTGTATATCCAAGGGTTTAACCCTCATAAAGAACATAGTTTTTTCCTCTGGATCCGAGATCCATGAGACAAGTCTCCCATAAATGAGAATTTAATTCTCGTAGGGACGAATTTTTTCTTGGGGATCGAAGATCTAGGGGAGAACAAAGAATTGAACTCTTAAGAAAAACATACAAAGAAAGACATAGCGCCGAGCGCCTCATGTGCCCCTCACGTGGGCGCTGCTCAATAAAGTGTGCCAAGCACTCAGTGGTTGGCGCTCAGCGCCAAGCGCCCCACGTGCCCCTCACATGGGCGCTGCTCAAATAAAGAATGCTTAGCATTCTTTGGTTGGCGCTCAGCGCCAAGCGCCTCACGTGTCTATCACGTGGGCGCTGCTTAACATAAAGTGCTCTGCATTCATCAAACAACGCTTAATGCCTAGCGCCGAACGCCTCACGTGCTCCGCACGTGGCCTCCATAGAGAGTGTTTAACACTCCATAAAAAAACAAAAAAAGGGAAGTAAGAGCATCAGAACCCAAATGAATGCTCGGCATTGTTGGCACAGAAAGAGGACTAAGCCCCAAGCAAGTGTTTAACACTTTATTCAAAAATGAAATGACTGGGTTGAACCCAAGTTGGTCTAACTCCTAATCAATCGAGCCCATGAGCTCTTTATTTTCCAGGTTGGTCTTAGTACCAAACAAGACCATCAAGCTTTGGACGAATATTCATTGGTTCAAGGGTACATCTCCCCACACCTATGATATATGTCGTTGTAATTCTTCAACGTCTTCAGAGAGGTGGCGGGTCCCGACAACCAACAATTCTATGGACCGTAATGTCCTTAAACTAACTCTGGATCGTAATGTTCTTAAACTAACTCTGAACCGCAACGCCCTTAAACTAGCTATGGACTGTAACGTCCCTAAACTAAAATGATAGAGCCCAAATACTCTTTCGTCGGATCAAAAATGATCTTCAACCCCCGTTAAGTAGATCTTAGTCCAATATCGAATTAACGTATTCTTAACAAATATTTAAGTTGATCTTAATCTCAAAAAAGGTTAACGATCCTTAAATCAAAGCAAACCCAAATCTAAGAAAATACGGATTTGGACTAATCCACGCCCTACGGACGACAACACAAATTAGTCTTCGTATACAATCCACGGGCAACCAAAAATAAAACAAATACACACGACATGAAGTGACCTTTTGGAGCAGGAGAAAGTGGTTATCGCTACGCGGTAACGTAATTAACTGCAGGGGCTTGCGCATGCAGGGAAGAGCATCCCCACAATAAAAAAACCCCTCATAAATGAGGGGGAATCTGACGAAGTCTGTTACAACGGCCGCATCCGTCCAGACCTCCGATACACGGTGCCATAAATCAACTTGGAATCTTCGGAGAGGTGGACGGATAAAACCAAATAGCATCTGTCCCCCAAATGCAGGAAAGACGTCTGTATTTCCCGGCTTTCGGCAGTGAACACACATAAATACACATATAAGAATTAAATTCTTAAGTAGCGCCAACGTGCATAACACGTGATCGCCGACGCCTAGGTGGAATTAAAATTCTACAATACTCCTTGTTAAACAGATCCATTGGACCAAAAATCCAACGGAGATGATAAATCATTGAAATACAGAATTAAATTCTGTTGGGAGAAAACATTTCCCAAATCTTTCTAAAATAAGAAAGATACTCTCGGTTGGATCAAAATCCAATTATAGAATAAAATTCTATTTTGGAATATATGCCCACAATCTTTCTAAATAAGAAATATTGCTCTCTGTAAAACGGAGAACCCTTGGATTAAAAATCCAATGGTGATTAAAAAATCACCGTTTTATAGAATAAATTTTGTATAGGGGAAAATATTTCTCCAATCTCGTTAAAAACCAAAATCATATTCTGTAAAAATAGAAGTCCTTGGATCAAAGATCCAATGGTGGGTAAAATTCCCCAACTCAATTTTGAGTCTAATTAAATCAATTGGAATTTCCAAATGAGAGATTTTCTCAGAATTAAGTACCAAACTTGCCTTCACTATATAAAGGACTCGAGACTTCAAGTCTCTGGAAAAAAAAGAAAAAAAAAGAAAAAGGAAGGAACCCCACATAAGTTTCTGTAAAAATACAGAAAGCTCTTAAAACAACAGAGAATTTAATTCTCAATAAAGAATAAGATTTTCCTCCACTCAAGCCTTAGGTAAAGAAACGACAGAGATCAAAATATTTCCTTTACCTATCATATCATATTTAAGGGTTTAACCCTTTTCAAGAACTTAGTTTTTTCTTTGGATCTGAGATCCACATGGCAAGTCTCTCATAAGTTGAGAATTTAATTCTCATCGGACTTGAGAATTAAAGATTCAGAGTGGAACATGAATATAAGAACGTGGAGAAAATAATACTCTAGGAAATTAGTTCATCCAAATCAAGAACTTAGTTCTTTAAAGAACCCGATCCAAGATCCTTAAATAGTGATCTTGATGATTCTTAATGGTCAAAACACCATTAAAAGAGGTTTAACCACTCTGAAAACATGAACATGGAAAACATGAAGTTCATAATACTCCAGGAACTTAGTTCCTTCAAATCAAGAACTTAGTTCTTAAAAAACCGATCCCATATCTTCAAAAAATGAAGATCTTGATGATCATTAATGGTTAAAATGCCATTGACAGAGATTTAATCTCTAAAAAAGGAAAAAAGACTAGCGTCTCACATACCCATCATGTGGGCGTCCCCTTTTAACAACGCCTAACGTCTCACGTGAAAAACACGCGGGCGCCCAAAACAGAAGGCCAGCGCCTCACGTGAAACACACGCGGGTGCTGAATAAAAGTGCTTAGCACTCCATATGCAGCTAAAACGGCTGAGTGCTTAGCAGATTGGGCAGCGCCCAGCGCTGTACGTGCACCTCATGTGGACGCCATAAAAAGTGCTTGGCACTTCATATTTAGTCAAAATGACTAAAATTGCTCAATATTTATTGGGCAGCGCCCATGACTGAATACTTCACATGTGAGCGCCAGAGCTTAAATAAGTGCTTAGCACTTTTATATGAAAAGAAAAGGGCCGAAAAAACAAAGCCCAAATAAGTGCTTAGCACTTTTGAATAAAACAAAAGGCTAAGTGGACTTAGTCCAAATTGGCTAAGTCTCTGAGATTTTCTCGCAGCTGAGCCCAAATGCTCTTTTGCTGGATCTTAGGCAAAAATGATCCTAAAAACATTGTTAAGTTGATCTTAGTCTCAAATAAGACTAACGTATCCTTAGCAAAATAAACTGAACCCAAATGCTCACTTATATATTTAAGTTGACCTTAATCTCAAACTAGATTAACGGTCCTTAAATAAAACAAAATATTTTTGAACCAAAGGAATATACAACCTAAGTTCAAAACCCCGTCAAGCAAATTCTTGACCAAAGCCCAAATCTAAAATATACGGATTTGGACTAATCCGCACACTACGGGCGACGACACAAACTAGTCTCCGTATACAATCCATGGGCAACCAAAACAAACAAAAACACACACGACACAAAGTGAACTTCTGGAGCAGGAGAAAGTGGTTATCGTAATGCGGTAACGTAATTAACTACATAGACCTGCGCCTGCAGGAAAGAGCGTCCCCACAATCAAAAACCCCTCATAAAATGAGGTAGAATCTGATAAAGTCTGCTACAACGGTCACGTCTGTCCAAACCTCCGATATACGGTGCCATAAATCAACTTTGCATTTTCGGAGAGGTGGATGGATAAGTACAAATAGCATCTGCCCCCAAATTCAAGCAAGACGATCCATCCCAGTTCATCTCTGATTTCGGCAGTTGTCACGCCCCGCTTCCTATTCTACGGCGAAGGGGTCGCGAGTAGCCCGCTACGTATTTACTCAGAAGCAAATATGTTAAGCGTAACTAAGTAATATAAAAGAAAATACATAAGAGGCAAGCTATAATAAAAACAGCAACTTTATGTTATATTGCAAAGCCTATATTGGGTTATTTCATGTGTTTCTAAGTAATCTAGTATACATAAAATTATAGTTCTATAAATTTTCCATCTACACATCTAAATTTTGTCATGAACGGATATCGGGAGTTTGAGTTATGTCTAATTTAAAAACAGTGTACGAATCAAGACAGATTCTGTCCAGATTCGTCGCTTAATATTGTAACACAGTTTTCTTTATCTTACGTTGGTTTTCAGTAAAAACTTAAAACTAATAAAATATATATTATTCGATGTAGATATCTAAAACACCTAAGTTTGCTCAATTTGGATATTGTTATACCAAGTTATGTATCCTAGAAGTTGACCAATAACTTCAGTTTTCTATTTTACGAACAGTGAATAAAAACGATATAATTCCTAAACCGTTAAGTGATTCGATCTAAAATTTTTACATCATGTAAAAAATAATATACTTTATCATATGTAAATTTCCTGAATTTTTCAAAAGTAAAAACTAATTTCTAAAAATTATTTTAAAACTAAAGGTATTGATGTGTATACTAAAATCGGCAAAAAGATTAACTAGTATTTTATGCAGGCCTCTATTTTTCTTTTAATAAACAAACCGATTTCATGAGACATTATAGATATATTGTGGCATGAAATTTATGTTCTCACAACTTATAATAAACATTCATAGTCATGAACAAAAAATTAAAAACACTTTAATTTGAACAAGATGCAATAAGGTATTATTAACTATATAAAATAATATATATCTAGACTTATATATATGTATATGTTTATATTTATCTTCTCTTACGGATTACGATATGAAAAGAATAGGGGGTTCACGAGATATGACAAGAGAAAAATAAGAGATGGGGGGAAGGTGAGAGAAGGGACTTACATGCACAAGCCGGTATTGTTACCGGGCTTGTCTATCCGCCGATAGCCTCGCGTTACTAGTGAGACCTTCTTGAAGACTTCTTCATGTTCTTCTTCTTGGACTCTAGGTGAAGAGGGAGAAGTGAGATATAGAAAAATGTGAGGAAGGAAAAGATAGAGGAGGACAATAAAGATGGTGTAATGGTGAATTATGTATAATAATATATGCATTCAACATGAGAGTTAAAAGAGAAATGAAAGGTCACCATTCATTTTGAAAATGAAAGGTCTCATTTGTAGGTTATGAGAAGAATAAAAAATGATAAAAAATAATTGCAAGAATGGGGATTTGAACATATGACTTATGGAATAACAATGCAAAGACTTAACCAATGAGCTACAAGGTTATTCATGCACATATTTAATTAGAATTAAATATATGCTGTTGCTTAAAAAGAAAGTGGGCTTTTCAGATGGGCTGTAGAGAATAAGAATAAAGGATTTGGGTTAAATATTTATGAAAGGAAAAATAAGAATGAGAAGTTAAAAAAACTTAAATATAAGAAAACGAAATTGTACCTAGAAAAATATACATAATAGATTGAGGAATAAAATAATAATAAATTTAGGAGAAAACGGAAAATACTTAGTACAAATAAATACGGTATATTATTGAAGAGGGATAATACAAATGTATAAAGATTTTGGGGTCGTTACAGCGGTCAACAGATTCTGGCATGCTCGGTGGGACCTTTTCCTTTTTCCACTCCACACTTCGTGTGTCGTGTTTCATGATCGAAATCGTGGTTCATAATGGTTTCCTTTTGGATTTGAGGTACTAAAATTTAGTGTCTTACTCTTGTGCAGAAAAAGAAAATCGATGGCATCCCACTGCACCTCTTGCAATAGCAACTCTCGCAACACCCCAACTGGAGGAGTGACCTACGGGCCCAACGCGGCCTCCATCTTTTCAATACCGGTGGGGCAAGTAACGCAAGCCACTACTGGGTTGTTCTTTGGGACCATGCTCCCACCAGTGGGTGTCGGTGCCTCAGCGCTGCAGGAAGAAGCTCCCAAAAGGCCGGTCTTCGATCGTCTGGCAACCACAACGGTCCCTCTCAACGGGCCATCCAAATCTGGTGTCTCAGTCTTCAACAGGCTGAGCAAAAACCCAAACGGGCCTGCAAAGAAGCTCGTAATACCAGAAGGGGCTGCCCCAAAACGGATAGCCCTCCCAACTCCTGCTACGGGTGAAGTCGTCAAAGGTGCTTCCTCTATCAGAAGGATGATCTTCGAAAGATTAGTCGGACCTCCCCAAACTCTAATCAGGACGTTAGTCTTCAACAGGCTGACACCAACAACAGCCCCTCACCAAAGTCGGGGGTACGACAAAGCCGCTTCCAAAATTGAGGCGGTCCCTTTCGCAAGACATGCTCGACGTCGTCACTGACGCCGAGTGAGGAAAGTTGGGGGCAACTCCCCCTCTCGACTTACCCCACCAGCTCCAATGGTGGAAGTTGACGCTGCTGTTGCCACCAGAAACAGCTTTGATCTTCTCAAGAGAGTACGCAAGAACTCTCCAACGGCGGTGCTAAAGAAATCGCCCCCGCTTGCAGAAACCACAGTGTAGGCAAAGTCAGAGCACCCCCATCAACGGCTCTCCTCGCAAATTCACAGGGTCTGGTGATTGATGTGAAAAAGTGTGTTTGCAGTAGTTAACCGCAATCAATAACGGTGTCGCGTGTAGCTAGACCGAGATGAGTACGGGTCGTCCTCAGGAAAACGTTGAATCTTTTACTCTTACTTTAGATGTGTTGAAAAAGAGAGGAGGGATAAAAAATATTGTAGAATGGTTTCTAGATCTACGTTAAGCACTAATGCAAAATATAAATCTAGATTATTTATGGATATAGTTAATATGAAAAGGGGGCTTGTAGGGTTCATTAGGATTTAGTAGTTATGGATGATTAATTAAAAATTACTCTTTTTATCCTTTAATAGATTTAAAACTAGAACGACAGTGATGCATGTAGATTAGGGTTTCTGGAGGGAAAAGGGATTCCACTCTTAACCCCTATCTCGACATGGAACTCCGTTCATATCTAGCCTTTACCAAAACAATCATTAATCTAATCTCTAATCGTAGTCGAGACTAACAATAAATTGGTAGTGCGCCCGATTAGGATGTTAATGATTCTTTTGATAAAGTTTATAAACTTTATAGGACGTAAAAAGAGTTTAAGGATTTTCATCATCCATTAACCTACCCTAATCCTACGAACCCTAACAAGCGGGGAATTACTCACGCATGTTGGTAGAAGAAGAGATGGAGAGAGAATTCATAATGAAAATACAAAGAAATAGAATAAGAAAAAGAACTACCTTTATTAATCAACAAAACTCATTTACACTTTGTTTCCTTAGAAAATGATTACAAATACTAGTTTGCTTCTCGATCTCTTCTAAGGAGGTAGATGAACCATTGATGATCAGCCTGGATGCGTGAGCCATCTTGGACTTCATGATCTCGTCGACTTGATGATTTTTCCAAGAGGCTCTCAGTCTTTATTTGTAGTCCCAAAGCCAGAAATTTAGCTTCCAAAATTGGAAGCAAACTGTAAAGATTCTCCCACAAAAATTGCAAACCCTAACTCCCCTATCATGTCGCGGATCCGCGGCCCAAGGAAGGGTATGGCCGCGGATCCGCGGCCATTTGATCATATCCATTGATCAAAAGTCTGGGTCTTCCCCTATGTGACATGTGGTGTTCTCTGGAATCTTTGGAATTTGGAAATTTTCTCGTAGTTGCTGCCAGACTTGATTTCTTCATTTTGATTTCTTAATTAGGCAGGTTTACTTTAACAACTTGATTTCCTTGATTTTAGACCTGCAAATTCTGCACAACAACTTAACAAATAATGTTTAGTAGACTTTGTTCTACTAGGATTTGGTCAATGATATTATTTGCATACATTTTTCTACCAAATGTTAATTACAATATATCAACACATGAAAAATAGTATTTTTACAGATAAACCCACATATGTATGATATATTATAATAAAGACCTTTTTAATATAGAAATAGTAGGAAAAATGTAATAACAAATGTGCAGTTTTATCAACTGAACAAATACCCCCAAACTTATCTTTGATCGTCCCGAGCAAACTAGTTTATTCAAAAGAAGGAGAAAAAAGAAATGAGAAAACTAAGCACACTTTCGTAGGCAAACCCGATTGCACTGAGCACGTGCAACAAGCCGTTAAACCTCTAGGTGTCCCTAGTAGGAGGAGTGTTGTCTCCTGAGGGTTTTCAGCGGATTACACCAACAAAATCAAATAACAAAAGATAGATGGTGAAGTTTACATATAAAGATAAGAACCATAAAAGAAAGAATTTGAAAATAAGAGTTTCCAACTACACTAGCTTTTCAGTTGTCATGAGCCCTATCTTAATAGTCATGAAAAAATGTTAGAAATTACATCATCCCTCAATAAAACATCGTCTTTATTCTTTATTCCTATCTTTATCCAAACATCGATCATATACCCCTACGTTTGTGAAATGGACATCCTTACACTCGGAGAATTCAATTCAGGCTATCATACTCTTGTCCATCTGCCTCAGTACTTTTTAACTTGATGAATATTTAGATTTGCTCACACATTTTCATGCGACCGTTAATACTTCTTGAGGTACTAACCGACCGATTACTCATGTGCTTGCTGATTAGGTGATAATATTTTCCTCGTCTTGCACCACCTAAGGCTTAGCAGTAACTCCCAGACCAGTTGGCCTTAGGGCACTAGGTGATGAAGCACCCTCGCTATATTTTTTTATTGCTGCCTTGGCGATAACAAAATCAGTGTTCATTTTTTCTTTTCTTCACCATTTCATATTTTACATCATTTATTATTTCCTTCATACTTTGGCTTTTAGACAAGAGCATTTCAAGGTATCCTCTACTATCCCAAGTTTCAAGACGTGTGTAAGTGCATATAGTAGGGTATCAACATTCAAATGTTTGGCTTCCAGAATAGAAACTATTTTTTAGACTTATTTTTATCCTCAGATTAGTTACTTCCTTCATCTTACTAACCCTTGGGACAACGGCTCATAACTACTTATTACCAGTTCGTTTAAGAAAACTTCTAATTTTCTTGGTTTTCTTAAACTATTCCTATCTTTCATATATAATTTTTCACTTTCTATTCTTTTGTTATCAAAAAAAAAAATTTATGCTTAAATATAGTATAATGCAAAGTATGCGTAAATAAGCACAAACCTCCCCCAAACTTGTTTTCAACAGTGTCCTCACTGTTGCTATCTGCTGGATCACAAAAACCTGTAAGCTTAGGGGGACATTATTAATGGGGGCAAAAATATATGAAAGTGAAAATCCTCTCCCAAACTTATTTTTGGGTCACAAATTTGAGGACAAAAGTTATGTTTAAGAGCCAAAAATATACCCCCCCCTCTAACATGAGTTAGACAATATGAAGCATTTTAAGAGGGGGTGAGTCATTTGGTCAAAGTAAGACTTTACAAAGACCAAAAGTTAACACCAACCATTCAAAGATTTTATCAGTATAGCATATAGGTCGGTGGAAGAATGTGTTGTTTCGAGTCAAGAAAAAATAGGGAAGGGATAAGAGGTGGTCTGGAAAGGGTTTGAATTTTAAATTAGAGAAAACAAAGAATGAGGATGAATGTGAATGATTAGGAAGAAGGAATGGTGACGGTTCAACCTCTATAGGTGGAGATTGATCAATCATAAAATCTGTATTATTTAAAAATTCAAGTTCGTCAGCAAAAAGTTCTTCAAAACTGTGATCAAACATTTTGCTGTCAAAGAGTTTTGTGCCAGAATTTATCCTACTTGATTCATAAAAAATCATTGAGGTAGAGGACTCGAAAAACTCATCTACCTCATTTTCAAAACTATCCATATCAAGTTGAATTTCTGGTATTATTAAACTTGAATTAACGGATTGTGATTCATCAAAACTCACTGAAACTATAGGAACAGAAGAAGAACCGGACAAAGTAGAAGGTGAAATGGGTAAACAAATTGGTGTGTTGAGTGTTGCTGAACCAGATGTGGAAGATGGAGGCTGCATTTCGGTCTGATCTTCGGGTATACCATTATTACCAACTTCAAGATATATTTGGGGTTCGGGAAGAATTAAAGGTTCAAGATGATGACCACAAGGAAGTGAAAGGATTTGATGAATTGATGGGACAAAATCATCCAAAATTTCGGGTTCATTAATCAATATATCCCCAACGTCAATCGCCTCATTCAAGTGAAGGTTAAAATTCTCAAACACCTTATCAAAAGTATGGGTTTCAATCAGTTTTGGTTCAAGAGTGGAGGTGTAGAGATCATAAGGGTTGGGTATGGTTTCACTTGAAATGGACCCTTCACAATCGGGTAAATCAAACACCACAAAGTCACACAACTTATCAGACATTCTATCTTCTATTGATGAATCATTTGGTGTACTTGATGAATCTATGAAACTTGAGTTGTGAATTTCAGTTTGGAATGGGGAGGTTTGATTAGGAAGGGTGTACAGTTCTGTCTCACTACCCAAATTCTCATTTTGTCCTATGCCCGAATCATATACTGAAAATTTTTGGGCTGGTTTGAAATTATCTGCTTGCATCCACTCTGTCATTTGGTTCGAAATTTCCAAAAAAATTTCTAATGTCTGCTCAAGACTAGATTTGGGTCGATAAGGGGTTTCAGGATAAGATTGAAATTCTTGTGGACGATTAAAACTCCCAAATGACTGATTAGAAGAACTGTCTAAAGAAGGTAGAAAAGTCGGATTGGATTGATAGGAATAGAATGGTTGCGAAAATTGGGTAGGAGTAGGATCAATATTATGATAAGAAGAATATTGATATGGGTTGGTTGGTTGGCTATTTTCAATAGACATCTTATATGCTACAAACCGCCTATCAAACTCTTCTTTAGACAGTGGTGGTGATGGTTGATATTGGTCCGGGTTAAAACTTTGGCCTCTAGCCCTAGCTATATGCTCAGCAATGGACATGCGTCTAGGGGCATTCTCACTCGGAGTATCAACAGAAATAGGTGTAGAATTAGGATACTGTTGATAGGACATGGATTGAGGTCGCCAACTGTTTCTACCCGCTTGTTCTATCCGATCTCTTAAGGACATGGGAGAGTCGGACGGTATACCGAAGGGATTACGAAAACAAGAGATATCTGGTTGTGGACAGCAAAGCTCGGCAAGTGTTCTTCTGTTTAGGTCACCCATTATATGAAGAGAAGAAGGGGGAAGGGGAGAAAATAATTTGTTTGTTTTGAAAAAAAGACGGATTTAGACAAATCACACAAAAATGCACAAACAACCCTAGAACTATGGTTATGTCACGTCCCGAAAGTACGGAACATGACCGGCACTTAAACTACGAGACGTCTTGAGACGTCCGTAATCTAAGTAAGCCGAAAACCCAGAAATCCAAACCAAGAAAAGTAGTAGAGTGAAGGAAAACCAATTTAAAACAAGTAGTTTTAATAGCATAAGCCGAATTATGCGGTTTTTAAAAACATCAAGTGTTTTCTGAAAATTTCGGCAGAGTCTCCTTTGTAAATACTGCCCCCCCAAACGGGATACAATATGAATAGTATACGAAATCAAAAAAAGGGCATCCCCAAGCGGGAGCTAGCTCTTCGTCAATCGACGGCCACAACCACACAAGCAATATAATATACAACGCCAAGGGCGAGGATCAAAACTCAAATAGAAACTCAAAACAACAAGAAATCCACAGAAATACAACGCGCGACTCTAAGGTCGAAAGAATAAACATCACTGGTCTCTATCTCAAATAAATACATGTTTGGTTGATGGAACTTCTAGATACAACAGAATAATGATATACAAGATATATAATGGGGGTACGATACAAGTAAACCCACCTACTAGCAAATCACCCGAAGGAAACTATGCCCGCAAAGCCGTAATGAAACCTGTACGGCAAACCTGCAAGAAACTGGGGCACAACGGGGGTGAGTTGCCAACTCGTGAATAGAAAAACATCTACGAAAAGAAATCGCATAAATAACGCAATCCTAGGTCAATGATCATAATATATCCTCAAATATAAGAATAACATGCAACCTATAACAAGGCTAGGGTAGATATCTAACCCGAGAGTAATCACATGTGCCCGTGTCAGTGCCTCAGGTAGCAATATATCATATGAATGAAGTATGAATGCATGAAAACAGAATACATGTAAATGAATAACTGTTTTCATAATTTAGTGAGATTTCCTTTGTATTTTTAAAATGAGGTATCATAATGAAATCAGCATAAAACAGTGCCTAGCATCGGCACAAAACGTAATCCCAATATCTCGATATCTCTGTATCACAGTCTCTGTACCTCAATATCTCGAAATCTCAATGTCTCAATCACAATATCTAGAGCGCCGTCAGTCCAGACCGGCCCCTACCATCCATCTCAAGACCACGACGGTATCCTCCGGATATCCGACGCGTCGGGTAAAATCACCGGTAGGTAGTGCTCCCCTGCCAGGCTCACATCGTCATCATCACGCGCTTCTTGCCCCGGGGTACCTTACCGGGTCCACCATGTACCCGAAACGGTTCATCCGCCTCCTCGAATCGGGTCTCGAAATCCATCAGCAAACTCATGGTGGACGACTCATACATCATGGGAAAACCGCACTTTTTATTTTAAAGAGAGAAAGAAGCTTATATAAGTTTTGCGGTTTTCCCCCAAAACCAGAAAATCTCATAGAAATCCGAATCCAATCCTCAATAGCATGTAAACAGTGCATATCGGCATAAAAATCCATGAATGCGGCATAACAATGAATATTAACATGCATGAAGTAACAAGTAATATCTACAATATCTAATCTAGCATATAAGGCGAGTACACTAATGTCATGTCTAAATTATTAGCTAACAACCTATGTCAATGCAATAGTATTTCTAAAGTGTACGTGGCATGACAATTACCGATTAAGATGTGTGTGAGCCGGCAAGTAAGTGTACGTGGTACATACGCATCATCGGTAATGGTGCTGGTGTCCTAACAGCATGATATCAATAATGGAGTATGAAACATAATATAAGCATGCGATGCGAAGCGAACCACAATAAAGAGCGGGAGCTGAATACTAGACGCAACTATAACTAATCTGCATTAACCTAATATAAGTCCTACAAATAGTGCCTTTTGAAATAATATGAATCATGGGGTTTTGAAAATAGGGGCTACAGTGTTTTTATGAAAAGATACGTCTTTTGAAATATCCGTAGGATCCCTTGGGCTGTCTTTTAAAATACCCACGATTCGTTAGTTTTTGAAATAGGTAAGAATCGAATCTAATCTAACAACTAAACTAAACTAAAGGGCTAAGCTAACCAGCTGGACTACAGGTAAGGAAACCGCCTAACATCTGAGTCGATGTATATACATACCTGTATATATATTAGTCGGTGATCCCGCCTCAATAATATCATATCCGATACCATATCTATAATCAGACATCCAAAGTCAAGAGTGCGGATCAATCATCAATATATAGCTCGTACGTAAATCCGTCGTACGGCATCCCCAAATCTGGGTACGGGTCAAAGTCACATCAATCACACTATTCATTTGGTATCTTCTTTATCAAATATCATGATCCGGAATAATGTCCTACGTCTAGTACAATATTGATGCCATCTATGTATGCATGCGGGTGTAAGAATTACTACGTCAGAAGACCCGCTAAAACATCATGTCGTATCTCAATACGAACCAAATCACGTCACCGATCTCCTGGCCTCAAGCCCAATCTCATCGACTCATCTCAAATTCCAAATACTATCCTCAAATCCAGTATATGAACACATAGTCCCATACCCATGTGAACACATAAATATATATTCCCATACACGCACATATGAAATAAGGAATGTATGCAAGTATGTATATGTGTGTATGTGTAAGTGTAGTGCACCCACTACCTAAGGTTTCGTAACCATGCACCAATCCAACACCAATATCCATCTAAAATCATCAATAATAAATCCTAACAACATATCATAAATTGTTGGTGTGTATACGCATCCGTATACACCACCACGGACTGCGGGGGTGCTATACGCCATCCACCCGACTTCTCCCCGTAGATATAAATCTACTCACCTGGTCCTCGCTCGCCGGTGCCGACGTCGCCATGCGCTTGCTTGTCGTCTCGAAGTCCACATGGGGTACCTACATATCATAACGCACCGTATCGCATTAAAACTAAATTCGAAATCGAAACGGCATACGAAAATCAAATCGGCACGCGTATCACGCGTAGGTCCAAACCTATCGCCTACGTATGCAAGAATAGTCAAACCAACCCTCGATGTCGATGTAAAAACGTCAAACCATCGAGAAAAATCCAATCACACTCATTTGCACAATTACAAGCACTAATTATAATATAAAATAGCTTACAATTCCCAAAAACCCCAATTTCACTTAAAAAGCCGTTTTTCCGAAAAACTAGCAAGCAAAATTCCCCGTTTTAGTACAAAACTCGACGTTTAAACAATTCTAGCGGCCATAATACTTATTAAATAACTTAAATAAGTCATATAACCCATAACCACAATTTAATCTCATCAAACTATATACGTTCAAAAAAACTAGTTTGAAATTTTACCCAAATTTCAACCATTTTAGCAAAAATGCATAAACAACAATTTAGTTTGGATTTGCATGATCTAAAATATTAAAATACAATTTAAAATGTTAATAATACCATGAATACCCTAATTAGATTTTAGTTGTCATGGTTCTATAGATTAAAATTAGCCCAAAGAAATTTGTATTTATCGCTAATTTAATATATTTTTACCGGCTTAAAATAATATTAAAAAATTGAAAAATTAGGGAAAAATTTTAAATGACCAGAATTTTATAAGTAACTCATTAGCTACTAAGAACTAGCAATTACCTATCAAAATTAGGTATAATTAGGCCTAAACTGCAAAATAACAAAAAGACGATTTACGGAAAAATACCAAATTTTCACCGATTTTCGGGAAAATACCAAAATGACTTTTCAAGGCATTACAGGTTACCTAGGTCCAGTCTCTAGACCGCTACTAGACTTCCAAAGGACAAGCCGTAGGATCAATTCTCTACCGCCTCTTTACTACCCTTGTAGCCAGGTAAGTGCCAGGTGAGTGGGAGGCTCCCCACTACGAAAGTAGTGGTCCTAATTAAGTAACCACTCGTCTTGGGTACACTTGCCTAGACACCACAAAAGTAATGCGGATAAGCGATAGATTACCCACGACCTTCCTCTGTCCTTATTGAGCGCGACAGTCCTCAGAGTCTGGTCTAGATATTTTTTAAATTAATGTAGGGTTGATGCAGATACTTAGTTTGTGATTTGTGGGGCTTAGGAAGGGTGATGAAATCCCCACCTAATCTGGATTTTGGTCTTGCCCCTTAAAAATCCGTATTAAAATATGCAAAAACAAACCGCAAAACAAAACTTTGCAAAAAGATTTTTGAGCGGCGATATTTTGCAAAGAATCCTGCAGAAAAGATATTTTATTGGATTTCTGAGGAGAGAGAAGGAGGTTAGAATCTTACCAGAGAAGACTGAAGCCCTAGATCTCCTAATTGGCCGAGCTTCCGCCGCCGATGTGCTCTTCTGGCCGCGGTTCTACCGTAAGAGGGAGAGATCAATTGATGAATTTTTTTTCTGTGGCCTTCTCTACTTCTCTGGATCTCAATGAATGTATCTGTCTCCTGTTTCCTCAAGTCCGTGACTCCAGATTCCCTCGCAAAATTCACACAATAACCGTTAAATATACAATTTGAAGTTTTGTTTTATTTATGATATAGATCGTATAAGAATTCAACACAAATAATAAGAATAAAAAATTACGCACGTATCCCCGGCAACGACGCCATTTGATTGATGTGAAAAAGTGTGTTTGTAGTAGTTAACCGCAATCAAAAACGGTGTCGCGTGTAGCTAGACCGAGATGAGTACGGGTCGTCCTCAGGGAAACGTTGAATCTTTTACTCTTACTTTAGATGTGTTGAAAAAGAGAGGAGGGATAAAGAATATTGTAGAATGGTTTCTAGATCTACGTTAAGCACTAATGCAAAATATAAATCTAGATTATTTATGGATGTAGTTAATATGAAAAGGGGGCTTGTAGGGTTCATTAGGATTTAGTAGTTATGGATGATTAATTAAAGATTACTCTTTTTATCCTTTAATAGATTTAAAACTAGAACGACAGTGATGCATGTAGATTAGGGTTTCTGGAGGGAAAAGGGATCCCACTCTTAACCCCTATCTCGACATGGAACTCCGTTCATATCTAGCCTTTACCAAAACAATAATTAATCTAATCTCTAATCGCGGTCGAGACGAACAATAAATTGGTAGCGCGCCCGATTAGGATGTTAATGATTCTTTTGATAAAGTTTATAAACTTTATAGGACGTAAAAAGAGTTTAAGGATTTTCATCATCCATTAACCTACCCTAATCCTACGAACCCTAACAAGCGGGGAATTACTCACACATGTTGGGAGAAGAAGAGATGGAGAGAGAATTCATAATGAAACTACAAAAAAATAGAATAAGAAAAAGAACTACCTTTATTAATCAACAAAACTCATTTACACTTTGTTTTCTTAGAAAATGATTACAAATACTAGTTTGCTTCTCGATCTCTTCTAAGGAGGCAGATGAACCGTTGATGATCAGCCTGGATGCGTGAGCCGTCTTGGACTTCGTGATCTCGTCGACTTGATGATTTTTCCAAGAGGCTCTCGGTCTTTATTTATAGTCCCAAAGCTAGAAATTTTGCTTCCAAAATTGGAAGCAAACTGTAAAGATTCTCCCACAAAAATTGCAAACCCTAACTCCCCTATCATGCCGCAGATCCGCGGCCCAAGGGGGGGTATGGCCGTGGATCCGCGGCCATTTGATCATATCCATTGATCAAAATTCTGGGTCTTCCTCTATGTGACATGTGGTGTTCTTTGGAAACTTTGGAATTTGGAAATTTTCTCGTAGTTGCTGCCAGACTTGATTTCTTCATTTTGATTTCTTAGTTAGGCAGGTTTACTTTAACAACTTGATTTCCTTGATTTTAGACCTGCAAATTCTGCACAACAACTTAACAAATAATGTTTAGTAGACTTTGTTCTACTAGGATTTGGTCAATGATATTATTTGCATACATTTTCCTACCAAATGTTAATTACAATATATCAACACATGAAAAATAGTATTTTTACATATAAACCCACATATGTATGATATATTATAATAAAGACCTTTTTAATATAGAAATAGTAGGAAAAATGTAATAATAAATGTACAGTTTTATCAACCGAACATCTGGCGAAAGTCCAGGACTCCGTAATTGATCAAAAATACTCTCACCGACCGAAGAAATCGAAGGTTTGACAGGAGAAAGACCGTCCCTCCATCATACAGCGAGGGACTTCTTCTGCATAGGTGCCTGTTACAACGGCTTCTTCAACTATGACCTCCCACAAAAGGATGAGGTCAGAGAAAATCGCACCACCAGCGGCAAATCCTAAAGGTGATGGACCCAAACACCCTAAGTCTGGGGGCATGATCATGCATACGGTCTACATGGCTTCCGTAAAAGAAGAAAGTCGTGCTTCCGTAGGTCATTGACCGCAAACTCGGTCGCTGACAAAAGTTCCAGGAAATGCTGACCAAAATGGCAGCACTTGCCGGGCAGAAAGAAAGCCCGGACACAATAGCCGAATAGCGCCAGGAGCAGGAGACCGATACAAAGTTCCTACGAAGGGTTCTTGAAAGAAAGGACAAGGAAGCTATTGAGATGGCTGCTAACATAAAGCAGATGGCTCTCTTATTCCAGGATATGGTTGGAATGATGATCCAGCCAGAACCCCCAGCCGAGGATCCGCCGATAATCATCGAGGATGACAGAGGGGAAACATCAAACTCTCTTCCGGCCTCATCGGAGCCAAGGAGGAAACGATCTCCAAGTCTCCTCTTGATGATTATATAGCTTAACAAATAGGAGCTCATCAAGCAAATGATGCGGCTGGCCAAATCGTCAGAACTGGGTGACCGTATCCAGGCTGGTATGACCAAATTAAATACCCGCCGGGATATACGATCCCTAAGTTCCATATGTATAAGGGGACAGGCAACCCACATCGGCACGTCGTGCAATTTAGAGCTCTGTACGGCAACATTGGAGGCAACGACAAACTGTTGCTTCGCCAGTTCATTGGTAGCCTGTCAGAGACAGCCTTTGAATGGTATTCGGAGCTCATGGGAGGCAACGAAAAACTGTTGCTTCGCCAGTTCGTTGGTAGCCTATCAGAGACGGCCTTTGAATGGTATTCGGAGCTCCCAAATGACTCCGTGAGAACATTCACAGAGATGGAACTGCTGTCCACACAGCGGTTCGCCAGCGCAAGCGAGCACACCCCAATCATGGCATTAATCAATGCCAGGGTAAAGTCGAGGGAAACCTGGGTCCAATATGCGATCCGGTGGAGGAACCTATGGTCTAAGTACGAATAGCGCATCGAAGAATCCCCCGCCATGGGCATGTTTATCGGGACCCTTGATCCTCAAACGACTGTGTCCCAGTTCATGACGTTCTTCAAACCAACGACCTTCCAGGCTCTGATCGATAAACTGTCCCAAATGGACCAGATGGGCCATGGGCCTTCCTCCTCAAGTAAAGACCCTCAAAACGCCAAGGGTAAAGGGAAAGCGGCCTTCGTCGGCAACGCTCAACAGCAACCGAGTGGCCCAAAATCAGCTGCTCGCCAAAACAACGCACATCCACGCCTATCCCTGAAAGAAAAGCTAGGATGCGCTTACTCGTTTCCCCACGATAAGACGATGAGACTATTTGAGTAGGCAATGCATAATAAAATCATCACATTGCCAGACCCACGGCGTCCACTGCAATCCGGCGACGTCAATAACCCGAACTACTGCTCCTATCACAGAATGGTGAGCCCCCCAATTGAGGATTTCTACGTCTTCAAGAACTGGGTCGAGGACCAGTATCAACAGGGGAAGTTCACGTTGTCGGAGAACTGGAGGGTTAACCCACCACAGAATCACACTCCTAAAAATGTGGATGCACCGGGGGCGTTATACTCGCTCGTGGAAGAAACTCCATGGGAAGTCGTTCTTTCAGCTATAACCAAAAGAATGCTAAAGGATCTATAGGCATGTCCGGCAGTTAGCTGGAAAAGCCCACTTGAACCTGAAATTATCGAAGGGATGTTGAAACCACGTCCCGTACAGAAGATTGTTGACAAAGGGAAAAATTCCCAAGTCAAGCCTTCAAAGTCTTCGAAGAAAAAGAAGAAGACCAAGAAGCCTGTGCAGCCTGCCGAGTATGATGACAAGTGCATGGACCTACAAAAGTTCATCGACGAACTGGAGGAATACAACCAGAAGGCGCATACACCGGTCACGCTCGAAGAGTTCCTCAAGCATATTCTTGAGAACGAAGATAGTGACAACGATGTGGAAAATGACTCATCAGAAGAAACTGAAGACTATGTAGCAAGTTACCACATGCTCTCCCATTCGTCGTTAAATGACGAAGAAACTCTCCCAGTGTCAGAAAACAACGCAGAGGAACTGGAGGCCGAATCGGTGCTAAAATCTCCGGAACTTCCAGAAGACCCGATCAATAGGCTGTTAAATGAAGCCTTTCGAAAAAGCAAAGCTGACCGAGAACACGAAACTGCAATATACGAAAAGGCTAAGCATCAGCGTCAGAATGAAGAAGCTGCGGCAAGGATGAGTCGTAAAGTACTCTAACCAAACCAATGCACACCTGCCAAGAGCAGGATCAAGACAGAGAAGCGGTTCGCCAAAGCCCTGTCAATGGGAATGAAGCTGCCACCTCTTGTAGGAAACACTCCCGGGGTCATATGCATCGACGGAGAGAATTCACATCCAAACTACTACCTATATCATCGGAGGGTTACCCACTCCACCGAAGAATGCAGTACCTTCAAGAAGTGGTGGTAAGGATATGTTGCTCATAAAAAACACTTCAAGAGAATGAAGCACGAAGCTCGTCGACGGCAAAAGAGTGCGACAGATGAACGTGAAATAACTACTGGCATCTGCCATATGGTTGGTACCAGTTCAGAAGGAGGAAAACCCCAAGTTCTTACTACCGAGAGTGATTCTGAGGACGAAATATCTCTCAGCCCTCTATTCAAAGACTCTACCTCCGAAAAAGAAGAGGAGGAGAAGAACTGCGAGAATATTCAGTTTTGTAACCGCACGCTGCCTGAAAAGAACCTCGGACCTACAAACAATGGTTCGAGCTAAAAAGACAAAAGAAAAGAAAAAATCCTTAAGGAAATTGCCCTCGACGATGGAGTTGTCAAAGAGTTCGCAGCAAGGGACCCTCCTAGGAAAAATAGAGTGGATTACAATGTCCTAGCACATCTGAGGAGAATACCCTCATAGTTGAGCATATTGGATGCTCTACTCTTGTCCAAAGAGGCACAAGAGTCTCTGATCAAGGTATTACAAGAGCCCGATCAGTTCCAAGCTTTCCTTGCAGAAGAGAAAATGAAGGACGAGTTGGCAGAGCTTCACACAGCTGATATTACATTCGGCGATGAAGATCTCCTCCTCGGTACATGCAAACATAACCGCCCGTTATACATCATCGGGTACTGCCACGTCAACAAGATAGGGAAAATCCTTGTCAACAACGGATCTTCCGTCAACCTTCTCAACATGAGAGTGCTGAAGGATATTTGCATGAACGTTCAGCACCTGACCTAAGACAAAATTACCATCTCTAGATTCGACTCACAGTCGTCATGGATGCTTGGGTCCGTAATACTGATGCTGCGCTACGGGTTGCTCGTCACTGACATCAAATTTCAGGTCATTAACGCTAGGACTTGCTATAACGCTTTCTCGGCAGGCCCTGGTTGCATGAGTACAACGTCATCCTGATTGATCTGTTTTTTAAAGAAGTGTTGTTTGTAAATAAAGTAACCGCAATCAGGACGGTGTCGCTGGTAGCTAGCCGTGATGAGTACGGGTCGTCCGCAGGGAAACATGAATCTTTTTCTTTCTTTAGACGAGTTGATGGAAGAAAGATGATTGGTTGTAGTTACGGATATACTACGAATGTAGAATTTATGAAGAAGGGGCTTGTAGGGTTCATCTGACTTAGTAGTAATGGATGACTAATTAAAAATGACTCTTTTTATCTTTTAATAGATTTAAAACTAGATCAATAGTGATGAATGTAGATTAGGGTTCTTTTGAAAGAAACTAGGGTTTTTACACCTAACCCTTGTCCATGCATTGATCTCTATTCATGTCTAGCCCCTAACAAAACAAATGTCAATCTAATCTCAAATCGTGGTCGAGACTATCAATAAATTGGTAGCGCGCCCGATAAGAATGTTAACATTTATTTTGCTAAAGTTTATAAACTTTAAAATGTATAAAAGGAGTTAAATAATTTTATCATCTATTGATCTACTCTAGCCTACGAACCCTAGTAAGGTAGGAGTTACTCACGCATGGTTGGAGAAGAAAGGATGAAGAATGAGATTATAATGTAAATGAAGAAACTAATGCAGAAATTAAATGCAGAAAGTAAATGCGAAGTAATTAAACTAATGATCTATCTTTATTAATCAACTTATCATTTACAAATCCTTTTTGAGAGTAGAATACAAAGAAGCCTATTTACTCTCGATTGTATCTCGTTGGGACGTAGATGTTGAGTTGATTGATCACGTCGATTCGTGGATCGTCTTGAATCTCTTGATCTTATCGGCGATCTATTCGATGATGATATTTCATATCAAGCTCTCGGTCCTTTATATAGTCACAAAGGCAGAAACCCTAGATGCTATGTGTGATGATTTGCTGTTGCGATCACACTGAAAAAATCACAGATCCAACGGCCATAAATGGGTCGTGGATCCGCCGCACATATGGCAGTTTGGCCGCGGTTAGGCGGCATAGTAGTAGAATCATGCTTTAAAAATTCATCTGCCGTTTGATGTTGATACGTGGAGATCATTGTGATGTCTGGATTCTTTAAATATTTCTCTGAGTCTCTGCTGTTTATGATTTTATGATTTGATTCAATTTTATCGGCGGATTTTATTTCCGACATCTTGGATCTCTCAATCTTCAGACCTGAGCTTATATCTGCACAGTATCTCAATTCATAGTATTAGTAATATTTGTTATTATTTTTGAGATATTATCCTAACTATTAGTATGATCCAATATTTTAAGAATATTGATTAGGAATATTTCATATGATATGCATATTTTAATTACGAAATTATTATATAAATATTATATGCATATATTTTCCCTCATAATGTTAATTATAATGTAGAAACATATGATCAAGAATATTTTATAGATAAACCCACATATGTTCTATATTTGCAATAAACACCTTTAAGCATTTAACAAAAGTAGGGAAAATGTTCCATCAAATGTGCAATATTTTCGACTAAACAAATACCCCCAAACTTAATTTTGATTGTCCCAAGCAAACTAGTTATTAAAGAGAAGAAGAAAAAAAAGAAAAAACCTAGCACACTTTCGTAGGAAACACGATTGCACTGAGCACGTGCAATAAGCCTTTAGACCTCTACATGTCCCTAGTAGGAGGAGTGTTGTCTCCTGAGGATTTTCAGCGGATTACACCCACAAAATCCCATAATAGAAGAAAGAAGATGCAAGTTATATACAAAGATAAGGAACATAAAAGAGAACGAACTTGAAAAGAAGCGTTCCAAACTATACCTGCTTTTCAGTTGCCATGAGCCCTATCTTAAAGGTCGTGAAAAGATGTCAGCAATCACATCATCCCTCAATAAAATATCGTCTTTAGTCTTCCTCCCTACCTTTCTTCCAAACATCGATCATATACCCCTACGTGTGTGTAAAAGACAATACACTTAGAGAATTCAATTCATGCTATCATACTCTTGTCCATTTTTCTTAGTACTTTTTTGTCGGTGAATATTTTAGATGGAATTGCTCACATTCTTCATGCGACCGTTAATGCTTCTTGAGGTACCAACCGACCGATTATCAAACGTGCTCACTCATTTAGGCGTAATTAGTAATTTGCTCGTCTTGCAACACCTAAGGCTTAGCAGTGGCTCCCAAACCAGTTAGTCTAAGGCACTAGGTGATAAAGCATTCTCGCTATATTTTTTTATGCTGCCTTAAGCAATTACAAAACCGGTGTTCATTTTTCTTCACCATTTTATTTTTTTATGTTTCACTTTTTTTCATTAATCTTCATACTAAGGCTTTTAGACAAGAGCATTTCAAGGTATCCTCTACTAACCCAAGTTTCAAGATGTGTGCAAATGCATATAGTAGGGTATCAACGTTCAAAAAGTTTGGACTCAAGAATAAGGACTATTTTTCAGACTTGATTCTATCCTCAAATTTGTGATTTCCTTCACCTTACTAACCCTTGGGACAACAGCCCATGACCATCTATTACCAGCTTCGTTATAAAACATCTAATTTTCTTGCTTTTCTTAAACTTTTCCTATCTTTCATATGTAATTTTTCACTTTCTAATATTTTATTATCAAAATTTTTTTGTGCTTTTATTTAGTATAATGTAAAAATTGATGCATGAATAAGCTCAAATCTCCCCCAAACCTATTTGCAGCAGTGTCCTCACTGTTAAGCTTAAAACCTGTAGACTTGGGAGGAAAATTTAGTAACGGGGAAGAGATTAATGACAGTGAAATCCTTCCCCAAACTTATTTTTGGTTCACAATTTTGTAAAAATTTGTTTTTCTTTCAAGAGCCAAAATATTTTTCTCCCCCCAAACTTGAGTAAAATAGTATTAAAATTTTAAAATTATAAGAGTGGGGTAAAGTTATTGGTCTATGCAAAGCTTTACAAAGTCCAAAAGTCAACACCAACTATTCGAATATTTTATCAATGTAACACAAAGGTTGGTGGAAGATTATAGATGTGAAGAAGTGGGGGAATAGGAGGCGGAATCGATCGGGTTTACGTCTCGGTTGGTAGAGACGAAACGGTGATGGTGCACTACTCGCATTCTCGTTCTTGATAGGAAGAAGGGATGGCGGATCGACTTCTTTGGGTGGTTGATTCATCATAACTCCCATGCCTTCTAGGAATGCGAGTTCTTCAGCAAAAATATCTTCAAAACTTCCATCAAAATTCCAAATGATAATCTCATCAGAAAGGAAGTTATGAAACTCGGATAGCTCGACTAAATCATTTGATAAGTCAAAGGGTTTGGACTTAGGTGTGGACTTGTCGACAGAAGGATCTTCACATGTATAATAAACAGTATGATTAAACCCTAACGCACTAGTGGCGTCGAGATCAGAATCGTGAAGCTCCTCAAATTCGCAACTGTTGGAAGCTATCTTTTCGACAGAACTAACATGAGCATAGGGTTTTGATGGTTGACTTCCTAGCTTATAGATGTTAAGCTCAATTGTCATCTTCTCAAAGGACAGGTTCATCGAACCGTTACGACAATTGATTATCGCGTTTGAAGTTTCTAGGAAAGGTCGACCTAGAATCACCAGAATTTAGTTCCGTGGGTTCGCTACAGGCTGTGTATCTTAACTATAAAGTCCACAGGGAATATAAATTCCACGACTTTGATTAACATGTCCTCTAGCTCACCCCGAGATTGGGTGATAGATCGATCGGCCATCTGGAGAGTGCAATGCGTAGGTTTCAACTCTCCTACGCCTAATTGCTCATAAACAGAATATGGAAGCAAATTAACACTAGCACCTAAATCGAATAGAGCACGATTGATATTTTTACCACAATAGTTATAGATATTGTAGGACAACTGAGGTCCTTACGTTTTGTGGGCACCAATTGGGTAAGAGAATTGCTCATATTACTCACTAAGAAAACCTTTTTAGGTACTTGAGTTTTCCTCTTCCTAGTGCACAATTCCTTTAAAATTTTTGCATAGGATGGAACTTGTTTGATAGCATCTAGGAGAGGGATATTTATGTTAACTTGCTTTAAAATGTCCACAATCTTCTCCATTTGGGGACTTGGTCTGTTGGCCCTCAACCTATGTGGAAAATGAGGTTTATCAATAAGGGTTGGGTCCAACTTTTGAGGAGAAGTTTGTGGGGATGGAATGGATCCCGGAATTGGATTTGGGATGGTTGTAGATGGTAATTCCTTCAAGCAACTGGGATGAGGGTTCGAACCTAGTGGGAAACGGAGAATAGGCTCGGAAGAAGATGGTGGACTAGACGAAGTAGGATTAAAAGTAGTAGTCGGGGTTTCATCTGATTCATCCTCAACAACTTGTTTATCAACATTGTTATTCAGCACTCTTCCCGATCTCAATGTAGTTACGGCACTCACATTATGATTTTGTAAGATGATATCCGCGCTTTGTGAGTGGCCAGGATTTGGTAGAGGTTGAGATAGAAGTTTCCCTTTCTCTCTCTCGCTCATCGCGACATTTAACTGTGCAAGTTGTGCTTCTATCGATTTTATGCTTTCACTGTGGGAAGTCACTAATGTTCGGATAGAAGACGTTAAATTAGCCATTGTTTGCATGGATTATTTAATGAACGTTTCTAAATTACGTTCGAGCGCAGAGGTTTTATCGATACCGGCCGTTGAAATATTATTATAAGGATCAAAGTTGTTGGCCGGGTTTTGAAAAGATTACGGTTGAAAGTGGTGCTGATTTTGTTGTGGTGGTTGCTGTTGCTGTAGGGGAGGCCTTTGATAGTTGCTTGGGAATTGGTTTTGATTTTGATTTTGGTTTTGGTTCCAAGCAAAATTAGGATGATTCCTCCATTGTATGTGGAAGAATAAGGATCGTTTCTAGGTCGTTGCTGAAAAGCAGCATTAGTTTGTTCTTGACCTTGAAACGGAGGATTTATAGGACATTATTCCGTTAAGTGTGATGGGTCAGAACAGCAACCACACACGGTTTTTTGGAGCGTAACCTGGTTTAGGGAGGCTGATGAGAATTTTTTTCCATGGCTTCGAGTTTCTTTTGCATCGCGGCCATTCGGCTTTCACTACAATGGAAACATCGAGGTGATGAATACCTGCCCTAGATGAAGTTGGTCTAACGCTTTCCTACTGTAAGGTTTGTTCGTCGAGATCTTCCAGGAATTGCCAAGTTTCGTCTTCGTCTTTTGACATGAAATGGCATTGACAGGTGGTTTCAAGCATCAGTTTCGTGGCAGGATTAACACCCTCATATATAATTCGGCAAAGTTGCCATCTATCAATTTCGTGATGAGAGCATTGTAGAAGAAGATCCTTAAATCGCTCAAAGCATTTACAGAATGGTTCATTGGGAAGTTGGGTAAACTGGTTAATCTCGCTTCGAACACGGGCGGTTTTGTGATTAGGATAAAATTTCTTAAGGAATGCTATAATGAATTCGTCCTATTTGGCGATAGAATATGTGGTAGTGCTATAAAGCCATTTTTCTGTTAGGACGTACAAAGTAAAAGGGAGAAGAAGTAAACGCATAGCATCCCCTGAAAGTTGAGTTGTGCCCATCATTGTGAACACGTTTTCGAATTTGGTGATAAAAACGTATGCGTCTTCGGATTCAAGCCCGTGAAATTTGGGCAACAAGTTGATGATGTGGGGTTTAATTTTGAAATTATCCCCATTGGCTGGTGGAAGAGACAGACAAGTAAGAAGGGGTCCACGCACAGGGTAGCATCTTTCTTGGAGAGAGATGCGCGGTGGATTCTGCGCACCTACGGGTGGTGGCAGGGTGGTATTGTGAAATACCGACAGAGATCCGTCCATTTCGGGAGATGTGTTGGGTGGAGGGGAAATAGAAGATGAAGAAGTACTGACTTTGGAGTCGATAGCAAAGACGCGGACAAGACGGGCATTAGAATCCCGTGTCCAGCCAATCATGCACTAAGTGGGTTTAGCGCACGTGGCAGCGTGTGTGAGAATGATTTAAAATGTTTGTTTTGAAAAAGTGCTGGACGTGAGGCTTGACTCAACAAATCACAAAATGTACAATCAACCTTAGAACTAAGGTCGTCTAGGTCAGGCACTAGACCGCTCCTAAACTTCTAAATGACAAGTCGCAGGATCAATTCTCTACCACCTCTTTATCGCTCTTGTGACCAAGTAAGTGCCAGATAAGTAGGAGGTATCCGCTATACGAATCACCGAAAATAGAGGGCCTAATTAAGTAACCACTTTCCTTAGTCACACTTTCCTAGACACCATAAGAGAGATGCGGATAAGCGATAGTGTCATGCCCCGCTTTCCGGTGTACGATAAGAGGACGCGACGAGGCCGCTACATATTTACTCAGAAATAAATACGCTAAGAGTAACTAAGCAATATAAAGTAAAGTACACAAGAGACAGGAATGTAAATGAACAACAACTTTATTTATTAAACATTCTTTTACAAGTACAACTGAAATGAAAGTACATGAATAGAAAGCGATGCCTAAACATTGGCACAACTGAAATGAAATAAATATATACAGGTGCCTACAGCTCTGGGTCAAATGGTATCTGCTCCAAGTCTTCAATGCTGGGCTCGATCTCCAATAAGTCCGAATTACCTGACAACATTCCAAAGATAGAAGAAAGGAGTGTCGTCAGCGAACAATCACTCGGTAAGTTCCAAAGGTGAGTAGAGATAGAATAGACAGAAAGAGAATATATCTTATAATGTTTGATTATATTGTTAACGTTGTTGTTTGTAGCTTGGTACAGAAAATACCAGTGTATACGAGAGGAGTCATACTATTCCGGAGACTAAGGTATACGGAGCACAAGGAACCGTTCAGCCATGGTACAACGGCAATGGATATTCAGGTTAGGTGTATTATGGTTACAGTCTCGTGCCACTTCTAACACCTTCCATACCAATCTACCCCTTATAAACCCCACGATGTCTTTGTATTGATTGTATTGTTTTGTTATGTAGATGGATGACTTGCCGAAACCAT
This sequence comes from Agapanthus africanus, assembly GCA_030015575.1. NCBI lineage: Eukaryota > Viridiplantae > Streptophyta > Magnoliopsida > Asparagales > Amaryllidaceae > Agapanthus > Agapanthus africanus. The sequence continues at coordinate 645,388,826 of CM057337.1, read as the reverse complement.
GATATCAGTAAATGGAATGGATATAAATGGAGAGTCATGTAGACGGAGTATATCCATGGTTCGGTTCAGTCAATATAGATTGAATAGACGGATTCATGAATTTATGTTGTATTGTAGTTTTATACTTGAATCATATTCAAGTCAGCTTTATTAGATTGAGACTCAGTCTGAGTTAGACACTTTGAAAAGAACTTGAAATCTTGAATTAGTTTATATGTTATCGGTAACTGCTGCACATGGACGACAGGATTTGTGTCTTTTTCCAAGATAATTACCGTGTTGATAACACCGTTTGTTAGATTGTCTATCTTAGATAGGCAAGCACCCATATTCTCCGACTCTCTGAGGCTCAAGAGAACTGGTCCCGCTTATGTTTACTAGGGTCCTTATTGTAATTTAGTATAACTTGAGGGGTTTTATGTAAAAATAGTTTTGGTATAATTTCAAAATACACCTTAAGTATTTAATTATCGTCTTTAGGTATTTCATAGATGTATATTTTATAAAATTGAAATTTCTAGTGAGTAAAACCTAATTTCATAATATAATGTATTTTATTGAAATATTGGAATTGTGTTGTATTTGGATGGTATTTTCATGAAATGGTGATTCTTTTGATTTAGAAAACTTGGAATATTTATATAATTAAAATAGATATTTTGATAATATATATATATATATTTAATAAAAATAAATTTTATTTATTTTCTTGTAGAAATCTCATTTTCTAAAGAAAAACGCATTAAAATTCCATCGAGATCGAATGCTCTTTTCGGAAGTCTGCATCTCGCTCTACTAGGCCCGAGAATGTGCGATAATCCTCACCATCCCGAATGGGGTCCTCAAAAGTGGGTTGTAGAGGCGTAATTGCAAGAAATTGTTTAATACACTATTTAAAGAAATGGTTTTATAAATTGATGGTATTTATTTGTAAAGTTGTGTTATCCCGTGAATATATTCCCAAAAACTTCATCATGTTATGTCAAAGATGTGTGTTGTGATGAGGTAGGTCATTATCTCGTGAGTTATCTAAAGGTAATATAAGTTTTATGTTGTTTTATGTCGAAAATAAAGTATGCGGAATTTTACCGTAAAAATACAATAAAAATTACATAAAAGAATATTTTAAGATGAAACTTGTTTTAAAGTGTTTGTTAGTGTTTATTAAACATTATGTGATAGTATGGAATTTTATTGATTAAGAAAGTAGAGTTTTTTAGAAAAAACAGAATCGGAAGTCGGATTAACTCCGCTTCCGTCGGGTTTTAGAAATAAAACTTTTTATAATATGAGAAGAGAGGGGAGAAGAGACTTACTGGTTTTAAGGGAAGGAGAGAGGTAGGAGAAGGTTTAGGGATCGTTGGGGCGTCGTTTCGTCACCGGAAACTCCTTAGAACGTCGCCGGAACTTCACCTTTCGCTAACTCCACTTGCATATTAAAGGGACTTGAGAATTTTGGAGAGTTTTGACAGGGAATTTCTGAGTGAGGAGGGATGGAATATGGTATGGTATTTATAGGGAAAATTAGGGTTTAGGGGGGGGGGTGAAAGAATGCATTAAAATTTGGAATTAAATGGGGTTTTATTGTTCTCTGGATGAATGGAGAGAAAATAAACAATGTGAGAGAAGTGGGGTAGCTGAAGAGGTGCAGGGGGTAAAAATTCAAGGCAGTACCTACAGGTACGACCGGCGGTACCGGGGATAATGGGAATTTCGCCGGCTATTTCCCGGTGGAATTGGCTTGGGATTTAGCCACGTGTCCTTGTCGTCTCATATACCATTGTGCACATATTTAAATATTATGTGACTCTTCATTCTACGTGTAGTGCACGTGCAAACCCTTGGGCTTCTAAAAGAAAGAAATTAAATAAAAAGATAATGTGGCTGGGGGATTCGATCACAGGGCTACGTTACAGCAGTGCAAGGCTTTACCAATGTGCTACAAGTACTTCTAAAATAAAACAAATACTTATAGTATACATGAGATTTGCAAATTCTCCAATTGTACATTATCTTTTAAACAATTTTCTGTACATTGAAATTGGAGTTATTAAAGATAGATTACCCAGGACTCTCATCTGTCCTAATTGAGCGCGACGGTCCTTAGAGACTTTATCTAGATATTTTTTAATTAATGTAGGGTGAAATTATGCTCGTTTTGTGATTTGTGGGGGCCTAGGAAGGGTGATGAAATCCCCACCTAATCTGAATTTGGGTTATTGCCCCTTAAAGTCCGGTTAATATATGCACAAACAAACCAATATCAAAATACGCAAAAGATTTTTGATCGGCGATATTTGCAAAGAATCCTGCAGAAAATAATAGATTATTGGATTTTAGAGGAGAAAGAAGAATCAGAGAAAGATACCTGAAAATTTTGGGGGCCTAAATCCACCAGAGAGCCGCGGTTCCGCCGCGTTTTGGTGTGCTCTTCTGCTGAAATTTCTTCTGTGCACCCTTATGCTCCTCTGGTATATATGGAAAGTCTCTGAATCTTTATCTTCTCGCTCCAGTTACTCCAGATTCTTTTACAAAACTCGCACACTAATCGTTAACTACATAAGATGCGGTTTTGGTTCCCGTTTATAATATGTTTACTGGATTTTATAAAAATTCAACCCGAATAAAAAGAAAAAAATTACAACCGTTTCCCCGGCAATGGCGCCATTTGATTGACTTGTTTTTTTAAAGAAGTGTTGTTTGTCAATAAAGTAACCGTAATCAGGACGGTGTCGCTAGTAGCTAGCCGTGATGAGTACGGGTCGTCTGCAAGGAAAAGCGATTTTTTTTCTTACTTTAGACGAGTTGGTGGAAGAAGGATGATTGGTTTTAGTTACGGATATACTACGGATGTAGAATTTATGAAGAAAATGCTTGTAGGGTTCATATGACTTACTAGTAATGGATGACTAATTAAAAATGACTCATTTTATTTTTTAATAGATTTAAAACTAGATTGATAATGTTGAATATAGATTAGGGTTCTTTTGGAAGAAACTAGGGTTTCCCCATCTAACCCCTGTCCTTGCATTGATCTCTATTCATGTCTAGCCCCTAACAAAACAAGTGTTAACCTAATATCAAATCGTAGTCAAGACTATCAATAAATTGGTAGCACACCCGATATGGATGTTAACATTTATTTTGCTAAAATTTATAAACTTTAAAATGTATAAAATGAGTTAAATGATTTTATCATCCATTGATCTACCTTAGCCTATGAACCCTAGCAAGTTAGGAATTACTCACGCATGGTTGGAGAAGAAAGGATGAAGAATGAGAATATAATATAAATGCAGAAAGTAATGCAGAAATTAAATGCAGAAAGTAAATGCAGAAAGTAAATGCGAAGTAATTAAACTAATGATCTGCTTTTATTAATCAACTTATCATTTACAAATCCTTTTTGAGACTAGAATACAAAGAAGCCTATTTGCTTTCGATCGTATCTCGTTGGGACGTTGATGTTGAGTTGATTGATCATGTCGATTCGTTGATCGTCTTGGATCTCTTTATCTTGTCGGTGATCTATTTGGTGATGATCTTTCATATGAAGCTTTCGGTCCTTTATATAGTCACAAAGGAAGAAACCCTAGATCTTATGTGTGATGATTTGCTGTTGCGATCACACTGAAAAAATCACAGATCCAACGACCACAAATGGGCCGCGGATCCGCCGCACATATGGCAGTTTGGCCACGGTTGGGCGGCATAATAGTAGGATCATGCTTTGAAAATTCATCTGCCGTTTGATGTTGACATTTGGAGATCATTGTGATGTCTGGATTCTTTAAATATTTCTCCGAGTCTCTGCTGTTTATGATTTTATAATTTTATTCAACTTTATCAGCATATTTTATTCCCGACATCTCGGATCTCTCGATCTTCAGACCTAAGCTCATATCTGCGCAATATCTCAATTCATAGTATTAGTAGTATTTGTTATTATTTTTGAGATATTATCCTAACCATCAGTATCATCCAATATTTTAAGAATATTGATTAGGATTATTTGATATGATATGCATATATTAATTACTAAAATATTATATGCATATATTTTCCCTCATAATGTTAATTATAATGTAGAAACATATGATAAAGAATATTTTACCGATAAACCCACATATGTTCTATACTTGCAATAAACATCTTTAAGCATTTAACAAAAGTAGGGAAAATATTCCATCAAATGTGCAATATTTTAGACTAAACACATCCTTTCTACACAACATCAGTGTATGAAGTTTTACAATGATGGTTTGGAATGCACTGTCATATGGGAGCTAAATCCGTTCTCCGTAAACGAGGTCTGGAAATATGAAGACGCAAAGTACTTTCTACCAGACTTCGAAGATACAAAAAGGTGTCATAAGCCGGAGGATAAACAGAAGTCCGTCGCCACTATCTCGATCTTTAGAAGAGATTTCGAGGAAGATGAAGAAATAGACTACTCGGGGCAACCCCAGAAAGAAAACGACAGGTCCGGATCATCTACCCCTATTCTGGTCTTTAGCAGCGATACTGAGGACGAGGCCAATGCAGTGTTCTCCATCCACCCGTCAGTGCAAACCCTCGCCGGAGCTGATCAGAGTCTGAAAATCACAATATCTCTTCTTTGGCATTATAAGGAACATGATGCGCTTGATACATACAGCATCCAAGAACTACAAACTTTCTACATCCCTCCCAGGTGAAGAGGTGAAAAGGAGATCCTCTTCTACCAATCTACGGATACCAGAGTAGAGAAAGAAGTCTGGCACGGTACCGATTTTGCACTCGACAGACTTCAACCAATCTGTCTGCCATGATACTACGCGGAGGGATTAAAAAAGTTGTTAAAGTGCCAAGGTGTACCCCTCATACAAACTGTTCGACAAGCCCAATTCTACAAAAAGATTTGGGATATCCCTAGAACCCAGCGAAAGAGGCCCAACGGGAAGATGAAGACAACTGGGCTCGGATACATTCGGTCCAAGAAATGGGAGCAGTTCCACAGCTGCCGCATCATAAATAGCTCCAGAGAAGAGGAAAATGCTCTTCCAAATGGTCGTGACGTTGAAACAGAGCAAAATCCCGCTCTAAGAACGTTAAGTCCGTCGCTCGAAGAACAAATAGACAAGCTAATAAAAGAAGCCTGTCAAAAGAGCCGAGACAATCACAACCGTGAAATGGCCATTTATGAAAAGGTCAGGACACAGCGCTACAACACCCTTTATCTCCAGCCCGCTGTATGTCCTCGTGAAAGGGGAAAATCCCGAAATAAAGGCAAAAACAGGGCAAAGAACACAAACAACGAAGCGGATCCAAGAGGCCGTGCAATCAAGAAAAGGTCGATTGGAACCCGTCCTTTATAAAGAAGATGGATCAGGATTACTCTTTCCCCCAAGACAAAACAAGGAAAATATTCAAGCTTGTCATGAAGCATCAAATGATGACGCTTCTGGAGTCTCGGCACCCTGAAAAAATAAATGAGGTCCCTCATCCAGATTATTGCTCCTACCACCGAGCAATAGGTCATCCCCTTGAAGACTGCTTCATCTTCAAATACTGGGTAAAAGACCAATATTAACAAGGCAGGTTCGCTTTATCCGATAGCTGGAGGGTAACCCCGCCGCAAAAGTTTGAGCTAAAGAGGATCTATACTATGATGATGTGACCAGCTCAACATCAAGAATGGAAATGAACTCATACTTGCCACATGATAGCACTCTTAAAGGAGGGAGGGCACGAGACTATGGATGACCTCCGCATGTGCTTCGCAAATGAAGACTAGGACGAGGTGATCACCGAGTTTCCACCGGTACCAAAAGAGCTGGAAGAAGGGATATATACTACGGCGGACAACCTAAGGAAAATTGACTTAGGGACAGAAAATAATCCGAGGCCGACATTCGTCAGTGAGCTACTATCTGAAAAATAGGTAGCCACAATAAAAGACGTGCTCATGCAATATAAAGACTGCTTCGAATGAAAATACTCCGAGATGCCAGGTCTAGATCCAAAAGTGGCGGTACACAAACTGGCCATATCGCCGAACATAAAGCCAGTCAAACAGGCGCCGAGAAGGATGTGACTCGAACTTGAGATGAATATCAACGCTTAAGTCAAGAAACTAATCGACCCCGGTTTCATCCAAGAAGTTCAATATCCTGACTGGATCGCTAACATCGTTCCAGTGATGAAAAAAATGGGACGGTGCGCATCTATATGGACTTTCGGGACCTCAACAAAGCTTGCCCGGAGGATGACTTCCCAGTACCTGTTACTGAGCTGATGATCGATAACATGTCTATCCATGAGGTCTTCTCCTTCATGGTTGGATCTTCAGGATACAATCAAATAAAAATGCATCCTGAAGATAAAAAATATACTGCCTTCCGGACTCCCAGGGGCATATTTTTGTATAAGATGATGCCCTTCGGTTTGAAGAACGCTGGCGCTACCTATCAGTGGGCCATGACAAAGATCTTCGATGACCTCATCCATGAGATCGTCGAGTGCTACATCGACGACCTTGTGGTTAAAAGCAGATCTCATGAGGAACATTGGGAACATCTAAAAATAGTGTTCTGACGTCTTCAGAAGTATAATCTGAAGATGAATCCTCTAAAATGCGTGTTTGGAGTCTCCTCAGGCAAATTTCTAGGATTCATCATACGGCACCGGGGTATCGAAATCAATCCCTCAAAGATCAAGGCGATTATGGAAATGCCCATACCAAGAACTCTCAAACAATTTCGATCTTTTCAAGGAAAGCTCGCTTATATCCGGCGGTTCATAGCCAACCTCTCGGAAAATACCGTCTCTACAGTCATCTGATGAAGAAGGGGACCCCGTTTGTCTAGGATCGAAAGTGCCAAAATGCACTAGACAAAATCAATCAGTACCTACAAAATCCGCCGGTATTGGCCACTCCGGTTAAGGGAAAACACATTATCCTATATACGACGGCCCTTGAGGGTTCTCTAGGCGTACTATGGGCACAAGAGAACGATCAAGGAAAGGAGAGAGCTCTATACTATTTGAGTCAAGTTCTCCTGGGGACAGAAAACAACTACTCCCCCATTGAAAAGCATTGCCTGGCACTGATATTCGCAATAACGAAGCTCAGACATTACACTTTGGCACATGAGGTCCATCTCATATCAAAGGTGGATCCTCTCAAATATCTGATGTCAAGGGCCATATTAATAGGAAGGCTTGCCAAATGGGCCTTCCTCCTGATGGAATTCTCGATAACGTATCGACCCCTCAAAGCAGTGAAAGGCCATGCCATTGCTGACTTTCTCGCGGAGCATCCGATACCAGCCGACTCCCTCTTAAATTGTGAGTTGCCAGATGAACAGGCGTTCGACACAATCGAAGGAAAGAAGGAAGAAAATGATTCCCAATGTGAACTCTACTTTGATGGAGCATCTTCCATGAAGCGGCGAAAGCAAAATACCCCCATAATCGAAGCTGGGGTGGGCCTTATCTTCGTGACTCCGCAAGGAGGGATATTGCATTACGCCCTCTCCTTAACAGAGCCAAGGACTAATAATGAAGCTGAATATGAAGCTTTGATAGCAAGTCTTGAGATCGTTGTCGACATGGGAATCAAAGACCTCCTCATATATGGAGACTCCTAGCTGATCATTAGCCAAGTAAATGGCGATTATCGGACGAGCAAGCTAGAGCTGATAAAGTATGGTGAAAGAGTGCAGCAATTGCTGACACAAATCCCCTCCTACATTCTGGAGAGTATACTGAGTGCAAAAAACAGTAAGGCGGATGCATTAGCCAAATTGGCTAAGGAACTGGCCGATGAAGACCTCGATGACGTAAAGATCATTGTGCAAAGCCCCAGGATCATCGCGCCAACAAAAATATCTTCGGGAGACTTAACAAAGCCATCCGGAGGAAAAGAAATGACCGAACAAGTAGCCCTTCAAATAGAGGACGAAGAAAAGGTCAAGGATTGGAGGGAAGTCTTCATAGACTACTTCAAATCCCAACGAATGCCCAAAAATTCCTCGTTTAGACATCAGGTCATGAAATGAGCTCTGTCCTTTGCCTTCGTCAATGATACTCTATATAAGAGATCTTTCGACTGTCTGTGGCTAAGATGCCTGGGACCAAAAGAAGTGAAGAGAGTCGTTCAAGAAATTCACGATGGACTCTGCGATTCTCACCAAGCTGGGCCAAAGATGAAGCCGAAGATAAAAAGAATGGGTTACTATTGGCCCACAATGATTCAGGACTGCCTCGAATATGCGAAGCAGTGTCACTCGTGCCAAATCCACGGGGACTTCATCCACCAACATCCAATACCGCTACACCCAACAGTGGCTAGTCGGCCGTTCGAAATGTGGGGAACCAATATAATTGGCCCCATTGAACCAGCATTGTTCAAAGGATATCGGTTCATACTGGCAACGACCGACTACTTTTCTAAGTGGGCAGAAGCAGTACCTCTAAGGGAGGTGAAGACGGAGAGTATTCTCCATTTCTTCAGGACACATGTCATCTATCAGTTGGGCACTTCGCGACGAATTATCTCGGATAATAGGCCAGCTTATAGAAGCCATAAAATCAGCCGTTTCGCACAACAACATAAAATAGATTGGAGATACTCTTCAGTTTAAAATTCTCAGGCCAACGGTCTAGCTGAAGCTTTCAATAAAACCTTGACAAAGATTATAAAGAAAACGGTGTCCAGAAACAAGAGAGACTTGCACGAAATGTTGCATGAAGCTCTCTAGGCGTACCGAACAATGTTCAAAACAGCGACGAATACAACACCATACATGTTGGTATTCGGCACGGAAGCAGTGCTTCCCCTGGAAATAGAACTTCCCTCTCTATGAGAGCGGTTCGATACGAGCTGACAGATGAAGAAAATGCCTATCTTCGACTTGAGGAGCTCGATGCCCTCGACCAAACTCGCCTTATAGCACAACAAAATCTAGAGGCTTATAAGGTAAGGATGACACGGTCATACGAAAGACTGACCAGGACGAGAACATTCCGCCAAGGCGAACTCGTGCTAGTTGTCAAAAGACCAATGAACCACAATCATGCAAAACGGGGGAAATTTGAGCCGAACTATGAAGGGACGTACATCATAGACAAAGTCTACCAAGGTGGAGCCTACCTGCTCATGGATATGCATGGTGAAAGACCCTTCCGGCCAATAAACGGCCGATTCCTCAAAAAATACTACGTTTGATGAGTCACGGCTTAGGTCTATGATAGATGACGACGCTCGTTGTTCATATCAGAGTTTTGCATTATTATATCGCCCATTCTTAATCGTATTACATATAAATAGGTGCTTTTGATCCATGTATGCTAAATAGTTGCAGGTTACAGGTTCTCAGATCGTTACAGTAAAATTCATGAAAAGTCGCTACAAATGTGAGACTATGATCAATAATAGATAAATCCGTATGATGCCGCCTACCAGTTCAAGGAACAAAAGAAAATCATTAGACAGTTCAATGCACAAAGCACAAGGGCAGCACAAGATTCAAGACTTCAACGCGAAGCTCAAGGAAAAATTCCACATCATTCTGCACTGTTGGAAATCTGGAAAAAAATAGAAGAGATTCTGAGGAACCAAGTGAAGAAAACAGAAGATAAAAGCAACATGAAACAACCCTGAAAGATTGAGACCAAGAACCCACCAAATGGCCGCGGAACCGCGGCCAAACAGGCCTTTCTGCCGTGGTTCCGCGGTCGTATGGTGCACGTGTCGGTGCATGTGTCGGTGGGTGTCGGTGCTTTGACCCGGTTTTCTTAGGGTAGTTTGGTAAATTCATGTATGGATCAGAATGTAACCTAGGGTTTTTCCCTATCTATATATAGGAGGGTTCAAAGCCAAATTAGGCATACCTCTCTTTAGTTTTTACTCTTTTTAATTTCTAGATTTAAATTCCACTGTAAATGCGTTGTTGAGAGGATATCAATAAAGTAAGTTTTCATTTTATCTTGCATTTTTTATCTGCAATTTATTACCTGCAATTTTTTTATCTGTTCTTTTATTTTCTGCAATTAGGATTATCAATAAAAATACAAACAAAAAAAACTTTGTTTTCTTTTTTATAATGAGTGAGTAATTCATCACTTGTTAGGGTAGGAGAGGGAAGGTTTGAGAGAAGGAAATCTCTCTCACTCCTTTCTTTACCCAAATAATTTTAAAATACGGACTCCCTTTAAATCAACCATAATCCGCTCACTACGGCACCCTATCCTACATGATAGTGGTGATTCTCTAGTTAGACCGGTTGTTGTTGAATTAACCGAAGGTTAGGGCTAAGAGCCAATAACAGACGGATAAGGACCAAAAGGAAAAAACTAAGTTTCTTCCTAGTCGTGCTAATTCCCGTTGTTGACTATTACCCTAACACCTATATTCTTAATTAGGACATTGAAAGAAGTGAGAAGAATCTCTATTTCGAACTAACCTAATCCTAACCCTAACAAGCCTTTATATCAATTTATTCTCATTCTCAGATTTTAAAACAAAACCTACCAAAGATAGGACTTAACTCGTTAGAATATAAAGAAAAGGACACCATTTCCCTGTGGATTAACTCGTACTCAACCGGCTAGCTACCAAGCGACACCGTATTGATTGCGGTATTCTTAAATTTAAAACACATACAAAATCTCTAACAATCAAATGGCGTCGTTGCCGGGGAAACGGTAGTTTATTTCTTTTTGCAATTTCGGGTTAATTAAATAAAAAAACATAAAAAAACATAAAAGAAATCATCTTGTTATTTTTGATTGGTTTTTGTGCGAATTGTGCAGGAAAGGAAGACGGACTGATTCAGATCTGGAGCAAGCTCAGTGAACAAATCCAGAAACAGAGGATCTGAACAGACAGAGGAGAACAAAATCAGCACACAGAAAATTTTTAGAGATCTAAATCTACTGAGCCGCCGCGGAAACGCGGCAGATTCAAGCAGTTGACCGCGGAATCGCGGTCAACCTGTGACGTCAGCATTCCATCTTCTCTATGAGTATCTTTCCTCTTCCCTCCTATCCTCTGAAATCCACTGAAATAATTTTCTTGCAGGTATTCTTTGCGCAGCAATCTTTCTCCCTCTCCAATAAATCATTTTATGCAGGATTCTTTGCGCCGCAAATAAAAAGAAAATTTTTTGGCAAGTGTTTTAGATTTTGTGTGTTACTGCTTTGCATATTTAATACGGAATCTAAGAGGCTCTAACACCAATTAAGATTGGGTGGGGATTTCATTACCCTTTCTAAGACCCCAGAAATCACTAAAAGCATATGCATCATCCTTGAGTTAATTAAAAAATATCTAAACTCAGCCAATTAAGGACTGTCGCGCTCATTAGGACAAAAGAAGGTGTAACAACCCTAATTTTCCTATATAAATTTTTTCACATATTTTTTCAAAAATCCATAAAAGGGTATTTTAGCCTGAGCACAAGATATAAGTAATTATTTTGCTTTTTAATTTCAAGTTAAAAGAATGTAATAACTCCATTTTTAGTGTACAAAAATTTACTTTAAAATTAATGTATACTTGGGGTATTTACATTTTCTGTGATTACTTTAAGTAATTAAATAGCTCCATAATTACAAGAAAGAGCTTGTAGCTTATTAGTAATATCTTGCACTGCTGAACCAAGCCACCGGAGTTCAAATCCCCTGCCCCACATTATTTTTAATATTATTTTGTTTTAAATTTTATAGAAGCCCAACAGTCCATACACAATAACTCCCAAATTTCCCACTACACCCACTAACCTAAATACACCAGAGGCCCCACCTGACGGCCCCCCATCTCCTGCCACCCTGACTCGGCCCGACTCGGCCGAGTCGGCCGGCGGACCAGCCGACTCGGGCCGGCGCCGCCGGCCGGACTCGGCCGGACGGTCGAGTCACCAACTACAATATTGTGTCTTTTCCTCTACCCTACCTCCCCGCACACTCCAATTTATGAGATCGGTTCCAGAGACACATTTATACCCTATTTAATCCATTTTTAATGACTTTTCACACATTTTTTTACAATTTTTAATTAAAAACCCTACACCTAACCTAACCCTAGCCTAACCCTATAAATACACCCCTACCCACTACCCTCTCACCCCAAAATTCTGAGCCCACTCTCTCAAAATTCCAAGAATCGTGTGTACTTTGAAAACGAGCGAAAGACGAAGCTCCAGCGAACTTCTGGCGATCGTTTTAGGAACTACCGGCGACGACACAACACATCGGCGATTCCCCTACTTCCATTTCACTCTCTTGTGTGACCTAAAACCCGTAAGTCCCATTTTCTATCTATCTTTTCTATGTAAAAATACGGATTTACAAAATCCGTAGGAATCGGAACAAATCCGATTTCCGGTTCGGTTTCATCATAAAACTCCACTTCTCGTTAACACAATTATGCTTAAACTCTTTCATGTTGACCATTAAACACTAATCAACCAAATTGATCAAGTTTCATTTCATAAAATGATGGCTATTTCAATTTATCGTATTTTTTTCACTTAAATACCACATTATTTCAATTCTACATTTAACCCCATTAAACTTGATATACCTTTAAAGTAGATCACGAGGTAACGACCTACCTCCTCACACACTCATATACAACCTAACGCGATACCGTCGAGAACCTAGAATACGAGAAAACAAACATTTTCATTTAAATACCTTTTACTAAATAAAACCATTTCTAAAAGATTTAGTATTGATACATCTTTATAAATAAATACCACTTATTATGAAAATAGGATAAGGTTGTAGGCATCAGTCGTTTATCTAAACCTGACTTTGTGGTGTCTAGGCTAGACAAGTGAGAAAGGTAACTTTAAAAGGCCCGTCTCACGGTGATTCGTGAGCGGATCCCTCCTTTCTTCACTTGTACTTACCTGGCCATAATTGGCGGTAAAGAGGCGATTTGAAGTATTTCACAACTTATCGCTTTGGACCAGTTAGGAGCAGTCTAGTTGACTTAGGAGACCCTAGAACATAGAATACGGAAAACGACACTTTTTCATTTAAATACCATAATTAATAAAACCGTTTTTCTTAATGATTAGTATTTATACAAATCTTTGCAAAGCGCCGCTACAACCCATTTGGGGAACTCGTTCGGGATGGTGCGGATTATCGCACATCCTCGGGCTTAGTAGTGCGAGATTCAGACATCCGCAAGGAGCATTCGGTCTCGAAACATTTAAAATACGATATCTTAAGAAAAACGAGATTTCTAGAATATTATAAATATATACAAAAATTATTTTCATATAAATATATGTATATATAACAAAAACATACCTATTTTTGAAGTATTATAAATATTCCACTTTTTTTACAATATCACAAGAATCAATTTTACACTAAAATACCATGAATTCCATACAATACCAATATTACAAATAAACACATTTTATTATGGAAATAGGATATTTTCACTAGAAATATCACAATATAAAATCTACATTTATTACAACTCTAAAGACGAATAATAAATACTTAGGGTGTATTTTGAAAAGTATATAAAAGTATTTTTACATAAAACCCCCTCAAGTTCTATAAATTACCCTAAGGACCCTAGTAAACATAAGTTTAAGCGGGACCAATCTCTTGAGTCTCAGGGAACCAGAGAAGTCGGTGCTTGCCTATCTAAACTAGACAAATTAATAAAAACAATCAGGACTTCAATTTACTTTGCTGATTGTCTGACTCAATTTGAGACTCAGTATAATTTGACTTGAATATGATTCAAATACAATCTACAATCTTCAATATTACAATTTAACATGAATCCATGAATCCAATTATCAATCTATACAACATGACTGAACCGAACCATGGATATACATTTCATTTAAATGGTTCTCCAGTTATTCCATTTACATGATTCTACGGTTACATCCGTTTACTGATATCATGGTTTCGGTCAGTCAATCAATTATACAATCAATACAATTTACAAAACAAACAATACAATCAAAACACTACGGGGTTTAAGGGGTAGATTGGTACGGAAGGTGTTAAAAGTGGCACGAGACGGTAAGATTAATACACCTAACTTATATTCCGTTGCTATTGTACCGTGGCTTAACGGTTTCTTGTACATTCCGTTTGCCCTGGTCTCTAGCATATAGAGACCCCTCTCGTATACACCGATATCCTTCTGTACCTAGATACAAACAATAGCGTTAACACGACATTACAAGAATATAATACAATTTTAAAAGATACCTTCTTATTCTGTCTATTCTACTTTCCTCTTATCTTTGGGACTTAACGAGCGACCTGTTCGCTGACGACATTCAATTTCTTTCTTCTTTGAATGTCGCCAGGTGATTTGGACCCGTCAGAGATCGAGCTAACTGCAGAAGATTTGGATCAGTACAGTGAAGACCCTGAGCTCTAGTCATTGTACACTTCCATTCAGTACTTTTCATTTCTGTTATGCCATTGTTTAGGCATCGCTTTTATTTCAGTTGTATTTCCTTTTCATGCATTGTACAAAAGAATGTTAATAAATAAAGTTGCTGTTCAGTTTATATATTGTTGGAGTTAGTGCCCTCAGAGTCAATTATTGGATCACAGGCACGTGATTGCAATGATTGAGGGAGGACCTATCCCGGTAGGACAGTCTTACTCGAGATGATAGTATGCTATCTGGTTTATCTTTATCATCGTGTACTGCTTTAGGTGACCTGACATGTCGCTATTACACGTTGATAGAGCCCCTAGGATTCTTGCTTGACTGCCAGCAGTATGATGGCGATCATATACGTGGGAGCTGGTGGTCTATAAGCGCATCCTTAAAAGGTCCCTAGTCGTAGGAGTTTCGAGACAGGGCATCGATACTCCGTTAGTAGACTAGTGTATACAGTCGAGACCCCGACGAGGGGCGGTGGCCGGTCTCAAAGCCACTGGTGTCAGTTGGTTCACCTAAGATGTATACAGGTGCTCATTGGGTTATGAGTACACCGGACAGGACTCGCCGGGAACCTGCTAGTTGGTCTTATACCAGATGTCAGATAGCAGTTCCCTGGTGACATGTGTACAGGTTAGTTCATCGACCTGAGATCGTCATTTGTCTCGTGTGAGTTCCCACTATGCTTTGATTACTACCCTACCACGGCTCAAAGGAGTCGTGCAAACAGGTTTTAGTTGGGTACAGTCCCGAGCCACATGGAGGCAGTGAGCGGATCTGCAGGGGTTCGTCTCTCCCGGTATTGGGGGTGAGGTCGCGCTGTGTCTAGGAGAGCCATTACGCAAAGCCCTCGGCCGAGGCAGGAGATTTACTGGTAGGTATTCCAGTAGTATCTCAGGGCGTTCTGGGCTACGCTCCGACACGACTTGTACCGCTTTTGGGGGTCTGACTTTTACCAACCCCCTAGGCCCGCCATGCGATACTCATAGACGAACGGACCGGACTGTACGGATATTGTCACTGACAGGCTCTGTTGGGTGTCGGGGTGAGCTTCCTCATCGACGTCCCTTTTGGTCAATAGCTGGTGGCCCGTCACGTATTGGCTTATACCTCTGACGTGCCAGTGGTTAAATCCACAGCCATAGTATTGACGAGTCTTTAGAGTCCACCACAGTTACAGTTACTCAAGTTTCGGGCGAAACACTGTAGAGGCCGTATGGAGATATGGCAGGGTTCGATCAGATACGTGCGGTATTGCACGGATCGTGATCGGACAGTTTTTACTAGCCGGCTTTGGCTTAAGCCGGATTCTAGTATTTGATAGTGTAGTTTTGTCTCTTTGCATTTGTGTTCAGTGGGAATACAAATGCGGGCATGTATTTGCAGCAGTGGGGTTTTCCTGTAATTTATTACGGGATCAGTTTTCTGAAGTTGCCAGTTTGCATTCCGTTCCGTCCGGTTTTCCTTCATTCCTTCTCGGTCGGACTTTCTTAGTGGAGGGTGTTAATTGCAAGTTCGCAATTAACATTTTGTGGAGGGTTTTCTTGCAAGTTTGCATTATGATGAGACTTGTTTCATCATGAGATGCCTTTCTAGTCTATTCTTTTCTTTTCATTTGATGGTTTGAAGAAAAGAAATGAGAGTGACCATTTTTCTTTATTGGTTTTTCCATTTTTTTTTTGATATCCTTGGAGAATTCTTTTTCTCTCTCCAATCTCATTCTAGAGAGAGGTGGCCGGCCATTCTTGTGAGGGAGAGATGAGAGGATCATTTTTCTAGTGGTGGAAATATATCATCTCATTCTTGCTTGCTTCAAAAATTACCCTTCTCCAAAGTTCTTTCTTGTTTCCTCCACATCATGGCAACCTCAAAACCCCAAGAGACAAGTTCACTACACTATTTCTATAGCAAGCCTTGGACGCGTCGGCTAGCCAACTTCGCGCCCGAGTTGCCTCGGTCAAGAGGCGGGAGCCCGTAAAAGATTCCGGCTACGTGGTGCCCTTTCCGACGAGCGAGGAGGTGACGGAGATTCCGCGGGAGATCGGAGTGGAGACGAAGACCGAAGGACACGGATCGCTCGGTATACTTCTCACCCCATCTCTAGATTGCTAGCATTAGGTTAATGGTTTCGATCCGGGTTTTCATTGTCCGCGGTAGCGCCGTTTTGCAAAGTTCGCAAAATTTTGATTCCGCATTTTGGCCTCGAGTACGAGGCCGGGGCGCTGCCGTGGCGCAACATGGTATCAAAGCCACGCCATTAACCTTACCTAGCTTGTTCTAATGTGTTTTTCAGTTCCGATCGACCGAAATTCCAAAAACCGTATTTTTCCTTGACATCAGTTTCTGTCGAATTTTTTTTGAGTCTAAAAATTTTTCAGGTGGTCTCAGAATTATGTGCAGGGAGATCTAAGACTACTGCAAAAATTTGATACAGTGATCGTTTCTTTCGACCGCGGAAGGGCGGCGTAAACCCCTCATGTGCCGCGCTTCCGCCGCGGGAACAGGAGATCACTTCATCATTTTTTTTCAGTGGGCTTGTGGGCTTAAAATATGGGTTTTGGGATATTAAAATTGGGCCCAGGTTTTCTGTGAATGCTACAGTTTTGATTGGGGCCCACTTGTTAATTTTTGGTCAATCGGAAAATTTTAAACACATTATTTCACAGTATTTACATTATATCTGCGACCGTGAATGTCACTCGATCGGTAAATCCGGTCTAACTGCTATAGCCCGGTTAGACGGATTTGCGAACGTGACTTTCACGTTGATGTTCTATGTTTATGCTGTGATGTTGCGGATCGGTCGTGGGGGATAGCCTGGATGCAATGCTAGTACAGTTTTGTTGTATTATGTACATTTGTTATTGCGGGGCGAGCGTCCGACATGTGGACTGCCGTCACTGCCTGTTTGTATTATTATTTTGGGGCACGACCTGGTTGCGGTCGATGTACCCGGTGTATGTATATTTTACTTTCTGTACTAGGATTACCCCGCGGAGGGGTGCACGGATAGCCGGGTTCTGGAGGGCAACGGGCCCGCATCTCAGGGCATTGAGACGGAGGGGCTTCAGTCCAGGATTGGCGGGCTATTCGCCGCACTCGTAGGGGGTACAGGTTGACCCAGGAGGGGTGCCCAAGTTACCGGATTCCGTGAAGTGCTGGGTGGTCCATTCACGGTGCTGAAGGGGGCTGCCTCGCTTCAGGTTTTGGCGGGTGACTTGCCGCGCCCGTAGGGGTCTAGGATTTCCATTGCACAGGCTATCCACACGACCAGGGGAACGTCGGGTTTCAGCAGCGGCTCTGTGAAACCCGGGGTTTCCAGATATCTGTATTGTTCTCTGATGCTGTACATTTCTGTGATGTTGCACTTTTATTCACGCCTTGAGCGAAATACTATATATTGGTATATATATTAGTAGACGTTGTATATGTTTTACATCCGCGCTAGTCCAGTCCCCGCTCTGCCGTTAGTTAGCTAACCTAACGGGTGATGACGGGACCCAGTGGCGAATACGGATGGCATATACGTACGTCAGTATATTTTCGTTCTTTGTGGTGTGATCATTTGATGGGACTGCATTGATTCGGATCAATGCAAGATAAACAAACCTAATCTGATGTTGTTGGAACACTTTTTCAAAAAAAAGCTGTTATTGCAAGGACGTTCACTTTTGTTTTGCATCGTGGTATTCATTTGGAATATCCTGCTCCTCAGTCGACGAGGCAAGGGCCGAGATCCCTTCACCGGGAGTGACCCCTTGGACAAAAGTTTGCGTCAGGGCATTAACTTCACTATAGCCGATTACTTTTGCTTTGCATCGTGGTATTCAGTTGGAATATCCTGCACCTCATTCTACGGGGAAAGAGCCGAGATCCCTTCACCGGGAGTGACCTCTTTAGCAAAGGCTTTCGTCACTATATTTTTATGAAAACTATGCAGTTCCGTCAACGATATCAAGTTCATTACGTTAAAGGTTTTTCGCCAAAAACCATCCGTAGCCCTCCGTCATTTCCTACAGGTATTATTTGGTATTCGTGCTGCGTTTGTTGACCTAGTCAAGACGTAGTGTTCGGTAGCTAAGTGGTACTTGTTTGTTGCATAAGTGGGATTGGTTAGGACAGTCGTGCGGCCTTGTTGACCTAGTCAAGGGCACGTACGGGTGGGTTTAATGCAATCCAGAATAATGACGGGTTGAACTTGACTGGCGGTTTATGGTTTGTTGACCTAGTCAAGGTCATAAACCGCTTGGGGTAAAAATCACATCGGGAGTTTCAAAAGAACTGAAACTTGCCAGGTATGCGCATACCTTCTGGAGTGTGGTGACGTGAGTGGATTCCGTCACGTTATCATGCGATGATAGTTGGATCCCGATTCCCACTGATGAGTTGGTTTACTCCTCGGGTGATCCCGACTAATTCTTCTTTCAGGTTTGGAGAAGAATTTGAGATACAGTGGGAGGTTTCCTGATTAGATAAATTGGTAACCATTCTGATCTAGGTTAGAGTGCACGCTGAGTGTTTCTTTTCTCTCTCTCTGGCAGCGACCATTGACCCGACCCTGGACTATGACTCAGTGACCAAGTTGACCGAACCTTCTTAACACTGGCTTTTGGATTGTCAGAGTTGCAGACCTCATTGCCACTCCTACTTTTACCCTTTTCTCCAGGACACCCCGTATTACTACAAACGTCCACTTCCATTGGACAAAACCATCGTATGGTTATATACGAACTCGAAGGACTTCGAGGATGGTTTCTGGTTCTGGAGAAAACGAATAGGATTATTCAGTTGTCTTTTCTTTTCACCTTCTCTCAGGTTGCGAGTACTCCTTGGTTTAGGAGTAGTACACCTATTACGCAAATTGGATAGTCTTCTTCCAAACCTTAGGCTGGTGCCGAACAGTGGGGAATGAAGAAAACCAATTAGCATAACGATGGTGTGCAGAAGGTATTAAGTTAAGACAAAGCAAGGGATTGGTAGGAGGGCAAAGTAAGTTGCGACTGCTATTCACGACCAAACCAAGTATTTCTTCGCCAATCCTAAATCACCTTTGTATTTCTCCAGGACACCCCGTATCACTACGAAGATCCCATTTTATTGGATAATCCATCGTATGGTTATATACGAACTCGAAAGGAACTTGTTCCAGTTCGGGGATGGATTCTGGTTCAGGAGAGATAGGAATAAAGTACATTCAGGTGTCTTTTATCTTCACCTTCTCTCGCGTTGCGAGTGCTCCTAGGATTAGGACAGTACACCCTTTATGCTTTTTGGATAGTCTTCTTCCAAACCATAGGCTGGTGCCGAACGGTAGGGAAGGAAGAAAACCATTTGGCTTAAAGGGGTGTACAGAAGGTAATGACTAAAGACATATAAAGGGATTTGGAAAGGTGGCAAAGAATTATACGGTTATAGTTGTGAATCTGGATAATGGAAGAGGCATTACTAGGAATACCAGGATTCCCCAAAGAAACATTTCAATGTTTCAGTTTCACTGTGTAATGTTAAAAGAAAACTGATTTCCCGATTAGACACTTACTCCAGGGTATGTATTTACCAGGTATGATTCTCACATCTGTATGGTTTTACAGATGATGAGTGGGAGTAAATTATTGGGAATTGGGTGATCATCCTCATTATATCGGGATTCGTTGTAATCGGTGATATTTGAGGAGATCACCTGGGCTGTTTGCCGGTCGGCAAATATTTGGTTTTGAATATCCGCTGTTGTGCACCAATTTCAAATTGATATATCTGTACGTCTATTTTCATAGAGTGAGATATACCTTTTGATATTATGTCGATGACATTTACCTATATCAGTGGATGGTTAGGTAAGGAGCATCAAACAGCGGTGTAATTCTTCTTAACCATAAGTACAGTTTTCAACCTACGACACACAGTGAAAGAGTTGTTAGACTCAGCGGACTTATACAGAGTATTGTATGTTGTCCAGTGTCCATTAGGACAGAGGGGTTGGTCCTCATACTATATTCTGTTTACTTTTAACTTCTCTAGTTCTTAGACATGTGTTTCGTAGAAACACAGGGTCTAAGTCTTGAGGAGTTATAGGTATTTGAATAGAGTAGAGTACCAGGTGTAGCAAGTATCGGGATTCTTCAAAGTGATCGAAGATGTGGATACTTGTGTATGGTATTCAGTTGATAGTAATGATAAAGAGAAATTGCTTCTCTTTCAGGTTACTCATAATTGGAAGCATTCCTAAGTTGAGTAACGCTGATCGGCCTCCTTCCATTTAGTTGACATGCACTGGAGACAGCTGCATGATTTGAATCTGGTTCAATTAAATCAGTGCCTCTGGTTCTATATTGGATATAGAACAGTTCATATCTTAACGATGTTAAGGTACGGGGAGTTGTCCGGCTTATGCTTAAAACCAGACACTGGACAACTCAAGGCACGTTTCTGTAATGGCTGTTTGTGGGTTGACCCAGGCTATGACGAGGGTTGACTTTCTACCATCTGGCAGATCAATAGAAATATTGTTCTAGACTCGCCACAGTTTTATTAAAAATGGATTTTTTCAAAAACAGCAGTGGGAGTATGGTAGAACTGGAAGTGATTCCAGAACCGCAAACGATTACTGAAGATTTAATAAGGAACCTAAAGATTCGATCTGATTTGACATTCCATTGGCCACTCCGCAGATAAGGTGGGTAACTTCAGGCACCCGAGAGGTACTCCGGTAGCCTCAAGGACGGTGACAGGAAAGTTCTTGTTTACCCACACTTGCCATTGTTGTTGTTCCAGGCTGCGAGACCCGGCAGGAGGATGAGTATAGCGTCGTTCTAAACTAGCTTTAGAAGTGTACGTGTATATGACTCTGCCAGAGGGTTGTCGTAGTCAGTGGGAGCAGCGGAAGCATTGGTGGACAGGTGGCTTATGTCTATTTATAGACTAAAGCAGATGTAGCGGAGATAGATCATCTATTTCTGATGTGACAGTCATAGGTTTGACGTCATCAGAATAGGGGATGGATCTGTTGAGAAGGTAGTGGGAAGTGATATTCCTATACTACGATCGGTTATACTTTGGTCGTCACACGGTAGTTTCTCCACAAGGGACTTGGATATTATATCAGACATACTGGTTACTAGATCTATGGTTTTAGATCTAGATTTGGGTGGTTTCCTAATCTGGGTAACTTGACAGCATTCTATGAGTGTTTAGAATGGACGACTCCTGGCATGGTAGTGTACATGCAGGTAAGGGAGTCACCCTCTCTAAAGGTGTCTTATAGACTAAAGGGGAGAGGGATACGCATGATTGACAGATCACTTGCTTAGGCAATTGAGTCAATCATGAGATGTCAAGTACCACACCAGATGTTGTTCTTGCAGTAGGTGCAATAAGTTGATATTAATCCAATCCTGGAAAAACAGTCGGAAGCAGTCTCAGAACATAAGTGAATGTTCTAGTGATATGATAACGGCTGCCTCCTTTAGGAGACGGTTATCACTCCGGGCTTCCAAGGTGATATGGACGACAAGCAGGTTGTCAGAGTTATAGATTTTCCTTCTGACGAGGGGCAGTATTTTGGACAGGTGGTCCAAGGCAATACTGAGGGAGGCATGGCGCAGGATACTGATTAAGTTCAGTTGTTGATACAGTCTAAGAAGTTTGGATTTGGAGTTCATTTATGAGCTAGGTCCCATCAGACACCCAGACATTCTAAGACAGGTATTGCTCATTTCGGGAGATGGCTTTCTCCGCGAACTTGAGATATAGAGAGACACAGAAAGAAACATCACAGCGGATCCACTCACTGAGGCTATTCCTCGAACGCAATAGTTTCGCAAACGGGTTTTGTGAGACTAACTAGTAGAGGAGTTGGGTGTTCGGTATCACACGGGCTGTGAGTATGCGGCATCGCAATAATTAGCCTTGAGTGCAAGTGGGAGATTGTTGGAGTTAGTGCCCTCAGAGTCAATTATTGGATCACAGGCACGTGATTGCAATGATTGAGGGAGGACCTATCCCGGTAGGACAGTCTTACTCGAGATGATAGTATGCTATCTGGTTTATCTTTATCATCGTGTACTGCTTTAGGTGACCTGACATGTCGCTATTACACGTTGATAGAGCCCCTAGGATTCTTGCTTGACTGCCAGCAGTATGATGGCGATCATATACGTGGGAGCTGGTGGTCTATAAGCGCATCCTTAAAAGGTCCCTAGTCGTAGGAGTTTCGAGACAGGGCATCGATACTCCGTTAGTAGACTAGTGTATACAGTCGAGACCCCGACGAGGGGCGGTGGCCGGTCTCACAAGCCACTGGTGTCAGTTGGTTCACCTAAGATGTATACAGGTGCTCATTGGGTTATGAGTACACCGGACAGGACTCGCCGGGAACCTGCTAGTTGGTCTTATACCAGATGTCAGATAGCAGTTCCCTGGTGACATGTGTACAGGTTAGTTCATCGACCTGAGATCGTCATTTGTCTCGTGTGAGTTCCCACTGTGCTTTGATTACTACCCTACCACGGCTCAAAGGAGTCGTGCAAACAGGTTTTAGTTGGGTACAGTCCCGAGCCACATGGAGGCAGTGAGCGGATCTGCAGGGGTTCGTCTCTCCCGGTATTGGGGGTGAGGTCGCGCTGTGTCTAGGAGAGCCATTACGCAAAGCCCTCGGCCGAGGCAGGAGATTTACTGGTAGGTATTCCAGTAGTATCTCAGGGCGTTCTGGGCTACGCTCCGACACGACTTGTACCGCTTTTGGGGGTCTGACTTTTACCAACCCCCTAGGCCCGCCATGCGATACTCATAGACGAACGGACCGGACTGTACGGATATTGTCACTGACAGGCTCTGTTGGGTGTCGGGGTGAGCTTCCTCATCGACGTCCCTTTTGGTCAATAGCTGGTGGCCCGTCACGTATTGGCTTATACCTCTGACGTGCCAGTGGTTAAATCCACAGCCATAGTATTGACGAGTCTTTAGAGTCCACCACAGTTACAGTTACTCAAGTTTCGGGCGAAACGCTGTAGAGGCCGTATGGAGATATGGCAGGGTTCGATCAGATACGTGCGGTATTGCACGGATCGTGATCGGACAGTTTTTACTAGCCGGCTTTGGCTTAAGCCGGATTCTAGTATTTGATAGTGTAGTTTTGTCTCTTTGCATTTGTGTTCAGTGGGAATACAAATGCGGGCATGTATTTGCAGCAGTGGGGTTTTCCTGTAATTTATTACGGGATCGGTTTTCTGAAGTTGCCAGTTTGCATTCCGTTCCGTCCGGTTTTCCTTCATTCCTTCTCGGTCGGACTTTCTTAGTGGAGGGTGTTAATTGCAAGTTCGCAATTAACATTTTGTGGAGGGTTTTCTTGCAAGTTTGCATTATATTCTTGCTTGCTTCAAAAATTACCCTTCTCCAAAGTTCTTTCTTGTTTCCTCCACATCATGGCAACCTCAAAACCCCAAGAGACAAGTTCACTACACTATTTCTATAGCAAGCCTTGGACGCGTCGGCTAGCCAACTTCGCGCCCGAGTTGCCTCGGTCAAGAGGCGGGAGCCCGTAAAAGATTCCGGCTACGTGGTGCCCTTTCCGACGAGCGAGGAGGTGACGGAGATTCCGCGGGAGATCGGAGTGGAGACGAAGACCGAAGGACACGGATCGCTCGGTATACTTCTCACCCCATCTCTAGATTGCTAGCATTAGGTTAATGGTTTCGATCCGGGTTTTCATTGTCCGCGGTAGCGCCGTTTTGCAAAGTTCGCAAAATTTTGATTCCGCATTTTGGCCTCGAGTACGAGGCCGGGGCGCTGCCGTGGCGCAACATATATCTTGTCTCTTGTGTATTTACTTTTATATTGCTTAGTTACGTTTAGCGTATTTACTTCTGAGTAAGTACGTAGCGGACCAGTCCCGTCCTCTTCGCCGTATACCGGGAAGCGGAGCGTGACAGAAGGTTGTGGGCATTCAGTCGTTTATCTAAACCTGACTTTGTGGTGCCTAGTCTAGACAAGTGAGAAAGATAACTTTAAAAGGCCCGTCTCACGGTGATTCGTGAGCGGAACCCTCCTTTCTTCATTTGTGCTTACCTGGCCACAATTGACGGTGAAGAGGTGATTTGAGGGATATCTCACAACTTGTCGCTTTGGAACAGTTAAGAGCAGTCTAGTTGACTTAGGAGACCCTAGCTCTAGGTTTGATTGTGCATGTTTAAACTGTGGTTGTTTGAAAAGTGTGCTGTAGTTCCGTACAAATTTTTGCAAAACTCCTTATGAAAAAAAATACAAAACAAAATTTTTTTTACAAAAACTTGCCCTTTTGTCGCTAGAATCCCATTGCACCCACCTTTCATCCTCACATTTCCCCATTGACATTTTCTTACCCTCACATTCTATGTTTTGACTACACTAAAACTCGTTTAGTGTATGTCTTATTGGACTCGGGACACTAACGCCCGCTTAGTCCGTGTTTCATTAGTCGCTATCGACTACGCGATCGACTCCGTCGTCGAAACTCCCTCCACTTCTTTTTCATCCTTACCTTTGCCGGCCAACTCCAACGTTGACCGGAATTCTGTCCATTCACCTTCATCTTCACATTCAACATCTTTTAAAGAGATGTCAGGATTCAATCCTAACAACCCTTTACCTACCTCGGGACTGATTCCACCTCAACTGGGTGCGAATAACCCGCAACAACCTCCTGTTGAAGCGCCACAGTGAATTGCGCTCCAGGATCGTTTATCCTACCCGCTCCGCACTTCCTACCTGTCATTCACTAACGCCGGCAAATAGGGATAATTTCGAAATTAAGTCCCACTTCATCAATATGTTACCCAAAT
This sequence comes from Agapanthus africanus, assembly GCA_030015575.1. Taxonomy (NCBI): domain Eukaryota; kingdom Viridiplantae; phylum Streptophyta; class Magnoliopsida; order Asparagales; family Amaryllidaceae; genus Agapanthus; species Agapanthus africanus. Next base: position 645,363,587 of record CM057337.1, on the reverse strand, counting down.
TTTACGGGCTGGAATCCGAAGATGCATATATCTTCATTAACAAAGTCCAGAATGTTTGTGCAATGATGAAGACCACCCAACTGTCCGACGATGCTATACGGCTACGAATCATTCCTTTCACTTTGTGTGACCTAGCTGAAAAGTGGCTGTATAGCACCGCATCACATTCTATAAACAGTTGGGAAGAGTTTGTTAAAGTATTTCTTAAAAAGTTTTACCCACATCACAAGACCGCGAGATTACGTAATGAAATTAACCAATTTTCCCAGCTTCCTTCCAAACCTTTTTGGAAGTGTTTCGAACGATTCAAAAACCTTCTTGTTCAGTGCGCTCATCACGGTATTGAGAGATGGCAACTTTGCCAGACCTTATACGAAGGACTGAACCCAGCAACTAAGCAGTTGCTGGAGACCATTTGTCAAGGACACTTCCTAACCAAATCTGACGAGAAAGTTTTGGCAATTTCTCGACGATCTTGCTGAACAAACGCTTCAGTGGGAGAGCACTAGACCGACCACTTTGTCCACCTCATCTACTTCCTCCGGTCCGTCTAGGTCAGGCGTTCATCAACTTGATATGTCAATTGCAATGAAAGCCGAAATGGCAGTAATTACACGAAAACTAGAAGCAATTGAGAGCAAATTCTCATCGCGTTATCCTGCCCCTGCTTTACCCCCTTGCACTATATGCGCTTGTTGTTTGGATCCATCCCATTTCACCGAAGAGTGTCCTTACAACCCACCTGCTCAAGGAAAGGATCAAATCAATGCTACCTTTCAGCAAAGACAACGAAATGATCCATACTCTTCAACTTACAATCCTGATTGGAGGAACCACCCCAATTTTGCTTGGAATCAAAATCAACAACAATTCCAAGGTAACACCAATTTTCAGAGGCCTCCTCCTCAACAACAAGCTCCTCAACAAACTCAATATCAGCAACCTTTCCAACCCCAACCTTACCAAAATCAAATGAATAATTTTGCACCAAACAACTCTTTTCCGCAAAATAATTTTGTTCCACCAAATAACGATAAGCTTCCTCGTTAGAACGAAGTCTGGAGGCATTTTTAAAACAATCAACTCAATCCTCAGCCAACATCCAGTCTTCCATTCAGTCTTTGGTACAACACACTGCGTCACATGGGCAAAGCATCAAAACCATTGAAGCCCAGATTGCACAACTGAATGCAGCTTTAAGCGAGCGAGAGAAAGGGAAGCTTCCATCTCAACCACTCCCAAATCCTGGTCACCCACAAAATGCACATGTTGCTCTTGAACAACAAAACTATAATGTGAGTGTCATGACTACATTGAGATCTGGAAGGATGTTGCACAACAATGTTGGCACTGATGATGACACCCCAGCCGCCGCTTCTTCTTCTTCTGCTTCTTCTTCAGAGCCTGTTCTCCATTCTTCACAAGGCTATACTTCTTCTGCTGCTTCGAATGGACCCACATCTCACTACACGAAAACACCAACACTGGGATCTGTTCCAACTCCACAATCTCCTCCATAAGCATTGGACTCAACCAATTTTCAAAATGTTCCATTTCCAAACTGGTTGATATCCAATAAACAAAATCCACAAATGGAGAAGATTGTGGAGTTATTTAAACAGGTTAGCATTAACATTCCCCTCTTGGATGCAATCCAACAAGTCCCTTCTTATGCAAAGATCTTGAAGGACTTGTGCACCAAGAAGAGGAAATCACAGGTACCAAAGAAAGTGTTCTTAGCTAGTGCCGTGAGCGATGCTCTTACCCAACCTTTACCCCAAAAACGAAAGGACCCTGGCTGTCCTACGATTTCAATAACTATTGGAGATAAGAACATCAACCGCGCACTTTTTGATCTTGGTGCCAGTGTTAACCTACTTCCCTATTCGGAATATGAGCAACTAGGTATTGGAGAGCTGAAACCTACACATTGTACTCTCTAAATGGCTGACCGATCAATCACCTATCCTAGGGATGAGTTAAAGGATGTGTTGATCAAAGTAAGGTACTTCATATTCCCCATCGATTTCATTGTTTTGGACACACAGCCTGTGGCTAACCCCCGGAATCAAATTCCGGTGATACTCGGTTGTCCATTCCTTGCAACTTCTAATACGGTGATCAATTGTTGAAATGGTTCAATGAACCTATCTTTTGGAAACATGACGATTGAACTCAACATTTTTAAGTTGGGGAATCAGCCCTCCGAACCTAATGCTAATATACTTGATGTTTACTCGATCCAAGAGATCACCCAGGAGGACTGTGAGCTCGAGAAATTTCTATTCGATCACAGCAATTTTGACGTCACTAGTGCTTCCTCCTTGAATCTGATACCGCTTCACGCCCGATAATGATTACGATGTTTCACTTTCTCGAACGATCTTGAACAATCACCACCCAAATTTGAATCCTTTGAATTTTCGGATGAGTTGGCTGAACCATTCGACTCGGTTGCTTACACTCGTTTTGAACCTCTGTTGGAATCCTTTGAGTTTGAGACGATTTCACCAATTTTACCTTCAATTATTTCGCCTCCAACACTCGAACTCAAGCTATTGCCATCTCACCTTAAATACGCTTACTTAGGTGAGAATGAGACCCTCCCTGTTATCATCTCAGCTTCTCTAGCCCCAGAGCAAGAGAAAGCCCTTTTAATGGTCTTGCAAAGCAATCGGCAAGCTTTTGGCTGGACTATGGCGGACATCAAGGAGATTAGTCCCCTAATAGTTGAACATCATATTCATATGATGGATGATGCCAAGCCAATAATGAATCCACAGAGACGACTCAACCCAGTCATGAAGGAGGCTGTTAAAAAGGAGATCGTAAAATGTCTTGATAGTGGTATCATTTACCCTATCTCTGATAGCCAGTGGGTTAGCCCCATTCACGTTGTCCCAAAAAAATCGGGCATAACGGTCATAACTAATGAGGCGAATGAGTTAATACCTACTCGCATCCAAACTGGGTGGCGAGTATGCATCGATTATAGAAAACTCAACGCCGCGACACGGAAAGACCACTTTCCATTACCTTTCATTGACTAAATGCTAGAACGATTGGCTGGGTATGAATACTATTACTTTTTGGATGGCTACTCTGGCTATAATCAAATTCCCATCGCCGAAAAAGACCAAGACAAGACCACATTCACTTGTCCTTTCAGCACGTTTGCATATCGTCGCATGCCCTTTGGGTTATGCAATGTGCCCGCTACTTTCCAGCGGTGTATGATGGGAATTTTTTCAGACATGGTGGAAAAATTCTTGGAGATCTTCATGGATGATTTCTCCATTTTCGGCGACTCCTTTGATGAGTGTTTGCTACATCTAGACGCAGTCCTTACCCGGTGTAAGGATAAGAACCTTACTTTAAATTGGGAGAAGTGCCACTTCATGGGACGAGAAGGTATTGTCTTAGCACATATCATCTTGCAAAATGGCATTGAGGTAGATAAAGCGAAAATTGAAGTCATTTCCAATCTCCTTCCTCCCAAATGCGTCCGAGACATTCGAGCCTTCCTTGGCCATGCCGGTTTCTATAGACGATTCATCAAGGATTTTAGCAAGATTGCTAGACCCTTGACTTTTTTGTTGGCCAAGGACACCATATTTGATTTTGACTTGAGTTGTATGAAGGCGTTCGAGTCATTGAAAAACTCACTTACTTCTGCTCCCATTCTTTCGTCTCCCGACTGGACGCATCCATTTGAAATTATGTGCGATGCATCTGATTTTTCCATTGGTGTTGTCCTTGGACAGCACATAGAGAAGATGCCGCATGTAATTTATTACGCTAGCCGAACCTTGAACGAGACCCAATTAAATTACACAACAACCGAGAAGGAATTCTTAGCTGTTGTATTTGCATTAGAAAAGTTCAGGCCATATTTAATCGGCTCTCCAATCATCGTATACATTGACCATTCAGCTCTTCGCCATCTTTTTACGAAGAAGGACGCTAAATCTCGGCTGATACGTTGGATCCTCTTACTAAAAGAGTTTAACCTTGTCATCAAAGACAAAAGAGGATGCGAAAACGTAGTCGCCGACCATCTTTCACGCCTCCCTTCTTCGCCGACGCTTCAATTTCCTATAAAAGACGTTTTTCCAGATGAGTAGCTCTTGACTGTATCATGCGAACCTTGGTTTGCAGATATTGTGAATTATTTGGCCACCGGACTTATACCAAATGAATGGTCGAATCAGGATAAACTCCGATTCCTATCCCAGGTAAAAGATTTTTACTGGGATGAACCTTATCTATTCAAATATTGTCCCGACCAAATTATTTGTCGGTGTGTCCCCGATAATGAATTTAAGAGCGTGCTGTCATTCTGCCACGATCAAGCGTGTGGCGGGCATTTTGGCCCTAAAAAGACAGCCGAAAAGATCTTGCAGTGTGGCTTCTACTGGCCACAACTTTTTAAAGATGCACATGATTACTGCAAGACATGCTCCCGGTGCCAACACTTGGGCCGGATATCTAGGAGAAACGAAATGCCGCTCCAACCAATATTGGTTGTGGAAATTTTTGATGTTTGGGGGATTGATTTTATGGGACCGTTTCCCAATTCTTTTGGAAACTTGTATATTCTCCTCGCTGTTGATTATGTTTCTAAGTGGGTCGAGGCTGTGCCCAGCCGGACTAATGACAACAAGGTTGTCGTTAGATTCCTCAAAGAAAACATTTTCTCGCGGTTTGGGCACCCCCGCGCAATCATCAGCGATAATGGAACTCATTTCTGTAATAGGACTTTCGAGTCCTTAATGCGGAAATATTCCATTAATCATAAGCTATCAACGCCCTATCATTCCCAAACTCTTGGGCAAGCCGAAATTTCAAATCGGCAAATTAAACAGATTTTGGAGAAAACAGTTTCCAAAAACCGTAAAGATTGGTCATTAAAACTTACTGATGCCCTTTGGGCATTTCGAACTGCCTATAAGACCAATCTTGGCATGTCTCCTTATAGGCTTGTTTATGAAAAGGCTTGCCACCTTCCAGTTGAAATAGAGTATCGTGCATTTTGGGCGATAAAAGAGTTGAATCTATCTCTCGGAGATGCGGACAGCCATAGAAAGTTACGGTTAAATGAATTAAACGAGCTTCGGGATGAAGCTTACGAGAACGCTGTTGTTGTCAAAAACCGAAAGAAGGTATTTCACGATAAACACTTTATGCGCAAAACATTCAAACCTGGTCAACAGGTTTTACTTTACGACATCCGGCTACATTTCCATCCCGACAAGCTTAGATCTCGATGGACAGGGCCATTTTTTGTACGTACCGTATATCCGCACGGTGCGGTCGACTTAGAGAATCCGGAAGACGGTTCACTATTTAAAACGAATGGACATAAACTTAAACCGTTCCTCACTGCGGACCCTTCGGAGGAGCTCCTGCTGTTGCAGGAGCCGATTTACATTGACTGATCTTCCTCCATCTACCCCCAAATTTCGGTTATCCAGCCATAAACGGTGGAAACACTATTTCAAATAAGTTTGGGGGTATGTCACACTTATAATTATATCAAAAAATAATAAAAATAAAAAAATTCCAAATTTTTCGGGGTATTTTTATAAATTTTCAGTTTTAATAAATAATAAATAAAAAAATTAAAATTCAAAAAAAATTTACTTACAAATAAATTCCTCTTTTTAAGAGGTCCTTTTTTCAAATAACCATAGCACCCCCTATAAATAGAACCTGACCCCTCTACGGCTTTTACCAAACCCTAATTATTCCTCTCTAAAAACCCTAGCCGCCGCAGCAGACAGAGCAGGGAGATCTCGCCAGAGAGCCGAGCAACCACCGCCGAAGGAGCCTTCTTGCCGCGCAACCGCCATGCCTTTGCCTCTTCTCCCTCTGAAAACTTCAGAGGAGGTTTGCATTCTCTGATCCTCTCTGTTAAAATTTATAGAAATATCTGCACTCTCTGTAATGGCACCAACTCTGCAGTTTGAAAGAGATTTCTCACAAATCTTTGCACACACGATTTATGGTAGTTACTTCGGTGATGAGATCCGAAGGCGTGGGTGGAACTTTTTACTTTTTAACCATCCAAATTCCTTCGCGCTTTCGGATCTTGTCACCCGTTTTTATGAGTGCATGGAGGATGGTTACCTCTCACAACACGGTTACATTAGGTTAATGTGGGGGGATAGGGAAATAATAATCGATAGGGACTTCATCCATGAAGTCACCTTAATACCTAGACTACCTATTCATGACCAACCCCTCCAATTCGATGACTACCTACCCTTGATGGGTAATGATTGTTCGAGGGAGCCACGAAAAAGCATCCAGGCTAAAACCCTTTTTGCGAACGTCTTGACTGTGTGCCGTTGGGCACAAAATAATATTTTTGGTAGTTCGCACAACACGACATTTTTCACACCATCTCTTCATATAGTGCACACTTTGATGACAAGAGGGCTGCCAACTATCCATGCTTTATGTTGGTGACACAACTGTGTCGTCATTTCCTCCCTGTTGAGAAATTCGAATTTTATATGCATGGAGGGATCCCTATTAGACCTCTTCTTGAGGGCGTATCCACGTCTTACACACGCTTACATGATGTATGGTCGCGCACCGAGCCGGCCGAGGATGTGCCCGCCAAGACACCCAGCTCCAGCTCGACCGCGAGCGATGAAAAGCTTACCCCCGCCGCGCAAGCGCGCTTAATGCGACGAACCAATAGAGGGGTAGAAAGGTTGATAGGAATGGTGACCAACCTTGGTCAGCGAGTGACGAGTTTGGAGCAGGGTATAACCACTCTGCTGGCAAGAGAGGAACGTTCCCGATCACGATCGAGAGGACGGCGAGGCTATGAGCAGTGAGGATACTGCTTTCGATAAGTTTGGGGGTGGAGGTAGATTGTAAATAGTTATCTTTGCATTGCATCTGCATATTTTTATTTTTGTACATATTTGTTTTTTTTCTTTCTTTGCATATTTAATTCCGCATTGCATCTTTATAAAAATAAAAAAAACTAAATATATATATATATAAATAAAAAAAATATAAAAATAAAATCAAATAAAAATTGAAAAATTTTAAAAATTATAAAAATTGAAAAGTTCAATTTTGGCCATATTTGACTTAAGTTCAACATGACGGTTGAATAGTAGGGAAAAACTAGATCTTAAACTTAGTAAATTAAAACCCTAAAAATAACCTTTCCTAAAATTTAACTGTAGAAAATATATGTCCTTATAGTTTATTTAGAAATAGGAAAATTTTGAGTTCAGTTCTTGGGCTAAGTCAAAATAAGGGAAGAGTATTGAAATTTTTATTTGAAATGTAAGTCTGAAAAATAATTCTGAACCTTAAGTCTAAATTCTGAAAATATATACCCTACAACTTGCACGTACACGCACCTTGAAACTTGGGATAGTAGAGCATACCTTGAAATGCTCTTCTCTACAAACCTTAGTATGAAGGAAAATAAAATAAAAGTATAAATGGTGAATAAAGAGACATAAAAAAAAGAACACTGGTTTTGTAATTGCTTAAGGCAGCATAAATAAAAAATATAGCGAGGGTGCTTTATCACCTAGTGCCTTAGACCAACTGGTTTGGGAGTCACTGCTAAGCCTTAGGTATTACAAGACGAGAAATTACACCTAAATGCACAAGCACATTTTATAATCGGTCGTTAGTACCTCAAGAAGTATTAATGGTCGCATGAAGAATGTGTGAGCAATTTTTATCACCAACTAAAAAGTACTTTGGACGACGGACAAGAGTATGATAACTTGAATTGAATTTCCAAGTGTATGGGTGATAATTACACACATGTAGGGGTATATAATTGGGGTTTGGATGAGAGATAGGAATGAAATATAGGCCTTATATATTCAGTAAAGATGATAAAAATTCCTGAGTTGAGATTGCACCTTAGAAGGAAAATTCAAAAGATACTGAAAGCTTAAAAAATTTGCAAAACATATACGATCTTAAGTTAAATGAAGAGGGAGTGTGAAAAATACGGGTTGATGATTTCTAAGTTAACGATAATAGAATTTCTTGCTAGAATACTGAATTGAAGAATGAGAGTCAACAGGACAAATTGATCGGATTTTGTGGGTAGTATCCGCTGAAAACCCTCAGAAGACAACACTTCTCCTACTAGGGACACCTAGAGGTTTAACGGCTTGTTGCACAAGCTCAGTGCAATCGCATTCCCTGCGAAAGTGAGGTTAGGATTTTTCGAGAATAAAATTGGCTTTGCTCGGGACGAGCAAAAGATAAGTTCGGGGGTATTTGTTCATATCAGAATTTTGCATTATTATATCACCCATTGTTAATCATATTACATATAAATAGGTGCTTTTGATCCATGTCTGCTAAATAGTTGCAGGTTACAGGTTCTCAGATCGTTATAGTGAAATTCATGAAAAGTCGCTACAAATGTGAGACTACGACCAATAATAGATAAATCCGTATAATACCGCCTACCAGTTCAAGGAACAAAAGAAAATCATTAGACAGTTCAAAGCACAAAGCACAAGGGCAGCACAAGATTCAAGACTTCAACGCGAAACTCAAGGCAAAAGTCCACATCATTCTGCACTATTGGAAATCTGGAAGAAAATAGAAGAGATTCCGAGGAACCAAGTGAAGAAAACAGAAGATAAAAGCAACATGAAGCAATCCTGAAAGATTGAGACCAAGAACCCACCAAATGGCCGCGGAACCGCGACCAAACAGGCCTTTCTTCCACGGTTCTGCGGCCGTATGGTGCACGTATCGGTTGGTGTCGGTGCTTTGACCCGGTTTCTTAGGGTAGTTTGGTAAATTCATGTATGGATCAGAATGTAATCTAGGGTTTTTTCCTATCTATAAATAGGAGGGTTCAAAGCCAAATTAGGCATGCCTCTCTTTAGTTTTTACTCTTTTTAATTTCTTGATTTAAATTCCATTGTAAACGCGTTGTTGAGAGGACATCAATAAAGTAAGTTTTCATTTTATCTTGCATTTTTTATTTGCAATTTATTACCTGCAATTTTTTTATCTGTTCTTTGATTATCTGCAATTAGGATTATCAATAAAAATACAAACAAAAAACTTTGTTTTCTTTTTTATAATGAGTGAGTAATTCATCACTTTTTAGGGTAGGAGAGGGAAGGTTTGAGAGAAAGAAATCTCTCTCACTCCTTTCTTTGCCCAAATAATTTTAAAATATGGGCTCCCTTTAAATCAACCATAATCCGCTCACTACGGCACCCTATCCTACATGATAGTGGTGATTCCCTAATTAGACCGGTTGTGGTTGAATTAACCGGAGGTTGGGGCTAAGAGCCAATAACGGACGGACAAGGACCAAAAGGAAGAAACTAAGTTTCTTCCTAGTCGTGCTAATCCCCGTTGTTGACTATTACCCTAACACCTATATTCTTAACTAGGGTATTGAAAGAAGTGAGAAGAATCCCTTTTTCGAACTAACCTAATCCTAACCCTAGCAAGCCTTTATATCAATTTATTCTCATTCTTAGATCTTAAAATAAAACCTACCAAAGATAGGACTTAACTCGTTAGAACTTAAAGAAAAGGACACCATTTCCCGGTGGATCGACTCGTACTCAATCGGCTAGCTACCAAGCGACACCGTCTTGATTGCGGTATTATTAAATTTAAAACACATACAAAATCTCTAGCAATCACTCGTGTTCGCTCGCTATCCTCCTGAGTCAGAACTCTGAGAGTAGTATGCAAAGAAACTCCATCGCCTCAGACATGGCGACGAAGGACCGAGATGTCCTTAAACTAGAGATTCTCCTCAAACATGGCGACAACCGGACCGAGATATCCCTAAACTAGAAATTCGCTTCAAACATGGCGACATAGGACTGGGATGTCCTTAAACTAGAGATTCACCTCAAACATGGCGACAAACAAACCGAGATGTTCTTAAACTAGAAATTCTCCTCAAACATGGCGATAAAGGACCGGGATGTCCCTAAACTAGAACCTCGCCTCAAATGTGGCGATATAGGACCGAGAAGTCCTTAAACTAATTATTCGCCTCAAACATGGCGACAAAGGACCGAGATGTCCTTAAATTAGAAATTCGCCTCAAATATGGCGGCAACGGACCGAGCTGTCCTTAAACTAACAAAAGACCGAGATGTCCTTAAACTAGAAATTCGCCTCAAACATGGCGGTAATAGACCAAAACGTTCCTAAACTAGTGCGTCGCCTCAAACATGGCACATCGTCCCAAATACGGTGATATCCTCCCTTGAGATCTATATTGCATTCGAAGTCTCAACGGCGATGGTTGCAACTCAAGTCCTTCCGGCTACACAGCTACTCCAGCAATGAAGCCACTCTCAAATCCCACCAGCAAACAGATGGGTCACTTATGACGAAACTACTTTCGAGAGTTTCGTTGTTTAAAAAAAAGAGACGGTATGTCCACAAGCAAAATGGGCACGGATGAAAACCCGAAAAGGAACCGTGGGTAAAAACAGCAGGACTGCCGACGAGTTTGTGAAAACCCGAATAGGGTGCAAACTCGTAAAATAAAAAAATTCATGTGCACTCGCAAGGTCCTCTCGACCTTGTAAGGATAAAATACCCATGTGAGATACTTATGACTCACAAAGGAGCAACACACTTAGGAATCCTCATGATTCCTAAGGAGAAATTACACTTGCGAGATCCTCATGAATCGTAAGGAGAATTCCCTTTATGAGACCCTCATGGCATATAAGATTCAAAAGCCTTAAGCTACAGGGATCTGAACCTGTTCTTAAGCCGTCACATCCCCCAAGTTGCCCTACAGACGGTCCAATATTGACCCTTGTATATAATCCACTAGCACGAATAAACATTCCCCCACCAAGTTCCACCAACGACGAGAAATGTCTCCATATGGTGAACGACACCTGTAAGTTCTCTCGATTTATAAGGAGAAAACACTCCTGCAAGATCCTTACGACTTACAAGAGAAAATACACTTAGGAATCTCCACGATTTCAAAGGAGAAAGTACACCTACGAAGTCCTTACGACTTGTAGGGAGAAATACCTTTTTGAGACCTTTACGGCTCATAAAGTCAAAAAGCCTTAGTCGACAGGATCCTAACCCTGTTTGATAAGCCACCTTTGTTCAAATCAGCAAAGGCAAATGTTGAGTCGCTCATGGCAATATTCCAGTCGTAGCGATGTTGATGCCTGAACAGGTGTAAAACTCCAAGTTCTTTCACGGCAAATGATGATTCGCTCTTGGCAATATTCCAATCATAGCGATACTGATGCCAAGGTTGGTATCAGATTCCAAACTCGCAATAAAAAACAGCAACGAGTAGCAAAAAAATATGCATATAAAAACAGCAGAAATGTTTGGGCAACTCTCAATAAAAAACAGCGAGTAAAAATATAAAAAAAATAGCCGAAATGATTGGGCACCGCGGATAAAAAGCCGAAATGAATGGGCAATCGCGACTTTCGCGATATGAAAAGCTGAAAAGATAGAGTGTCGCGGCAATAAAAGATAAAATAAAATAAATTTTCCTCTGCCCTGCAAGTATATGTTAGTGATAAGTATGCCCTAGAGGCCATTATTATATATACGATGTATATTGTAGTGGATGCTTGGACATATATATGGAGGACTTTCTTACTCGACATGATAGTATGCTATCTGGTTGCTCTTTATCTTAACATGTACTCTGATTGTCTCTATGTTACATGTTGATAAAACCCTCAGGATGAATACTTGACTACCAGGACTATGATGCAGATCATACTAGTGGGGACAGTGTAGTCGCTAAGTATATCCTTCAAATGTTTCTAGTCGTAGGTGTACCAAGACAGGGCATCGATATACCAGACTAGACTAGCGTATAGCTTCTCGACCCATGAAGATGGGCGATGGATGATCCTATATCTATTGGTATTTGACATCAGAGATAGTATACGGGTGCTCAGTGGAGACTGGGTACACTGGACGGACTCGCCGAGAACTCCCAGATGGTATTATACCTCATGTCAGATGGCAGTTCTCTGGTGACACTGGTACATGTTAGTTTGTAGACCCAAGATCGTCATAGAGTCTTGTGTGATTCCCACCGTGCTTTGATTTCCACCTTACCAAGTTCAAAAGAACGTGCAAAACGGTGGCTTTTGGGTACAGTCCTGAATCACATGGAGGCAATGAGCGATAGGAGGGGTTTCGTCTCTCCCGGTATTAGGAGTTGATGTTGCGCTGTGTTCGATTGGCTATAACTAGAAATCCATAGCCAGGGTTGCTGAGATTTACTGGTAAGTTTTATCAGTAGTTTCTCGAACTGTTATGGACCTTATATCGATACGACTTATCGGTTACTGGGGACGGACGTTTACCACCCCTAGACTGGATATGCGACATATCAGATGAAGAGACCGGACTGTATGGGAGTGTTACTGATTGGATTCACATGAGAATGTACATTCTTGCTTGTTGATCTTCTGATCGCTCAATACCTGGGTGGCTGTTATATTTAGTTGACTGCTTGCAGCTTGTGGGTGTTTGATATGATCATTACCTACTGCCGGCGTATTGACGATTCTTTAGAGTCCTACAAAGAGGTTTCCTGGCTCAGGCAAAACGAAGTAGGAGCACATATGTGATATGTGCGGGACCGCGAATAATACGTGTATGTGATACCGTATTCGATTCTCGCAATATGTGATATCGGCCGGGTATATGTGATATAGCCGGGTCATCGGATCAAGTGTTGATTCGATGAACTGATACTTGTTATATTAGTCGGTTATTTGTGAAATAGCCGGATTATCGGATCAAGTGTTGATTCGATAATTTAATGTATAATTATATATTTGATATATTACATTACATTAGCTAATATAAGCTCACTTAAAGATTCTTTTTCTCACATGATGATACATTGATATATATGTGATATAAGTTAATTGTATTATTTTCTTTTGTTACCAAATATTGTATATGTGATATATAATATTATAACATGTTAGGGTTACAAATGCAATTAGGGTTTTGAGATTAAACCATGTTAGGTTTTGGATTAGGGTTATTGTTTTGGATGAGCTTTGTGGAAGCTTCTTGAAACTTTGACTTTGTCCCCACTCTTTGATATTTTCTTTAGATATTTGTTAACTCTTAAACTAGGGTTTATTCTCTACAAGAGTTAATCATTACATGCTTAATTCTAGGTTGCAATTGTAACCACAACAATGATTCATTCATCATTTTCTTCTTCATCTTCTTCAAGCTCTTAAAAAGCTTGCTTGATTTTTATTTGTGATGAAACAAAGTGAGATAAAGAAAATAAAAGAGAGCAAAATTCCTACTTCATCATCCTCATCTATTCTAGCCACTTAGATTAGGGTGTTTGCTTTACTAATACTTGATTAATGAAGCAAGAGCTTGGGTTTGAGATTCTTCAAGGTAGATCATCTTAGTTCTTGAAGATTAGAAGTAAGGTTGCAACATTCTCTTCTTGGATCCTCTCTAGAGTCCGGGTACTTGATGATCGCAGCGAAGGGACCTCAATACGGAGCTTATGAAGCGAAGGAACGGACTACAAAGCTTGTAATCCCTAACTCTTAGATGTTAATGTGTAAACATGCTAGTTTTGTCTGATTCTCTAGTTAATGATCTAGGTTTAGGGTTAACTATAATGGAATTTTTTGAAATTGGCATGTGAGATGCCACCTGAAACCTTGCTGCCGTTGTAGGTAACCCAACAGTGGTATCAGAGCCTAGCTAGAGAATTAGATGGATAAGTGTAGGATTACGAAACCGAAACAACTCCGAAACACCCGATGCAAAACCCTAGTTTCTGTCGAATTTAAAATGAGCTCTAAAAATTTTCCAAACAAGTGCAGAATGATGTATGAGATACATTATGAACATGGCCCAAACCCCACCCCCTGCTCGGATTTTGGCCGAGCACATGGCCATGAAATCCGAGCAGGCCGGCCTCCTAGTATATTCTGGGCTCCTGGTTTGGGTCATGTTCAAGTCTCTGGAGTTTGGTACTTTTGGTGTTATTTATTTTGGCTAAATTTGTATGAGATGTTTATTTACTCAGAAGGTAATTCGGAGTGTTTCATATTCGCAATTCTAGCTTTGTTTCGGTTTGTTTAGACAGTGTTAAAAAGTTTGAATGGATATCAATAACTCACTTTTTCCCCTGCCGGAAAATTTCCAAGTGTTGGATTTTTTCTTAATTCAAGAACATTCAAAGTCGTGCATGTAACACGGTGGATCCTCTAGAAGAACAAAAACCTTAACTCGATTATATATCCGTCAGAACCGCCTTTAAACCTTAGGGTTTGTGGTAGTTCGGCGTTGCCACATGTGAGGCGTTGGTTTGACCCTTCTACGGCTGGACCATTGGTACTGTGGCATGTGATGGATGCTTTTAAACTAAGTTCAAGTGTTGAGCATATAAGGAAATTTTGGGTGTTTGTTGATTCGATCGGAATGTTTAACGTCGTCTAACATTTTCTGTAATGTGATATAATATTTGGAATCCAAAAGTAGTTATGAGATAACTAATTTGAATGTTATAAATCTAGCAGTTTAGTCTCAGTTGATCGGTTGCCACGGGATTTTGATGCGATCAAAAGTCCGTCGCAATCACGTAGCGTACGTGGATACTTGTCGGGTAAACTTAATAGATAGCCACGCCCCATAGCCCAGACCAAGTGACTGTAGGAGAACCCCATCGCCAAAAGCATCCGTTCGGGTGCTCGCGGCAGCGGTATTCCACCTTAGTGCACTTTGTCGATGGCATCGGGGGGTGCGGCCGTCTACTAAAGTTTTCGACGAGTATTCGATCAAGATGTCGGGAATCTTGTTGAATTGCTCGACTTGATATTGAAAAGTGTTTTCGAGATCGAGACTAAAATGCGGGGTTTATAATTATTAGGCATGCGATGTCTAAGGAATTTATTTGGTTAGGCATGTGATGTCTAAGGAGGTTGTGGATTCTAACTGTTGCAGTTTTACACTTTCTTTTCTGCGACCGTAAGTGTAATATGTGGTGTATCGTCGGTTTCGTTGCTATACATCAACGACAATTGGGATACGCATATTTACTTATGTTGATGACATGTGATGGTATATGTTGCTGTGATATGTTATATTGGATCGTCGTGTTTTGAATAGCCGGGAGTTTTATATGAGATGAGAGTTTTTCATTTTCATTCATGTAAAATTCATTGTATGTAATATTCTTTTATTGGAGCACTTCCGGATTGAGGATGATGTCACCATTGTATATTATTTATTTTTCCGCATTAGGATAGACCCAAGGCGGGAAGCATAAGTAACCGGGTTCTAGGGTCTAGTAGGAGACCATCTCGAGGTGTCGAGACCGGGTGTCCTAACTCTAGAATTGGTAGGGTTGATTGTCGCTCTCATAGGGGTCTAGGGGTGTGGGATTAGCTATTCATCACGACCGTGGAATTCGTGTTTTATACAGGCTCGCAATAAAACACGGACCTCCTAGTATATCCAATATTTCATATGTTTCTTCTGCTGCGATATCTGTGATGTGATCATTTGATATATTAGATAGATACTGGATATAGTATATGTGATATATTATATAGACGTTGCTTATGTTTTACACCCGCGCTAGCACTGCCCCGCTCTGCCGTTAGTTACCTAACCTAACGGTGCACGAGGGGACATTGAGGCGAATGCGGATGGCATAAGCATACGTTGTATTTATCTGTGATGTTTAGGTAAACTTAAAAGATGGGACTTCATTAATGAGATTAATGAAATAAAAGAAACCTAAAAATGTTGTAGAAACTTGTCTCAAAAACTGGTAGCTCTAGTTCTTGCATTGCATAGCGGTATTCCTTGTAGAATATCCAGCACCTTATTCGATAAGGAAAGAGTCATCCCTTCACCGGGAGTGACCTTTTTAGCGAAACTAGCAGATGCTACAAACTCGGTTTGTCTTTTGATTGCTTTTATAGTTTTTGCTTTGCATAGCGGTATTTGTGAAATATCCTGCACCTTATTCGATAAGGAAAGAGCTGAGATCTCTTCACCGGGAGTGACCTCTTTAGCAAAACTAGTAAAAGCCTAAAAAAACACTCCATTTAAAATCACTCGATTCTACGACGATATCAAGTTCATTACGCAAAGGGTTTTCTTAAAAATCTGTCGTAGCCCTCCGACATTTCAGATAAGTACTAGTTAGTATTCGTGCTACATTTGTTGACTATGTTAAGGCGTAGTGTGCAGTAGCTGATTAGTGCTTATCTGTATAAGCATATGATGGGATTGGATTAGGGTAGTCGTGCGACTTTGTTGACTATGTTAAGGATCGTGCGGGTGGGTTTAATTCAATCGGGAAATGACGGGTTGAACTTGACTAGCACTTATGATTTGTTTACTATGTTAAGGTCATATAGCTGCTAGGGGTAAAATATTATAGGGAATTTCAAGTGTTGAAATTTGTAATGAGATTGCATACCTCCTATAAGATAGTTGGATCCCGATACCCACTGCGAGTAAGAGTTACTCCTGAGAGAGTTTTACACATTACAATTAGCCGATCAAGTAGGTGTCTAGAAAGGTGTCAACGGGATTACGCCCTTAGGAAAACGAGGTTTATTTTAATTAGGTCCGTGCGAAAACACGGGGAACCTCCCTCAAAGTACCGGCACTGGCCTGGCTGAAAGATTGGCGAACTTGTAGCGTGTATTTAATCCCGGTTAGTCTTTCCTTTTAGGGTTTGAAGGAAGATTTGACTAAAACAGTGGGAGCCATCCTGATTAGATATATTAATAACCAATCTAATCTTGCAAGAGCATACGCTGAGTTTTTTCTTCTCTCTCTCTCTCCAGGTAGCGACCATGTCACGCCTTAATCAAGATAATAATATGGATGTATTGACCGAATCCGCTTGTTATACTGAGCTGGGGAACGTTGGTCCCGCTCCAACTTATAATTGTTACAAGACCAAGCAGGAAATAGGGGATTACCAGAATTCCCGTGCTGCCCAAACGAAGAAAGTGTATGATGATGCATCTTCTTCGGGTGTGTTCATTACAGAGAACTATTTCTCAGTATCCTTTACGTCCTAAGTATGAGATACCGAATCAGGATCCTACATATGTAATATATTACATAGGCTACAGATAGGTAGAGAACTGAGAATGGGTGATAAGTTTTAAGAGTTAAAAATGGTGCAAGTGTTGCAGCCAAGTATGTTGGCAGTTATCACCCTGTATTACCAAATACATTGATTCTGAACGAATGTTATTAGATACCGAACCTGATATACAACATCATATCAGTATCTTTATTTAGTAAAGAAGGATATAATTTTGTATTGTTGGATAATGTTTTGAACATTTCCTATATCAAGAATTGATCGGTTCAGGCACATTATCTAAAAGCATATACGTTCTAAATCAAACCACAGTTCTTAACGTATAGAACACACACAAGAGGAAGAGTCCAGAAATGAACGAATCTTTCTTGAGGCATTATAGACTAGGTCATATCAATACGAACCGACTAGCTGAAGTTACATAAAGATGCATATTTAAATCAGTTTAAATTTACATCTTGTGAAACTTGCCAGTCGTGTCACAAAGATAAGATGACCATAGCTCCGTTTATTGGAAACAGAGAAAGAGTTAGTGAACTCTTGGGATTGATACATAATGATATATATAAGGTCCCATGTCTACACATGCCAGGACCGGTTCTTTGTACTTCATTACATTCACTGATTATCTCTCAAGATTCGAACATATGTTCCTGTTGAAACACAAATCCAAACCTTTTGAGAAATTCAATGAATATAAGTTAGAAGTAGAGAACCAAAACAGGTATAAGTATTATGTCCTATGATGAGATCAGAGAGGAGAATACTTGAGCACGGAATTTCTGGACTATTCTAAAGGGGAATGAGATTCTCTCTCAGCATTACTCCTCCATATACACCATAGTACGTCGGTACATTGGGGCGGAGCAATTGCACCCTATGTGATATGGTGTGCTCTATGATGAGTACTACTAAGTTATCTATTTCCTTTTGGGGGTTATACACTTAAGAAGTTGCATACCTATTGAATAAGGTTCCAACCAAATCAGGTGCCTACCACTCCATATGTGATATGGTATGGGAAGAGACCATCTCTTAAGGATGTTAAGATTTGGGGTTGTCCGGCCAATGTCTAAAAGAAAAATCCGGACAAACTCGAGGCAAGGTCAGTTCTGTAGAAGTTTATTGGATATCTCAAGCATTCGCAAGGGAATATCTTCTACCAAACTGAGGAACAAAAGGTGTTTTGTTTTCTCTGCATGCCACCTTTTGGAAAGGGAATTTCTTGTGAAGGAATTAGTGGTCATGAGGTAGAACTGGAAGGAGTTCTAGTTATACAAACTACAGCTGATGATTTGGTAGAACCGGAGGATTCAATAGTTTCCAACGAACCTCAGCCTCTACGCCGATCTGGTAGGATTCCTCATCCACCTGAGAGATACTTCGGTTTTCTCTATGACAGTGGGAGCGAGGATTGTATCATGAGATGATGGCCCAACTAGTTTCGAATAGGCCATCAAGAGTGGGGACTCTGTGAGAATGGCTGGAGGCTATGCGATCTGAGATGGAATCCATATACACCAGCAAAGTATGGACTTTGGTTGCTTTATCTGAAGGGTTAAATCCCTATCAGGAGCAAGTATATGTTGAGAAGATTACTAGGTGTACATGGAAAAATTGAGACTTTCAAAGCTATGCTTAAGTCCATCCAGATCCTACTTGCCACTGCTACATACCATAACTACGATATCTGGCGATTGGGTGTCAGGAATGCTTTTCTAAATAGTGATTTGGAAGAGAGCGTCTATAAGTACACAGCTAGAAGGCTTCGTTGACAGTGGGAGCAGTGGAAACGTGTGCAAGTTGCTTTATGGGTTAAAGCAAGTATCGCGGAGTTGGAACGTCTGTTTTGATGTGGTAGTCAAAGAGTTTGACTTCATCAAAATGGTAAATGAACCTGGTATATACAAAAAGGTAGTAGGGAGTATGGTGGTGATCCTCGTATAGTACGTGGATGACGTACTCTTGATAGGAAAGGAGTTTCCTATGCTGCGCTCGGTCAATCTCCTCTTATCATAAGGATTCTCCATAGGATCAAGGTGATACATCCTAAATCCTGGGTTTTGGATCTATGAGGTAGATCTAATTGGATGTTAGGATTCTCACTAGGTGTAGTGAGATGGTATCAATCGATCCCAGGAAGAATCACTGGATAACTTCCAGGGTGGTAAGGTCGACTGAATGTCAGTCATATGCATTGTCTTTATCCTCAGTGGAGGGACGGTATGTTGGAAGAGTTCCAAGCTAGATACCGTGGCAAACTAGACGATTAAAGGCAAGATACATCGTTACCAAGGATGCTACCAAAGAGGCAGTCTGGATATATATAAGTTCATGAGATGAACTTCGTTCCAACCATTGTGTGACAATGGAGTTGTGGCTTATGCCTAGGAACCCCCATCCCATCAGATATCTAGACATATTCTTAGGCAGTATCACCTGATCATGGAGATGGTTGATCTCCAGGGAGATCGAGTATAGGAGAGTAGATACAGAGGACAACAGCGCGGATCCACTCACAAAGGCCTATTTCCAAGTAGAGACTTTTATGGGATGGTTGAGTATGAAATACTTCAAGCACAGCTGATTGTTGGGTATGAGATACTACAACAGATGGCCCTAGTGCAAGTGGGAGATTGTTAGTGATATGTATGCCCTAGAGGCCATTACTATACATACGATATATATTGTAGTGGATGCTTGGACATATATATGGAGGACTTTCTTGCTCGACATGATAGTATGCTATCTGGTTGCTCTTTATCTTAACATGTACTCTGATTGTCTCTGTGTTACATGTTGATAAAGCCCTCAGGATGAGTACTTGACTACCAGGACTATGATGCAGATCATACTAGTGGGGACAATGTAGTCGCTAAGTATATCCTTCAAATGTTCCTAGTCGTAAATGTATCGAGACAGGGCATCGATATACTAGACTAGACTAGTGTATAGCTTCTCGACCCATGAAGATGGGCGATGGATGATCCCATATCCATTGGTGTTTGACATCAGAGATAGTATACGGGTGCTCAGTGGAGACTGGGTACACTGGACGGACTCGCCGAGAACTCCCAGATGGTATTATACCTCACGTCAGATGGCAGTTCTCTGGTGACACTGGTACAGGTTAGTTTGTAGACCCGAGATCATCATAGAGTCTTGTGTGATTCCCACTGTGCTTTGATTTCCACCTTACCACATTCAAGAGAACGTGCAAAACGGTGACTTTTGGGTACAGTCCCAAATCACATGGAGGCAATGAGCGATAGGAGGGGTTTCGACTTTCCCGGTATTGGGAGTTGATGTTGCGCTGTATTCGATTGGTTATAACTGGAAATCCCTGGCCAGGGTTTCTGATATTTACTGGTAAGTGTTATTAGTAGTTTCTCGAACTATTATGGACCTTATATCGACACGACTTATCGGTTACTGGGGTCTAACGTTTACCACCCCTAGACTGGATATGCGACATATCAGACGAAGAGACCGGACTGTACGGGAGTGTTACTGATTGGATTCACAGGAGAATGTATAGGCTTGCTTGTTGATCTTATGATCACTCAATACCTGGGTGGCTGTTACGTTTAGTTGACCGCTTGCAGCTTGTGGGTATTTGATATGATCATCACCTACTGCCGGCGTATTGACGATTCTTTAGAGTCCTACAAAGAGGTTTCCTGGTTCAGGCAAAACGAAGTAGGAGCACATATGTGATATGTGCAGGACCGAGGATAATACGTGCATGTGATACCGTATTCGATTCACGCGATATGTGATATCGGCCGGATATATATAATATAGCCGGGTCATCGGATCAAGTGTTGATTCGATGAACTGATACTTGTTATATTAGTCGGTTATTTGTGAAATAGCCGGATTATCGGATCAAGTGTTGATTCGATAATTTAATATATAATTATATATTTGATATATTACATTACATTAACTAATATAAGCTCACTTAAAGATTCTTTTTCTCACATGATGATACATTGATATATATGTTATATATGTTAATTGTATTATTTTCTTTTGTTACAAAATATTGTATATGTGATATATAATATTGTAACATGTTAGGATTACAAATGCAACTAGGGTTTTGAGATTAAACCATGTTAGGGTTTGGATTAGGGTTATTGTTTTGGATGAGCTTTATGGAAGCTTCTTGAAGCTTTGACTTTGTCCTCACTCTTTGATATTTTCTTTAGATATTTGTTAACCCAATCCTAACCTTAACCTAGGATTTATTCTCTACAAGGGTTAAGCATGACATGCTTAACCCTAGGTTGCAATTGTAACCACAACAATGATTCATTCATCATTTTCTTCTTCATCTTCTTCAAGCTCTTAAAAATCTTGCTTGATTTTTATTTGTGATGAAACAAAGTGTGATAAAGAAAACAAAAGAGAGCAAAATTCCTACTTCAACATCCTCATCTATTCTAGCCACTTAGATTAGGGTGTTTGCTTTACTAATACTTGATTAATGAAGCAAGAGCTTGGGTTTGAGATTCTTCAATGTAGATCATCTTAGTTCTTGAAGATTAGAAGCAAGGTTGCATCATTCTCTTCATGGAGCCTCTCTAGAGTCCGGGTACTTGATGATCGCAGGGAATGGACCTCAATACGGAGCTTATGAAGCGAAGGAACGGACTACAAAGGTTGTGATCCCTAACTCTTAGATGTTAATGTGTTAACATGCTAGTTTTGTCTGATTCTCTAGTTAATGATCTAGGTTTAGGGTTATCTATAATGGCAATTTTTGAAATTGGCATGTGAGATGCCACCCGAAACCTTGCTACCGTTGTAGGTAACCCAATAGTATGTCCATATTGACTCTTGTATACAATCAATGGGCACAAATGAAAGAAAGAGAACCATACTTTCCCACCAGGCTCCATCAAAGGGAGAGACGGACCTTGACGGTAATATCTACAGCCTAGTGATTAGCTCGACGTTCTTCTCATTCCAACCGGGTGCAGACGTGACATCAACAAAGCTCCAAGGAGCCATATCAAAACGGAGTAATGGCAAAATCCTAGCTCCAACTCGGCGTTCCTTCTCATTCGAGCAGGATGCAGACACAACGTCAACAAAAGACCCAAGGGTCGAAACAAAAATGGAGCCATAGCAAAATCCTAGCTCCAAGTCTTGATGGTACATGTATAACCTAGAGACCATCTCGACGTTCTTTCTCATTCCAGCAAAGTGCAGACGCAACGTCAACAAAAGACCCAAGGACCGAAACCAAAAATGGAGTAATGGAAAATTCCTAGCTCCAAGTCTTGATGGTACATGTATAACCTAGAGACCATCCCAGCGTTCCTTCTCATTCCAGCAGAATGCAGACGCAACGTCAAGAAAGACCCAAGGGTCGAAACAAAAATGGAGCCATGGCAAAATCCTAACTCCAAGTCTTGATGGTACATGTATAACGTAGAGACCATCCTATCATTCCTTCTCATTCCGGCAGGGTGCAGACGCAGCGTCAACAAAAGACCCAATGGTCGAAACAAAAATGGAGCCATGGCAAAATCCTAGCTCCAAGTCTTAACGGTTCATATACAACTCAGAGACTATCTCGACGTTGCTTCTCATTCCAGCAGAGTGCAGACGCAACGTCAACAAAAGACCCAAGGGTTGAAACCAAAAATGGAGTAACGGCAAAATCCTAACTCCAAGTCTCGACGGCACATATACAACCTAGAGACCATCCCGACGTTCCTCCTCATTTTAGCAGGATGCGAATGCAGCTATCAAATGAAAATGGAGCAATGGCATATTTCTAGCTCTGGACTTCAACTACAATACATACAGCATAGAAGTCTTACAGATGTCTACCCTACATCAGCAAAGAATCGGCGCGACATTGTCAAAACAAAAAAATGAAGTAACGGCATATTCCCAGTTTCGGGTCTTGAAGGCAACTCATATAAAGCCTAAAAGACTATCGGAGATCATTCCACACCAGAGTGGAGTGGTTATGACTCATCGGGGCTCCAAACTGAGCCTGACCTCAAGTAAAAAACGTCATGACAATTTCCTAACATTTGATCTTCCGACGGTAATATGACCGAAGGAGATTACTTGAAGACGTCTTGTCCAGCCCCCGAAGGGATCAGAGACACGACAGTCACATAATTACTCGAACAACGGCTTAAAGACCGCATATCGAGGAATACATTAGCCAACGTGACGGTACCAAAGACTAAAACCCTAATACCACAAGCCTAACGGAACTCTGTCGTAAAGAATGGGGGGGTTATTTGCATATAACGTTAGGACAAGTTTGCATGTAAACCCAAGGGAGGTAAACTACAAACTCCGAAATGAGTACATAAACTAGAAACTCTGAAACGAGTGAATAAACTAAAAACTCCGAAGTGAGTACATAAACTAGAGACTCTGAAACGAGTGAATAAACTACGGACTCCGAAACGAGTACATAAACTAGAATCTCGAAAACGAGTGAATAAACTACAAACCCCAAAATGAGTACATAAACTAGAAACTCCGAAATGAGTGAATAAACTACAAACTCCGAAACAAGTACATAAACTAGAAACTCTAAAACGAGTGAATAAACAACAAACTCTGAAATGTGTACATAAACTTGAAACTCCGAAATGAGTAAATAAACTACAAACTTCGAAACGAGTACATAAAGTAGAAACTTCGAAATGATTATATAAACTACTTCGCCCCAGATTAAAACATAAAGAAACAGAAGGGTGCAGCTCATGGGCCTTAGGGTTTAGAACTATATCCTTTAAGAGTTTAGATTTAAGTTAATGATGGATGACGACACTTGTGTCCGCTCGCTATCTTCTCAGATCGAGATTCTAAAAGTTATGTATGATACACCAGCCCAAAACCGGTCGTATGCTATGTATTACAATAAACTACTTCACTCACGTGTATACCTCCGTGAGTAAAGTAGTGGAGGGCATTTGTTTACACCGGTTTAAATTTCATTTACAGATATGTGTGAAAGCAGGCTCATTCATATACGCGTGTGGAGAGTTAGTGCATGACACGGGCACATCAGTGGCATTTGCGCTTAGAAAAAATCCCTAAGGGTGAAGTGCACGTGCGCACATGTATATTAAATGTATATTTAAACAATACAATCAGAGGAAAAACAGGTGTTAGAAATAAAGCACTCGGTGGTCAAACGATAAAAGGAAAGCATTTAAATAAACATTTTATGCTATAGAAAATAGATCACCAAACACATGATCAAAAGTACAAGGGTTTACAAAACTATGAATAAATTTTTCTAAAGCCCTTTCCACCATGTCGAACCGGCGATCTTCGCGAGAAGTATCTCCCCATCGGTTAGCGCCGTGCCTATTGGCGAAGGCAGACATGATGGTCCGCTGTGCCCGTATCTGGCTTAGCAGCTAAACTGAACGATCCTTCAGAGGCTTGGTAATCAAAAGTACCTCATGAATGCACTCGATCTTGTCCTCCGCTGCGTCGAGCATCGCCGGAGTCATCTCTGTTGGATGAGGGGGAATGACATCGAGCATGAATAAGAAGATCATCCAGAGCCAAATGGAGCCGATAGGGAGAGGAGATCCTCTATGAGTCAAGAGCTCATGCAGCGCCGTATCACATTATTCATCTGTGAAAGCGGAATTCACCATGCATGCAATAAAGCGAGGAACAATTTCCTCAATAGGCACCTCCCATGGCGGCCGATTAGCATGCGGGCGATTGCAAACCATGACTTTTCTCTGTTAAAATGACTCTTTGAAAGTGAGAGAGAAGAGGAGCATTACTTAGATTTTAAAGGGAGGCATTTAAGTCTAGGCACAGAAAATGTTGTGTATGGTGAAACTATTTCCAAACTCTGACAAAAGAAGGCATTGAGAAGGAAAGTTTGACTCAGAAAAACCAGAGAAAGAAGGTAAAAAGAAACCTTCATCAATGAGGCAGCACCTCACCTGCTCTCCATGAGGGCGCCAGTGCCAGAGCCAATCTTATAGGATTTAATCCTATGGTGGCGCTTCACGTGCTCTTCACGCGGGCGCCAATGTGCAAAGCACAGAAGAGTTCATAAGAGTTAAACTCTTAGATGGCGCCGCACGTGTTCCTCACGCGGGAGCCAATGTGCAAAGCACAGAAGAGTTCATTACATAAGAGTTAAACTCTTAGATAGCGTCACACATGCCCCTCACACGGGCGCCAATATGTAAAGCACATAAATACCCATTATAAGAATTAAATTCTTAAATAGTGCCCACGTGCATAATACGTGAGCGCCGACGCTCAGGTAGAATTAAAATTCTACAATACTCCCTGTTAAATAGAGCCGTTGGATCAAAAATCCAACGGAGATGATAAATCATCAAAATACAGAATTAAATTCTGTTGGGAGAAAACATTTCCCAAATCTTTCTAAAATAAGAATGATACTCTCGGTTGGATCAAAAATCCAATTATAGAATAAAATTATATTTTGGAATATATTCTCTCAATTTTTCTAAACAAAAAAGATTGCTCTCTGTAAAACAGAGAACTCTTGGATTAAAACTCCAATGGTGATTAAAAAATCACCGTTTTACAGAATAAATTCTGTCTAGGGAAAAATATTTCCCCAATGTCGTTAAAAATAAAAATCATATTCTGTAAAAATAGAAGTTCTTGGATCAAAAATCCAATGGTGGGTAAAATTCCCCAACTCAATTTTGAGTCCAATTAAATCAATTGGAATCTCTCAATGAGAGATTTTCTCAGAATTAAGTAAT
The DNA here is from genome assembly GCA_030015575.1 of Agapanthus africanus. Lineage (NCBI taxonomy): Eukaryota > Viridiplantae > Streptophyta > Magnoliopsida > Asparagales > Amaryllidaceae > Agapanthus > Agapanthus africanus. Next base: position 645,337,709 of record CM057337.1, on the reverse strand, counting down.
AAACTTGCCTTCACTATATAAAGGACCCGAGACTTCAAGTCTCAGGAATAAAAAGAAAAAAAAGAAAAAGGAGGGAACCCCCCATAAGCTTCTGTAAAAACACAGAAAGCTCTCAAAACAACAGAAAATTTAATTATCAATAAAGAAGAAGATTTTCTTCCTCTCAAGCCTTAGGTAAAGAAACGACAAAGATCAAAACATCTCTTTTAGCTATCATAGCATATCTACGGGTTTAACCCTTCTCAAGAACTTAGTTTTTTCTTTGGATCTGAGATTCACAAGACAAGTCTCCCACAAGTTGAGAATTTAATTCTTATCAGGAAGATCTTGTTCTTGAGAATCAAAGATTTAGAGGGGAACATGGATACAAGAACGTGGAGAAAATAATACTCCAGGAACTTAGTTTTTCAAAAACAAGAACTTAGTTCTTTAAAGAACCCGATCCAAGATCCTCAAAATAGTGATCTTGGTGATTTTTAATGGTCAAAACACCATTAAAAGAGGTTTAACCTCTCTGAAAAAATGAACATGGAAAACATAGAGTTCATAATACTTTAGGAATTTAGTTCCTTCAAATCAAGAACTTAGTTCTTTAAAAACCGATCCCAGATCATAAAAAAACGAAGATCTTAGTGTTCATTAATGGTCAAAATGCCATTAACAGAGATTTAATCTCTAAAAAGGAAAAAAAGACTAGCACCTTACGTGGGCGCCCCCTTTTAACAGTGCCTAGCGCCTCACGTGAAAAACACGCGGGCGTCCAAAACAGAAAGCCAGCGCCTCACGGAAAACACACGTGGGCGTTGAATAAAAGTGCTTAGCACTTCATATACAGCCAAATCGGCTGAGTGCTTAGAACTAATTGGGAAGTGTCCAGCGCCGCACATGCACCTTATATGGACGCCATAAAACGTGCTTAGCACTTCACATTTAGCCAAAATGACTAAAAGTGCTCAACATTTATTGGGCAGCGTCCATGACTGAATGCTTCACATGTGAGCGTCAGAGCTTAAATAAGTGCTTAGAACTTTTATATGAAAAGAAAAGGCTGAATATACAGAGCCCAAATAAGTGCTTAGCACTTTTGAATAAAACAAAAGGCTAAGTAGACTTAGCCCAAATTGGCTAAGTCTTTGAGATTTTCTCGCAGCTGAGCCTAAATGCTCTTTTACTGGATCTTAAGTAAAAATGATTATAAAAATATTATTAAGTTGATCTTAGTCTCAAATAAGACTAACGTATCCTTAGCAAAATAAACTGAGCCCAAATGCTCACTTATATATTCAAGTTGACCTTAATCTCAAACTAGATTAACAGTCCTTAAATAAAATAAAATATTTTTGAACCAAAGGAATATGCAACCTAAGTTCAAAACTCCGTCAAGTAAATCCTTGACCAAAGCCCAAATCTAAAATATACGGATTTGGACTAATCCGCGCCCTACGGGTGACGACACAAACTAGTTTCCGTATACAATCCACGGGCAACCAAAACAAACAAAAACACACACGACACGAAGTGAACTTCCGGAGCAGGAGAAAGTGGTTATCGCAATGCGGTAACGTAATTAACTGCAGGGGCTTGTGCCTGCAGGGAAGAGCGTCCCTACAATAAAAGCCCCTCATAAAATGAGGGGGAATCTGATAAAATTTGCTACAACGGTCGCGTCTGTCCAAACTTCCGATATACGGTGCCATAAATCAACTTGGCATCTTCGGAGAGGTGGACGAATAAGTCTGATTAGTCGAAAATATTGCATATTTCAGCCGGCAATTTCCTCATCATTTGCATCCATATAGAAGTGTTCAGCATTCATATTTTACATATTAGCAAAACTGTCGCAAAATATCAGATTGCATGTATTAGACTCTAAAACCGACACTATAAAGGAAATTGACCGCATTTCATGGCATCGCATCATCCCTATATTGCGCAACACTTGTTTTGAGATCTATGCAGGAAAATCCAGAAGAAAGGCCCACAATCTATACGGTACCGATCAAATATTACGCCAACTCAATGATTTCAGTTCTGGTACCAATCCAAAAGGCAAAGTAAAATTCAACATATCAAATTAAGCTCCAAATGGTATTCCAAGACTACACCAGAAAGACCAAGGCCCAAGCCCCACAAAGCGCCGCGGATCCGCGGCAGGAGCCTGCTTGCGCCGCGGATCCGCGGTGGGTCCAAGGAATTAGCTTCCTAAATTTGATGCAAAATTCTTATCTCAGGGTCAAGACTTCAAAATGATATGTCAAATTCCAGAAGACTCCAGAAATTTCTGCCAGATCAGCAAGCTTTGGGATCAACACTAAACTAGCCTATCATTCTAGAAACTTCTCCCTAAACCCTAGCTTAAACCCTAAGCTAAAGCCTAACAAACTCCTTCTAGAAGCCTCAACAAACTTTTGGAGGGAATTGTAAATTCAAACCTAGACCTAGGGTTTGGGAGATCTATAAATAAGACTCTAGGCTCACTTGTAAAAGGAGATTCAATCTTGGAAAAAATCAATCATTAGGTAATCAATTTTGGTTGGTTCATCATTAGTTAGTCTTCTCTCATCATTCTAATTCTTCATCTTCTTCCACAAGTCTAGTGACAAGGCTTGTGCGAAACCCTAACCCTAATTCCACTCCAAATTCAAGATCTTGAGTACCAATCAAGCAAGAAGCCTTCAACCTTTTAGGAGCCGAGCCGATCTTCAATCGGGCAAGTGATCCAAGCCGATCCGCGACCCACGGAGACGAGCGAAACCAAATCGACGATCGAGTTCTTCCTCTTGTAGTTCTTGAGCGAATGTAATGAAATTATTGATATAAATAAAAGGTGAAATTCTTTAATCTTACTTTCTTTTAATTCTTGCATCATGATTAGATCTCAATTTGTAATTGTTGTTCTTGTTGTGATGTTTGAGTAAAACTCCGCTCGTTAAGGAGTTGAGACGATCAATAGAATGATGATGTAACAAATCTTAATACGATTCTTGAGTCCTACGAGTTTTGTAAACCCTAGCAAGTTCAAGAATCGATGACCTAGTTTCGTTGCGATGCTTTCTTGATTGTTATCGCTCGAAATTAGGGATCTACGATCGTTTCTTGAAATTACTAGAGGCTAGAATGTGAATGATATCGACGAAAGAACAAGGGATAAGATGAAACCCTAGTTTCATAAGAAATCCCTAATTCTCGATCGATCATCATCGATCTAGTATCAATTCATCGAAGGATAAAAATACGTGATTGTAAGATTACATCACATCTATAGATCCGATCGATTCCTACGAGCCTCATTTCGATTCTTGATATTTGGTTTGGAAAAATCATCAAACTATCAATTCTTGATTCTATCTTTTTCTTGTTATTAGATCTATATTTTCTAATTCTTGAACTTCAAATATAAATCATGAATTGCTTTGTTTTCTTTTCTTTAAAGTTTCGACTCATCTAATTCAAAAGATGAACGATTACACTGTCCCTGTGGACGATCCGCACTCACTAACAATCTACATCCGACACCGTAGTTGATTGCGGTCAAATAATTTTTGGTTGTGATTTCTTTACAATTTCCATACGACATAATACAACAAAACTCATTCAATCAAATGAAACCGTAATCGGGGATCATTTGAATTGATACTTTTACATCCAATCAGGAAATATATATCAATCAAATGGCGCCGTTGCCGGAGACTATTTGATTTGATACACACATCCAAAAAAATCATTCAATCAAAGTCCAAATAGTATCTGCCCCCAAATTCAGGCAAAATAATCCATCCCAGTTCGTCTTTGTTTTCGGCAGTCAACAGTGCGTTATTGTTTGATCCAGCTACTCCTTACACGAATAGGGAATACGAAGTGTTCACTTTCCTTGATGATCTTGATCCACGGGACCCTTCTTTCGACAAGCCCACCCCCGATTCGAATCCTTTGACTTGTCGAATAAGTTAGTTGAGCTATCCGAGACAGTCTCTTATGCTAGCTATGAACCTATTATAGAGTCTGAGTATCATTCCCTTACCCTACCTTCTATCGTCTCTCTGCCGACACTTGATCTCAAGACGCTGCCATCTCATCTTAAATATGCATATTTAGTTGAGAATAAGTCTTTACCCATTATCATATCAGCTTCTCTAGTTTTAGAGAAAGAGAGAGCTCTTTTGCCTGTCTTGAAATCGAATCGGTATGTTTTTGGTTGGAAAATAGCGGACATCAAAGGGATTAGTCTCTTGATTGTTGAACATCATATACATTTGATGGATGAAACCAAACCAGTCCATGACCTACAAAGACGGTTAAATCCCGTCATGAAAGAGGCGATGAAGAAAGAAATCGTCAAATACTTAGATAATGGTATAATTTACCCAATATCTGATAGCCAATGGGTAAGTCTTATTCATGTGGTCCTTAAAAAGTTTGGCATCATGGTCATAACTAATGAGACACATGAGTTGATTCAAACACGCACTCAAACCGGGTGGCGGGTATGTATTGATTATAGAAAACTCAGTGCCGCGACGAGGAAAGATCACTTCTCTCTATCCTTTATTGACCAGATGTTGGAACGTTTAGCTGGGCATGAGTACTACTGTTTTTTGGATGGATACTCAGGCTATAACCAGATTCCCATCGTCGAAAAAGATCAAGATAAGACAGCTTCTACCCGTCCTTTCGGTACTTTCGCTTATAGACACATGCCCTTTGGGTTATGCAATACTCCGGCTACATTTCAGCGGTGTATGATGGGGATATTCTCGGATATGGTCCAGAATTTTCTGGAAATATTTATGGATGATTTCTCCATATTTGGGGACTCCTTTGAGGAATGCTTACGTCATCTTGACGTTGTTCTTACCGGCTGTAAAGATAAGAATCTAGTTTTGAATTGGGAAAAATGTCATTTCATGGTTCAAGAAGTTATTTTCTTAGGGAATATAAATTCATGAAAAGGCATCGAGGTACATAAAACTAAAATAGATGTTATTTCCAACCTTCCTCCTCCCAAATGCGGCAAAGATATATGATCTTTTCTTGGTCATGCCGGGTTTTATAGACGATTCATTAAGGACTTTAGCAAGATTGCTAGACCTTTAGCTCTTCTCTTGGCCAAGAATACAACAATTCACTTCGACTCGGATTGCGTGGCTGCATTTGAATCGCTTAAATGTTCCCACTACAGCCCATGTTCTATCATCTACAGATTGGAATCACCCTTTTGAGCTTATGTGTGATGTATCCGATTTTGCAATTAGTACAGTCTTAGGACAACACATCGATAAGATGCCATATGTAATTTATTATGCGAGTAGGACCTTGAACAATGCCCAAATGAACTATACAACCACCGAGAAATAACTCTTGGCAGTTGTATTTGCATTGGAAAAATTCAGGCCCTACCTAATTGGCTCTCCGGTTGTAGTTTACACCTATCATCCGCCTTAAGACATCTTTTATCGAAGAAGAATGCTAAATCAAGGCTAATACGTTGGATCCTTTTGTTACAAGAATTTGATATTGTCATAAGAAACAAAAGTGGATATGAAAACGTCATAGCCGACCATCTTTCACGACCTCTTCGCCAACGTTGACCGTGCCAATAAACGACTCTTTTCTAGACAAACATCTCTTGACCTTATCTTGCGAACCTTGGTTCACTAATATTGTGAATTATTTAGCAACGGAACTTCTACCCAGCGAATGGTCAAATCAAGACAATTATAGATTATTATCCCAGGTAAAACACTTTTACTGGGACGAACCCTATTTGTTCAAGTATTGTCCCGATCAGATCATTCGCCGGTGTGTCCCTAATAATGAGTTCAAGAGTGTATTATCCTTCTGCCATGATCAAGCATGTGGCAGTCAGTTTGGTCCAAGAAAAACCGCGGAGAAAGTTTTTCAATGTGGCTTTTATTGGCCAACGTTATTTAAAGATGCATATGATTATTGCAAAATTTGTTTACGGTGTCAAACACATGGGTCATATTTCATGGAGAAACGAGATATCGCTCCAACCAATCTTGGTTGTAGAGATATTTGATGAATGGGGAATTGATTTCATGGGCTCATTTCCCAACTCTTTTGGGAACTTATATACTTTATTAGCGGTTGATTATGTCTCGAAATGGGTTGAAGTAATACCGAGCCATACTAATGACAACAAGGTTGTTATTAAGTTGCTTAAAGAAAATATCTTTTCTCGGTTCAGGCACCCTCGCGCTATCATTAGTAACAATGAGACACATTTCTGCAATCGGTCTTTCGAGGCTTTGATGCGGAAATATTCAATCAACCACACGAATATTTCTGCAATCAAATTTACTGCACATTTTTATGGACATTTTCCCTATTATTAATAAATACTAAAAGGTATTATTTGTAAATTAAGAACATATGTAGGTGTATTTGTAAAAAAATTATTGTCATATGTTTCTTTATTTATAATTAAAATAATTAGGAAAATATATGCATATCATATTTAAATAAAATATTCATTAAAATATGCATATCATATCAAATATTCTTAACCAATATTCTTAAGATATCATATCAATTAATTGGTTGGAATAATATCTCAAATAAATCAAATGCTACTAATAAGATAATTTGAGATATTGTGCATGCATTATAATAAGATTTGCTCAGATCTGAACTATAAGTAGGAGATCCACAACAAATCGATTACCAAACCAAATCTGCCGAATATTAGGAGCAAATTGAAGAATCTTGCAATGGCAGAGAATAAGAGATATTTTTTCAGAATATTTTTATCAGGAGGATCTCCAAATATCGAGAGAAGAATCCACGAGAAATCCGAAGGCCACCATACGTTGGTGGATCCGCGGTCAAAGGGCAACATAGGCGGAGGAAGCGCGGTCTTCTGGCGGCCGTAGGATGTGAAACTTTAGGATTTTGATCGTAATTTGGCACATTTCAACATGACGTCAAGGGTTTCACATTCCAGAGCCTATAAAAGGACCGAGGGCATCTATCATCAAAATCATCGAACTATCTATCCATCGAAGAATTGACTGATCTACCAAGCTATCTAGCGAGCAAACTAGGGTTTTCTAAATTACTTTTTCAGGGAGCAAATTTTATAATGCAATAGTTAATCAATAATAGGTAGTTCTTTCTTTAATTTTTCTACAATTACTTTCTGCATTTACTTTCTGCAATTACTTTCTGCATTTACTTTCCGCAATTACTTTCTGCATTTACTTTCTGCAATTTTAATTTTAATTATGGGTTCTATTTTCCTCAACCTTTCTTCTACTTCATTGATCTCCGTGAGCTAGTAAATTCTTACTTGCTAGGCTTTGTAGGATAGGGTAGGAAAAAATGGATGAACAATCTCTCTTAAATTCTTTTTAAAGTTTTAATTTTTATAAACTTTAGCAAAATGAATATTAACTCTCTTATCGGGCGCGCTATCAATTCATGATAGTCACGACCATGATTTGAGATTCGTTAATAATCGTTTTGTTAAAGACTTAAGATAAATAGAGATCAATGGAAGGACAAGCGTCAGTAGAGGGAAACTTTAATTCCCTCCAAGAAGCCTAATCAACATTTATCGCTATTTCTCTAGTATTAAATAATTAAAAGATAAAAAGGAATTACTTTTAAAAACTCCATCCATTAACTACTAAATCCTTTAAACCCGGCAAGCCCTTTCTTATAAATTTTCAAAGCTTTTTAATAATAAACAACAACAATCCCACCTTTCTTCTATCAACTCGTCTAAGACAAGAAAATCGGTTCACCGTTTCACTGTGGATGACCCGTACTCATCGCGACTAGTTATTTGCGACACCGTCTTAATTGTGGTTATTTACAACATACAGAGACACACTTTTTTGAACCAATCAATACGTATATGTATACATATACAATGACAGACCAAAGCCAAGGATGAAGAGGAACATGCCCATTCTGAAATTTTAGGAAAAAAGTCTAAGTATTGATTAGTGGAGGATCCACAATTATAAGTCAGGTAGAGCGAAAAAATTTCTATAGTAACTTACCAGAAGAAAAGACAATCGGTACAGCTAACTCTATAATTATTAGACTTGAATTTGTGTTCGGATTTTAAATTTACATAAGAAATGCAACAGAATTGGAAAAAGAAAATTGCAAAAATTCATTATCTTCCAGAAGGATTTTTAAAAAAATTAAAAATTAAAATGATTTTTGAGGGAATCGAACCTCCTGCCGCTATTGCTTTATATCTCAAACCTCAAACCTCTTACCGCTATTGCTTTATATCTCAAACAGTCTATCCATCCAAACAACCTAGTTTTTGTTTTATATAGCGATTTATTTTTTATTTATTTTAGTAATATAATAGAGAAAATAAACATATATGGATACTTAAAAACCCGAAATCCAGGTGAGGCGTCCGTGATGACACTTGTAAGTGGGAATTCCCCAGACACGACACGTAGCGGATGACGTGTCATCCATTTAAGCCAACTAGATTCTTAGGGACTACGGAGCTGGAATAAGTACGATGCATTGGGGACATTCCTCGGCATCTCGTCTCCGAAGTTGCATCCGGCCTTTTGGAGACCTCTCCGGAGTACCTTCCCTATTCACCTAGCAACCAGCCAACAGCTCGCCTCCGAGTAATCCTACAGCCGAGCTTCCATAGCTTCCTTACTCATCTTCGAGCTGTTACAGAGCTGAGCTTTATTGGCCTCCTCGCTTGCCTCCGAGCTATTCATCGAGCTGAGCTTCCTCGGCTTCCATGTTCAACCGAGTGCACGGAGCCCAAGCGCCCCCATAACGCTCCCGTGTATCTCGCCAAAACGAGATCTCCACCGCTCCACGTCCCACATCCTACGCTAGCGTGTCTCTTTATTAATGGGCGTATCCTACCATTAATGGACGTACCCCGCCATCAACGTGAATGTGAGGCGGGGGCGAATCGGACGGCGAGAATCTCGTGCCGGTTCGCTCCATGCGAACGCTATATAAACCTTTTCTTCCAGACGACTCGGGTACGTCGAACTCATTTCCAATACGCCGCTACCCTACCATTATTATTTCTCGGTACTTACTTGATCATCAAAAGGTACTACGGTGGTTTCCCACCCCGGGACTTCCCTTGCAGGTAGCTCGGCGTTAACTACAACTAACAACCCATTGAGATCCACATGCTCAACCCTCATCCCAAATCTCAACCGTTCAGCCTCACTGGCAATAAGGTCGACGGAGGACAACATCTGAGGGAGATTCCGACCTCCATTAGTTGGCACCGTCTGTGGGAACTCGGCTTTTCCACTTAAGAAAGTTGATCTTCTGCCTTCGATTCAATAGCCAGCAATAATCGCAACGATCCCAGCACGAGCCATCCCGTCCTCCACAACGGAGGCGAGGACGGTTCTACTCTACCTCCTAACATCGTCGACACCTTATCTGCATGGATCAACAGTCTCACGGTTATGGTGGACGCGCTCGCTCGTGTTCAAATGGCTGGCCATACCCGCCAAACCGCTGTCCCCACTCCCCAAAACGGCGACGCGCATAGAGCAACGGGGGGGCATTCAGGCCTTCGACCTCGCTCATGCATATCTCGATGTCACGGAACACCGGTGTGCCAATTCCAGCAATCATGACCCCCACACGAGGAATGATTCCATGACTCGTTGGGCGCCGAACAGTTCGACACCGAGATCTCGGGAGCGACAAGATTACCGCTTCAACACTCGCCGCGCTCTCTTACCCCCTGAAAAGACGTCGGTCAGGTCACCTAATTCCAGGGAAGACCGACGTCACCACACTCAATAAGACCGTGCACATGGCGAACGTCGGGACCAACCACGAAAAGTCTACCTCGAGGATCTGAGGAACGTGATAGAATGAAACTGAAACCGCTCCATCACGCAAGCCTGGAGCAGAGATAGCAGGCACTCCGACTATGGAGAATCCTCGGGGTACCAACAACGAATCGAGGTCCTCTTGAAGAAGATTGAGGACATGCGGTTCACCACCCGTTCGTCCGGAAGGTCAGCGAAATACCCCGTGGATTCTCTCACGAAATCCTTCACGGAGTAGTTACTATGTGAGTGCGTCTCGTCTCGAAACAAGTCGACCAAGGTGGCCCTTTTCAACGGGAGGTCCGACCTAAAGGACCACCTAGACACGTTCACGGTGGGCATGGGCTTCCAGGATAACTCGGATGCGACTCAATGCCGAACCTTTCCCACCACCCTTATCTGGGCCGAGTGAGATTGGTTCTGTGGTTTTACTTCATGTTCAATCTCAACCTTTGATGAGCTGGCTACTCAGATCCTCGGTTATTTCGTCGGCAACCGACTGCAGAAAAGGACAGTCGACTACCTGTTCACCATCAATAGCGATGACCGGGAACTTTCAAAAGTTACGTCATCCGATTCTATAATGCCCCTCTGGAAGTGCCCGAGCACCGTGAAGAAATAATCATCACCGTCTTGAGATCGGGTCTTAGGCACAAAGAGTAGCTCTACTCTTTTGCATTAGCACAACCTAAGACCATGGCCAAGATAAAAGTTTGGACCGAGCGGGAGATCTAACTCGAGTTTGAAGTGAATGCCAACCTACCCCAATTGCCAATTGCAGCAGACTTGGGCTGAGCAATTGAAGTGGAGACCGGACGTACCGAAAGAAATGGGATCAGGAAGAAGAAGAAAAGGACTAATCGACCGAAATTGTATTCCCTGAGGTTTCATGAGTACACCCCCTGAAGGTCTCTCAGGCCGAGCTGCTAAAGGAGGCAAAGAGCAAGAGATTCTTCAAACTCCCGCCAATGATACAGAAGCCGGGTAAGCAACTCTGCAGCCTATATTACGCCTTTCAACGGTCGCAGGGTCACTCTACCGAAAACTGCAAACAACTCCATGATTATATTGAGGAGATGATCCGCTCTGGTCATCTAGTAAAGTACCTACGAGACAAACGTCAAGCAGATCAGGAGCAAACAGACCAGCCTCCACCTGGAGAGTTGACGGTCGGACAGATCATGGTCATCTATGTTGACTCGTCTCCGAGCAACAAGGACACCAACCATATCCGACTGGTCATGACCTTACATAATTCCCCCTCCAAGAAATACAATAAGTTACTCCCATCACCTTCGCCAATGAAGACCTTCATGGTATATCCCTCCTGCACAATGATCCCTTGGTGATCACGACTCGGGTAAATCAGTACGAAGTCCGGAGAATCCTAGTTGACTTGGGAAGCTCGGTGGACATCCTATTCTATGACTGTTTTCAGCGTATGGGATTAAACCCATCCGATCTCTAATTGACCTCGCACGTCCTCTTTAGGTTTACGAATCACTCCGTCCGAGCTGAAGGAACGATCACTCTCATTTTTAACATCGAGGAGGCTGGAAGAATCCGAACCATGTCGGTGAGTTTCCTCGTCCCCCAAGTTCCTTCGTCTTATAACATCCTTTTGGATCGCCCCACTTTAAACGCCCTCCAGGCTCAGATCTAGACCTACCACCTCACTCTCAAGTTCCATCTGGGCGATGGGGAAATAGGTCGGGCCTACAGAGATTAGCAAACTGCCAGGGTTTATCTCGCCTCGACACTTCTCAAGAACAAAGAAGTTGATGTTTCCGAGGGGCCTTGCGATCTTCGAGAATCTCTGGATACACGTAATGACAAAAAAGAGATTCGGGTTCCCCAGTAGAGGCCTTGTCCGAGGTTTCACTCAAGGAGGGAGATAACAGCCGAACTGTCCAAATTGGCTCCCTCTTGACCGGGGAAATTCGGGACAACCTTATCCAGTTTCTTCGAAGCAACTCTGACGTGTTTGCTTAAACTCCCGAGGAGATGCCAGGGATCGACCCCAAGGTGATCTCCCACAAGCTCGGTGTTGACTCAGAGGTCCGGCCAGTACAACAAAAGAAAAGAAGCTTCGCGCCTGTTAAACAAAAAGCGATCGAGGAGGAAGTGAACCGACTACTCGCGGTTGGCTTCATAAAGAACCTGGATTATTCAGCTTGGCTATCCAAGGTAGTCATGGTCAATAAGGCAAACGGGAAGTGGCGCATGTGCGTCGATTTTACCGACCTGAACAAGGCTTGCCCTAATGACAACTACTCGCACCCGCGGATAGACCGGTTAGTTGACAGCTCGGCCGGTTATGAGCAACTGAGCTTCATGGATGCCTTCTCCGGTTATAACCAAATCCGGATGAACCTAGCCGATGAATAGCTCACCGCCTTTACCACAGATCGAAGAGTCTACTGCTACATGGTAATGCCCTTTGGCCTTAAAAACACTGGGGCAACGTACCAGCGGCTGGTCAACAAGCTGTTCAAGCCATAAATCGGGAGAAATATGGAAGTCTACGTCAATGACATACTCGTGAAATCCACCCTGTCAGCCGGGCATACTACGGATCTTGATGAGACCTTTGAGGTCTTGTGAAAGTATAAAATGAAGATGAATCCAGCCAAGTGTGCTTTCGGCGTCAAGGGTGGAAAGTTCTTCGGATTCGTGGTCATACATTAAGGAATTGAGGCAAACCCGGAGAAGATCTGGGCCATCATTGACACGGAGACACCCAAAAGCAACGTTGAAATCATACGACTCACGGGCAGCGTGGCTGCTTTGAGTCGGTTCATGTTTAGGTCTGATGAAAAGTGCCTGCCTTTCTTCAGAGCTTTAAGAAAAATTCCCGGGTTCGAGTAGTCCGAAGAATTTCAGGTATCCTTCGAGTAGCTCAAGACACATCTTATGACGCCACCGCTTCTCACCCGACTTTGTAGGAGACGAGCTGCTATTGTACCACGCCGTCTCTGACCAAGCTGCCAGCTCCATGCTCATCAAAGAATCCGAGGGGATACAAAGACCAATCTACTATGTCAGCTACATTTTCAAAGACGTGGAGACCAGATACCCAGCCATTGAAAAGATAGTCTTAGCATTCGTTATCACATCCCGGAAATTTTGATATTATTTCCAGGCTCACACCATCATCGTTCTCACCAAACGATCCTTGGGGAACATCCTTGGTTCCCCCGAGTCATCGGGCTGCTTGGAGAAGTGGAGATGGGAGTTGTCGTAGTTTGACATCTGGTATCGACCGAGGCAAGCCATCAAACCCCAAACCCTCGCCGATTTCATGGTTGAGTGCACCATTCCTAACAGAGAGAAAGCGCCGACACGAGATCCCAACCTGCAACACTCAATTAAAGAAAAGCTCGGTCTAAGAATCACCTTAGTAGTAGGACTAAAGAGAATTAGAATTCGCAGCGACTCCATATTGGTCATTGGCCAGGTGACCAGACGATTCGAAGCCCGGGAACCCCTGATGATGAAATATTTAGCCAAGGTAAAAAGGATTCGGAGAAATTTCGACGAGGTCCAAGTGTAACAGATTCCCCGGAGTATGAACGTCGAGGCGGATGTGTTGAGCAAACTCGCCTCCTCCTATTCGGCCAACCGCAAGAGGAACATCCTCTTTGAGGTCCTACCGCGACCCAGCGTCGTCGACAAGGAAGTGATATACTGAATTTGCACCACTCAGGGGAATATCCCATATTGGAGAAGACCCATAGTGGAATTCCTCAATGAAGGAATGCTCCCCGAGGACCGAAAGGAAGCACGTCGGCTCCGCATGAAAGCTCGCCACTTCATATGGAGTAAAGAGAACTTGGAAAAAAAGTCATACACACAACCTCTACTCAGATGCATTGATTCCGACGAAGGAGAGTATGTTCTTCGAGAGATATATGAATGGGTGGGAGGGACACATCAAAGGGCCTGCAACCTAGTTCAAAATACACTTCTATAGAGGTACTACTGATCAACTATCCACTAAGACACAGAAAAGCTAGTCAGAAGGTGCAAGACATGTCAACTCTTCGGTAGCTCCCCTCGGTTACCCATCACCGAGTTAACACCACTGAGTTCCCCTTGGCCATTCGCATAGTGGGGGATGGATAAGATTGGCCAACTCCCCACTGGCACGGGTGGTTACATACATCTTTGTCGTCGTTGACTACTTTACGAAATGGGTCGAAGCCATGCCGATCAGGAAACCGGATGCTGCCTCCAAGGTGAAGTTCCTGCAGAACAATGTAATTGTTTGATTTGGAATTCCGAGGTGCATCATTACCGACCACGGAACCAACTTTGAGAACGACAAAGTCAGAGAATTCTGCAGCGACTATCACATATTGATGAAGTTCTCCGCGGTCGCACATTCCTAGTGCAACGGCAAGCCGAGGTAGCAAACCGAGGTGTCATTCGGGGCCTCAGAGCCCGCCTGGAAGGAAGACAGGGCGGATGGGTCGAAAAACTGCCACGGGTGTTATGGGCATTGAGAACGTTAAAGAAGACACCCACGGGGGAACCCTATTCAGTCTCTGTTATGGCACTGAGGCAGTGGTCCCCACAGAAATCGGCCTTCCTAGTTATCGAGTCGAGCACTTTGACAATGAGGCCAATGTCTTGGCCCTTCAAAGCAATTTGGACGTCCTACTGGAGAAGAGAGACCGGGCGCAAATAAGGATGGTCGCATATCAGCAACAGACCATCTGATATTACAATGCCCGCGTCAAACACCAAGCATTCAAGACAGGAGACTTAGTCCTATGATGAAATGAGTTTGAGGACCAAAGAGTGCTACACAAGTTCTCTCCGAAGTAGGACAGTCCCTTCCTCGTAACCGAGTCGTTGCCCAGCGGATCCTATCGCCTCCAAGATTCCTTGGGGCGCAACTTCATAGCCATATAACGCTTAAAAACTAAAAGTATATAGATGAACTTGTACCTTCTCGAATAATAAGATTCCTCCTTTTATGTCAATAAAATTTATTTTCCGAGCTAAGCCCTTACACGAGTAGATTCCTGCTCGGTTCCAAGGAGCGGCGGACAACCCCTTGTTCATTGGCTTCATTCATGACGGGCAGTTCCCTGCTCGACCAAACAAAAGTTCTACAGCCTTCTCTCGAGCCCACGAGCTGAGAGAAGAGAGGTACTCCCGGCTAGCCTCTTACTCAGACGAATGAAAACCCGAGTGCAACTGTAGGCAGCCGACGTAAGCTTCGCTCCGCCAATTTTACTTCGGCTCTGAGGTGAGGAAGAAGTTCATAAACAATGGAAAATTTATTAATGGATGAAAACAAAAAAGAGATGAAAAGTTCCTTAAGCAAATGAAAGACTTTATTGATAAGGGGTATTCTCAGCTCCACAGTCTTACAAAAATGCCTGGGGGCTCGCAAAATAAAAACTATTACAGCAAAAGGTAAGGGGGTCCAAAAAGCATTGATCGTGATATTCAAAGCAGAGATCCTCCAACCGAGCCCAGGAGACATCCAATCGCTCTCTCTAATGATGCCCGTGGACCCGAGCAGCTACGGTTCCGTTAGGTACTCCCGCTGTCACGCATGAAGCTATGATCAACCTCTGCTAGAAAACTCGGCGAAGGATATCTATCGAGCGCTCCCGACCGCTCTTCAAGATTGTGCCCAACTCATGGGCCGTACACATCTTGTCAGTGGACTCCTCCAGCGCTTGTTGGGACAAAGTCCTGAAAAGGCCCGGGAAGGACCTCCAGATCGCGTAGATAAGCACATGCAGAAGGAAGGATCGGTGCGGGAGCAAACGCCTCCAATGCCGCTTAGGCGCCCTATCACGGCCTCGTATGTCACCTCGGAATCGTCAAAATCGTAATGATAGACATTGTTCTGTGTCACGATATCTTAGATGTTGTATGTATCACCGTCCATCAGGAAACAACAGACTGCAGAGAACGGTCAAATATTTCATAGTGCCTAAGAAGGGGCCAAACATCCACTATAACCTCAATAGAAATCCCCCAACGATCGAAATCTTCTCACGCTATGACGCAAATCATGGGATATCACATCTCCCCGATAAGGCACCGCTATGTGGCATCTAGTTAATGGCTCTCTTCCTTTCATGTGGATCAAGGATGATTGACCGACATCTTCAGGAGATCCGCACGTATCTCAAGATGCCCGCCATGCACCATGTAGCTCTAAGAATCAAGGAAGCGCGAAATAATGGAGTCATGACAATCCAAGCATCCGTTAACCAGTCCACACGAATGGATTCATATCCCTAAGCCCTCACCATGAGGCGGCCAAGTAGCTTCCTGCTCGGCCCATCCGCAGCGGATGGCTTCCTGCCCAACAACGCTATGGATCTAAAACCCTAATCGCGAGGCATCCAAGCAGCTTCCTGCTCGGCCCATCTGCAGCGGGTAGATTCCTGCCCAACAACACTGTGGATCCAAAGCCCTCATCATGAGGCGGCCAAGCAGCTTCCTGCTCGGCCCAACCGCAGCGGGTAGTTTCTTGCCTAACAACGCTGTGGATCCAAAATCCTCAACACAAGGCGGCCAAGAAACTTCCTACTTGGTCCATCCACAGCGGGTAGCTTCCTGCCCAAAAACGCTATGGATCCAAAGTCCTCATCAAGAGGCGGCCAAGCAGCTTCCTACTCGGCCCATCCGCGATGGGTACCTTCCATCCTGACAATGCGGTGGATCCAAAGCCCTCGTCACGAGGCTGACGGGCAACCTCCTGCTCGACCTTAATGGCGGAACTTGAGGCCACACGTCAAAGTCGGTAAGCCAACCATACCCAGGCATGAAGTAGACAAACTCCTAACCTGACCCAAGAAGATAAATCTCGGATTTGGTTGATAACCGGTGCAACTCTAACCTTACTCAGATCCGAGGGAGCGACCGCACTAAGCTCTATTACGGCCTATTTCTACTTGGTATCCGTGTTTGGTGTTCGCTCGGTCTACGTCACCTCGACTCCGGGGTTAGGAGGGACACCGGTCAATTTTTACTTGGTATCCGTGTTTGGTGTTCGCCCGGTCTACATCACCTCGACTTCAGGGTTTGGAAGAACACCGGTCTATTTCTACTTGGTATCCGTGTTTGGTGTTCGCTCGGTCTACGTCGTCTCGACTCCGGGGTAAGGAGGGACAACAGTCTATTTCTACTTGGTATCCGTGTTTGGTGTTCGCTCGGTCTACGTCGCCTCGACACTGGGGTTAGGAAGGACACCGGTCTATTTCTACTTGGTATCCGTGTTTGCTGTTCGCTCAGTCTATGTCGCCTCGACTCCAAGGCGAGGAGGGACACCGGTCTATTTCTACTTGGTATCCGTATTTGGTGTTTGCTCTGTCTAAGTCACCTCGACTCTGGGGTGAGGAGGGACACCGATCTATCCACACTTATGAAATAAACAAGGATGAAAACATTATGGCTATACACATTATAGACGAGCTAAAAATACTTTATTGACGTTCCAAATTATATACAAGGTATTATATGCTTCTCAGATTTACAAAATGCCCCAAGTCCTACAAAAACAAAAACAAAAGGGGGGCAGGAAGAACGATGGTTTCAAACGGCGTTCTTAGGTAAGGCCTCACCGTCGTCCGCCCGCCTAGTGCCTCCGCCGGTAGCTTACCTCCACCCGCCTGATCGGCGCCTCCGCCAGTAGCAATTCCCCCGCCCGCCGGCTCGGTGCCACCACCCTAGGGCCTTTCATCCGCAAGGAGATACCTCACGCGGAGCTCCCGATCGTCGAACCCGGGCGCCATTTCCTTGACGGCATCAAGGGCATTATGCCACCCGACGGCCGCGAAGTATGCAAGGTCGACGTAGAATTGGTTTGACACCTTGTATTCTTCCACGGCTTTCTCTGCCTTAGCCTCGGCCTGCTTTGCCGCCTCGTGAGCCGCTCGGGCGTCCCCTTTGCAGAGGTCCCTCTACTTCCTCATGGCCTCGAAAAGCTCGTTGACATCGCCGACCCAGGCCTGAAGAGCCCGGTTAGACTCCGTTAAGGCCTGGTGAGACTCCTTCAGCCCCATCGCCTTCAAGCCCTCTGATACCAGCCTAGACTCAAAGGAAGCAGCGTTTTCCTCGGCATCCTTCATTTTGGAGAGGAGCTCTTCCTCATGCGTGGATGACTCTCTGGGCTTTTTCATCATCGGGGCAACCTCCTCGGCCTCCGTAGCAGCTGGAAGGGCGCAATGTTGGAGGACCTGCGGAAAAACATGAACAACATTTGTAGACGGGGGAAAAAGTACTTGGAAATTTTTCAGAAGATTACCAATCTGGACTGCCTCCTAGGCTATTGCCGCCACTTAGGCCTTCATGGTGCCATGGAGAATATTGGCCCCCGTTGCTTTCTCCAGGTCCACCAGCAAGTTGTCGGCCACAAAGAGCCCCGACGGCACCTTAATGCAGAAGTTGCCCTCCCGCACCTGTATCCCGACCGAGGGTGGCCGGGAAACCACTCTCTTGAGTCTCTTAGCCGAAGACTCGGGGGAGGATGGCGTCTCTGTCCTGGCCCAGAGAGCCTGATCCCCGGGCGTGTTTCTGCTCTCCACTCCGGCGTTCCTCCGAGACGGGAGGAGAAACAGCTGCCTTGGCGGGAGGAGCTTGCCGGGAGACCACACTCGGTGCGGGCTTGGACGAACTAGCACCGCCGCCGTTCCTCCCCTGCGCCTTGGCGGCCATGATCTTCGATCGATTCATTGGCTCTGTGGAAGAAAATGAAGGAAAAGGTCAGCAACAGGAATGACAAAATTATGCTAAACCTAAATTAATCGACGAAGTCCTAATTTACCTCTGAAGCGCACGGGACTGAGTCCCGCCCAGCTCAAAGCCTGCTCAGAAAGCAGAAATCGGCCTGCTGGATCGGCTCCCACTGCGACATTATCCCCGCCTCCGGGGCGTTTGACTTCTTGAACCTTGGGAAATCCGCCCTATGCTATTTGGTGGGCACTGGCCAATCTTCTCCATCTAGAGGACCGACAAAAACAAACTTCTCCTTCAACTCGTAGATGGAAGAAGAAACGACCACTATCCCTGACCCGGCCGCCTTACCCTTATATTTTTTTTTAAAAAGGTAAATCTAGCTCGGCTCGTGCTTGTGAGTGCCAGGGTGATTTTTGTAGCAAAGGAAGGAAATGAGGAGGCTCAAGTCGAAGGGTATCCGATCAATCTTCCACCGGACCAGGAACCCGAGGAGAATTCTCCACGGGTTCGGCGCTAGCTGGTCTGGGGCAAGCCAGAAGCAATGGAGTATAGCACAAATCTCGGACGAGAAAGGAAGACACATCCCCACACGGAATGCTTCCAGGTACAGAGCAATCTCATTGCCTGTACCTGGTCTGCCCATTCACCTTCCTTGGCCAGATGAAGTGAATAGCCAGGGGGATATAGAAATGAGCCCGGATATCGGAGAGCTCACCTAATCGATTTAACATCGAGGGTGCATCGTGAGTATTTTCGATGCACGCCTTGGGGGCCCTCTTTTCCACCCGACGACGAAGAACAAGAGCGTCGCCACCCCTTGGGGGCGATCCCGATGGAGAAGAAGACGAAGAAGAAGAACTTCCTCGGCTATCGGAAGCCGAGGAGAAAGAAGATTACCCACGAGACCCGGCTTTAGAAGCTGAAGCTTCGTTGTCCGACTCAACCCTAACTACATCAATGTAAACTTCAGAAGAAGACATCTAACCTAATTCAAGGAAAGATCAGATAAAGATGGATTTAAGATGAAGATCCGACCTAAGTGACGGAGCGCCGGGCAATCTTCAAACAACGGGAGTCAACTAAAGCAAAAGTGTTTTTTAAGAAAAGGTTTCTCCTATTTATACGCCCAGCAAAATCCATTCGACGGTCCAAATCTGCAACTTAGATAGTCTTTTAAAATTATAAAAATGAATCTTATCATAACTTCCCTAATGAGTGAGTAATTCCTTACTTGTTAGGGTTAGGATTGGGAAGGTTTGAGAGAAGTAAATCTCTCTCTCTCCTTTCTTTGCCCATATAATTTTTATAATAGGACTCTATTTAAATTAACCACACACCGCTCACTACGGCACCCTATCCTTCAAGATAGCGGTGATTCCCTAGTTAGACCGGTTGTGGTTGATTTAAATAGAGGTTAAGGCTAAGAGTTAAAAAAGGACGGACAAGGACCAAAAGGAAGAAACTAAGTTTCTTCTTAATCATGCTAATCCCTTTTTTATTGACTATTACCCTAACACCTATATTCTTCACTAGGGTATTGAAAGCAGTGGGTAGAATCCTTTTTCCAAACTAATCTAATCCTAATCCTTGCAAGATTTTTAATCAATTTAATCTCATTCTTAGATCGTAAAACAAAACCCAACTTGATCGGATTGACTCGTTAGAACATAAACAAAAGGAACCTATCTTCCTGTGGACCGACCCGTACTCAACCGGCTAGCTACCAAGCGACACCGTTATTGATTGCGGTATTCTTAACTTTGATTTTAAAATGCACGTACGCAAAACAAATCTCAATCAAATAGCGCCGTTGCCGGGGAGACGGTAGTCTCTTTCTTTGTGTAATTTCGGGTTAAAATTTTTTTTTAAAAAAAATCATAAAAATTGAAAAAAATTTAAAACAAAAAAATAAAATAAAATAAATTCATCTTGTTCTTTTTGAGAGGTATTGTGTGAATTGCGCAGGAAAAGAAGATGGACTAATTCAGATCTGGAAAAAACCAGTGAACAAATCAACAAACAGAAGATCTGAACAGACAGAGGAGAATCACAACAGACAACAGAAAAATTTTGGAGATCCAAACCAACTTAACCACCGCGGAACCGTGGCGGATTCAAGCGTTTGACGGCGGAACCACGGTCAACTGCTGACATCAGCACTCCAAATTTTTCTGTAATTATTTTTGTCCCCTCTCCTACTCTGAGCTCCACTGAAAATTTTTCCTGCAGGGTTCTTTGCGCAAAATCTTTCTCCCTCTCCAATAAATTGTTTTTGTGCATGATTCTTTGCGCTGCAAAATAAAAATTTTGCAAGTGTTTTTTGTGTGTTTACTGCTTTGCATTTTTAAAACGGACTTTTAAGGGGCTATAACACCAATCCAGATTTGGTGGGGATTTCATTACCCTTCCTAGGACCCCAAAAATCACAAAAAGCATATACATCAACTCTCGAGTTAATTAAAAAAATATTTAGACTCAGCTAATCAGGACTGTCGCGCTCATTAGGACAAAGGAAGGTTGTGGGCAATCGGTTGTTTATCTAAACCTGATTTTGTGGTGCCTAGGTTAGACAAGTAGGAAAGGTAATTTTAAAAAGCTCATCTCACGGTGATTCGTGAGCTGATCTCTCCTTTCTTTACTTGTGCTTACCTGGCCACAATTGGCGGTGAAGAGGCGATTTGAGGGATATCTCACAACTTGCCCTTTGGAACAGTTAGGAGCAGTCTAGTTAACTTAGGAGATCCTAGCTCTAGGCTTGATTGTGCATGTATAAATTGTGATTGTTTGAAATTATGCCGTAGTTCCGAACAAATTTTTGCAAAACACTTTCTAAAAAAATACACTTTCAAAATTTTCAAAACTCCAAAAACAAATAATTTTTTTTAAATAAAAAAATTTTAAAAAATATGTGTCTTGAATTTGATGAGAATTGTATGGATAAGCTAAATTTTGATGAGAGTATTGAGGATGAACCAGTTTTGTTTGATTAGTTGGATTTTCCAATTCATCCTTTTGAACCTTTAACTGTTACACTTCCTAAATCAATCCCCTTCATCCTTTCTGTCGTTCTGACAGCGCAAGAAACCGTATCCCTTTCATCTTCTTCTGCTTTACCAAGTTCGACGACCCATGTTTTCTCACAAATCTTGAGGGATTTGACCTCATTTCTCAGTGGGTTGATAGATTAGCACAATCGCTTTTTACACATCGGTCATTATAAATTGTGCTAATTTATACACTCCATCTCCACTCTCAAGTTCGTATTCAACTTCTTTCTCCCACTTTCTCAGGTTCCTCTTCTATTCTTCCTATAATTTTAGTGAGTGTTGATGAATCACAATCTGATAATTCAAGTTTGATCATTCCAGAAAGCTAACTTGATTTGGATACTTTTGAAAATGAGGTAGATGAGTTTTTCGAGTCTCCTACCTCCAAAATTTTTGACAAATCAAGTATGATAAATTTTGGCACAAAACTTACTGACAGCAAAATGTTCAATTACATCGATGAGAGTTTTGAAAAACTTTTTGCTGACGAACTCGCATTGCTAAACGACACGGATTTTGTGATTAATCAACCCCCACCTGAAGAAGTCGAACCACCACCATTTCTTTTTCCCTTCCGCCATTCTTCTCCTCCACCGAGACTGTATACTACTTCTATGTCCACACGGTCTCGTGTGTTTCTCATTTCTTTTCTTTACACTCCATTCTTTCACCAACCACACCATTATAACGATAAAATTTTAGAATGGTTAGTGCTAACTTTTGGCCTGTGTAAGGTCTTGTATAGCTTGATACTATGTTTTTCTCCCCCCTAACTCTAAACTTTAACGCTTAAACAGTGGAAACACTGTTTCACTTAAGTTTGGGGGGAACCTTTTTGTATATATATTTTGTTTTCTTTTGCTGTTAACAATAAATATAAAAAAAAATAGGGGAGTGCCAACAATTTTGACCCTCTTGGTGTAGCCTGACAGTGATGAAACTGTCAAGTTTAAGTTTGGGGGTGTGCTCGGTAAGGTTTCTTCCTTCGCATTCATGTGTATATTTTTGCATTTGCATACTTATTTTAAAATTCATAAAAATCAAAAAAAAATTATAAATTATAAAAATTGAAAAGTTCAATTTTGGCCATATTTGACTTAAGTTCAACATGACGGTTGAATAGTTAGGAAAAACTAGATCCTAAACTTAGTAAATTAAAAACCCTAAAAATAACCTCTCTTAAAGTTTAATTATAGAAAATATATGTCCTTGCTATTTATTTAAAAATAGGCAATTTTTGAGTTCAGTTCTTGGGCTAAGTCAAAATAAGAGAAGAGTATTGAAATTTTTATTGAAATGTAAATCTAAAAACTAATTCTGAACCTTTAGTCTAAATTCTGAAAATATATACCCTATAACTCGCACATACACGCACCATGAAACTTGGAATAGTAGAGGATACCTTGAATTGCTCTTGTCTAAAATCCTTAGTATGAGAAAAGAAAAGAAAAGTACAAGTGTGAATAAAGAGACATAAAAAAATGAACACTGGTTTTGTAATTACTTAACGCTACCTAAAATGAAAAAACAAATATAGCAAGGATGCTTTATCACCTAGTGCTTTAGACCAACTGGTTTGGGAGTCACTGCTAAGCCTTAGGTATTGCAAGACGAGGAATTACATCTAAATGCGTTAACACATTTTGTAATCGGTCGTTAGTATCTCAAGAAGTATTAACGGTCATATGAAGGATGTGTGAGCAGTTTTATCTAAAATTCACCAACTAAAAGTACTTTGGACGATAGACAAGAGTATGATAGCTTGAATTGAATTTCCAAGTGTAGGGGTGATACATACACACATGTAAGGACATATGATTGGGGTTTGGATGAGAGTTAGGAATGAAAAATAGGGCTTATACTTTCAGTAGAGATGATAGAAATTCCTAAGTTGAGATGGAACCTTAGAACGAAAATTCAAGAGATGCTGAAAGCTTTATAAATTTGCAAAACATATACGATCTTAAGTTAAATGATAAGTGAGTATGAAAAATACGGGTTGATGATTTATAAGTTAAAGATAATAGAATTTCTTGGTAGAATACTGTCACGACCCGAAGTTGGACTCGTGACCGGCACTTAACCACACAACATCTACAGGCGTAACGCGATTAAGTAAGCCAAAACCCAGAAAATCAAAACCATTAAAAGTAGGGAGTGTTGAATACATTTGTTTAAAAACAATTGGAAAACCTTAAGTAGTTTAATAACAATCTTTAATGTTTAAGTTATTAACTTAAAAATTTTGGCAGCATTTCCTTTGTA
Organism: Agapanthus africanus; assembly: GCA_030015575.1. Taxonomy (NCBI): domain Eukaryota; kingdom Viridiplantae; phylum Streptophyta; class Magnoliopsida; order Asparagales; family Amaryllidaceae; genus Agapanthus; species Agapanthus africanus. The sequence goes on along the minus strand of CM057337.1, from coordinate 645,313,867 downwards.
AAACTAACCCCGAAATCGGGTACAAAACAAGATATGAATAAAAATGATACACAATATAATAAGACATCCCAAATGGGAGCAAACTCTCCCAATGGCGGAAACAACCACCACAAGAGTAATATACGACGCCGTAGCGAAGAAATGAGCAATAAGTGAAAAACATCACAAAATGATAAACTGCATAAGTAAAGTCGGCCCACACGAGCTCGACACCAGAATACAAAAATATACATCATCGTCCTCACACTGGTCTCTAGGTCAATACATATAAAGTAGATGGAGAGCACTAGATACAAAATGTGTACAATGGAAATAACCAAATACCATAACCCACCTAACAGCAAAATAGCTCACGCTCCAACTGCAGTGGTATCCGTAGCCAAAAAGATATAAGGAAGCAGCCTGCCGCGACTGCTCTGAGGGGCAACCTGCAAATACTGTGGCACAACGGGGGTGAGTTGCCAACTCGTGAATAGAAGATAACATATAAAGGTAATCGCGAGTATGCACGTACTGCGCTACTCTATCATATACCAGCAGATGATATCTATATGCGATAAGCAGTATGTGCAATAATCATGCATAATTACTCTATCAGGTAATATGACTACAAGATGAGATATAAATAATGAATGCTGAGCATGGGAAAAATAACATCTATACGGAATGTCAACGTGGAAAAATAATCGGTGCTTCTCAATGCACCCAAATCCCAATAAAACTCAGGCGCCGTCATCCTCATCGGCCCTCAAATCCTGTAAATCTCTGAGAATCATGAGTGCCCAACATCGGCACTTAAAATATCATGAAATAATCGTGTCCAGCATCGACACGCAAATCCTCATACATCGGGCTCCGTCAGTCCGGATCAGCCCACGGGCTTCGTCTGCGGTATCGGCCCTCGGCCCCGGCAGTATGAGTCGTCCCATATCCATCTATCGACTCTGGTCAGTATCCTCCGGATAACCGCCAGGTCCAACCAATTACCGGTAGGTAGTAGCCCCACTGCCAGGCTCACCGTCTAGCTACACAGCAGATCCGTTCTCGCCCCGGGGTACCATACCGGGTCCACCATGTACCCGCAATCGGCCTCGTCCACTCCTCGAATCGGGTTTCACATGTCACTCTCAACACCGAGAAAATACATGGTGGACGCACTGAAATATCATATCAAGAAGAACCGGGTTTTCAAAACAGTGCATCTTTTCTTAAATAACCCCACGGTCCTCAAATCCAGAAATCACATGAAATCCAAAGCCAATGCATAAATCCATGCGAGGTAATATATGCATCAAGTCATACTATAAGTAAAAGGGAGAAGCCGCTCTTTAAAATAGTTTCAGTTTTTCAAAAGGTATCGTGCGGCTCCCAGTTTCTACCAAAATCAGCTTATTTAGGTAGGTACAGTTGAATATGCATAAGTATTTAAATGAGTGCGTGCACAAGTATGAACATGTAAATGAGTACGTGCACAAGTATCATAATCATATCGAATCATATGTGAGATGAACTACAGTATAATGATCATGGCAATTCTACAGTGTGAGTGTCATGGCAGCTACTAACGGTGTGTGTGTAACATGCAGATTAGTGCTCGTGCAACATGAACCGTTAGTAACAGTGCGGTGTTTTTACCAATTCTAAGTTCATATACATATAGCAGGGAATGCAGTATGCAACAAACAGTATCCATGAACAGTCAATGTATGTAAATGCAATATGCTGCTACAAGGTCCTATCAGCCCTGACGCATAACGCCATGTGGGCGATTTCCCCGTAGATGTTAAATCTACTCACCGTAGTCTCGCGCTAAGTGTAGCCGATGACTTGTTTCCCCTTCTTCGCGGCGTCCTTCGTACTCGCCTGCGAACCTAGAATTACACAAGGAATAAGCATAAGTAACAATCCTGTAAAACGTGATACTAAGGAAGTACGGAAAAATAGCGTCACAAGCTAAACGCGTGAACTCGATACTGTAGGGTTGCTAGGCACGCGCACAAGGGTCTACTAGGCATCAACCATGCCCGATTAAAAAATTAGCCGTGCCGAACAACCCGAAGCCGGATCTTTAAACTAGAGTTTAGGTGAAAACAAACATGTTAAACATTTTAACATTAAGTGAGAGGGATTACAACCTTTGTAAATCCGGTCCTTCACTTCTTAAGCTCCGTGTTGAGGTCCCTTCGCTGCGATCATCGTGTTCCGGACTCTCGAGAAGTTCCACGAAGAGAAAGATGCAGTCTTGCTTTCGATCTTCGATACAAAGATGATCTACCTTGAAGTTTCGTTAACACAAGCTAACACTCATAATATGAGGTAAACACCCTCATCTAAATGGCAAGGATAGATGAGGATGATGAAGTAGGATTTTTGCTCTCTTTTGTTTTCATTTTCTCACATATTTTTCATCACAAATAAAAAGCAAGAAAGCTTTGCAAAAGGAGGAGGAAGAAGAAGAATAGTGATCCATTTCATTTGTGATGAATAATGAAAGGATTAATATGATAAATAATGCAACCATGGTTGACTTAACCATTGTAGAGAATTAACCAAGGGCTAGGGTTTGGGTTGAGTTAAGAGTGAGTCACACAAAAATATCAAGACAAATATCTTTATCATGACAAAAAGAAACCTTCTAGAATCTACTAGAAGTCTTAACCCTAATCCAAACCCTAATCATGTTTAAACTCCACTAAACATGTTGCATTAGTTATCATATCATGTTACAATATTATATATCACATATATAATATTTATCGTAACAAAATAAAATAATACATTTAACATATATCGCATATATATCAATGTATTATCCGAGTGAGAAAAAGAATCTTTTAGTGAACTAATATTAGTTAATGTAATTTAATATATCATATATATTATTATACATTAAAGTATCGAATCAACACTTGATCCGACAATCCGGCTATATCGCATATAACCGACTAATATTTATCCGTACCGATTCATCGAATCAACACTTGATCCGATGACCCGGCTGATATCAAATATCGCGAGAATAGAATACGGTATCTCATATCGCATTATCCTCGGTCCCGCACATATCACATATGTGCCCCTACTCCGTTTTGCCTGAGTCAAGAAACCTCTGTGTAGGACTCTAAAGAATCGTCAATACGCCGGCAGTAGGTGATGATCATATCAAACACCCAAAAACTGCAAGCGGTCAGCTAAATGAAACAGCCACCCAGGTATTGAGCGCTCAGAAGATCAACAAGCAAGCCTGTACATTCTCCTGTGAATCCAAACAGTAACACTCCCGTACAATCCGGTCTCGTCGTCTGATATATCGCATATCTCGCCTAGGGGTGGTAAACGTCAGACCCCAGTAGCTCGATAAGTCGTGTCGATATGAGGTCTATAACAGTTCGAGAAACTACTGATAACACTTACCAGTAAATCTCAGCAACCCTGGCCAGGGATTTCAGGTTATAGCCAATCGAACACAGCACAACATCAACTCCCTACACCGGGAGAGACGAATCCCCTCCTATCGCTCCTTGCCTCCATGTGGTTCGGGACTGTACCCAAAAGCCACCTTTTTGCACGCCCTCTTGGACGTGGTATGATGGAAATCAAAGCACAGTGGGAATCACACAAGACTCTATGACGATCTCGGGTCAACAGACTACTATGTACCAGTGTCACCGGAGAACTGCCATCTGACGTGAGGTATAATACCATCTGGGAGTTCTCGGCGAGTCCTTCCAGTGTACCCAGTCTCCACTGAGCACCTGTACACCATCCTTGATGTCAAACACCGATGGATATGGGATCATCCATCGCCCATCATATGGGTCAAGATGCGTATACGCTAGTCTACTCTGGTGTATCGATGCCCTGTCTCGATACACCCTCGACTAGGAACAGTTATAGGATGTACTCGTCGACTACCGTGGCCCCACTAGTATGATCTCATCATAGTCCCAGTAATCGAGTACATATCCTAAGGGCTTTATCAACATGTAACATAGAGACAATCAGAGTACATGTTAAGATAAAGTACAACCAGATAGCGTACTATCATGTCGAGCAAGAAAGTCCTCCCTATATATGTCCAAGCATCCATTACAATATATATCGTATGTATAGTAATGGCCTCTAGGGCATACATATAACTAACAATCTCCCACTTGCACTAGGGCCATCTGTTATGGTATCACATACCCAACAATTAGCTACGGTTGAAGTATCTCATACTCAAACATCCCATAAAAAGTCTCTACTGGGAAAAAGGACTTCGTAAGTGGATCCGTGCTGTTGTCCTCTATGTCTACTCTCCGAACCTCGATCTTCCTGAAGATCAACCATCTCCATGATCAGGTGATACTGCCTAAGAATTATATCTGGATTTCTGATGGGACGGGGGTTCCTTGGCATAAGCCATAACTCCATTGTCACACAATGGTAGGAACGAAGTTCATCTCATGAACTTATATATATATATATATATATATATATATATATATATATATATATATCCAGACTGCCTCTTTGGTAGCATCCTTGGTAACGATGTATCTTGCCTTTAATCGTCTAGTATGTCACAGTATCTAGCTTGGAACTCTTCCAACATACCGTCCCTCCACTAAGGGTAAAGACAATGCCTGCGACTGACATTCAGTCGTCCTTATCACTCTGGAACCTTTCCAGTGATTCTCCCCAGGATCGATTGATACCATCTCACTACAACTAGTGAGAATCCTAACATTCAATTAGATCTATCTCATTGATCCAAAACCCAGGATTTAGGAGGTATCACTTTGATCCTATATGGAGAATGCTTGTGATAAGCGGATATTGACCGAGCGTAGCATAGGAAACTCCTTCCCTATCAAGAGTATGTCATCCACGTACTCTACGAGGATCACCACCATACTCCCTACTACCTTTTTGTGTATACTTGGTTCATCTACCATTTTGATGAAGTCAAACTCTTTGACTACCACATCAAAACAGATGTTCCAACTCCGCGATGCCTGTTTTATCACATAAAACATCTTGCACACGTTTCTGCTGCACCCACTGTCTACGAAGCCCTCTGGCTGTGTACTTATAGACGCTCTCTTTTAAAACATCAAAAACCAGTCATGACATCCAACCACCAGATATCGTAGTCATGGTATGTAACCGTCGCAAGTAGGATCTGGATGGACTTAAGCATAGCTTTGAATGTCTCAACTTTTCCATATACACCAAGTAATCTTCTCAAGATATACTTGCTCCTGATGGGGATTTAACCCTTCAGATAAAGCAACCAAAGTCCATACTTTGTTGGTGTATAAGGATTCCATCTCAGATCGCTAAGCATCCAGCCATTCTTACAGAGTTCCACTCCTGATGGCCAGCTCGAAACTAGTTGGGTCATCATCTCATGATGCAATCCTCGCTCCCACTGTCATAGAGAAACCGAAGTATCTCTCAGGTGGGTGAGGAACCATACTAGATCGGCGGAGAGGTTGAAGTTCGTTGGAAACTATTGAATCCTTTGGTTCTACCAAATCATCAGCTGCAGTTTGTATAGCTGGAACCTTTCCAGTTCTACATAACAGACCTTGCCTCGAGCTTGTCCGGATTTTGCTTTTAGATATAGTCCGGACAACCCCAAATCTTAACAAACTTAAGATATGGGCTCTTCCCTTTCCATATCACATATGAAGTGGTAGGCAACTGATTTGATTTGAACCCTATTCAATAGGTATGCAGCTTCTCAAGCGCATAACACCCAAAAGGAAATAGAAAACTCAGTAGTACTTATCATAGAGCACACCATATCACATAGGGTGCTATTGCTCCGCCCCGATATACCATCGTGCTATGGTGTATACGGAGGAGTAATGCTGAGAGAGAATCTCATTCTCCTTTAGAATAGTCCAGGAATTCCGTGCTCAAGTATTCTCCTCCCTGATCTCATCAAAGGACATAATACTTATACCCGTTTTTGGTTCTCTGCTTCTAACTTATATTCTGTGAATATCTCAAAAGCTTCGGACTTGTGTTTCAACATGAACATATGTCTGAATCTTGAGAGATCATTAGAGAATGTAATGAAGTACAAAGAACCGGTCTTGGCATGTGTAGACAGGGGACTTTCATACATCAGCATGTATCAATCCCAAGAGTTCACTAACTCTTTCTCTGTTTCCAATAAACAGAGCTGTGGTCATTTTATCTTTGTGACGTGACTGGCAAGTTTCACAAGATGTAAATTCAAACAAATTTAAATATGCATCTAAATGTAACTTTGCTAGTCGGGTCATATTGATATGACCTAGTCTACAATGCCTCAAGAAGGATTCGTTCATTTCTGAACTATTCCTCTTATGTGTGTTCTATATACTAAGAACTGTAGTTTGATTTAGAACGTCAATGCTTTTAGATAACGTGCCTGAACTGATCAACTCTTGATATAGGAAATGTTCAAAACATTATCCAACAATACAAAATTATATCCTTTCTTTACTAATAAAGAGACTGATATGATGTTGTATATCAGGTTCGGTATCTAATAACATTCGTTCAGAATCAATGTATTCTGGTAATACAGGGTGATAGTGACCAACAGACTTGGCTGCAACACTTGCACCGTTTTCTATCTCATGAAACTTATCACCCGTTCTCAGTTCTCTACCTTTCTGTAGCCCATGTAACATATTACATATGCGGGATCCTGATCCGGTATCTCATACCCAGGACGTAAAGAATACTGAGAAATAGTTCTCTGTAATGAACACACCTGAAGAAGATGCATCAGCATGCACTTTCTTCGTTTGGGCGGCACGGGAAATCTGGTATTCCCCAATTTCCTGCTCTGTCTTATAACAATTATAAATTAGAGCGGGACCAACGTTCCCCAGCTCAGTATAACAAGCGGGTTCGGTCAATACATCCGTTTTATTATCTTGATTAAGGCGTGATATGGTCGCTACCTGGAGAGAGAGAGAAGAAAACACTCAGCGTATGCTCTTGCAAGATTAGATTGGTTATCTAATATATCTAATCAGGATGTCTCCCACTGTTTTAATCAAATCTTCCTTCAAACCCTAAAAGGAAAGACTAGCCGGGATTAATTACACGCTACAAGTTCGTCAATCTTTCAGCCAGGCCAGTGTCGGTACTTTAAGAGAGGTGCCCCGTGCTTTCGCACGGACCTAATTAATGTAAACCTCGTTTTCCCAGGGACGTAACCCCGTTAACACCTTTCTAGACACCTACTTGATCGGCTAATTGTAATGTGTAAAACTCTCCCAGGAGTAACTCTTACTCGCAGCAGGTATCGGGATCCAACTATCTCATAGAAGGTATGCAATCTCATTGCAAATTTCAACACTTGAAATTCCCAATAATATTTTACCCCTAGCAGCTTATGACCTTGGCTAAGGTCAACAAATCATAAGTGCTAGTCAAGTTCAACCCGTCATTTCCCGATTGAATTAAACCCACCCGCACGACCCTTGGCTAAGGTCAACAAAGTCGCACGACTACCCTAACTCAATCGCATCATATGCTTATACAGATAAGCACTAATCAGCTACTGCACACTACGCCTTGGCTAAGGTCAACAAACGCAGCACGAATACTAACCAGTACTTATCTGAAATGATGGAGGGCTACAACAGGTTTTTAAGAAAACCCTTTTCGTAATGAACTTGATATCGTTGTAGAATCGAGTGATTTTAAATGGAATGTTTTTTAGGCTTTTCTAGTTTTGCTAAAGGGGTCACTCCCGGTGAAGGGATCGTCGGCCCTTTCCTCATCGAATAAGGTGCAGGATATTTCACAAATATCGCTGTGCAAAGCAAGAACTATAGAAGCAATCAAAAGACAAACCGAGTTTGTAGTATCTGCTAGTTTCACTAAAGAGGTCACTCCCGGTGAAGGAATCTCGGCTCTTTCCTTATCGAATAAGGTGCTGGATGTTCTACAAGGAACACCGTTATGCAAAGCAAGAACTAGAGCTACCATTTTTTAAACAAGTTTCTACAACATCTTAAGGTTTCTTTTAGTTCATTAATCTCATTAATGAAGTCCCATTTTATTATGCTTCACAAGCATCACATTTGAAACGAAATCTGCAATATAACATATATCTCATATATATAATATAAACATTCATCTCAGGCAGTAATATGATCTCATCACAGAACATTGCAGCAGAAGAACATATATGAAATATTGGATATACTAGGACGTCCGTGTTTTCAATTCGAGCCAGTATAAAACACGTATTCCACGGCCGCGATGAATAGCCAAACCCACATCCCTAGACCCCTACGAGAGCGGCAAGCAACACTGCCAATTCTAGGGTTAGGAGACCCGGTCTCGACTCCTTGAGATGGTCTCCCACTGGACCCTGGAACCCGGTTACTTGTGCTCCCCGCTGTTCCCGCCAAAAATTTCTGCGCAAAAGAGTCCAAGGTATCAAATGGCAGTGATACGCTTAAGAAAATGCGAACCAGTATCTTCCGGCCTGTATTTTGATAAACTCCCCAATGAGAAACTGTTAAATTATGATGGTGTTGAAAACATCTCAAAAAAACCTTCGATTTGATATATTATGGGCCTCATAATTCATCCGGGATCAAAAGTTATGAGCAAATGTGTTATGCACATGTGATCTAAGAAAGAAGATCTTTGGGACAAATGTGTTATGCACATCTGAGCGAATGAGCAAATGTGTTATGCACATCTGATCGAACTTCCGAGCTTTATTTTGCCAAACTCCGGAATGAGAAACAGCTAAATTCTAATGGTATTGAAAGCATCTTGAAAAGCCCTTCGATTTGATATATTATGGGCCTCATAATTCATCCGGAATCAAAAGTTATGAGCAAATGTCTATGCACATGTGATCTAAGGAAGAAGATGCGAACCAGTATTTTCCGAGCTGTATTTTGACAAATTCCGGAACGAAAAACAGCTAAATTCTAATGGTATTAAAAGAATCTCGAAAAGACCTTCGATTTGATATATTATGGGCCTCATAATTCATCCGAGATCAAAAGTTATGAGCAAACGTGTTATACACGTGTAATCTAAAGTAATGCTCTACTACATGGGGAATGCATTTTTTTAGTCCCACATCGGGAAAAGGAGAGATGGCTTCTCTACCACTCCCATATAAATAAGAGGGGATACCTCTTAAAAAGGGTAGAGTTAAATCCTCAAAGGATTCAATACTCAAAGGAGCTTAGTTCTCCAAGATAGGTGCATGCTCCTCCATAATGCGCATATGCGCAAGCGCCATGTGCGCTACGTGCAACGCACGTGTGCCCGCCATGCGGCACTACGTGCAACGCACGTGCGCACCACATGAGAATATTTAATAATATTAAAAGGAGCTTGTTCTCCATATATAAAAGCTTTGCTTCTCCTCATAATGCGCATATGCGCCACGTGCAACGCACGTGCGCACCACATGAGAACATTTAATAATATTAAAAGGAGCTTGTTCTCCATATATAGAAGCTCTGCTTCTCCTCATAATGCGCATGTGCGCCACGTGCAACGCACGTGTGCCCGCCATGCGGCACCACGTGCAACGCACGTGCGCACCACATGAGAACATTTAATAATATTAAAAGGAGCATGTTCTCCATATATAGAAGCTCTGCTTCTCCTCATAATGCGCATGTGCGCCACGTGCAACGCACGTGTGCCCGCCACGCGCGCACCACGTGCAACGCACGTGCGCACCACGTGCAACTCACGTGCGCACCACATAAGAATATTCAAAGGAGACTCGTTCTCCATAGAAGCTTGCTCCCCCCATAATGCGCATATGCGCAAGATCCATGTGCGCTACGTGCAAATATGAGCGCCCAACACGTGCGACGCACGTGCGCGAACGCAAAGAAGCCTTTTTCAGTAGCGAGAAGCTTAAACTCCAGCCTGTTCTTCCCCCCTAATGAGTGAGACATGGTTCAAAGGGTACATCCCTCTACACCTTCGATATATGGCACTGTAATCTCTCAGTGTCGTCGAAGAGGTGGTGGGTCCCAACGACCAATGATCCTTCTTTCTAAAATAAAAAAAAGGGGATCAACATTTCTTGAAAAAAATCAAGAGCTTCAAACAGAGAGAACTCTGAGAAAAATTTCAAGAAAAAGGTAAAAACCTTCACAAGAGAGAAGAAATTTCTTCTAATAGATCATTGATCTAAAAACCAGATCAATGATCTTCACATAATAAACAGTGCTTTGCACTTCTTAGGAACCACTGGTTCTTTAAAACAAGAAAAAACAAAATAAAAAAAATAGTGCTTTGCACTTTTATGAACCTTTGGTTCCTGAAATAAAAAGAAAAACTTGTTTTTCTTTGATCTAAATTAGATCAAGGAAACGAACAGTGCTTTGCAATTCTTTTGTGAACCATTGGTTCTTGAATCTAAAAGATTCTTAAATCATAGTGCCTTGCACTTGCAAACTGCGCTGTTGCGCTCCTGGATTGGCGCAAGCCACCAGAGCGCGCCACGTGTCAGCAGCGCAGGCGCAGCTCATTAGCGCAGCACACTGCGCTTGCGCGACACGTGTCAACACTACAAGCACTTACGCTTTCTGATTGGCGCAAAGCGCCTGACAAATGCAAGGCATTTCTTAAAGGGCCAGGCCCAAATCAAAAAGACCTAGCAGGCCAAAATAAATTGCAAAGCAATAAAAAGGGGGCGGAGCCCAAGTGAAATTGATGCTCTGCATCTTTTATGGGCAGAGCCCAAACAAAAAAAATAGAAGTAATGCAATGCATTATTTAAGTGTGGGCAAAGCCCTAGCACAGGTCTAATAGACCAAAAATAAATAAGGGTGTTGAACATTTTCAACTGGACTTAGCCCAATTTTGGCCGTAAGTCCTCAAATTAAATTGACTGAGCACAGCTGTTCTCTTAAATTAATTTATATCCGGTTCGAGGGTACATCTCCGAACTCCTCTGACACCCATCGTTGTAATCCTTCAACGACGTCAGAGAGGTGACGGGTCCTGACGACCACACATCAATATGGACTGCGGGGTCCTTAAACTCGTGGACCGAAACGTCCTTAAACTAATAGCGGACCACCATGTCCCTAAACTGGAATATAGACCACCACGTCCCTAAACTGGAATGCGGACCACCATGTCCCTAAACTGGAATATGGACCGCAATGTCCCTAAACTACCTATGGACCACTACGTCCCTAAACTGGAACAATAGAGCCTCCAAATGCTCTTTTGCCGAATCTAAACAATCCCGTTTAAGTTGATCTTAGCCCCCAAACACGGCTAACGTATCCTTAAACATTCAAACAGACTATAAAACTCCAAATCAACCTTGGTTTAAGGGTACATCTCTGAACTCCTCTGACATCTGCCGTTGTAATCCTTCAACGACGTTAGAGAGGTGACGAGTTCCGATGGCCAGATATTAAACGGATTATCACGTTAAGTTGATCTTAGTCTCAAATAGGACTATCGTATCCTTAACGAACGTTTAAGTTGATCTTAGCCGCAACGTGACTAATGCATCCTTAAACTAAAAACACCAAACCCAAATCTAAGTAAATACGGATTTGGACTAATCCACGTCCTACGGGCGACGGCATTATTCAGTCTCCGTATACAATCCACGGGCAACCACAAACAAAACAAACACACACGACACGAAGTGAAATTCTGGAGAAGGAGAAAGTTGTTACCGCGATGCGGTAGCGTAATTAACTGCAGGGGCTTACGCCTGCAGGGAAGAGCGTCCCCACAATCAAAAACCCCTCAAGCGAGGGGGAATCTGACAAAGTCTGCTACATCGGCCGCATCCGTCTAAACCTCCGATACACGGTGCCATAAATCAACTTGGCATCTTCGGAGAGGTGGACGGATAAAACCAAATAGCATCTGCCCCGAATCTCAGCGTCAGGACATCGCAGTCTTGTGCGCCGTCTTTCGGAGGGGAACACCCGCCTTGGGTCTACCTAGTGCGGAAAGTAAATAATATACAAGGGTGACATCAACCTCATCCCGGAAGTGCCCCAATAAAAGAATATTACATATAAATGAATTTTACATGAATGAAAAAAGAAAAACTCTCACCTCACATAAAACCCCCGGCTATTCAAAACGCGACGATCCAATATAACATATCACAGCAACACATAATATCTCATATCATCAACGTAAGCAAGTATGCGTATCCCGATTGTCGTTGATGTATAGCAACGAAGCCGGCGATACACCACATACTACGCTTACGGTCACAGAAAAGAAAGTGTAAAACTACAACAGTTGGAATCCTCAACCTCCTTAGACATCGCATGCCTAACCAAATGAATTTCTTAGACATCGCATGCCTAACAATTATAAACCCCGCATTTTAGTCTCATTATCGAAAACTCTTTTGAATATCAAGTCGGGAAATTCAACAAGATCCCGGCATCTTGATCGAATGCTCGTCGCAAACTTTAGTAGACGGCCGCACCCCCGGATGCCGTCGACAAAGTGCACTAAGGCAGAACACCGCTGCCGCAAGCACCCGAACGGATGCTTTTGGCGACGGGGTTCTCCTACAGTCACTTGGTCGGGGTTATGGGGCGTAGCTGTCTATTAAGTTTACCCGGCGAGTATCCGCGTACGCTATGTGATTGCGACGGACTTTTGATCACATCAAAATTCCGTGGCAACCGATCATTTGAGACTAAACTGCTAGATTTATAACATTCAAATTAGTTATCTTATAACTACATGTGGATTCTAAATATTGTATCACAATCCAGATAAATAGACAATGTTAAACTTTCCGATCGAATAATCAAACACCCAAGATTTCCCAATATATCTCAACACTTGAAATCGGTTTAAAAACATCCATCACATGCCACAGTACCAATGGTCCAGCCGTAGAAGGGTCAAGCCAACGCCTCACATGTGGCACGCCGTACTGCCGCAAATCCTAAGCTTTAGAGGCAGTTCAAGACGGTCACATAATCGAGTTAAGGTTTGTTGTCTTCTAGAGGGTCCACCGCGTTACTTGCACGACTTGGAACGTTCTTAAACTCGAGAAAAAATCCAACTTTTGAAAAAATTTCCGACAGGGGAAAAAGTGAGTTATTGATATCCGTTCGAACTTTTTAACAGTTTCTAAAAATTATTCAGGCAAAACTAAACGAAGTTAAATTATCCGATCGAATTATCGAGTCCCCAATACAACCCTAGAAAACTCAACACTTTGAGTGGAATTAAAATATTCCCAGAAAAAATTGCCAAGAAAAGACCTAAGAATAAATAAGTGAAATTCCAGGGACTAAGTCCAAATTTTGGCCGCGGAACCGCCGCCAAACCCATGGTTTGACCGCGGTTCCGCAGTCAAAATATTGAGTTAGTTGACCGTACTTCACAGTAATTCTTAGTTTTTCCTGATTGTTTTTCTGAGCATTTTTAATTCAGAAAAAAACACATATTTGAAAAATGTACAGAGAAAGGTTCGTGTCGGGGTATTCGGGTTCGATCAGACTTTAAACTTCGTCTAGACTTCGCCTAAAGCTCTAGCTTGTCTCTGATACCACTGTAGGGTTGCTAGGCACGCGCACAAGGGTCTACTAGGCATCAACCATTAAAAAATTAGCCGTGCCGAACAACCCGAAGCCGGATCTTTAAACTAGAGTTTAGGTGAAAACAAACATGTTAAACATTTTAACATTAAGTGAGAGGGATTACAACCTTTGTAGATCCGGTCCTTCACTTCTTAAGCTCCGTGTTGAGGTCCCTTCGCTGCGATCATAATGTTCCGGACTCTCGAGAAGTTCCACGAAGAGAAAGATGCAGTCTTGCTTCCGATCTTCGATACAAAGATGATCTACCTTGAAGTTTCGTTAACACAAGCTAACACTCATAATATGAAGTGAACACCCTCATCTAAATGGCAATGATAGATGAGGATGATGAAGTAGGATTTTTGCTCTCTTTTGTTTTCATTTTCTCACATATTTTTCATCACAAATAAAAAGCAAGAAAGCTTTGCAAAAGGAGGAGGAAGAAGAAGAATAGTGATCCATTTCATTTGTGATGAATAATGAAAGGATTAATATGATAAATAATGCAACCATGGTTGACTTAACCATTGTAGAGAATTAACCAAGGGCTAGGGTTTGGGTTGAGTTAAGAGTGAGTCACACAAAAATATCAAGACAAATATCTTTATCATGACAAAAAGAAACCTTCTAGAATCTACTAGAAGTCTTAACCCTAATCCAAACCCTAATCATGTTTAAACTCCACTAAACATGTTGCATTAGTTATCATATCATGTTACAATATTATATATCACATATATAATATTTATCGTAACAAAATAAAATAATACATTTAACATATATCGCATATATATCAATGTATTACCCGAGTGAGAAAAAGAATCTTTTAGTGAGCTAATATTAGTTAATGTAATTTAATATATCATATATATTATTATACATTAAATTATTGAATCAACACTTGATCCGACAATCCGGCTATATCGCATATAACCGACTAATATTTATCCGTACCGATTCATCGAATCAACACTTGATCCGATGACTCGGCTGATATCAAATATCGCGAGAATAGAATACGGTATCTCATATCGCATTATCCTCGGTCCCGCACATATCACATACGTGCCCCTACTCCGTTTAGCCTGAATCAAGAAACCTCTGTGTAGGACTCTAAAGAATCGTCAATACGCCGGCAGTAGGTGATGATCATATCAAACACCCACAAGCTGCAAGCGGTCAGCTAAACGTAACAGCCACCCAGGTATTGAGCGCTCAGAAGATCAACAAGCAAGCCTGTACATTCTCCTGTGAATCCAAACAGTAACACTCCCGTACAGTCCGGTCTCGTCGTCTGATATGTCGCATATCTGGCCTAGGGGTGATAAACGTCAGACCCCAGTAGCTCGATAAGTCGTGTCGATATGAGGTCTATAACAGTTCGAGAAACTACTGATAACACTTTCCAGTAAATCTCATCAACCCTGGCCAGGGATTTCCGGTTATAGCCAATCGAACACAGCACAACATCAACTCCCTATACCGGGAGAGACGAATCCCCTCCTATCGCTCATTGCCTCCATGTGGTTCGGGATTGTACCCAAAAGCCACCTTTTTGCACGCCCTCTTGGACGTGGTATGATGGAAATCAAAGCACAGTGGGAATCACATAAGACTCTATGACGATCTCGGGTCAATAGACTACTCTGTACCAGTGTCACCGAGAACTGCCATCTGACGTGAGGTATAATACCATCTGGGAGTTCTCGGCGAGTCCTTCCAGTGTACCCAGTCTCCACTGAGCACCCGTACACCATCCTTGATGTCAAACACCGATGGATATGGGATCATCCATCGCCCATCATATGGGTCAAGATGCGTATACGCTAGTCTACTCTGGTGTATCGATGCCCTGTCTCGATACACCCTCGACTAGGAACAGTTATAGGATGTCCTCGTCGACTACCGTGGCCCCACTAGTATGATCTCATCATAGTCCCAGTAATCGAGTACATATCCTAAGGGCTTTATCAACATGTAACATAGAGACAATCAGAGTACATGTTAAGATAAAGTACAACCAGATAGCGTACTATCATGTCGAGCAAGAAAGTCCTCCCTATATATGTCCAAGCATCCATTACAATATACATCGTATGTACAGTAATGGCCTCTAGGGCATACATATAACCAACAGATACACTAAAACACGCGTGTGCTAAACCCTGAACTACCCTGATGCGTTGCGATACACAGAACGCACCAGACCAGAACGAAGCGTACGTGTCGTGCTAAACACAAACCCCAAACTAAAGGAAACAGCCCCCAGATTTTTACCTGGAAGAAATCCCCAAAAGTAAACAAGACCAAACACTGCAAAACACACGCAGACACCACCTTGCACAACACCAATGCCAACAGAGGAGGGGGGCTGGCGTCGCCGGACCTGCAGGAGGGAGCCGCCGGTTTTTCTCTGGTGGGACTGGCTCGAACTTCAACAAAACACCCCAAAAACCCTGCACACCATTCTGAAGTTGTTTGTAACTCCAGAAAACACTCGCAGACAAAGCAGATCACCGTATCCTAATAACAAGCTTAAATACGTTTTAAAAGCACTAATTTAGTACCTAAGGGTATTTTAGTGTAAACTGAAATAAAAACTTGGTTTAAACAGCTCTAATAGCACTTAAATGAGTTAACCAAGCCATAATAATACCAACTTAACACAAACTTCACTAATTCCCTTCAATATCACAAAAAAGCACATAAAAATATGATTTTTAGCAACCAAACATACAAGTTATGAAATAGGGTAACATGGTTGAGTTTGATACCTTCAAAAGATTCTAGGGAAACTCCAATTCCATCCCTTGCCCTAACCTTCACTGATTTGCCATCAAAATCACCAAAAGACTCGTTTTTTCAAGGTTTTGTGAAGGAACAGGATTGTTTTGTGTAGGGTTTTGTGTAGGAATCAAAAGGGAAGTAAAAAGAGAAGAGAAGGTGATGAATTTGCTGTGGTTTTCTGCTGTTCTCTGCAGGATTCCAGAAATGAGAAGAAGAGAGGAAAGAGAGAGAGAAAAATGGTCAAAAGAAGTCAATCCATTCACCTAACCACCATACCTCCATTCTCTCATTTAAAATTTAAAAAGAAAAGGGTTTTGACTTGGTTAAATGGTGGGGATAATTAGAACCAAGCAAGCAAATGAAAAGGGCTAACAAGTTAACACTTGCTTAGGTTACAAAAGGATAAGTGTGCATGTGTACACTAACCTAGCTTAAGAAAGCAATTAAGGAAATAAAAATTTAATTAAGGTGGACACAAGCAAAATTATAATTAATACACCCCAAAAATATATAAACACCTTTCATAACAATTAGCACTAGTTTAAAAGGAAAATAAGATTTTCGGGTTTTTATGAAAAACACGCATCATTTATAACTAACGCGAAATTATCCTAAACGAATTTCCAAAGCGTTACAATCTACCCCCCTTAAAGAAATTCGGTCTCCGAATTTAAAAATCTAACAACACGTACCTTCAAACAGATGGGGATATTTCTTCCTCATCTCGCTCTCGGTCTCCCAAGTGACCTTCTCACTACTTGGACCACGCCAAAGTACCTTGACGGACGGTATATCTTTCGATCTCAATTTCTTCACTTGTCGATCCAAGATGATCGCCGGCTGCTCTGCAAAAGAAAGGTCACGCTCTAGCTGGATCGTCGGGTGCTGAATCGCATGCGAAGGATCATGAAGATACTTGCGGAGCATCGAAACATGAAATACAGGGTGCACATCTGGAAAACTGGGGGGAAGGGCTAACCGATACGCAACTGCACCAACACGCTTGAGGATCTCGAAGGGGCCCACGTACCTGGGACAAAGCTTTCCCTTCATCCCAAATCTCATCACACCTTTCATTGGGGAGACCCTCAAGAAAACATGATCACCAACAGAAAACTCAAGTCTGCGCCGACGACGGTCCGCATAAGATCTCTGCCTACACTGGGCTGCTCTCATCCTATCTCGAATCAACTGGATCTTCGTGGTCGTCTCCTCAACATTCTGCGGCCGTAAGATACTGCTCTCGCTGAGCTCTGTCCAACATGCGGGCAATCTGCATCTCCTCCCATAAAGAGCCTCAAAAGGTACCATCCGAATGGTCTCCTGGTAGCTGTTGTTGTAGGAGAACTCCACTAAGGGTAAATGATGATCCCAGCTACCTCCGAAGTCTAATACGCATACTCTGAGCATGTCCTCGAGAGTCTGAATAGTCCGCTCTGACCGTCCGTCGGTCTGCGTATGAAATGCTGTGCTGAAACTCAAGCGTGTGCCCAAAGCCTCCTGAAGCCTCTGCCATAGTCGGCTGGTAAACTGGGTGCCTCTGTCAAACACTATACACGTCGGGACTCCATGCAGTCGTACAATCTCGTCGATATAAATCTGGGCATACTGAGCAAAACCGAAAGTCGTCTTCACTGGCAGGAAGTGAGCCACTTTCGTCAAACGATCCACGATCACCCAAATGGAGTCATACCCTCGACTAGTCCTGGGTAGACCCACAATGAAGTCCATAGAAATCTGCTCCCATTTCCACTCCGGAATGGGTAACGGCTGTAGCTCTCCCGCGGGCCTCTGGTGCTCGGCCTTGACTTAATGACAAGTCAGGCATCTCGACACGAAATCTGCGATGTCCCTCTTCATTCTGTCCCGCCAGTAAACATCTCTCATATCATGGTACATCTTGGTGGAACCTGGATGAACACTGTACACCGATCGATGTGCCTCCTTAAGAATCTCGAGCCGCAGTCTCTCAGCATCTGGTACGCACAGTCTAGTCCCAAATCGCAGTATCCCCTGATCATCGATCACGAACTCGGAAAATCTGCCCTGTCCAATCTGTGCCATGATCTCTGAACAACGGTCATCATTGTACTGTTCCTCATGTATACGGTCAAGCAACTGTGGGCGTGCACGAACATGCGCAATCTGTCCCTCGATCGGCGTGAACTCGAACTGCACTCGGCTGTCGCATAAAATCTGCCAATCTGCCGACGGCTGCCTCTGCATTGCGCTCAAACAAGATAGACTGTCCCTAGGCCTCCTGCTCAAAGCATCTGCCACTACATTAGCTCTGCCCGGGTGGTACAAGATCTCACAATCGTAGTCCTTCACTAACTCCATCCAACAGCGTTGTCTAAGATTCAGGTCCCGCTGCTGAAATATATACTTTAAGCTCTTGTGATCTGTGAATATCTGGCACGACTCGCCGTATAGGTAATGTCGCCAGATCTTAAGTGCAAAGACCACTGCAGCCATCTCCAAATCGTGAGTGGGGTAGTTCTGTTCATGTTTCTTTAACTGCCGTGAAGCATACGCGATCACCCTGTCATGCTGCATCAATACGCACCCTAACCCCACTCGAGAAGCATCACAATAGACCACAAATCCGCCGGATCCTGAAGGCAATGATGACACCGGCGCCGTAGTCAGTCGAGTCCGTAGCTGCTGAAAACTGTGCTCACTCCTCCGTCCAATCGAAAGGATCTCTCTTCCGGGTCAACCCGGTCAAAGGTGGAGCTATACGAGAGAAGTCCTGCACGAATCGCCTATAGTAGCCGGCCAGTCCTAGAAAGCTGCGAATCTCCGTAACTGATGTGGGTCTGGGCCAACGCTGAACGGCCTCGATCTTCCTCGGGTTTACACATATATCGTCTCGTGTAATCACGTGATCCAAGAAGTCTACGCTGTCCAGCCAGAATGCGCACTTGGAGAATTTTACGAAAAGCTGTTGCTCCCTCAAGGTCTGCAGTGTCACCCGGAGGTGCTGCTCGTGCTCCTCTCTGCTACACCAAGATATCGTCAATGAATACGATGATGAACAAGTCAAGATACGGCCGGAAAATACGGTTCATCAAGTCCATGAATGTTGCTGGCGCATTGGTGAGTCCGAACGACATCACCAAAAACTCATAATGGCCGTAGCGCGTGCGGAAAGCTGTCCTAGAAATGTCCTCCTGTCGAACCCGCAGCTGATGGTAGCCTAATCGCAAATCGATCCTCGAAAAGTACCCTGCCCCCTGAAGCTGGTCGAACAAATCATCGATGCGTGGCAAGGGATACCTGTTCCGCACTGTAACCCTGTTCAGCTGGCGGTAGTCGATACACAAACGCAAACTGCCGTTCTTCTTCTTGACAAACAGGACTAGAGCACCCCAAGGAGACATACTAGGTCGAATAAGTCCCTTATCCAGCAAATCTTGCAACTGACCCTTCAACTCTTTAAGTTCCGCTGGGGCCATCCGATAAGGCGGTATAGAAATAGGCCCCGTACCGGGAATCAAATCGATACAGAAGGCAATATCACGCTCAGGCGGTAGCCCAGGAAGCTCGTCAGGGAACACATCAGGGAACTCGCTAACAACTGGAACCTGATCCAACGGAACCTCTGTAACTCTAGTATCACAAACATAGGCGAGAAATCCCTGACATCCCTTCCTCAGAAGCTGTCCAGCGCGAAAACAAGAAATCAAACTGTGAGGGGCGGCACCACGGTCCCCCAGCAAAACAAAAACCGACTCGCCGGGAAAACAAAATCTAACTGTCTTCTCGTTGCAGTCCACAGACGCATAGCACGTGGCTAACCAATCCATGCCCAAAAGAACGTCGAAGTCCAACATCTCAAGAAGGATCAAGTCAACAGGCAGCTCTCTCTCGCCAATACGGACTGTACAGGATCGGAACACGTGCCTAGCAACAAACGACTCTCCCACAGGAGTGGTCACAATAAGCGGCTGATCAAGCAAACTGGACTCTCTACCCAAACTCGGCACAAAGTGTGTGGATACGTACAAGTGCGTGGATCCGGGATCGAACAACACGTGTGCATCAACAGAACATACTGGAAGGATACCTGAGACCACCGCATTAGATGCCTGCGCGTCCTGATGCGTCAAAGCAAAAACCCGTGCCTGTCCTCCACCTGCGACTGACTGTCCCCTGCCGGCAGCTGGCTGTCCTCTGCCTCGGTCACCTCGTCCTCTATGAGCAAATCCTCCACGACCACGACCTCTCTGTGCATGAGTCTGACGTGGAGTAACAGTAGGTACAATAGGCAATGCCCTATGGGGTAGTGAAGGTGGTAATGTGACATGCGGTGCTGCTGCCTCTCTCCGGTGTATCTCAGGACAATCTCTAACGAGGTGAAGTAGACTGCCGCACCTAAAGCACCCCTGCGATGGCCGTTGACTCTCCCGTGGATACGAACTAAACATCTGGCCTCGTCCCGAATCTTTACTACTCCTCGTACCTGCACGAAACCTGTCGCGGCGTCTAAATGTCTGTCTCCGTGCTGATATACCAGTATGAACTCTCTTCGGCTCTGGAACTACCGAAGTCTCAGCAAGGCGCTCCTCGACTAATAAGGCTGAGTCTACAGCTGCTGCATAAGTCTCGCAATGCTGCGCGCTGATCGCGAGGAACAGTGGGGTAAGCAAGCCTCGAACAAATCTCTTGACTCGCATCTCCTCAGTAGCCACTAGGTATGGGGCATAAGCTGATAGCTCTGTGAACAGCATGTCGTACTCTGCCACTATAATCTCCGGAGTCTGATGTAAGGACTCGAACCTGCGTGCTCTAGCATCTCTGACACTCAGTGGAAGAAACGGGCAAGGAATAGCGTCACGAACTCTGTCCAGGTCATAGGAGGAAGACCTGCTGCTCTACCCTTCTTAACCGATTCGCACCATTTCTGCGCAAGACCTTCCAGGCGAAAGCTCGCGAACTCTACCCATCTCGCATCTGCGCATCTAAGTGAACGACATATCCGAGCCATCCTATCAATGAAAGACTGTGGATCTTCGGTTGCATCAGTGCCTGTGAAGACCGGAGGCTTCATCCTCATAAACTCTGATAGCGATACAGTAATGACCTCTGTAGCTGTAGGGGCAACTGCCTGCACCGTAGGTACCATCGCGGTCCCTGCAACGGGTGGAACTACCTCTGGTCGCTGCGCTCGAAGCGTCTCAACTAGCGATCCCATCATCTGGCGCATCTCCTGCATACTGGATCCCATCGTCTGGCGCATCTCTTGCATACCAGCCCCTAACATGGCGATTTGATCTGTAGTAGGAGGAATAGCCTGCTCCGGTACAACCGGTGTACTACCCGAATCGGTCCTCGTCTCGGACGAGTCAACTCGAATCTCGGCCCTCACGGCCGCTCTCTGTGCCCTCGTAGTCTTTGGCGGCATAATGGTTGAAAAGAAAATAGGATTCGATAAGGATACGGAACTCGAATCGCAAGAATGTATATACTCATGAAGGAAATTAAATCAATAAGTCCTAAGGTCGCTTAGGCGGAGTACCGTGTCGTGAGTATGCCGCGGAACATACACGCTACGTCACTCTGCTTCGGCTACCTACTCCATCATACCAGGGTCCTCCTACACTCAGAAAGGTAAAACCTACGCTCTGATACCAACTTTGTCACGACCCGAAGTTCGAATCGTGACCGGCACTTAACCACGCAACGTCTACAGGCGTAACGCGACTAAGTAAGCCGAAACCCAGAAAATCAAAACCATTAAAAGTAAGGAGTGTTGAATACATTTGTTTAAAAACAATTGGAAAACCTTAAGTAGTTTAATAACAATCTTTAAAGTTTAAGTTATTATCTTAAAAAATTTGGCAGCATTTCCTTTGTAAAACTAACCCCGAAATCGGGTACAAAACAAGATATGAATAAAAATGATACACAATATAATAAGACATCCCAAACGGGAGCAAACTCGCCCAACGGCAGAAACAACCACCATAAGAGTAATATACGACGCCGTAGCGAAGAAATGAGCATTAAATGAAAAACATCACAAAATGATAAACTGCATAAGTAAAGTCGGCCCACACGAGCTCGACACCAGAATACAAAAATATACATCATCGTCCTCACACTGGTCTCTAAGTCAATACATATAAAGTAGATGGAGAGTAGTAGATACAAAATGTGTACAATGGAAATAACCAGATACCACAACCCACCTAACAGCAAAACAGCTCATGTTCCAACTGCAGTGGTATCCGTAGCCAAAAAGATATAAGGAAGCAGCCTGCCGCGACTGCTCTGAGGGGCAACCTGCAAATACTGTGGCACAACGGGGGTGAGTTGCCAACTCGTGAATAGAAGATAACATATAAAGATAATCGCGAGCATGCACGTACTGCGCTACTCTATCATATACCAGCAGATGATATCTATATACGATAAGCAGTATGTGCAATAATCATGCATAATTACTCTATCAGGTAATATGACTACAAGATGAGATACAAATAATGAATGCTGAGCATGGGAAAAATAACATCTATACGGAATGTCAACGTGGAAAAATAATCGGTGCCTCTCAATGCACCCAAATCCCAAAAAAACTCAGGCGCCGTCATCCTCATCGGCCCTCAAATCCTGTAAATCTCTGAGAATCACGAGTGCCCAACACCGGCACTCAAAATATCATGAAATAATCGTGTCCAGCATCGACACGCAAATCCTCATACATCGGGCTCCGTCAGTCCGAATCAGCCCACGGGCTCCGTCTGCGGTATCGGCCCTCGGCCCCGGCAGTACGAGTCGTCCCGTATCCATCTATCGACTCTGGTCAGTATCCTCCGAATAACCGCTAGGTCCAACCAATCACCGGTAGGTAGTAGTCCCACTGCCAGGCTCACCGTCTAGCTACACAGCAGATCCGTTCTCGCCCCGGGGTACCATACCGGGTCCACCATGTACCCGCAATTGGCCTCGTCCACTCCTCGAATCGGGTTTCACATGTCACTCTCAGCACCGAGAAAACACGTGGTGGACGCACTGAAATATCATATCAAGAAGAACCGGGTTTTCAAAACAGTGCATTTTTTCTTAAATAACCCCATGGTCCTCAAATCCAGAAATCACATGAAATCCAAAGCCAATGCGTAAATCCATGCGAGGTAATATATGCATCAAGTCATACTATAAGTAAAAGGGAGAAGCCGCTCTTTAAAATAGTTTCAATTTTTCAAAAGGTACCGTGCGGCTCCCAGTTTCTACCAAAATCAGCTTATTTAGGTAGGTACAGTTGAATATGTATAAGTATTTAAATGAGTGCGTGCACAAGTATGAACATGTAAATGAGTACGTGCACAAGTATCATAATCATATCGAATCATATGTGAGATGAACTACAGTATAATGATCATGGCAATTCTACAGTGTGAGTGTCATGGCAGCTACTAACGGTGTGTGTGTAACATGCAGATTAGTGCTCGTGCAACATGAACCGTTAGTAACAGTGCGGTGTTTTTACCAATTCTAAGTTCATATACATATAGCAGGGAATGCGGTATGCAACAAACAGTATCCATGAACAGTCAATGTATGTAAATGCAATATGCTGCTACAAGGTCCTATCAGCCCTGACGCATAACACCATGCGGGCGATTTCCCCGTAGATGTTAAATCTACTCACCGTAGTCTCGCGCTAAGTGTAGCCGACGACTTGTTTCCCCTTCTTCGCGGTGTCCGTCGTACTCGCCTGCGAACCTAGAATTACACAAGGAATAAGCATAAGCAACAATCCTGTAAAGCGTGATACTAAGGAAGTACGGAAAAATAGCGTCACAAGCTAAACGCGTGAACTCGATACACTAAAACGAGCGTGTGCTAAACCCTGAACTACCCCGATGCGCTGCGATACACAGAACGCACCAGACCAGAACGAAGCGTACGTGTCGTGCTAAACACAAACCCCAAACTAAAGGAAACAGCTCCCAGATTTTTACCTGGAAGAAATCCCCAAAAGTAAACAAGACCAAACACTGCAAAACACACACAGACACCATCCTGCACAACACCAAAGCCAACAGAGAAGGGGGGTCGGCGTCGCCGGACCTGCAGGAGGGAGCCGCCGGTTTTTCTCCGGTGGAACTGGCTCGAACTTCAACAAAACACCCCAAAAACCTTGCACACCATTCTGAAGTTGTTTGTAACTCCAGAAAACACTTACAGACAAAGCATATCACCGTATCCTAATAAAAAGCTTAAATACGTTTTAAAAACATTAATTTGGTACCTAAGGGTATTTTAGTGTAAACTGAAATAAAAACTTGGTTTAAAAAGCTCTAATAGCACTTAAATGAGTTAACCAAGCCATAATAATACCAACTTAACACAAACTTCACTAATTCCCTTCAATATCATAAAAAAGCACATAAAAATATGATTTTTAGCAACCAAACATACAAGTTATGAAATAGGATAACATGGTTGAGTTTGATACCTTCAAAAGATCCTAGGAAAACTCTAATTCCAGCCCTTGCCCTAACTTTCACTGATTTGCCATCAAAATCACCAAAAGACCCATTTTTTCAAGGTTTTGTGAAGGAACAGGATTGTTTTGTGTAGGGTTTTGTGTAGGAATCAAAAGGGAAGTAAAAAGAGAAGAGAAGGTGATGAATTTGCTGTGGTTTTCTGCTGTTTTCTGCAGGATTCCAGAAATGAGAAGAAGAGAGAAAAGAGAGAGAGAAAAATGGTCAAAAGAAGTCAATCCATTCACCTAACCACCATACCTCCATTCTCTCATTTAAAATTTAAAAAGAAAAGGGTTTTGACTTGGTTAAATGGTGGGGATAATTAGAACCAAGCAAGCAAATGAAAAGGGTTAACAAGTTAACACTTGCTTAGGTTACAAAAGGATAAGTGTGCATGTGTACACTAACCTAGCTTAAGAAAGCAATTAAGGAAATAAAAATTTAATTAAGATGGACACAAGCAAAAATATAATTAATACACCCCAAAAATATATATAAACACCTCTCATCACAATTAGCACTAGTTTAAAAGGAAAATAAGATTTTCGGGTTTTTATGAAAAACACGCATCATTTATAACTAACGCGAAATTATCCTAAACGAATTTCCAAAGCGTTACAAATACCTAATTGAAGAATAAAAGTCAACATGCCAAATTGATCAGATTTTGTGGGCAGTATCCGCTGAAAATGCTCAGGAGACAACACTCCTCCTACTAAGGACACCTAGAGGTTTAACGGCTTGTTGCACGAGCTCAGTGCAATCGCGACTCTCTGCGAAAGTGAGGTTAGGATTTTTCGAGAATAAAATTGGTTTTGCTCGGGACGAGCAAAAGATAAGTTTGGGGGTATCTGTTCATATCAGAATTTTGCATTATTGTATCGCCCATTCTTAATCATATTGCAAATAAATAGGTGTTTTTGATCCATATCTGCTAAATAGTTGCAGGTTACAGGTTCTCAGAACAATACAGTGAAAATGGTGAAAAGACGCTACAAATGTGAGACTACGACCAACAAATAGATGAATCTGCAAGATATCACCTACTAGTTTGAGAAACAAACGAAGATCAGCAAACAGTTCAATATACAAAGTACAAGGGCATCACAAGATTCAAGACTTCAACGCGAACCTAACGGTAAAAGTCCACAAATTCTGCACGATTGGAAATATGGAAGAAACTAGAAAAGATTCTGAAGAACCAAGTGAAGAAAACAGAAGGAAAAAGCAACATAAGGCAGCCTTGAGAAAATGAACTCAAGACCCCACCATATGGCCGCGGATCTGCGGCCAAACATGGCATTCCGCCGCAGATCCGCGGCCGTGCTGTGCACGTGTCGGTGCATGTGTTGGTGGGTGTTGGTATTTTGACCCGGCTTTCTTAGGGTAATCTTGTAATTTTAAAATATGGATCAGATATAAACCCTAGGGTTTCTCCTATCTATAAATAGGAAAGCCTACAGCCTCTTTTGGGTGTGCCTCTTTTGGGTGCCTCTTTTGAGATGCCTCTTTTTCATTTCTAGATTAAATTTTAAATTTCTTGTAATCGTCAAGAGGTCATTAATAAAGGTATTTTTTTTATCGTGCATTCTTTTATCTGAATTTAATTCCTGAATTTTTATCTGTCTTTTATTATCTGCAACTTAGATAGTCTTTTAAAATTATAAAAATGAATCTTATCATAACTTCCCTAATGAGTGAGTAATTTCTCACTTGTTAGGGTTAGGATTGGGAAGATTTGAGAGAAGTAAATCTCTCTCTCTCTCTTTTCTTTGCCTATATAATTTTTATAATAGAACTCTATTTAAATTAATCACACACCGCTCACTACGGCACTCTATCCTTCAAGATAGCGGTGATTCCCTAGTTAGACCGGTTGTGGTTGATTTAAATAGAGCTTAGGGTTAAGAGTTAAGAAAGGACGGACAAGGACCAAAAGGAAGAAACTAAGTTTTTTCCTAGTCGTGCTAATCCCCTTTGTTGACTATTACCCTGACACCTATATTCTTCACTAGGGCATTGAAATCAGTGGGTAGAATCCTTTTTCCAAACTAACATAATCCTAACCCTAGTAAGACTTTTAATCAATTTAATCTCATTCTTAGATCATAAAACAAAACCCGACTTGATTGGATTAACTCGTTAGAACATAAAGAAAAGGAATCCATCTCCCTATGGACTGACCCGTACTCAACCGGCTAGCTACCAAGCGACACCGTTATTGATTGCGGTATTCTTAACTTTGATTTTAAAATACACGTACGCAAAACAACTCTCAATCAGTGGCCATGTGGCACAAAGATCAACTGCCTAAGCGAGCGAAGTGACGTCTCCTTTATGGCGCAATCATTTCTCTGATCCGCTGACGTCATCAAGGATACGCATGGAATCTTATGCGTACCGTGAATCACAGCACGGATCCGGAGATCGAAGAGACACGGCCGCCAAATGCCACATTATTCCCAGACAATCCACCACGAAGATTTCTCGGCACCAAGCTGAACGAAGAAAACCGAGCAGACCACTTTCGACTCGACCCATAAATAGGTCGGAACGAGAGCAAGGGGCTAATGATGATACTCGTAAGTGGGAATTCCCCATATCACGACACGTAGCGGATGACGTGTCATCCGCTTAAGCCCGCTAGATTCCTGGGAGCTACGGAGCTGGAATAAGTACGATCCATTAGGGGCATTCCTCGGCACCTCGTCTTCGAGGTTGCATTCAACCTTTTGAAGACCTCCCCGGAGTACCATCCCTAAGCCTAGTAACCAGCTAACAGTTCGCCTTCGAGCAATCCTACAGCCGAGCTTTCACGGCCTCCTTTCTCGTCTCCGATCTGTTACAGAGCTAAGCTTCCTCAGCCTCCTCGCTCACCTCCGAGTTATCCACCGAGCTGAACTTTATCGGCTTCCCTGTTCAACTGAGAGCACGGAGCCTAAGCGCCCCCGTAACAGCTCCGTGTATCTCGCCAAAACGAGATCTCCGCCGCTCCACGTCTCGCATCCCATGCTGGCGTGTCTCTCTATTAATGGACATACTCCGCTATTAATGGACGTACCCCGCCATCAACACGAACGTGAGACGTGGACGTAACGGACGATGAGAATCTCGCACCAGTTTGCTCCATGTGACCGCTATATAAACCCTCTCTTCCAAACGACTCAGGTACGTCGAACTCATTTCCAATACACCGTTACCCTGCCATTATTATTCCTCGGTACTTACTTGATAGTCGGAGGATCCTACGGTGGTTTCCTACTCCGGAACGTCCCTTGCGGGTAGCTCGACGTTAACGACCATTGAGATCCACACGCTCAACTCTCATCCCAAATCTCAACCGATCAGCCTCGCTGGCAGCAAGATCGACGAGGACATCATCTGAGAGAGCTTTCGATCTCCATCAGTCCACCTCCTCGCCTATAGATGGATCCGTCCCAGTATTGATTGCTATTAACATCCAATATTTTTTAAATATATGCTAGCGTATATTATCTTCTTCAATAACAATCATCAGGAGCATATAGCTAAAGCAATGGTGCATCATATTCCAAGTTGGTCATGGGTAAGAATCCTACCGCGGTTATTCTTAATTTTAATTTTATTTAGTTATCTTTTTCACACATGGAAAACTCAAAGAAAAACGTAGAAACTTTGGAATAAAACCTTGTTTGTAAAGAATCCAGAATGTGTATGATTCGACCGAGTTACGAAGCCTGGAGAAATAATACCATAAAATTATTATTTTCATATTAATTTAAAAACCAAGTTGCTCGTTTATTAAATTGTGTACCAGCTTAAATATAGACCTAGCTAAGTATTTTAACAAAACTTTATTGTGTCAATGTTGGTGTGTCATCTTTGACCTAGAATTTTTTGGATAAAACCCTGTTTATAGATTCATGAAGAATCTAGAATGTGTATGATGTTGTCTGGATTATGAAGCCTAGAGAAATAATATCATAAGATTAATATTTTCATTATAATTTAAAATTTTAGTTTCTTGCTTATTAAACTTGCTTATTAAACCGCGTGATGGCTTAAATATATGAGTATTTTTAATGAAACTTTATGATGCACCGATGTTGATGCACCGTCTCTAACCAAAATTCCTAGGCCCTCCCCTCGCTGTATGTATAGCCATAGTAAATCAAAATTATCAATCATATTTGGAAAAGATTATATATGGATCCTAACTCGGATCAGATTATTCATGTGAGCTTGCAACTATTTAGCATTCTAATGGCCCATGGTTCGTTTCAATCCCCAGATCTCAAAAGGATCCGAATTCAATAAGCGCAGCTGCTAGCGTCATATATCTGAGATGGAAAAAAGGGTAAATTGTCAAAAAGCCCCCGGCCGGCTGAAATTGTTAAAAAAGACTTACTGTTCAAATTCTTTGTGGAAAAAACCCTAGCATTTATTTTATTTAGGCCTTGTATTCTCTCAACTGCTTGAATATTACATGAATCTGCAACTGTTTAGATATTACAGGCAACTGCAGCTGTTTAGATATTACATGCAGCTTCTTAGATATTACAAGCAACTGATATAAGAGCGATTGGGCCCATGTTTTTTTTAACAAAAGCAAAAAGGCCCAGGGTTTTTAACACGAGTTTGAAACATGCCGGGGGCTTTTTGACAATTTACCCCAGCCCTGAATCATGGCGTTGCACCCTAGGCATGAAGCATGGAGCGTCTTCTTCTTCCTGTCCACCAACACATCTTCACTGCTTGGTGAAGCATAGAGAATTTGTTATCATGGATATCCGAAATTCTCTGCTCAGAAAAGCACAGTTCCAAGCAATGAGAGAATTCATGTGGCATTTTCCTTTTATATCTAAGTTAAGAATTTGAAAAATAAATTAAAACTAATGCTGTTTGGTGAAAGTGAATAGTTAAAAACAAAGTTATTCGAAATTATATAGCGCAATGCTGTAATTGTAACAATTTTAGCCGGAACTTGAAATAAGTTAAAGCGATTAATGATTTTCTTTAGTGAGACGGACAAGATCAGGGAGTGCTGCTCCTTTTAAGCAAATCATTAATTTTTACGAACAATATGAAATCCTATATGGCTAGTAATTCCAATGTAGTCCAAGAAGCAGCTGAACGACACAGATATTTTAACATTAGCCTATTTCACAAAAACTTTATGATTGACACGAGTTTTGCAAAACCATCATGTTGTTTTAATTCATCAACAACCCTCCCTCTTGAATTTTTATTTTGTTACACGAAAGCCCTTTCCAGTTATTAATTTTAAAAATCGACTAAATTAACCCCATATTTTAAAAAAAATGGGGATTTTCTGGACTCACTGAAGGTAAACCATACCTCTGATACCGTTTAGTGGGCAGTTTGCATAATTTGAAAAACAAGACTTTAGGTTTGAGGATTTAGAGAACAAGCCTTAAATATAATGATATTAGTGTAAGTGTACGGTAGCGTCCCGGCCGTCTGTCCGATATCAAAATGCGGAAACGAAAAACTTTTTCAAACTAGAAACCGGCGCTATCGTATGCTTAAAATCCGGATCGAACCATTAACCTATAACTAGGAACTAAAGAAAGGGTTGGAAAGCTATACCGATCGATCCGTGTCCTTCGGTCTTTGGCCACCATCCCAAGCTCCTCGCGGTATCTCCGGTCTCGATCTCCTCGTCGGAAAGGGCACCACATCTTCGAGTCCTTTTACGGGCTCCCGCTTCATCCGAAGCAAATCGGGCACGAAGTTCGCTAGCCGACATGTCCAAAGTGAAGTAGAGAATGTTTGTGACAAGTTTGTCTCGTGCATCCATTGCATGGATGGAGGTTGAACATGAAGCCATCAATGGAGGTTGTGAGCTAGAGTAAGAAGAAGAAGAAGTTCTTTCTCTTTTGTGTTTTTCTTATGCCTTGTGATGATAATGAGAGTGAGAGAGTGTGATCAAAATTACAAGACCAAACTCTATCATATGGCAGCCTCTCTCTCTCTCCTTATCATATCAAGACTCAAATCCATCATCAAATATAATATATGCACAATAAAAGAGACCATGAGTCACTAGGTTTGCATGTGTCACAATTAATGCACAAAATGATGATTTCTAGCTCATAATTTCCATATGCAAACATTAATCCAAATGTTTGCAACAATAAAAAGACACGGCAACATCTAAAATAAACTCGTGACGGATCACAAAGATACCCCTCACCTGTATATACATATATGCATCCGCATTCCGACTGAATACGAATGCGATGAGACTAAAGTAATCCAACAAATCTAATACTAGGATCCGGTTTAAACCAAAACCGACTAGTATGATCCGCCCGATCATGATCCGTGCACTACCGCACGTATATGATCGAACCCTGCCATATATCATACGGCCTCTACAACGTTTCGCCCGAAACTTGAAAACTGTCTATGGGGGACTCTAAAGACTCGTCAATACTTTGGCTGTGCATTTAACCACTAGCACGTCAGAGGTACTAGCTGTACGTAACGGGCTACCAGGTATTGACCAAAAGGGAGGTCGATGAGCGAACTCATCCTGACACCCTACTGAGCCTGTCAGTGACAATATCCGTACTGTCCGGTCCGTTCGTCTATGAGTATCGCATGGCGGGCCTAGAGGGTTGGTAAAAGTCAGACCCCCCAAAGCGGTACAAGTCGTGTCGGAGTGTAGCCCAGAACACCCTGAGATATTACTGGAATACCTACCAGTAAATCTCCTGCCTTGGCCAAGGATTTCGTGTAATGGCTCTCCTAGACACAGCGCGATCTCACCCCCAATACCGGGAGAGACGAAACCCCTGCCGATTCGCTCACTGCCTCTATATGGCTCGGGACTGTACCCAACTAAAACCTGTTTGCACGACTCCTTTGAGCCGTGGTAGGGTAGCAATCAAAGCACGATAGGAACTCACACGAGACAAATGACGATCTCAGATCGATGAACTAACCAGTACACATGTCACCAGGGAACTACTATCTGACGTTAGGTATAATACCAACTAGCATGTTCCCGGCGAGTCCTGTCCGGTGTACTCATAACCTAATGAGCACCTGTATACATCTTAGGTGAACCAACTGACACCAATGGCTTGTGAGACCCGCCACCGCCCCTCGTCGGGGTCTCGACTGTATACACTAGTCTACTGATGGAGTATCGATGCCCAGTCTCGAAACTCCCACGACTAGGGACCACTTTAAGGATGTGCTTATAGACCCCAGCTCCCACGTATATGATCGCCATCATACTGCTGGCCGTCAAGCAAGAATCCTATGGACTCTATCAACGTGCAATAGTGACCTGTAAGGTTACCTAAAGCAGTACACGATGATAAAGGCAAACCATACTAGCATACTATTCTCTATCAACGTGTAATAGTGAACATCAATGTCACCTAAAGTATGTACACGATGATAAAGACAAACCGAATAGTATACAAACCTCTCGAGTAAGACTGTCCTACCGGTATAGGTTCTCTCTTAATCATTGCAATTACGTTCCTGCGATCCAATAATTGACTTTGAGGGCACTATATCCAACAATCTCCCACTTGCTCTCAAGGCTAATTATTGCGATGTCGCATACTCACAGCCCGTGTGATACCGAACACCCAACTCCTCTACTAATCAGTCTCACAAAGCCCGTTTGCGAAACTATTGTGTTCGAGGAACAGCCTCAGTGAGTGAATCCGCCATGATGTTTCTTTCTATGTCTCTCTTTATCTCAAGTTCGCGGAGAAAGCCATCTCCCGAAATGAGCAATACCTGTCTTAGACTATGTCTGGATATCTGATGGGATCTAGTTCATAAATGAACTCCAAATCCAAATTTCTTAGACTGTATCGTCAACTGAACTTAATCAGTATCCTGCGCCACACCTCGCTCAGTATCCGCTTGGACCACCTGTCCAAAATACTGCCCCTCGTCAGAGGGAAAACTATAACTCTGACAGTCACTCTGTCATCTAGGTCACCTTGGAAGCCTGGAATGATAACCGTCTCCTAAAAGAGGCTGTTATTATCATATCCCTAGAACATCTACTTATGTTCTAAAACTGCTTCCGAATGTCTCTCCAGAATTGGATTAATATCAACTTATTGCATCCAGTGCAAAAACAACATCTGGTGTGGTACTTGACATCTCACGATTGACTCAATTACCTAAGCAAGTGATCTGCCAATCATGCACATCCCACTCCCCTTTAGTCTGTAAGACACCTTTTGAGAGGGTGACTCCATCACCTGCAGGTTCACCACCATACCAGGAGTCATCCATTCTAAATACCTTTAGAATGCTGTCTAAGTATCCAGATTGGGAAACTACCCAAATCTAAATCTAAAATAATAGATCTAGTACCCAGAATGTCTGATATAAAATCCAAGTCCTATGTGGAGAAACCACTGTGTGACAACCAAAGCATAACCGATCGTAGTATAGGAATTTTACTTCCCACTATGTGTATGTTATCCAAATACCAGGACATCACACCCTACTACCTTCTTAACAGATCTATCCCCTATTCTGATGAAGTCAAACCTATGACCGTCACATCAGAAATAGATGATCCATCTATGCTATATCTGCTTTAGTCTATAAATAGACATAAGCTACTTGTCCACTATGCTTCCGCTGCTCCCACTGACTACGACAACCCTCTGGCAGAGTCATATACACGTACACTTCTAAAACTAGTTTAGAACGACGCTATACTCATCCTCCTGCCGGGTCTCACAGTCTGGAACAACAGCAATGGCAAGTCTGGGTAAACAAGAACCCCCCTGTCACCATCCTTGAGGCTACCGGAGTACCTCTCGGGTGCCTGAGGTTACCCACCATATCTGCAGAGTGGCTAATGGAATGTCAAACCATATTGAATCTTTAGGTTCTTATCAAATTTTAGTAATCTTTTGTGGTTCTGGAATCACTTCCAGTTCTACCATACTCCCACTACTGTTTTCTGAAAAAAAATCCATTTTACTAAAACTGTGGCGAGTCAAGAACGATATCACTATTGATCTTCCAGATGGTAGAAAGTCAACGCTCGTCATAGCCCGGGTCAACCCACAAACAGCCATTACAGAAACGTGCCTTGAGTTATCCAGAGTCTGGTTTTAAGCATAAGCCGGACAACTCCCCGTACCTTAATATTGTTAAGATATGAACTATTCTATATCCAATATAGAAACAGAGGCACTGATTTAATTGGAACCAGATTCAAATCATGCAGCTGCCTCCAGTGCATATCAACTAAATGGAGAGAGGCCAATCAGCATTACTCAACTTAGGAGTGCTTCCATTATGAATAACCTGAAAGAGAAGCAAGTTCTCTTAATCATTACTATTAACTGAATACCATACATAAGTATCTACATCTTCGATCACCTTGAAGAATCCTGACACTTGCAACACCTGGTTCTCTACTTCATTCTTATACCTATAACTTCTCAAAACTTAGACCTTGCATTTCTACGAAACACATGTCTAAGAACAAGATAAGTCACAAGTAAACAGAATATAGTACGAGTACCAACCCCTCTGTCCTAATAGACACTGGACAACATACAATACTCTGTATAAGTCCCCTGATTCTTATAACTCATTCCCTGTGTGTCGTAGGTTGAAAACTGTACTTATGGTTAAGAAGAATTGCACCGCTGTTTAATACTCCTTACCTAACCATCCACTGATATAGGTAAATGTCATAGACATAATTTCAAAAAGTTATATCTCACTTTATAAAAATAAACGTACAGATATATCAATTTGAAATTGGTGCATAACAACGGATATTCAAAACCAAATATTTGTCGTCCGGCAAACAACCCAGGCGATTTCCTCAAATATCACCAATTATAATGAATCCCGATATAATGAGGATGATCACTCAATTCCCAATAACTTACTCCCACTCATCATCTGTAAAACCATACAGATGTGAGAATCAAACCTGGTAAATACATACCCTGTAGTAAGGGCTAATTGGGAAATCAGTTTTCTTTTAACAATACACAGTGAAACTGAAACATGTAAATGTTTCGAAGGGGTATGCGGATATTCCTAGTAATGCCTCTTCCATTATCAGATTCACAACTGTAACCGTATATTTCTTTGTCATCTCTCCAAATCCCTTTACATGTCTTTAGTCATTATCTTCTGTACACCCCTTTAGGCCAAGTGGTTTTCTTCCTTCTCTACCGTTCGGCACCAGCCTATAATTTGGAAGAAGACTATCCAATAAGCATAATGGGTGTACTCTCCTAATCCTAGGAGTACTCGTAACCTGAGAGAAAGTGAAGATAAAAGACAACTGAATAAACCTTATTCCTATTTCTCCTGAACCAGAATCCATCCCCGAACTGGAACAAGTTCCTTCGAGTTCGTATATAACCATACGATGGAGTATCCAAATAACTGTAGATCTTCATAGTGATACGGAGTGTTCTGGAGAAATACAAAGGTGATGTAGGATTGGCGAAGAAATACTTGATTTGGTCGTGAATAGCAGTCGCAACTTACTTTGCTCTCTTACTAATCCTTTTATTTATCTTAACTTATTACCTTCTGTACACCATCGTTAGGTTAATTGGTTTTCTTCATTCCCCACCATTCGGCACCTGCCTATGGTTTGGAAGAAGACTATCCAATAAGCGTAATAGGTGTACTGTCCTAATTCAAGGAGCACTCGCAACCTGAGAGAAGGTAAAAGGAAAAGACAACTGAATAGTCCTATTCATTTTCTCCAGAACCGGAAACCATCCTCGAATCTGAAACAAATTCCTTCGAGTTCGTATATAACCATATGATGGTTTTATCCAATGGAAGTGGATGTTCGTAGTAATATGGGGTGTTCTGGAGAAAAGGGTAAAAGTAGGAGTGAAAATGAGGTATGCAACTCTGACAATCCAAAAGCCAGTGTTTTAAGAAGGTTCGGTTAACTTGGTCATTAAGTCATAGTCAAGGGTCGGGTCATGGTCGCTGCCAAAGAGAGAGAGAAAAGAAACACCCAGTGTGCACTCTAACCTAGATCAGAATGGTTATCATTTTATTTAATCAGAAAACCTCCCACTGTAACCTCAAATTCTCCTCCAAACCTAAAAGAAGAAATAGTCGGGATCACCCGAGGAGTAAACCAACTCATCAGTGGGAATCGGGATCCAACTATCATCGTATGATAATGTGATGGAAACCACTCACGTTATCACACTCCAGAAGGTATTGGCATGCCTGGCAAGTTTCAGTTTCTTTAGAAACTCCCGATGTGATTTTTACCCCAAGCGGCTTATGACCTTGACTAGGTCAACAAATCATAAACCGCTAGTCAAGTTCAACCCATCATTATTCTGGACTGCATTAAGCCCACCCGTACGTGCCCTTGACTAGGTCAACAAGGCCGCACGACTATCCTAACCAATCCCATTTATGCAACAAACAAGCACCACTTAGCTACCGAACACTACTTCTTGATTAGGTCAACAAACGCAGCACAAATACTAAATAATACCCGTAAGAAATGACGGAGGGCTACGGCTGGTTTTTGGCGAAAAACCTTTAACGTAATGAACTTGATATCGTTGAAGGAACTGCATAGCTTTTTATAAAAATATAGTGACGCAAACCTTTGCTAAAGAGGTCACTCCCGGTGAAGGGATCTCGGCTCTTTCCCCGTAGAATGAGGTGCAGGATATTCCAGCTAAATACCACGATGCAAAGCAAAAGGTAATCGGCTATAGTGAAGTTATTACCCTGACGCAAACTTCTGTCTAAGGGGTCACTCCCGGTGAAGGGATCTCGGCCCTTGCCTCGTCGACTGAGGTGCTGGATATTCATAACCGAATACCACTGTGCAAAACAAAAGAGAACGTCCTTGCAATAACAGCTTTTTTGAAAAATGTTCCAACAACATCAAACAGGTTTGTTTAGCTTGCATTGATCCAAATCAATGCAATCCTATCAATTAATCACACCACAAAAGAACGAAAATATGATGTACGTATATGTCATCCGCATTCTCCACTGGGTCCCGTCATCACCCGTTAGGTTACTTAACTAACGACAGAGCGGAACTGGACTAGCACGGGTGTAAAACATATACAACATCTACTAGTATATATATCAATATATAATATTCGCTCAAGGCGTGATAAAATGCAACATCACAGAGAGTAATAAGCATCACATAACAATACAGATAATCTGGGATCCTCGGGTTTCATAGAGCCGCGACTGAAACCCAACGTTCCCCTGGTCGTGTGGATAGCTTGTGCAATGAAATCCTAGACCGCTGCGGGCGCGGCAAGTTACCCCCCAAAACCTGAAGCAAGACAGCCCCCTTCAACAAAGTGAATGGACCACCCAGCACTTCACGAAATCCGGTAACTTGAGCACCCCTCCTTGGGTCAACCTGTACCCCCTACGAGTGCAGCGAATAGCCCGCCAATTCTAGAGTGAAGCCCCCTCCGTCTCAAAGCCATGAGATGCAGGCCCGTTGCCCTCTAGAACCCGGCTATCCGTGCACCCCTCCACGGGGTAATCCTAGTACAGAAAGTAAAATATATACAACGGGTACATCGACCTCAGCCCGGTCGTGCCCCAAAAGAATAATATACAAACAGGCAGTGACGGCAGTCCACATGTCGGACGCTCGCCCCGCAATATCAAATGTACAAATACAAACAAACTGTACTACCATTGCATCCAGGCTATCCACCACGACAAATCCGCAACATCACAGCACAACACAAAACATCAACGTGAATGTCACGTTCGCAAATCCGTCTAAAAGGGCTATAGCAATTAGACAAGATTTACCGATCAAATGACATTCACGGTCGCAGATATAATGTAAATACTATGAACTAATATGTTTAAAATTTTCAATCGACAAAATTTCCCGAAGTGGGCCTCAAGCACAATACCCAGTACTCAAAATAATCTGGGCCAAAAATAAAATTACCAGAAACCCCAATTCCAACTCAGAGAGCACTGTAGAAATTTTGGTGCCCTAATGATACAGTGTTGCGGCGGAACCGCGGCCAAAACAAGGGTCATGCCGCGGTTCCGCGGCGCTACAGTAAGATCAGTCAACCAATTTTCTGTAGTGTTCTAATAAAAGCCTGCCTGATTTTCTGCAATACTCAAAATAATTTTTCGACGAAAAAAAAATTCGACAGAAACTCAGAATTTGGAAATGCAGTTTTTGGAAATTTCGTTCGATCGAAGTTTTAAACACGTTAGAGCAAGCTAGTAAAGATTAATGGCATGGCTCTGATACCATGTAAGTGTACGGTAGCGCCCCGGCCGTCTGTCCAAGGCCAAAATGCAGAAACGAAAAACTTTTTCAAACTAGAAACCGGCGCTATCGTATGCTTAAAACCCGGATCGAACCATTAACCTATAATTAGCAACTAGAGAAAGGGTTGGAAAGTTATACCGATCGATCCGTGTCCTTCGGTTTTTGGCCACCATCCCAAGCTCCTCGCGGCATCTCCGGTCTCGATCTCCTCGTCGGAAAGGGCACCACATCTTCGAGTCCTTTTACGGGCTCCCGCTTCATCCGAAGCAACTCGGGCACGAAGTTTGCTAGCCGACGTGTCCAAGATGAAGTAGAGAATGTTTGTGACAACTTTGTCTCTTGCATCCATTGCATGGATGGAGGTTGAAGATGAAACCATCAATGGAGGTTGTGAGCTAGAGGAAGAAGAAGAAGAAGAAGTTCTTTCTCTTTTGTGTTTTTCTTATGTCTTGTGATGATAATGAGAGTGAGAGAGTGTGATCAAAATTACAAGACCAAACTCTATCATATGGCAGCCGCTCTCTCTCCTTATCATATCAAGACTCAAATCCATCATCAAATGTGATATATGCACAATAAAAAAGACCATGAGTCACTAGGTTTGCATGTGTCACAATTAATGCACAAAATGATGATTTCTAGCTCATAATTTCCATATGCAAACATTAATCCAAATGTTTGCAACAATAAAAAGACACGGCAACATCTAAAGTAAACTCGTTACGGATCATAAGGATACCCCTCACCTGTATATACATACCTGCATCCGCATTCCGACTTAATGCGAATGCGATGAGACTAAAGTAATCCAACAAATCTAATACTAGAATCCGGCTTAAACCAAAGCCCACTAGTATGATCCTTCCGATCATGATCCGTGTACTACCGCACGTATATGATCGAACCCTGCCATATATCATACGGCCTCTACAACGTTTCGCCCGAAACTTGAAAACTGTCTGTGGGGGACTCTAAAGACTCGTCAATATTTTGGCTGTGGATTTAACCACTAGCACGTCAGAGGTACTAGCTGTACGTAACGGGCTACCAAGTATTGACCAAAAGGGAGGTCGATGAGCGAACTCATCCTGACACCCTACTGAGCCTGTCAGTGACAATATCCGTACAGTCCAGTCCGTTCGTCTATGAGTATCGCATGGCGGGCTTAGGGGGTTGGTAAAAGTCAGACCCCCAAAAGCGGTACAAGTCGTGTCGGAGTGTAGCCCAGAACAAACTGAGATATTACTGGAATACCTACAAGTAAATCTCCTGCCTTGGCCAAGGACTTCGTGTAATGGCTCTCCTAGACACAGCGCGATCTCACCCCCAATACCGGGAGAGACGAAACCCCTGCCGATCCGCTCACTGCCTCCATGTGGCTCGGGACTGTACCCAACTAAAACATGTTTGCACGACTCCTTTGAGCCGTAGTAGGGTAGTAATCAAAGCACGGTGGGAACTCACACGAGACAAATGATGATCTTAGGTCGATGAACTAACCTGTACATATGTCACCAGGGAACTGCTATCTGACGTCAGGTATAATACCAACTAGCATATTCCCGGCGAGTCCTGTCCGATGTACTTATAACCCAATGAGCACCTGTATACATCTTAGGTGAACCAACTGACACCAATGGGTTGTGAGACCAGCCACCGCCCCTCGTCGGGGTCTCGACTGTATACACTAGTCTACTGATGAAGTATCGATGCCCAGTCTCGAAACTCCCACGACTAGGGACCACTTTAAGGATGTACTTATAGACCCCAGCTCCCACGTATATGATCGCCATCATACTGCTGGCCGTCAAGCAAGAATTCTATAGGCTCTATCAACGTGCAATAGTGACCTGTAAGGTCACCTAAAGCAGTACACGATGATAAAGACAAACCATGCTAGCATACTATTCTTTATCAACGTGTAATAGTGAACATCAATGTCACCTAAAGCATGTACACGATGATAAAAACAAAACGGATAGTATACAAACCTCTCGAGTAAGACTGTCCTACCGGTATAGGTCCTCCCTCAATCATTGCAATCACGTGCCTGCAATCCAATAATTGACTTTGAGGGCACTATATCCAACAATTAGAACGTGTAACGACCGTAAAATCCATATACTCTTTTCTTAATAATATGATCTTTTCTTTTTAAAATTCTATATATAATCATTTCTTTTCGATTATATGCATGATCATTACTTGTATCTCTATAGTTAAGACGTTGAGATGGGTCTAATTTATTTTTTAAAGAAATTAGTTTGAAATTTAGAAATTTATTTTAATGCGGTATTTAAAGAAAAGGGGGATTATTTTTCTATAATAAAGTCATCTTTTTATACAAGATTGCAAATCATATAAAAATGAGCCTTTTATTACAAAATATAATAAATGATGCTCTAAGACAAATTTTTACTCTCTTTTGCAACCGTTAACTGTCTACTCATTTTTTTTTCCCTTTCTTTCAAGTTGTTATCTTTTGTTTATGTTATTCTTAGTATTGTTGTTATTTAAGTTGTTATTTATATCAACATTAGTGATATTATTTTAGTACGTATATTTAGGAAGAACGGCCCATGCAGGTCATCTGTTTAGTTACTTCATTCAGTTTTTTCGTATCTCGCCGTTTTGATTTTTCTCTATTAAAAATATACTATAATAACTGAAACATATACAAACAAAACTTACATATAAACTGTTAATGATTCAAATAGCATTAAGAAGAAGCAATAAACACCAGACAACCAGATACTGTACTACTAAAAGCGTGAACATAACCACCAGCCTTTAAGGATTTCTTCGACAAGGAAGAAGAAGAGTCCCGATCCGTCGTCTGTGGCCTCGAAAACAAGTTCGAGACTAACTTTACCCCGTCACTATTATAATAAAGGGTTGCCCCTACGGGTTTATCCGTAGAGGAAAAGCACTGCCTACGGATATATTCGTAGGGGCTTGAAAATTCTCCGTAGGTGCAATCGCCGCAGGTGAAAGTTTTCGTCCTGTGCATGCCCCTACGGAGTGAAATTTGCCCCTACGGTTTAATGCGTAGGGGACTATGTAGCTACGGTGTATACCGTAGGGACAAAATATTTATTTAATTTAGTGGTTTATAAAATAATATACTTGTTCCTACGGAGTATGCCGTAGATCTACATATATGTCCCTACGGGTTCATCCGTAGGGGCACATGTAACTTCTTTTACTGAATGCATAGGGGTAAAATGCCAGTTATCCAGTCTCTACGGAGTTAACCGTAGGTCTAGACGTAAGCCCCTACGGATATATCCGTAGGGGCAAAATGTCAGCCTGTTACTGAGTTCATAGGGGCAAAATGTCAGTTATCCTGATATTTTGTTCCTACGGATAAATATGTAGGAGCAAACTGTGGCCCTACGGATTAATCCGTAGGGACATAATATCAGTGTTTTTTAAAAAAAGGGCTTCCTGTTTTTAACCCGCCATGTGCACAATAATATATACAGAAATATTCATAATTAATATCTCACGCATAATATATAAAAGAAATAGACATACAGAATACGATATCAGGATAAATCATCGTTCATAAACGCAGAATACGATATCAGGATAAATCATCATTCATAAACAACCACCAACCATTATCATCCAAAATTTATACAATATGTATCAGATAAGTATATACATTCTCAAAAATATAAATAAAGCTACCCTAACTCGGTCCAGCTCCTCCACCTCTGATAATCGACGTAATCTGGCCCATCTGATCCTCGGTGCAGCCCTGAGTCGTCAAAAACTCGACCAATGAAGGAGCGGACTGTACAGGAGTCTGAACGGGCTGTGGAGCCGTAGTCTGCGCAACCGCAGCCGAGAGAGTGGCTTGTGAAGCCGCAGCCGAAGGAGATGCATGTGGAGCCGCAGCCGAAATACCCTGTTACATCTGTTCAATTTTGTGTGTAATAAACGAGTAAGAATTGTGTATTAGTCGAATTAGTTTCATTATCAGGTTATTGCGAAACCCCAATCTAAAATTAATCAAAATTAAGTCTACAACCAAATAAGCTCAGGCTACTAATATTGGATATGTTACTATCTATAATATGATATAATATTTAATATTAAGTAGTATACATACCATCATCTCCTTCAACTCCTGGACGGTGGTCTTCAAGATGGCAACATCTTGCTCTAGACGTCGCTCACGGAGGGTAAGAGAAGTAACCGCCGGAGTAGAGTCCAACCTCATATGGGCCCTGCTAGGACCCAATCTCCGGCCTCTCTCCCAACCTCCATGGTGCTCTCCGTGTGCGGTGTCTAGAACCGGGGTCAGCAGCATCGGATCGTTCTGTCCGGTAAAATCGATCTCCGATGCCTCCGCCTGTTCCACCACCCGCTCCTACACCCACATTAACCATTAAAATATAAGTATATCATTTAAATTTGAACTTTTCAAAACAAAAATTTTAAATATAGTAGAATAAATATTAACACTTACGCAATACTCCTGGGTAGCGGTGTCGGGAAATCGAAGCTCGCCCGTGGAAGGATCTGTCGAGGTGCCGTCGACGGCAAGATACACGGACAGTACGCTCGGTGTACCACCCTGCGCCAGGGTCTGAGCTCTCTGCAATTCGCAAAAAAATTTACATATATTATAAAATAACTCTTAATATTACATTATATCATAATAGGTCTATTATAATTTACCGATAACTCCATGAAACGAGTAATATTTCTCGAGCCATCTGTATAATTGGGGCGACCCCTCTTCGCCGACTTCCTATTCTCTTTATTTTGATCGGCCTGTTTCTGCACAACACATTCAGATTTAGTTTTCTAATTAAATAACATAAAAAAAATAAATTATACACTAAACAATGAATTACATTTAAAATACAAACATGTTTGCGCTGAGAGTCGAAATATTGGCATAAGAGAGGCCATGTATCTACGTCGACTCTCGCAAAGGCCGGAGTATGTAGGAGAGCCGCTCTCTCTATCTCGGGGGTCGCCATCCACAGGTATTACCAGTCGATCTTCAGCTCATTCCTATTGTATCGGACCTTTAATTGCATGTTCTTCATCAGGCCATGGTACAGAGCTTGAAGATCGAGCACTCTCTCAGGGTGATCAGGGTCAGGTACAGGCTGAAAGTCGTAATCCAACTGCAAATACAAAAAAAAACAATGTTATTAAATTGCAAGTGTTAAATAATAATAAATATATTAGGTAAGTCAAATGAAACTATATATTAATACCCGAGCCTGATTCCAGAAGAGGGAAAATAAACACCGGTGCTGGTCGCCCCACTCAACGTGAAGTGGATACTTCTTCACGAGGCGGCCTTCATCCTCCATATACCGGCCGAACCTCTCGGCATAATCACCGGTATAGCGATAATCAGGGATAAAGTGTAAGTGCACGGCGGCGCCCCGGCCGTCAATCCGACGCCGGAATGCGGAAGCGGTGAATAACTTAAATTTTGCGGACTTTGCAAACCGGCACCACCGCGCACTTTAACCGGATCGTAACCATTAAACTAGTCTAAGCTAACTAGAAGATGGGTTAGAGATATACCGACGATCCAAGTCCTCCGGTCTTCTCGTCATGGTCCCGA
Source organism: Agapanthus africanus (assembly GCA_030015575.1). Lineage (NCBI taxonomy): Eukaryota > Viridiplantae > Streptophyta > Magnoliopsida > Asparagales > Amaryllidaceae > Agapanthus > Agapanthus africanus. Next base: position 645,270,115 of record CM057337.1, on the reverse strand, counting down.
TCTCCTGCGGAAAAGTCCCGTCTCCTCCTCGTCGCCGGAAGTGCACCACATCGCCTTCTTCGTTTACGGGCTCCCACCTCAATGCCGAGGCAACTCGGGCACGAAGCCGGCTACTCGACGTGCCCAAGATATGCTGTAGGAAGTGTAGTGTAGAGGCTACTTGTCTCTTTGGGGTTTGTTGCCATAGATGGAGGAATGGTGTATAGAAAATTGGTGCTTTCAATTTTCTAGCAATGGAATGAGATGAAGAATGATATACACCAAATGAATCACTCTCAAAGATGAAGCTCTCTCCTTCTCTTCTCTTCTTCTCACTCAACCATGGAAAAACTTATGAACTTAGAAATGTAGAAGGAAAGAATATGAAGCCTTAAGGGAGGTGAGTGTAGGAGTGAAGAAGAGGTGACCACATCCAAGGGACAAAGAAACATACAACCATGCTTCACCCTTTTTCAAACCATACCCTTTCATGTCACTCAAATCCAAAGTATGGAGCAAAAGAAATGAAAGCTATCATAATCAATCTTTTACAAGAAACCCCCTCCACAAATGTTATTTGCACAATTGCAAATAACCCCCTCCATCGGAAAAGTCCGGCCGGGAAAGAACAAAGGAAAACCGGCCGGAACGGAATGCAAACTGGCAACTCCAGAAAACTGGTCCCGTAATAAATTACAGGAAAACCCCGATACTGTGCATACACACCCGCATCTGTATTCCGTCCGGATACAAATGCAAAGAGACAAAATCTACACTGTACTAAACTAGGACCGGCTTAAACCAAAGCCGGCTAGTAAAATCCGTCCGATCCTGATCCGTGCAATACCGCACGTATCTGATCGAACCCTGCCATATAACCATACGGCTACCAGTACAAACCGTCCGATCCTGATCCGTGCAATACCGCACGTATCTGATCGGACCCTGCCATATCTCCATACGGCCTCTACAGCGTTTCGCCCGAAACTTGAGTAACTGAAAGTGTGGTGGACTCTAAAGACTCGTCAACACCTTGGTTGTGGATTTAACCACTAGCACGTCAGAGGTATAAGCCAATACGTGACGGGCTACCAGGTACTGACCAAATGGGACGTCGATGAGGAAGCTCACCCCGACACCCAACTGAGCCTGTCAGTGACAATATCCGTGCAGTCCGGTCCGTTCGTCTATGAGTATCGCATGGCGGGCCTAGGGGGTTGGTAAAAGTCAGACCCCCAAAAGCGGTACAAGTCGTGTCGGAGTGTAGCCCAGAACACCCTGAGATACTACTGGAATACCTACCAGTAAATCTCCTTGCCTTGGCCAAGGACTTTGTGTAATGGCTCTCCTAGACACAGCACGACCTCACCCCCAATACCGGGAGAGACGAACCCCTGAAGATACGCTCACTGCCTCCATGTGGCTCGGGACTGTACCCAACTAAAACCTGTTTGCACGACTCCTTTGAGCCGTGGTAGGGTAGTAATCAAAGTACAGTGGGAACTCACACGAGACAAATGACGATCCCCAGGTCGATGAACTAACCTGCACACATGTCACCAGGGAACTGCCATCTGACGTCTGGTATATGACCAACTAGCATGTTCCCGGCGAGTCCTGTCCGGTGTACTCATAACCCAATGAGCACCTGTATACATCTTAGGTGATCCAACTGACACCAGTGGCTTGTGAGACCGGCCACCGCCCCTCGTCGGGGTCTCGACTGTATACACTAGTCTACTAATGGAGTATCGATGCCCGGTCTCGAAACTCCCACGACTAGGGACCTTTTAAGGATATGCTTGTAGACCCCAGCTCCCACTTATATGATCGCCCTCATACTGCTGGTGGTCAAGCAAGAATCCTAGGGGCTCTATCAACGTGTAATAGCGACGTGTCAGGTCACCTAAAGCAGTACACGATGATAAAGGTAAACCAGATAGCATACTATCATCTCGAGTAAGACTGTCCTACCGGGATAGGTCCTCCCTCAATCATTACAATCACGTACCTGTGACCTAATAATTGACTATGAGGGCACTATCTCCAACATAAAGAAGAGGGGGAATGCTGCCTCCCCCTAGCTCTGTCGGGTCTCAGCCTGTGGGACTGATTCGGGCCTTGAGTCCCCCTCTCGGGATGGGGATACCCTGCATCTACAAGAAATATCAAGATAATCAATATTAAGACAAAGTGGTCTTAAGAAATCAAGATTTAACAAAAATTGAAGTGCGATATATACCTCCGGCGACAGAAGCACGAGCCTGGGCCCGGGCAGCAGCACGAGCGGGACGATAGTTCCTCCGGTGAGGAACTGCCGGTGACCCGGACATGGACGCATCTCCAACTAGAAAATAAATATCGATAAAATTACATGAAGTTCATGTTTATTCTTAAAGGATATGTAAAATGAATAAATATTTTATATTCATTCATACAAACCTGCAGACTGAGCGGAGGGTATGGAAGTGACGGGAGTGGCCCCTGCACCAGATGTGGACGCACCACCTATAATTAGACAATCAAATATTGACCATATAAATAATTGCAAAAAGAATGTGTATATCAATAATATAACATTCTAAATCAACATATATACACTGTAGGATATATAAACATACCCGCAGGTGCGGTTGTGGGCTCTACCCGAGATGTAAGTACGTAAGAGCAAAAAGAATGTATGTATATTTGTGATATAGCATTCTAAATCAATATACATGCACTATATGATATATAAACATATGCGGGAGTGCCCTCTGTCCCTGATGTGGACGCACCACCAACAACTAGACAATCAAATATTGACTATATAAGTAATTTTGACATGAATATACATGTATATCTATAATATTACATTCAAAATGAATATGCGTGCAATATACCTGGAGGTGTGGCAAAGTCCACACGGAAGGAGGCATCCGAAGGGGTCTCCGATCGGGGTGCAAGACCAGCCCTCTGAAGCTCCCTACGCAGCTCTCCAGGCGGCAGAACCGCTCTGCCTCTGCCGGTGCCACGGCTGGAGCTCCTGCCGTCCCTCGCTGCTCCCGTCATCGTCATCAAATCTAGATAAAACGGTTCGTGGACGCATTAGACAATCATTGCATATATATATATATATATATATATATATATATATATATATATATATATATATATATATATATATATATATATATCGTAAAATATGAAGTAATAATATAACATTACTGATAACCTTTTTCGTTTCGTGGACGCATTAGACATATCTACTTGGATTTCATCATCGATATCATTTCTAACCCATGTAATTTCATGATTAGCCAAAGACAACCTGTCTTTTGAAACAGACGGTCAGAGCACTCTAAGTCTTCTCTCTTCTTCATTCTCATCGCCGTTCTCGAATTCTGGGACATTGTAAACATCCCTGGGTTTCCAATGGCATACGACACTTCATCCCAGATACTTCAAACACTGTGAGTAATATACTTGGAACGCTTGGTTCGGAAAGATAAATGGATCGTCTTGACCGAAAAATCGAAGTGTGTTCACACAGGTCAATCCATATTCATCTTTCTAAGTCCCGAGATTGTTTCTCCACTTATTCATATCGGTTCGTATATCGTACCAAGTACACTGAAATATATAAAACGGTTCTGATCGTCCGGGATATTGGATGCCGAGTATACAATTTAAGTATCTATAATAAATCACACCATCCGATCCTACCATCGCAATCCCACTATTCTGAGTGTTTCTAAATGTTTATATGTCCTTAATTTTGAATTTGTATCCAAGGACACCGAATCCTTTATAATATGCAACCTCCATACTAGGAAACTGAGCTAAATATCTTGAATCACTCTCTAATAATGCAGACAAGTTCAGATCGTGGATCTAACAAAACAAATTTTACGACAAATACATAACGATATAAGTTTAGATTAAAACTGATAGCAATAACATGTTATTCAAATAACTTACATGATCTGCAATACAATCGCAAAAATTATCCTGATGATATTTTTCCAATCGTTCATTGTTCCAATCAGGATGCCCCTTACGTACTTCGTTAAAATGAATTCTGTTCTCGACAATAAATTATGATATTAATATTATATCATTTCATACACACACAAACAAAAATATAACAATTAATCCAAAAAAACTTACTCTCTAATTTTTTCAAGACATGCGCTATTGAGGAGGATAAACCAGTATATCTTGTTGATAAACATAATGTCTACCCTCTTATAATTATCTTTACCATATGGCCCGTCCTGAATTCTTCAAGGCCGGTTAAGTCTCGTCTCAATGTTCTCATCCAGATAGCGGGAACAAAATGTGGTTGTTTCATCTAGAAAATAACCTTGCATGATAGAAACCTTTGGTCGATTTCTATTGCGTATATACTTTTTTAGAGTGTAGAGCTACCTAAAGAAAAATATGTTAAATAAATAAATACGGGTATACAGGACAACAATAATTTTACAAATGGCGTGAAACGAAAAATTCCACGTACCTCTCGACGGGATACATCCATCGATATTGTACCAGCATGGAGCCTCACTTGTAAGATGAATCGTCAGGTGTATTATTATATCGAAGAATGACGGTGGGAAAATACGTTCAAACTTGCAAAGTATCAACGAAATAGAATTTTCTAGTTTCTCCAACGTCACAACATCCAGTGTTTTACCGCATAATTCTCTGAAAAAATAACATAGGTCATTGATTATTAGACCAACCGATTAGGGAAAGGAAGTCCTGAGGGATAATGGGAGAAGGTGCTCCATGATAACATGGTGATCATGACTTTTCAGCCCATCGATCTTGCCATTCACAATTTTTATCTTCTTACTGAATGATCTTGAGAAATCTGTGGGAACTTTCAAATCATGCAACACATGCAGGAATCTTTTCTTCTCCGGTTGTGACATATGACATGCGGCATTGGCAAGTACAAACTTGCCTGGTTTACCCGCTATCGGTTTAGAATGCAATTCACTTTTAATTTTCCAGTCCTGTAGATCCATCCGAGTATTGAGGTTGTCTTTCGATTTTCCGTCTTTACAAAGAAGCAAGTTGAGTACATACTCGGATACTCTCTTCTCTATGTGCATGACGTCCAGACAATGACGCACTAAATTTGTTGACCAGTACGGAAGTTCGAAGAAAATACTTAACTTGTTCCAGAATGGTGGTTTGACCTGTTTTGTCGGATCTATCCTGAAGGTCACATTATTGTAACCATCCCACTGAGCAGTCACGTTCTTTCCGGATAATGGGGCTGGAGGTCCAGGAAGCTCTTGACCATCAAAGTGAACAGCGTCTAATCTGTAGGGGTGGTCTAGAGGCAGGAAACGTCAATGGCAGCAATAACAAACATTCCTGCTAAAATTCAAGAATTTCGATGTTGTATTTTGATGGCAATAAGGACATGCTTTGTGACCATATACGGACCAACCTGATAGCATTCCATACGCAGGAAAGTCATTAATTGTCCACATTAAAACCGCACGCGGTATGAAAGTTGTATTTGTGTTTGCATCGTAAGTCTCTACACCATCAATGAATAAAGATTTTAACTCATAGATCAGAGGTCAGAGATAGACGTCGATATTGTTTCCCGGTGAGTTTGGTCCGTCGATAAGTAGATGCGTCATAAAGTATGATTGGTTCATAACCAACCAAGACGACAGATTATAAACTATCATTACAACGGGCCATGTGCTGTGGCTTCCAACCATATAGTTGAATGGGCAGAAGCCATCACTAGCGAGTTCGAGCCTGACATTGCGAGGATCGCTACTGAATATTTCGTGTCTCATATCGAAATCCTTTCATACCGGTGAATCTCTTGGATGGCTCATTTTTCCATCTTCACTTGGAAGAGTATGGTGATGCCAAATCACTGTCTCGGCTATTTTCTTGCACCTGAATAGCCTTTGCAGCCTCTGTGTTATGGGAAAGTATCATGCCATCTTGACAGGTATATCGGGCTTCTTATCAGAATCTTTCTGCTTATAACTAGCCTCTCCGCATGTTGGACACTCTTTCAAATCTGAATTTTCTTTCCGGTACAACACGCAATTTTTAGGATATGCTTGAATCTTCTCACTCTTCAGACCCAAATCAGAAATTATCTTCTGGGCTCCGTACCAGCTGCCGGGCACGTTATTTCCCGGGGGCATAGAATCTTTCAAGAACGAAAGAAGTATTGTGAATGACTTGTTGCTCCATCCATTTAGGTACTTAATCTGGAAAAGTTAGATGAACCATGAGAGTGTGGAATACTTTGCATTCTCATAAATTGGTTTTCTAGCATCATTCATAAAATTTTCATACTTATCCGCACGCGGTCCTTGACCGGAAGGAATGTCATCTTCGGTACGAATAGATTCACCTAGAGCAGCCTCTACCATATCCTCCATTTCTTCTCCTGGAAAGAAATTGCCGTCTTCATCTTCTACCGCATTGCTGTCTTCTTCTTCTTCTTCTGCCGCATTACTGTCTTCTTCTCATTCCCTGTGATATAGCCAAGTTGTATAAAATCTCGTAAAGCCATATTTAACGATATGAAGCTCTGCAAATTCTACCTTCTGCCAGTAGTTATTCCCACATCTATCGCACGGGCAGAGAATCTTCTCTATCACGATCTTATTATATGCGCGTGCAAATTCATTAAAAGCAACAACTCCTTGCACAAACTTAGGTTGCATACGTTGTTTCCAATCCACATACATCCAGTCCTTAACTCTGATATACTCATGGGCCATGTTAGACTGTATAACATATAAATTGTAGGTTATGATGACTATATTGAGAAATCTAAGAACGGGGTGGTTACTGACAAAAGAGAAAATCCGTGTATGTGCTTTGTGTGTGCGTTTGTCGTTGAAAAGAATAAATTATCGATAATCAAAGTTAGATTTGAGGATACCCATGTATGAGTTGTATTCTATATATGTGTGTTTCAATTTATGATTTCGCTTAAGTGTAGGGTTGTTAGTGTGTATGTACTGTGTGTGCGTTTATTGTGTATTCGTGTTGTATGTGTGTGTTTCAGCTGTCGGGGGTAAGGCTTCTATCCTATTAAGAACGTATAGAGAAGACACCTATTCGCTTGTGTTTTCAACCGTTTCGAGTAAATTTCGGCAGCACCTCCCCGTTGTTCTCCGAGTACACTGTAATAGATAATCATTTCAAAACTGTGAAACAATGTTGAAATAAACATCTAATCTATTTTTGTACACGGAGAACCAGCAGAAAAGTACTGACGAAATAAGTCGAAACGGATGAAAACACAAGTGAATGCAGGTGTTTGCTTTATACATTCCTAATTTGTCCACACTGGACAAATCTATCGGTTATCATACGATTGAATCTTCTCGTCACATAGACTATACGACGGTTGTTAGTACCGAACTATACCGTCCGATATTTAATAACCTTCGTATAGTTCTATATCACGACGAATATCGAACGTATGTTAACCGATAGATGGGGACTAAGTCGCGCTTTAATTTTCATATATCAGTATCGATAAGAATATGAAAGTTTCATATTATCATAAAGTATCATATATTGGTTTAACTTGAACATTTAACTTGAATAGATTTTACGTTTACGTTTTATTATTAAGAGTTCGAAGTTTTTAGTTTAGGCTAAATTTTTCTTGCGTTTACGGTAAAGTTGTACGTTTACGTTATCATCGAGTATCCTACTGAATGAACTAGTGCATCCTATATAAACCCTAACCCAAATTAACCTAATTAACTACAATAGACCATAACCCTAACCCTATACCCTAATCCTAAATAACCCAAATTAACCTAATTAACCACAATTAACCATAATCGTTACCCTAACACAAATTATCTCTAATTAACCCAAACTTAACCCAATTTACCCAAATTAACCTAATCAACCCTAATCGACACTCTAACCCTTTCAAATTATCACTAATTAACCCTAACCTCTAATTAACCCAAATTAACCCTAGCCTTTAATCCTAAACCTGAACCAAACCCTAACCCTAGCCATACACTGAACCCTAATCCTAACCCTAGCCAAGTCTTACCCTAACTCTAACCGCAACTAATTAATCCTAACCCTAACCCTAACCCTAACCGCAACTAATTAATCCTAACCCTAACCCTAACTCTAACCCAAACCGAACCCTAACCCAACCCTAACCCTAACCATAAAGCTAAACTGAACCCTAACCCTAACCCTCACCCTAATCAACAAAAATAGAAATAAAATAATAATTAGAAGTAAAAAAACAGAAATTTGCTAACTTGTCCGTAGCTAGGCCGGCGATGGAGGAGACCGGAGATGGTCAACGATGCAATTGGCGACGAGTCGCGGACGGTGGCGACGAGGAAGTTGACGGTGATGTTGGAGACGACGAGGTGCGCGTGGAAGGACGGTGGCGACGAGGCGCGGGCGGTGGCGACGAGAGGCGCATGCGGGAGATCAGTGATGAGAGAGAGTAATTTTTTGGGAACGAGAACTTTTCTGTGCTTTTTTTTATCAATAACCCATATACACCCCCTACGGATTAACCTGTAGGTCCTTCTTTTGCAGCTCCGTAGGGCCAAATAGCAAATTATGTTTTAATATTTTTAAATTAACTCTTATGGCACCGTAAGGACAACCATGAGGATCTACGGAGTAATTCGTAGGGGCAACCTTTTATTGCCCCTACGAATAATATTATCCGTAGTGGCAACCACTTATTGTAGTAGTGCGTTGGCAACTTGATTTAGAGATCGAGTTGCAAACTAGTAAGTTCTCTTCTTTTCTTCTCTTCCTATTTTGGACATTTATTACAGAATTATAGGATTTTAATATTGATACTAACATGTTGTTATTCAAATGCTATTTTTCTATCGCTTCACACTGTACTTGTTTTTTTTAAATATGCATAAACCTATAATAAAAATACATCACCGTGTGACATAACTTAATATAATTACATAAAAATTATAAAATTCTAACTCATCCTAATTTGCACTATTATTTGTAAAGATGTAATCTTTATAGTTTAATATACTTCAAGTAAATACTATCTTACTTAGAAACACTTAATTTACAACCTGTACTATTAAAAATATGATAACTTTAGTATTGTTTTATAAAGATGTGTGCAAAATGAAACTATATTAGTTGAATAAAAATAGTATATTACATCAAACATCTGTATTATGTTTAATCACAACTATAGGATATAATTCAGTACAATTTAGAATTTTCAAAGGAACTTATTCATTACTGAGATTACGTACTGATAATATAACATTGATTAGTTACTTGTAGGTCATTATTTAATTTACATGAACTAATATGATATTACTTCACTTTTGTAGTATTTGATAGACAAAGAAAGTATTATGGTATAATATATCATGCATTATGAAGTTTTGAGCTACAGTATTAGGTATTTCTTACATGTCATTAATTAATATTTTGTTCTTGTGATGAATTTATTAATAACATTTAACATCTCATATGTTTTCTGTATATATATATATATATATATATAGAATAATGGAGAAAAGAGGCCATAGGAGGGGATTTCCTCCTATGGCGTGGAAAAAATACAACCTCCATCAATTTTTTCGACGATCGGCCACCATCATCTTCATCGTTATCATCTAAGATGTGGGTACACCAAATTTCATGTGATTCTACAACTTTTTCACCGTTGATTTAGCAATGTAAAATATTCTATTGTCGGTAAACCGTTAATTTTGAACCCACTAAATCAACGGTGAAAAAGTTATGGAATCACATGAAATTTGGTGTACGCACATCTTAGATGATAACGATGACGATGATGGATGCCGATCGTCGGAAAAAATGGTGGAGATTGTATTTTTTCCACGCCATAGGAGGAAATCCCCTCCAATGGCCTCTTTCCTCCATTAATCTCATATATATATATATATATATATATATATATATATATAAAGTTGAAAAGTGAGTACATTAATATTAGATAGTAAATATACTGAAACAAGCAAAATATATATTTATTCACAAGCAAAATATAAGATATTCCACAAATGGATTGTTGTATATATCTTTATTTTCCATCTCATTACGTGTTTTCCTCAATCAACCAAGCATCTTGTACACATGCTAAAATACAGCAGCAGCAGCAAGCCTTCATGTCAAACAGAATTTGCCACTTGAATCCTTTCTCTCCCTTCAATTTTATTTGGTCTTAAAAGCACACATGACATTTTTTTTAGTTTGGACCATGTATCTACCTATATTTTCATCAGTATTTCTTTTATATATTCCAGTAACGAGAATAAGCCTTTTTGCACCTCATCACAACCTTTCTTTTGGCTGCAAATATGAATAGATATATTGATCTAATTTATAGTAGACAAGTACTTATAATTTTACCACTGAGCGTTTTGGAAACTGTTTCATGTGTACCTTCTTCAACTCATAAGAACGTTAAAAGTGACAGGGTAGGTTGAGTTATGAGTTTGACGGAATCTCAGGAGTCCCATTACTAACTTATGAATAGGCCTCACTACAAGAAAATGAGGCAAATTTCGACGGCTATTTATTTGGGGCCTAATTCGACGGGATAAAGCCGTCGAAATAAGTCTCCCATGACCGTAATTTTGTTGACTTTGCTCAACAATTTTTTCACGTGAGTAATACGTCGAAAAAAATGTTGACCGAATCCAACGATTTTGCCCATGCCCAAAAGTAATATTTCCTCCTTAAAATTTTATTTCATCCCCAAAATTTTTATTTCCTTTGGCCGATCGGCCGCCTAAGAGCCCTCCTGCCGCCTTTTCCTCCTACGAGTCCCTTCGAGCCTCCTCGACCGTCTCCAAGCCCGTCCAAGCCTTCTTGACCACGCCCTTTTCTTCTCCGACGATCTCCCCCGGCCTTCTCCAAGCCTCCTCTCCGAGCACCTCCGGGCTCCGCCTCCGACGCCAATCGATGAGTTGGTTTATTTATTTATTTAGTTTGTTTGATTTTTTGTTAAATTTAATTAATTCTAGGGTTGGTGTTAGGAATAATTTTAGGGTTCTGGCTAAATTTAGGAATAATTTGGGTTAGGGTTAATTTTCGGTTTAGAGTTAAGATTAATTTTAGGTTTAGGGTTAGGATTAGGTGTAATTTTAAGGTTAATTTTATGGTTAGTGTTAGTGTTAATTTTGGTGTTAGTGTTAGGGTTAGGGATGGTTAATTTTAGGGATAGGGTTAGGATTAATTTTAGGGTTGGTGTTGAGGATAAGGTTAAGGTTAATTTTGGGGTTGGTGTTGGAGTTAGGGTCAGTGTTAGGGTTAATTTTGGGGTTAGAGTTAGGGTTAATTTTGGGATTAGGGTTAGGGTTAATATTTTGTTAATTTTAATTAATTTTAGGGTTAGTTTTAGGGTTATTTTTATTTATGGTTAGAGTTAATTTTAATGTATTTTATAACAATTTAGTAAATGTGTGTGTGCGTTTGCGCGAGCTCGAGCTTGTTTGTCTGTGTATGTGTATGTGTGTGCGCGCGCTCTTGCTTGTTTGTGTGTGTATGTATATGTGTGTGTGCGTGCTTGTTTGTATGTTTGTGTATGCTTGTTTGTGTGTGTGTGCACACATACACGCACAGACACACACATACACATATTCAAGCATACATACTGTAACATTTCAGAAAATATAAAATATTATTTTTGGGAATTTAATATTTAAATAATATTTTTCCCGAAAACTGCCGATTTGCGAAATTGGGGTTTTCGAAAAAGAATATAAATATATACCAATAATTATGAAATAAATAGAAATTGAAATGATTTATTCATTTAATAATATAATTAAAGGATTTGGCAATTTTAAAATTTATTATACGCAGTTTCGATAAAAACCCGATTAGTGCACTGCTAATCGCGATTAAGCCAAATCCGCGTTTTTACAGTTTCCATGGTTAGTGCACCATGACATGTTCATTTTGTTACATGTTTCATTTCATTTGGACTTTAGATTATGGTTTTTGATGGATAGAAAAGAGAAAATGAAAAAGGGAAAAGTCAAGGAGACATAATGATTAGGTTAGGTGAGATTGGAGAGAGAGAGTGTGTGTGAATTGTGAGAGAGAGGGAGGGGGGCTGCTGCCCTTTTGTTGGCTCCATCTTTTTCTTCTTCTCTCCTTCATCTCCTCAACTCCAAAAACCCTCCACAAAAATCTATAGATCTATCTCCAACCATGCCCCAAAACCCTACACACCCTTCACAAATATTAATCCTCTCTTCAAGCTCTACACGATGGACCTAGCAAAATGGGATTTTGACGACGTTGGAAAGTTAGTGCTGCCTAGAGTGGACTAGATAAGGTATAATTTCTTCCCTTTAGATCAGTTTTGTGAGATATCATGTTTAGATGTCGTATTGTAGAGATTAGTGAGATATTGGGAAACCCTAGAAAGAGGTTGAGTGTTTGTTGAAATTGGTGATGTGTAGTGACTGACCACAAGCCTTAGGTGCTGTTAGTGACCTGGAACAGACCCTAGTAACCCCAAAACACGGATTTAGAAACCCGACATTGGAAAAACTGCAAATCTGGGAGGGTAAGTAGGAATCTGCTATCACCCCGAGACTCCTAAAATAAAATTGAGCTGACAGTGAGTCGTGCAGGCACCTAGGAAGCTACCACCAAGACCCGAGCCCCTAACTCAAAGCCCAGGCCGCAGATTTAATCATTCTGGCCGCAATTTGCGGCCAGAGTAGAAGGGAATCGGTCCATTTTTGTTCCAGGGCTCATTTAGCACTAAATTAGACCCCTCCTATATGTGGTTTTGGCTAATTGTCATCTGGGGAAAATCTGGGAGCATTTTGGTGTGTTTTAGGCGATATTTTCCGTATTTTTAAATGCACTTTCTTGATATTTGGATTTGTATTTGGTTGTCGGGTGTTCGTACATCGACAACAGGGGTTAATTGTTGGATTTGCATGTTTGGGCCATAGGTTCCAACCTATGAGCACACTGTGCGCTGTATCGGTTTTCTGCATCGATTTTAATATGTATTGCGATTGGTTATTATTGCAGGTACCCTCGCATGGATTCCGAGGCGAAGAAGCGTGGCGTCATCGATTTCGGCGAGCGAAGACCAGGTGAGTAGATCTATATCTACCGGGGAAGTCGGGTGGATGGCGTATAGCACCCCCGCAAACTTCTGATGGAAACCGATTAATAGAGTATGGTTAGGAAACCTAGATTAGGAAACTAGGGTTAGAATATAGATAGGTATGTAGCCATGCTAGAAACTAGAGGATAGTTAAGTGTGATATGCTACTACTACTACCCTAGGATGATGTTTAGCGATACTACCGCTTAGGGTTCTGTAGGACTAGATAGTCGATGTAGATGCATCATCCGAACCATACCTTTTTCTAAACCAAGAATCGTAAGTATCTTTTAAATGTATATCTTGAGGGATGTTACGGATTTTCAAATGATATCTTTTCTTTAAAAACACCGTAACCCCTGCTTTCAAAACTACGATTCACTTCTTTAAAAGTCTGATTGTATGGTTCGGGTGCGTTTGTTAGATTAGATGCTTATACTTAGTATAGATAGCATATTTATGTAAACTCGACATAATATGAGACATAAATGCAATGAAAGAATACAAGACGAATTTGATGATATGATGAGATGATGATATGATATGATGGTATACGGATACGAGTCGATCGAAATGATTTATACCCTGCCGGTCCCCTGATATGAGATTATTGCAGATGCGACCTGGGACATAGGTATATAGGGTTATATTTATATATAGAATGTTGTGAATTATGGATGATAGGCCGTATGTGATATTAGGCTGTACCCTCAATTGTCGTATAGGATGATAGGATCCTTTTAGTATAATGCCGCCGCACGATGATATTCCGTGCGTGATGAATTTGACTTGATGATTGATCCTTACCATTGACTAGAGGTTTCCGTATGATGATTATACCGTACGCGATGTTATTGGGCTAGATGCCGATTGATAGATTCACCGACTCGGACATATGATAGTTATGTATACCTTATAGCTGTAGCTGATGTTTTACATGCTGCATTCATGATATTGATATTGCATCGCATATTCCTGTGATAGTACACCTGCACCATTATCGATGATGCGTATGTTACACGAACACATATTTGCCGGCTCACACACTTCATCATCGATAATTGCCATGTCACTACACACTAGGATTGCTGCATCATGACATATACATAGATACATTCATACGTGTGGATATACATACATTCGTATACCCATATTGGTGTATATATACCTTGATACACCCATACTTGTGCACATACACATTGTATGTTCATATTTGTGCACCCATACATGGTACATCTCTGCTTGCGCATATACATATTGTACCTACATAAATAACCGGTTTATTTGTAAAATTGGGAACCGCATGCTATACTTTAAAAACTGGAATCATTTTATAAGAGCGGTTTTCCCTTAATATGTCATATCACTATTCCACATTGCATGATACATGGATATGCTCGCATTTCTTTTACATGTCGCATACATCATGCTCTATTATTTTACGCATTGAGATGCTGTTTTTATGAGATTTCTGGATTTGAGAACCGTGGCTATTTCAAAAGGAAGCATGTACTATTTTAAAAACCCGGTTTCTCTTGATATGATATTTCAGTGCGTCCACCATGAGTTTTCTCGGTTCTGAGAGTGGTATGTGAAACCCGATTCGAGGAGTGGTAGGCACCGATTGCGGGTACATGGTAGACCCGGTGAGGTACCCCGGGGCAAGAAGACTCGTATATGTTAGACGGTGAGCCCGGCAGGGGGAGCACTACCTACCGGTGATAGTATGTAGACTCGGCGGTTATCCGGAGGATACCGACCGGAGTAGCGAGATGGATATGAGGGCCGACCACGGAGTGCGGCGCCTGAGATATATGAGGATTTACGTGCCGATGCTGGGCACGGTTTTCATGATGTTTTCGAGTGTCGATGCTAGGCACTCAGGTTCCATGATTTGATGTGTCGGGAGGGACACTGTTGATATACATATATCCTCATACTTTCATGCACACTCTTTTATGATATTTACATGCATGATATTGATGCGTCAGTGGTTGACGCGTGGACTGGATCCACACACATACATACATACATACACTGATTTTACTATGGGAGATTACACACATGCTTATAGACATTGATTTATGGGTGGACGAGATCCACATATCCGCATGCATTGATTATTACTGTTGGATGTTATCCACGTGCTTATAAATAGTGACTACCTTTTTGGCACATATACGACCCGGTCACCCTAGATATCATAGTATTACCTTATGATATAGTTGACCTAGAAGTCGTTGTTTATTCGATTTCTACTTGTAGATATATTTCTATTCACGAGTTGGCAACTCACCCCCGTTGTGCCACAGTTCTTGCAGGTTGACCGCTTGGATTAGTAGCGGATTCGCTGACACACAGATTCATTTGGGTGTTTTGCATTGGTAGGTGGGACATTTTTATCGTACCCACTCTTATATTATATTTCATATTGTATCTAGTTAACTCCATCAATCAATCAAAGGTTGTATTTGTATAAGTGATGAGACTTAGTGAGACTTGTAGTGCGAGATTTGAGCGATGGGTTTTATTTTCCCTTTGGGGTTATATCTTGCTCTTTCATTTATCTTTTTGTGGTGAACTTCGCCGTTGGGCGTCGTATACTTATTTATACTATATTGCGTGGTTTTGATCCGCCGTTTGGCGAAGAGCTAGCTTCCGCTTGGGGATGCCATTATTCTTGTTATGTATTGTGGTTTTGGATCAAAATATACAAGAGAGGTGCTGCCGAAATTTTTAAAAGGACGAAACATGTTTTTAAACTTATAAATTTCACTTGCATCATTCATGTTTCTTTCTATGCATTAAGAAAACTTGTTTTCGTTATACCTTTATTTCAAACCTCACCTCCCTTATTTTTCTAAAAAGGTTTAGATTTCTGGATTTCAGCTTACTTGAATCCCGTTACGCCTCTAGACATGGCGTGATTCAAGTGCTGGTCGCGAGCTAATATTCCGGGTCGTGACACAGACACACACAAAAGCATACATACACACACAGCCAAGACTTAATCCATCATCATTCTCTACAATGAAACTCTTCATATTTGTATGATTGTAGTGTTGGCATCGGTATTATTGCTCGCTCCTTTTTCGCATTCTATATACATCAGTCTTCGATACGCAACTCTACCCCTCTTAATTCCTAACTACTAAATTTAGGCTAATTAACCATATCTAGATTAAGTCACAAATTAAAAATTAATTAAACAAAAAACATTGTATATGGACATGTGATGCGTGTTTATTTTAATGAATCTAGATACTTCGTTATTAGTATCGAATGTTTGAGCAAATTTACCATCAAAATTGAATGCTTAAATAATCGACGATACTGAAACGATAACCATCAAAACCAATCTAATTAAGTGCATGATACTCGATGATGACAAAAAGTAAACCGATATATATCGTCATCGAGTATCTCACAATGAAAAATATCGCGACTTAGAACCCGTCTATCAGTTATATGCGTACGGTCATTTTTGTGACATAAAACTACGTGTGTGTTGTCAACCTCGAACGTTAATCGTTCTTCATTGACAACTATTTAGTAGTTTATGCGACGAGAATACTAGTTACACTATAAACGATAGATTTGTTCAGTTTTGGACAAATTAAAAATGTATAACATATACACTTCCCTGCATACTTATGCTTTTCATTCGTTTTGAGATGAGTTTCGTCAGTATCTTTCCGCTGGTTCTCCATATACAAATATAGTTGAGATGATCATCTCAATACTAATAGTATTGAGTTGTTTATCTCTTCTATTGCAGTGTACTCGGAGAACAGCGGGGATATGCTGCCGAAATTTTCTCGAAATGAATGAAAACATAAACGCAGAGGGTGTATGCGTTATACATTCTTAATGGGATAGAAGCCTTATCCCCAACAGCCGTTACCCCTTGACATCCAAGATAGAACCGTTAATATATCCAGACACGCTAATCACTAAAATGTATTTTCGAGACACTGTTGTCATTCTCTTCTTTGTCTATAACCATCTCGTTCTTAGTCTTCTCAATGCAGTATAAAATTGTTAATATCGTGTACAATTTGAAAATGTTTGTTATGATATAATAAATAATTGTGAACTGTCTTAGGATTTATGTATCGGACAAGAATGGATAAGATTTGGATAAAGAAGAACAAGTTTGTCCCTGAATTCCGTAATGGTGTAGAAGAGTTTATGCAATTCTCGTCAAGAGTGCGTGGTAGTAGGATATCCTGTCCCTATAGGAAATGTTGCAGCGGCAAAAGTGATAGTCGAGAGGCGGTTCGACTGCATATACTTGCTAACGGATTCTGTGAAGATTACACTATCTGACATTTGTATGGAGAGGTGTAGAATATAGAATCGGTGCACATCGTCTGTTACCACCCTCTATGAGAACCCCAGCAACTACTGGTTTAAATGTTATGATGGACGAGTTGTATGATGGCATGAACTATGATACATCTTCGGATGATGTGGTTCCAGATGCCGAATCTGCTAGTTTTTTTAAGTATATGGAGGATGCTAAGAAACCTCTTTACGAAGGTGCGACAATGATGAAGTTGGGTTGGATGGTTCGCATGTTTCATCTAAAATGCAAAAGTTTATGGAGAAACTAGTCAGTCGATGATCTTCTAAAGATAGAGATGGAGGCTTGCCCAAATTCTGATCTCCCTGCCAATTTTCAAAAGATGAAGATTATTGCCGACATCGGTTTTAATTATCAAAATCAATGCATGTCCAAATGACTGCATGTTATTCACGACAGATGATGAGAAGAACTTAAATAAGTGTAGAACTTATGGAGAATCGAGGTGGATCTTACCTAAAAGGCTCCCGAGAGACGAGGAGTCAATTCCGATAATTTCGGTGAAGGTGTTGTGCTTTTTTTCTATTAAGAAAAGACTACAGAGGTTATTTATCTCATCAAAAACCGCCGAACATGTGACATGACATGTAGATGGTCGCAGGAAAGATGAAGTCTTACGGCATCCCACTGATGGTGAGGAGTGGCAAAGATTCGACACTCACTTTCCAGCGTTCGCTATGGAAGCTCATAATGTGAGACTTGGATTATCGGCTGATGGCTGGGAACCGTTTAAAGGAGGTGCATTTCACAGCGTATGGCCCATTACACTAGTGGTTTATAATCTCACGGCATGGATGAGTATGAAACAATCTTACATCTAAATGCCTCTGTTGATCCCAGGAAGCAACTCTCCTGGTATTGATATCGATATTTATTTGAAGCCGTTGATCGATGAGTTGAATGAGCTGTGGGAGACCGACATCGTTGCTTATGATGTCCACAGAAAGGAGAGATTCACACTGCGCACGGCGTTGCTTTGGACAATAAACGATTTTCTGGCATATGCCATGTTGTCAGGATGGAGTACAAAAGGCCACTGTACTTGCCCCTGTTGTCAAGAGTACACCATCCGTGAAACACCAGTAAATCGAATTTCATATTATATTGAACATTATCATTGGTTAGATGCTGATCATCCTTATCGACATAATGGAATCAAGTTCAACGGTGAGCAAGAGCATCCGCCCCCTCCTCTTGAGCCAAATGGGATAAAGACGTTTGAGGACGTAGAGTACATCAATGTTTTTTTGGTAAGAAACATAAGCATACTATTTCGAATGGTATTTCGAATAAATAAAGAAAGAGATCTATATTTAATGATTTTCCGTATTGACGATTTTTTAATCTTCGCCATAACTTGGACGTCATGCACATCGAGAACAATGTCTGTGAACTCTTACTGGGTACCCTGTTGAATACCAAATTTAAGAACAGAGACACACTTGCGATATGACAATGGTTTGCTACAAAAAATTTGTGGCCAGAATTGCATCCAATTTTGAAAGTGAATGGTAAATGGGCGATTCCACCAGCAAAGAACACGATGTCCGATGATAAGAAGCTGAGTTTTCTTAAGGTACTTAAACAAGTAAGGGTACCAGATGCATATTCTGTGAACATCAGTAAATGCGTAAATTTGAAAAAAAAAAACCTCATCGGCCTAAAAAGTCACGACTGTCATGTGATCATGCAGCAATTGCTACCCATTACTGTTAGGGCGTTACCAAATAACGTCGTTGTATCAGTTGTAACTGATATGTGTCATTTCTTTAGAGAGTTATGCTCCAAAGATTACTCGGCAAATAATTTTAGAACCCTGGAGAATAAAATACCTAAAATACTTTGTAGAATGGAGATGTTATTTCCACCTTCTATTTTCATCGTAATGTT
The DNA here is from genome assembly GCA_030015575.1 of Agapanthus africanus. NCBI lineage: Eukaryota > Viridiplantae > Streptophyta > Magnoliopsida > Asparagales > Amaryllidaceae > Agapanthus > Agapanthus africanus. The sequence goes on along the minus strand of CM057337.1, from coordinate 645,250,754 downwards.
GCATCTCACAGTTCACTATGCTCAAGTGGCACGCTTAAGTGGTCCCGTGAATTATCGGTGGATGTATCCGTTCGAGAGGTAAAGCTGACTTAATAACTCTTTACTGTTCATAATAAATCGAATATTTATAATAAAGAGAATTAAATTTGTTTGCATCCATTAGGTTTATGTACAAAATAAAATGGTATATCTATAACAGGAGTCGGCCCGAAGGGTCGATCGCTGAAGGGTTTCTCGCGGAGAAATGTATGACGTTCTGTTCTATGTATTTAGAGGTTGTTGAGACTGCATTTTGTTAGGATTCCTCGGCGCTCCTGGCTAATGCGCAACGGAAGCAAAAAACGCAAACAAAAAATTTCTTGCGAGCGCGAGAAAACCGCAACCTAGAATCCGTTCCAAACACTAAACCAATAACCAAACAAGAGTTCTAAACTATAAAGTTGCGAGACTATAACCTTTGTAGTGTGTCCACCCAATCGTGAAAGACCCCTCCAAGCTCCTCATAGACCGTCGGGATCAAGCTTAAGAGTCAACCGCCCTTACCGAAGATGATCCGTCCGAGAGTTGTAGTTCAAGCTCCAACTTCAACAAATGAAGTAACTAAAGACCTAAGCTTGCTAGACAAAGGTGCTCATAGATGTAGAGGGTATTTGTTAATTTTATCCATCTCCTAAACCTCTTGATTCTCAGCACATAAGAGGATAGAGGATGAAGAAGAACTTGAGAGGAGAGAGAAGGCTAAAGATAGAATGAATGAAACTTGAGATGAAAAATAACTATGTATTTTTTTAATTTCATAATGCATTTACTATAAAATATTGCAACCATACTTTTATAGTAAACACAAATGAAATAAAAAAAGCCATTCCTCTCTACGTTCCTTTGCCACCTCACCTCTTCCACCTCATTTCTAATTTTCGATAAATAGAAAATCCATTATGAGGTGTCCTCTTTCTAGAAGTATTTTGTATGTCTACAAAAATACATCTTCGTATATACTTACCCATATTTGTACCAAAATACGAATACATAAGAGATAGAAAATTACTGTTGGCTATAGTACTCTCAAGTCAATTATTGTAATCGCAGGCAAGCGATTATGATGATTGAGAGAGGACCTATACAGGTAAAACAGTCTTATTCGAGATGATAGTATGCCATCTGGTTCATCTTTATCATCATGTACATGTATTATGTGGTATTATGGATCACTATTACATATTGATAGAGCCCCCATAGGATTCTTTCTTGACTACCACGGTTATTATGGCGATCACACTTATGAGAACTGGGTAGTCTATAAGCAAATCCTTAAATGTCCCTAGTCGTGAGAATATCGAGAGTGGGCATCGATATTCCAGATTAGACTAGTGTATACGGTTCTTGACCTCGACGAGAGGCGATGGCCGGTCTCATAGCCATTGATGTCAGTTAGTCACCAAAGATAGTATACAGGTGCTCATTAGGTTATGAGTTACACTAGAAGGACTCACCGAGAACATGCTAGATGGTATTATATCTATTGTCAGATAAAAGTTCTCAAGTGACATAAGTATAGTTAGTCTGTCGACCTGAAATCTGAAAGTCGACCCTAGCACCACCATGAGGTTTTAGTAGCATCAAGCATGCCAAATTTTAATTTTTATTAGGTACTAAGTTAGACTATACAAGATCTTTGCTAGAATATTAGGGTTTTCTATGATGATGTGAACAACTAGAGAAAGTGAAAGATGGCTATACTCTCGTAGATCGAGTCCTTCACTTCATATGCTCCGTGTAGTATTCCCGCGACTCCACTAGGCTCCACTTGAGGTTTTGGACGAGCTTCTTCTAATGACCTTCGTGCCGAAGATGATCCACAAAAGTCCCTCCACCTCAAGCTATCTCTACACTAAACTCTTTAGCGTAGTAAACACGCTATACTCGATCGCTAGTCAAGTGTAGGATGGTGAAGTAGGGGATGTTAAAAACTCACAAGTTTGTGTTCAAGCTTCATGATTCACATCACATGTGAAGGTTGAAGCTTAAACTATAGCAATTGAGGAAGAAGAAGAAGCTAGAGAGCAACCATGGGAATAACTCAAGAAAAATGACTAAGTGTTGAGAATGAGCTTAGAATGAATGGCAACTCTTGACCCCCACTCATTCAAGTATGGAATTTTGCAATATAAAATTGCAACCATACTTGAATAGTGAGTCAAGATGAATAAACAAATATAAATCCCATACTTGCAACCATGCTCTCATTTTCCACCTCATTTCTATTTTCACAAAATAGAATTTTATGCCATACTTCATTATATATATATATATATATATTAATATATATATATTATGAAGAATAATTAGTGAGCTAATGATATTAGTTAAGATATAATTATATCACATATAATATATATCACATTATTAAATCAACACTTGATTTAATAATCCGGTTATATCACATATGACCGACTAATATCATTTATCTGTATATCACATTATCAAATCAACACTTGATTCGACAATCTAGTTATATCATATATAACCGAACCGACAACAGATAACTGTCAGATTACAATACGGTATCACATACACGTATTTAATCAGGCCCACACACATATCACATATGTGTCCTACTTCGTTTCGCTTGAACCAGGGAACTTCTGTGTAGGACTCTAAAGACTCGTCAATACGCCAGCAGTAGGTGATGATCACATCAGTCACCTATAAGCCGTCAGCGGTACTAGCTAGACTTAACGGCTAGCCGGGTATTGAGCGATATGAAGATCAACAAGCAAGCTTGTCCATAGTCTTCATGAAGCCTATCAGTAACACTACCGTACAGTCCGGTCTTTTTGTCTGATATGTCGCATATCATGTCTAGGGGTGGTAAACGTCAGTCCCCACTAACATGATAAGTCTTGCCGATGTCTGGCCTATAACGGTTCAAGAAACTACTGATAACACTTATCATTAAATATCGGTAGCAGCTCAGGCCAGGGACTTCCAGTTATAACCAATCGAGCATAGTGCAACATCAAACACCAATACCGGGAGAGACGAAATCCCTACTAAGCTAGATTTTTAATTAGTCATGCACTAATCCAATTTTTACCCTAGTTTAAAATGTGTTTTTGCAACCATGACAAATCAACATTTACTTTGTAGCATGTCTTCCTTTTAAATTCTTAAAGGTTCTAAAAAATCCTTTTTAAATCAAAACCAAAGAAAAGAATAAATAAGAAAAGAAATGAAAAAGGTGGCATGGTGCATTAAAGAGGCATGGGGGAATCCTTGACCTTTGTCACTCACACCCTCACTCTCTCTCTCATCCCTCATGCTCTCGGCCAAGCCAGCAGCCCCCTCTCCCCTTCACTCTTCTTCTTCTTCTCTCAAAATCCAAGCCTCCATTTCAATGAAAATCTAAGAATTCTAGAAAAAATCATCACTACTTCCCTTTTTGGCAATCAAGCATGGTTCTTGGCAAGTTCCCATAGCACTTGCTTGTTTGAATCACCTTTTCTGCCATCTTGAGGTATAAGCCTAAATCCAATACTTAATTTTCTAAACTTTTAGTTATTTAGCTTAATGTAGTGTTTAAGTAGTATATTAGTGCTAATTATGTGGTTTAAGAGGAAATTAGGTTAAGATAGGGGTTTTATGGCTTGAGTAGCTTAATTAAGTGTTGATAGTGTTAATTAATCTAAGTCTTTTCACCAGTTTACACTAAAACACCATATTGTATTAAATTAGTGTTTAATTAGAGTTTTAATTAAGAATTTCTTCCTTTTTGGGATCTGCTTTTAAACCAAAAGTTTCAGATTAAATTTGCAATTACTGGAGCATAGTTACTGGACTAGGATCACACACCCGAAGCACGAAGCCCCCATTCCCCTTTATGGCCGCAATTTTATCTGTTCTGGCCGTAAATTGCGGCCAGAGTATGGATCTGTGTGTCAATATTTTTGTTGTAGGTGTCTGCTATATATTGTAGTCCTTTGGTTTGTGCAACTTTTCTTAATTTCACTCGTATTAAAATCTAGGACCAATTACCTATATTTATAGTTTTGTGACTTGCGCGACACGTATGTTCCAAGTCTGGGTTTGGTGCTTGCTGTGTATCACATCCTGTCGGGGTGGTTTCAGACGTTAGCACACATGTTTCGGTGCTTCGAGTGCACTCGCGTTAGCTTGTGACGCTAGTTTTCTCATATGGCCTTAATATCGCATTTTGCAGGATGTTAGTCTCATGTGTGTTGCATTGTGTGATTCTAGGATCGGTCGCGGAGACATCGGACACGGCGCGGAAAGGAAAGATGGTAATTGGATCCGACTAGCGGAGGCATTCCGGTGAGTAGATGTACACATCTACGGGGGAATCGTTTGGATGGCGCAAGACGCCTGATACTTAGAATTTCGATTAGTACTTACACTTATATGTGTAGTTCCTAGTTAATCATCCCGTTGCATTGCATCATCTATTGTGTGTGTGTGTGTGTGTGTGTGTGTGTGTGTGTGATAGCACCTAATAGGACACTCGCACCATTACCATTGGTTTATGCTGCACGGACATTATTCATGGGGACACACACGCCTTGGTAATTGCTATACCACGAACACTATATAACTCGTTTAAATCCGAATCTAATCAATTGCACCAATTATGATTAGAAACCTGCATTTTATATATTTAATTCATCAGGATAGATACGTAGGATTGCTAGTCATATGCACATATCTTATGGCATTATCGTTCATGCATAGTTTTCTTGTTCCGCATCGCATTGCATATTGTTGATATCATAGACATTCACCAATTCCTACATGTTCATGTATTATGATTCTTCTCGAGAATTGCTGTATTTATGAGATTTATGGATTTGGAGAAACCATAAGTATTTAAAAACGTATTACCATTTTAAAATGTCAGTTACGGTTTTCTCGTGATATGATGTATGTATAGTCCGCCATGAGATTTCTCGGTTCTTGAGCGGTATCATACACCCGATTCGAGGAGGAGGAGGAGGAATCGTCTGTGGATGCATGGTGGACCCGGTGCGGTACCCCGGGGCAAGATGGTCGCAGATGATAGCGTTGAGCCCGGCAGGGGAGCACTACCGACCGGTTATTTATGATGCGGTGGATATCCGGAGGATACCGACGTAGTCTTGAGATCAGGTATATGGGCCAGTCTGGATTGCCGGAGCCCGAGATTTGATGTTATAGGCCAGTCCGGATTGCCGGAGCCCGAGATTTGATGTTATAGGCCAGTCCGGATTGCCGGAGTCCGAGATAATTGAGATATTCATATTTGGTGTCGATACTTGACACGGATTTATATTGATTTCATTGATGAAACTACAGCTAAACTACAAAAGTTTTACTAAGATAAGAATACAGATTTCCCTTGCTAAACATATTCAGATCTCGTGTTGTTTATTGCATTCATGTTGTATACCTACTAGTGTATCGCATCATATTAGTATATGTAGGTTGTGACGAAATTGTGTACATGCTTACGATAGCCTTATTAGATATTACTTTTTAGTCATGAGTTGGCAACTCACCCCCGTCATGCCACAGTGTTTTGCAGGTCCGACCCGTCAGCACAGTAGCGGCGGGCGCACCTCTTCTTTTGTTCCTTTTTGTTTGGATTCACAGCATTGTTCGTAGGTGGGTTGCGGGGTTATTTTGTTTCCACTTTGTATCAGTATTGTATCTAGTGTACTCCATCTACCGTATCCACCACTTTTACTATTGTATTAGCGACTTAGAGACGAGACAGTGAGACTTGTACTTTTATGTTGTTTCTTTGGGGTCGAGCTCACTTGAGCCGACATGATGCTTTATTATTTTGTGCCTTTATATGCTTATTTTGCACGGTGATGATATATATTGCGTGTGATTGTGAGTCCGCCTTTGGCGAAGAGCTAGCTCCCGTTTGGGGATGCCTTATTTCAGGTTGTACATATATTCTTGTTTTGTACCCGTTTGGGGCCAGTATTTACAAAGGAGACTCTGCCGAAATTTTCGGAAAAATGGGTGTTGCTTTTAAAAATCTTGTTGTGACTTATTTGGTTGAAAATCATTTCTTGACTTGGTTTTCCTTCACTCTACTGCTTTAATTGGTTTTGATTTCTGGGTTTTAGCTTACTTAGATTACGTATGCCTCGAGATGTTTCGTAATTTAAGTGCTAGCCACGCTCCATACTTTTCGGGTCGTGACAAAATTGGTATCAAAGCGTTAGGTTTTACCTTTCTGAGTGTAGGATAACCCTTGGTAGATGGAGTAGGTAACTTAAGCAGAGTGACGTAGCGTGTGTATGTTCCGCGGCATACCTACGATACAGTACTCAGCCTAAGTGACCTTAGGATATAATTGCTTATAATTCCTTCTTCGATTCCTTATATCCCATGATTCAATTGCACTGTTCTTATTATTCTGTTTCCTGTACCAGCCATTATGCCGCCGAAGGCCACGAGGGCATAAAGGGCTGCCGCCAGAGATGAGATTCGAGCAGGCTCGTCTGAGACGAGGATCGATCTGGACGGTACGCCTACCCCTCAGGGACAGATTGATCCGCCTTCCCCAGGCCGCATTGACAGGCTAGAGTCAGGTATGCAGGAGTTACGTCAGATGATGGGATCCTTAGTTGAGGCCAGTCGGGCATAGAGATCTGAGGATGTTCCTCCCACTGTACAGACCACGATTATACCTGCTGCCCAGACAGTTGTTCCTACTACTACCGAGACCATTCCCGTATCATTACAGGAGTTTATGAGGCTGAGACCTCCAGTCTTTACCGGCACAGATGCAGCGGAGGATCCGCAGACATTCCTCGACAGGTTGGCTAGGATTTGCCGTTCGCCGAGATGTTCTGACGATAGATGGGTGGAGCTTGTGAGTTTTCGTCTGGAGGGTTTTGCTCAGACGTGGTGCGAGTCAGTCGAGAGAGGCCGAGCTACAGGTCTACCTCCTATGACTTGGGATGAGTTCACAGCGGTATTTCTTGCCCGTTTCCTTCCAGAGAACGTCCGTGATGCTCGAGCCCGTAGTTTTGAGGTTTTGCGCAAGACTCCAGGGATGACAGTGTCCGCGTATGATATCCAATTTACTCAGTTGTCCCGATATGCTCCTTACCTGGTAGGCACTGAAGAGAAGCGCCTAAAGAGGTTCGTACGGGGGTTAGACACGCAGCTATTTCTTGCTATTGGCACCCAGCACTTCGACACCTATGCAGCCGCGGTGGATGCAGCCTTACTTTTGGAGGAGCGCATTTCAGAGACTTCGGTCATTTCGGGACCGAAGAGGATACGTACAGATATACCAGCTCCAGTACAGTTTGGCAGAGGTATGGCAGGCAGAGGTCGTAGCGGATTCTTTCCAGGCCGTGGTGGTGGTCGAGGCATGACGCGAAGCCAGTTGTTCAGTTCTTATTCACCAGGTCAGCGGCCACTGCCAGTATGTTTTTGGTGCAGGAGTCCAGGTCACCTTTTCAAGAATTGTACCACGAGGCGCCAGGGTGAGCCGACAGTTCCTTATGTGACCCTTCCACCCTCACCCCCTGCTCAGAGAGCACTACTTCCTACCTCTGGTGGTGCTCCACGCCAGGCAGACGTTCCCAGAGGCCGTGGGCATGGCAGTCCTGTTCAGAGAGGACGAGGAGGCAGAGGACAGCCAGCTATTGGTGGGGGACAGGCCCGAGTGTTCGCTTTGACTCTGTAGGATGCACAGGCATCCAATGCCGTTGTGACAGGTACCTTGCCAGTATGTTCTTTCGACGTACAGGTATTATTCGACCCAGGTTCCACACATTCGTATGTATAAACACACTTTGCACCGATGTTGGGCCGAGAGTCAGCTTCGTTAGATCAGCCACTTATTGTTGTTACTCCGGTAGGCGAATCGTTTGTCGCTCGATTTGTGTTTCGATTGTGTTCTGTTCGTATCGGGGAAAGGGATTCTTCGGTTGATTTGATTCTTCTCGATATGTTGGACTTTGACGTCCTTCTGGGCATGGACTGGTTAGCTACTTGTTATGCATCCATGGACTGCCGTGAGAAGGCAGCCAGATTTAGTTTTTCGGGTGAGCCGGTTCTTGTTATTCAGGGAGACCGTAGCGTCACCCTTCCCAGCTTGATTTCTTCTCTTCGTGCTGGTCAGCTCTTGAAGAAAGGATGTCAGGGATTCTTAGCGTATATTTGTGATAATAGAGCTGCAGAGGTCCCGTTGGACCAGGTCCCGATTGTGAGCGAGTTTCCTGATGTCTTTCCTGACGAGCTGCCTGGGTTACCGCCTGAGCACGATATTGTGTTCTGCATCGACTTGATCCCTGGCACGTGGCCTATTTCCATACCGCCTTATCGGATGGCCCTGGCGGAGCTTAGAGAGTTGAAGGATCAGTTGCAGGATTTGCTAGATAAAGGGCTTATTCGACCGAGTGTGTCTCCTTGGGGTGCTCCTGTTCTATTCGTCAGGAAGAAGGACGGCAGTTTGCGTTTGTGTATTGATTACCGTCAGCTGAACCGGGTTACTATGTGGAATAGATATCCCTTACCTTGTATTGATGATTTGTTCGACCAGCTCCAGGGTGCGGGGTATTTCTCAAAGATTGACTTGCGATCAGGCTACCATCAGTTGCGGGTTTGGCAGGATGATATTCCGAAGATGGCTTTTCGTACATATTATGGGTATTACGAGTTCTTGGTGATGTCGTTCGGGCTCACTAATGCCCCAGCAGCGTTTATGGACTTGATGAACCGCATTTTCAGGCCGTATCTTGATCGGTTCATCATCGTATTCATCGATGACATCTTAGTGTATTCCCGAAGCCGAGAGGAGCACGAGCAGTACTTGCGGATCACATTGCAGACTTCGAAGGAGCACCAGTTGATCGCGAAATTCTTTAAGTGCGCATTCTAGCTTGACAGCATTGATTTCTTGGGTCACATGGTTATGAGAGATGGTATGCGTGTAGACCCGAAGAAGATCGAGGCTGTTCAGCATTGGCCCAGACCGGCATCAGTTACAGAGATCCGCACCTTTCTTGGCCTGGTAGGCTACTATCGACGTTTTGTTCAGGATTTCTTCCGTATTGCTGCACCGTTGACCGGGTTGACCCGGAAGAGAGTTCCTTTTGTTTGGACCGAGGTGTGCGAGTATAGCTTCCAGCAGTTGAAGACTCGTTTGATTACGGTGCCAGTATTATCATTTCCTTCGGGATCGGGCGGATTTGTGGTTTATTGTGATGCTTCTCGAGTGGGGCTAGGCTGTGTGTTGATGCAGCACAGTAAGGTCATCGCTTATGCTTCTCGGCAGCTGAAGAAACACGAGCAAAACTAACCCACTCACGATTTAGAGATGGCGGCAGCGGTTTTTGCACTCAAGCTCTGGAGACATTACCTATACGGCGAGTCATGCCAGATATTCACGGACCACAAGAGCTTGAAGTATATATTTCAGCAGTGAGACCTGAATCTGAGACAGCGCCGTTGGATGGAGCTAGTGAAAGACTACGATTGCGAAATTCTGTATCATCCGGGCAAGGCGAATGTAGTGGCAGATGCTTTGAGTCGGAGGCCCGGAGGTAGTTTAGCTTGTTTGAGCGCAGTTCAGAGGCAGTCGACGGTGGATTGGCAGATTTTATGTGACAGACGAGTGCAGTTCGAGTTTACGCCGACCGAGGGACAGATCGCGCATATCCGTGCACGTCCACAGTTGCTTGACCATATCCATGAGGCACAGTACAGTGATGACCGTTTTTCAGAGATCATGGAGCAGTTTAGACAGGGCAGAGATTCCAAGTTCGTGATCGATGATCAGGGGATACTACGATTTGGGACTCGGCTGTGCATACCAGATTCCGAGGGACTGAGGCGTGAGGTTCTTGAGGAGGCACATCAATCGGTATACAGTGTTCATCCGGGTTCCACCAAGATGTATCATGATTTGAGAGACGTTTACTGGTGGGAAGGAATGAAGAGAGACGTCACAGACTTCGTTTCGAGATGCCTGACTTGTCAGCAAGTCAAGGCCGAGCACCATAGGCTAGCGGGAGAGTTGCAACCTTTACCCATTCCAGAGTGGAAATGGGAGCAGATTTCTATGGACTTCATTATGGGTCTACCCAGGACCAGTCGAGGGTATGACTCTATTTGGGTGATCGTGGATCGATTGACGAAAGCGGCTCATTTTCTGCCAGTGAAGACCACTTTTGGATTTGCTCAGTATGCCCAGATATATATCGATGAGATTGTACGACTGCATGGCATCCCGACTTGTATTGTGTCTGACCGAGGCACCCAGTTCACGAGCCGACTATGGCAGAGACTTCAGGAGGCTTTGGGCACCCGATTGAGTTTCAGCACAACATTCCTTTCGCAGACTGACGGTCAGTCAGAGCGGACTATTCAGACTCTTGAGGACATGCTCCGAGCGTGCGTTTTTGATTTCGGTGGCAGCTGGGATCATCATTTGCCCTTGATAGAGTTCTCCTACAATAACAGCTTCCAGGAGACGATTCAGATGGCACCCTTCGATGCGTTATATAGGAAGAGATGTCGATCGCCCGTGTGTTGTACAGAGCTCGGTGAGAGCAGTATTTTGGGGCCGCAGATTGTGCATGAGACGATTGCAAAACAACTCAGGAACATGATGTTGGAATCGCTAGTAATCACAGATCAGCATGCCGCGGTGAATATGTACCCGAGCCCTGTACACACCGCCCGTCACACCCTGGAAATGGAGGTTTTTACCGGGCCCCCAGGGTGAGAAGAATCGGTAGTTGTTAGACTAGCTCTGGCTTTCTGAATGAGTTTGAACTTGTTTTAACTCTTCTCATGATAAATTCTCTATTTAGAGAATTTACTCAAGTTTTTCTTACAGTTGATTCGTGACAGGATGAGAGCGGCCCAGAGCTGGCAGAGATCTTATGCGGACCGACGTCGGCGCAGACTTGAGTTTGCTGTAGGCGATCATGTTTTCTTGAGGGTCTCTCCGATGAAGGGCGTGATGAGATTCAGGAGGAAAGGGAAGCTTAGCCCTAGATATGTGGGCCCCTTCGAGATCCTCGAGCGTGTTGGCACAGTTGCTTATTGGTTAGCTCTTCCGTCCAGTTTTCCAGATGTTCACCCCGTATTCCACGTATCGATACTCCGCAAGTACCTTCATGACCCTTCTCATGCGATTCAGCACCCGACGGTCCAGTGGAGCGCGACTTTTCTTTTGTAGAGCAGCCGGTGGTCATTCTGGATCGGCAGGTGAAGAAATTGAGGTCAAAGGTTATACCGTCCATAAAGGTTCTTTGGCGTGGCCCGAGCAGCGAAGAGGTTGTTTCGCCCAATCAGAGCAAAGCTCTGTTGAAATTCAAAATTCAAAATTTAGAAGCAACGCTTCAAATTTCGGGCGCAACGCGCCACATGTCAGGCGCTGATACGTCAGCGCAGCGCCCAAGAAGGCGCGCCCAATCAGAGCAAAGCTTTATTTTAAGCAAAATTAAAGGAAGCAACGCTTCAGTTGCGCAAGCACTTGGCTGCGCTGCGCGACACGTGTCAGCGCAGATACGCTAGCGCAGTCGCGCTGCGCTCTGCGCTGCGCGACACGTGTCAGCGCAGTTGCGCTGCTCTGTACGCTGCGTGACACGTGTCACGCGCTGGGGCATTTGCGCCAAACAGAATAAAGATTTTAAAGAAATCTTTCTGTTCTTGTTAAAATAAGAAGATTTTCTTCTGTAAAACAGAAGCCCTTAGATCAAAGATCCAACGGTGGGGAAAATTCCCCAAATCACTCAGAGAAAAATCTCTTTAACAAATTTAACTAATTTATGGGCACTATAAAAAGGACTCTAGGCCTCAGTTCAAAGGCATCAACATTTATCTTGAAAAAAGTCAAGAGCTTCAAACAGAGAGAACTCTGAGAAAAATTTCAAGAAAAAGGTAAAAACCTTCACAAGGGAAAAGAAATTTCTTCTAATAGATCATTGATCTAAAAACTAGATCAATGATCTTCACATAATAAACAGTGTTTTGCACTTCTTATGAACCACTGGTTCTTTAAAACAAGAAAACAACAAAAATAAAAAAAAATAGTGCTTTGCACTTTTATGAACCTCTAGTTCTTGAAATAAAAAGAAAAAACTTATATTTCTTTGATCTAAATTAGATTAAGGAATCAAATAGTGTTTTGCACTTCTGTTCTTGAATCTACAAGATTCTTAGTGCTCTACACTTCCAAACTGCGCTGTTGCGCTCTTGGGAAAGCGCCACGTGTCAGCATCTGAATCTCTTACACTATGAGCTTTGAGATAGAGCTTTGCTCTCTGTAATTGGCGCAACTTACCAAGGTGCGCCACGTGTCAGCAGCGCACTAGCGCAGCGCACTGCGCTTGCATGACACGTGTCGTCATCACAAGCGCTTGCGCTCTCTGATTGGCGCAAAGCGCCTGAAAATGCAATGCATTTCCTAAAGGGCCAGGCCCAAATCAAAAAGACCAAGCAGGCCTAATTAAATTGATGCCCTGCATCATTTATAAATGGGCAGAGCCCAAACAAAATAACAAAAAATGCTATGCATTACTTAAAAGGGCAGAGCCCAATTGAGAGGTCCAATGGATCAAAACAAATGCTCTGCATTATAATAAAAAAAGGGCAGAGCCCAGTCAAAATGGGCATAAATGGCTTAAAGTAATGCCATGCATTATTCTAAAATGGGGAAAGCCCAGACAAAGGCCAAAAGCAAATAAAATGTTGAATATTTTCAACTGGACTTAGCCCAATTTTGGCCGTAAGTTCTTAAATTAAATTGACTGAGCAAAATTGCTCTCTTAAATCAATTTACCTCCGGTTCGAGGGTACATCTCCGAACTCCTCTGACACCCATCGTTGTAATCCTTCAACGACGTCAGAGAGGTGACGGGTCCCAACGACCACACATCAATACGGACTGCGGGGTCCTTAAACTCGTGGACCGGAACGTCCTTAAACTAATGTTGGACCGAAACGTCCTTAAACTAATGTCGGACCACCACGTTCCTAAACTGGAACATGGACCACCACGTCCCTAAACTGAAACAATAGAGCCTCCAAATGCTCTTTTGCCGGATCTAAACGATCCCATTTAAGTTGATCTTAGCCCCCAAACACGGCTAACGTATCCTTAAACATTCAAACGGACTATAAAACTCCAAATCAACTTTGGTTCAAGGGTACACCTCTGAACTCCTCTGACATCTGCCGTTGTAATCCTTTAAAGACGTTAGAGAGGTGACGATTCCCGATGGCCAGATATTAAATGGATTATCACGTTAAGTTGATCTTAGTCTCAAACAGGACTATCGTATCCTTAACGAACGTTTAAGTTGATCTTAGCCGCAGCGCGACTAATGCATCCTTAAACTAAAAACACCAAACCCAAATCTAAGTAAATACGGATTTGGACTAATCCACGTCCTACGGGCGACGGCATTACTCAGTCTCCGTATACAATCCACGGGCAACCACAAACAAAACAAACACACACGACATGAAGTGAAATTCTGGAGAAGGAGAAAGTTGTTACCGCGATGCGGTAGCGTAATTAACTGCAGGGGCTTGCGCCTGCAGGGAAGAGCGTCCCCACAATCAAAAACCCCTCAAGCGAGGGGGAATCTGACGAAGTCTGCTACATCGGCCGCATCCGTCTAAACCTCCGATACACGGTGCCATAAATCAACTTGGCATCTTCGGAGAGGTAGACGGATAAAACCAAATAGCATCTGCCCCGAATCTCAGTGTCAGGACATCGCAGTCTTGTGCGCCGTCTTTCGAAGGGGAACAGATTCTGGCACGTCCGGGGGGACCTCTTCCTCTTTCCACTCCACACTTCGTGTGTCGTCTTCGCGAACCAATCGCGGTTTGTTAAATGGTTGCCTTCGGATTTCAAGTTACTAAGATTTAGTCTCTTGCCTGGCGCAGAACTCAAGATTCAATGGCCTCTAACTGCACCAACTGCTCGAAGTGCCACTGCAATGGACGCTCCACCTCCCCCGGAGGTGTAGCATATGGGACCCAAGCGGCTTCCTTCCTCGCTCTGCTGGTAGACCAAGTGACCCAAGCCACCATTGGCCTGTTCTTCGGGACCATGATCCCACCTACAAGCTTCTCTGCGCCAATACCTGCACCGGAACTGAACAAGAAGTCGGTCTTCGACCGGCTCACTGCTACGACAACCCCTGTCAACGGGTCGCCCACTACCAAACCGACAGCCTCTGTTTTCACCAGACTAAATCAGAACTCTAAACTGGCTATCCCAAGGAAAGCAATAACTGCTGCTCCAGAAGTCGTCAAGGCGGCTTCCCCTGTCAAAGAGTTAGTCTTTTCAAGACTGACGATTCCTGCTCCTGCCCCTGCTCGAGGATCCGTCTTCGACAGGTTGAATATCACCCCTCAAAAGACAACCTCAGTCTTTAAAAGGTTAACACCAGCGACGCCTCATTCAGACAGGGGGCAAAAAGAAGATGTCTCAATCTTCGAGCCAGTCCCAACGGCTCGCCATGCTCGACGTCGCCATTGGCAACGAGTGAGGAAGGCAGGGGGCAACTCCCCCTCAGGGCTAACTCCACCGGCTCCAGTGGTGGAAGTCAACGCTGCTGTTCCAACTGGGAACAGCTTTGAACTGCTGAGGAGGGTACGGAAGAATTCTCCAACCGCTACACTGAAAAGATCTCCTCCGCCTGCGGAGAGAGTCCCAGAAACAAAGCAAGAACAGCCCCCTCAACGGCTGTCCTCAAGAATTTATAAAGTTTGGAGGAGGGTTCAAGACTCCGTGATCGACACGGATCACTCCCATCAACGAAAGAAGATGAAGGTGCAAAAAGAAAAGGACCGTCCTATTAAACAGCAGAGGACAACGATCACCAAGATGCCCACTGCAACGGCCCCTTCAACTTCAACGGCCCACAAAAGAAGAAGGCTGGAGAAAACCCCCGCGCCCGCGGCAAATGCCAAAGGTGGTGAGCCTAAACGCCCTAAGTCCGGGGGCATGATAGTTCATACAGTTTATATGGCATCGGGAAAGGAGGATAGCCGCATATCAACAGGTCATAGACCGCACACGAGGTCGGTGACCAAGGCTCAGGAGCAGCAGCAGAAGCTCCAAGAAATGATGAACGCTATGGCCGCACTTACAGGGCCAAAAAAAAAACCTTGAAACGTCCTTGGATGAACGCCAAGAGGAAGAAACCGACGCCGAATTCCTTCGTCGGATATTGGAGAAGAAGGACAAAGAGGCTGCTGAACAAGCAGCCAACATACAGCGTATGGGCCTCCTCTTCCAAGACATGATAGGGATGATGATACAACAAGATCCCCCGGCTGAAGAGCCCCCGATCGTCCTTGGAGACGATAGGGGAGAAACATCAAATCCTCCACCAGCTCTGTCGATGGCTAAGGAGGATACAATCTCCAAAGCTGATTTGGATGAGTACATCGCCCAGCAAATACGGGTTCATCATGCGACCGAAGCGGCCGGTCAGGTCATAAAAACGGGGCGGCCATATCCAAGTTGGTACGATCAAATCAAGTACCTACCCGGTTACACAATTCCCAAGTTCCATGTCTACAAGGGGACGGGCAATCCTCACCAGCATGTTGCCCAGTTCAGGGCACTCTGCGGCAACACCGGCGGTGATGACAAGCTGTTGCTTCGCCAGTTTGTTGGAAGCTTATCAGATACGGCGTTTGAATGGTATTCTGAGCTCCCGAACGACTCTATTAAAACCTTCGTGGAGATGGAGCTGCTGTTTACTCAGCGTTTTGCAAGCGCCAGTGAACGTACCCCGATGACGGCACTGATTAACGCCAGGGTAAAACCCGGCGAGACGTGGGTTCAGTACGCTATACGATGGCGGAACTTATGGTCGAAGTGTGAGCAGCGCATTGAAGAAGCTTCCGCGGTAGGTATGTTTGTGGGAACCCTTGATCCGCAAGCAACCATCTCACAATTTATGATATTTTTCAAGTCAACTACCTTCCAAGCCTTGATTGACAAACTAGCGCAAATGGATCAAATGGGCCATAAACCTCCTCTTCCAAGGCCAGACTCCCGAAATGACAAAGGGAAGGGAAAAGCGATCGTCGTCGCTAATGCTCAACAACAACCGAGCGACTCGAAGCCGGTTGCTCGTCAAAATAATATGCGCCCGTACGTACCCCTTGAGGATAGGATGGGACGTCCTTATTCCTTTCCCCGCGATAAAACGAGGAGGTTATTCGAGCTGGCGTTGCGCAACAGACTCATAAATCTGCCGGATCCAAAACGTCCGTTGCAACCAAGTGACGTCAACGAGCCCAACTACCGTCCTTATCATCGAGTACTAGGCCATCCGATCGAAGATTGCTACGTTTTCAAGAATTGGCTTGAAAACCAGTACCGACAGTGCAAGTTCGCGTTATCTGACAAATGGAAGGTGAATCCCCCGCAGCCCCACATCTCTAAGGGGACGAATACGCCGGGGGCAACATGCTCCGTCATTGAAGAAGCTCCTTGGGAGGTTGTATTATCAGCCAAGACAAAGAGGATGCTAAACGATCTTCAGACATGTCCAGCGATCAAGTGGAAGAATCCGTTGGAACCGCAGGTCATTGAAGGGATGCTGAAGCCACGTCCAACTCCAAAGACCGATGGTGGTGGTTCAATCACTTGCAGCCAGCCGTCAAAACCTTCGAAAAAGAAGAAGAAGAAATCTAAGAAGCCCGTGAAACCTAGCGACAAGCGCACGGACCTGCAAAAACAAATTGACGCGCTGGAAGAATACAATCAAAAGGCACGGACTCCCATTACGCTCCAAGAATTCCTCAATCACGTTTTTCAAGAAGAAGATGAGGAAGGAAGTTCATCGGATGAATCCAAGGAATATGTGGCGAGCTGTCATATGATTTCCTATTCGGCCACAAACGAGGAGGAGACTCCTTGCACTGAAAAGCTGGGGGCAGATCCTAAACCAAAAGTCCTGGGGCCATCAGATGAGGAAATTGACGCATTCCTCAACGAAGCTCGATTGAAAAGTAAAGCTGATCGAGAACGTGAGACGGCTATATTGGAAAGGGCCAAGCGCCAGCGACTTGATGAAAGAGTTGAGACGATCCCGCTGGAGCTAAACACTTCCGCTACCGACAAAAGCCAATTCAAGATGAGGAAAAAGTTTGCTAAGGCCATATCAATGGGCATGAAGCTACCATCCTCTGAAGGAAACATCACTGGTGAAATGGAAACGCACCCCTCCTATTGCTTATATCATCAAAAGATTTCGCACCCCACTCAAGAGTGCAAAGCTTTCGATAGATGGTGGCAAGGATATGTTGCTCATCGACAACACTTTAAGCGGGAAAAGCGTAAAACTCGTCGAGAGCAAAGAAATATGACTGAAGGGCTGAAAAGAACTGCTGGCGATTGTTGCATGGTTAACACCGGTAGATCACAAGTACCCACATTCGGGAGTGATTCTGATGAAGAGCTGGAACTTGCCCCTCTCTTTAAAGAATCCACTTCGAGAAAAGAAGAAGAACCGAAGGTTTGCGAAAATATCCGGCTACGTAATCGCACGCTGCCCGAAAAGAACCTCGGACCCTCGAACAAAAAAGATAAAGGGAAAGAAAAGGCCACTGAAGATATCGTCTTAGATGACCAAGTGGTGGAAGAGCTAGCTGCCAAAGACCCACCAAAGAAGAATAAGGTGGATTACAACGTCTTAGCACATCTGAGGAAGCTGCCCTCACAGCTCAGCATTCTTGACGCCCTTTTGCTATCAAAAGAGGCGAGAGATTCGTTGATTAAGGCGCTCCAAGACCCAGAACAATTCCAAGCATGCCTGGCCGAGGAAAAGATGAAGGATGAAGTGGAGGAAGTGCACACGGCCGATATTAATTTTGGCGATGAAGACTTTCTACTTGGGACGTGCGAACACAATCGCCCTCTCTATGTCTCGGGATACTGCCATGATATAAAGATAGGCAAAATCCTGATCGATAACGGGTCGTCTGTTAACCTACTCAACGTGCGGGTGTTGAAGAAAATCTGCATGAGCGTCCAGCACCTTGCTCGGGACAAGATCACCATCTCCGGGTTCGACTCCCAATCGTCAAAAACTCTTGGATCTGTGATACTGACACTACGCTTAGGGCTACTCGTCACGGACATTAAGTTCCACGTCATAGACGCCAAGACATACTACAACGCTTTGCTCGGCCGACCATGGTTACACGAGTACAACATCATCCCTTCTACACAACATCAGTGTATGAAGTATTTTAAGGATGGTTTCGAGTATACCGTGACGGGAGAACTGAACCTGTTCTCTGTGAACGAGGTCCGCAAATACGAAGATGCCAAATACTTCTTATCGGATTTCGAAGACACAGAGAAGTGTCACAAGCCGGAGAATAAAACTAACGCTACCATCCCTGTCTTCGGCAGTGATACTGAGGAGGAAGAGGAGAGAGTTTATTCGGGTCCGCCCCAATACACCAAGCCGGGACCATCGGCTCCTGCATTGATCTTTGGTAGCGATTCGGAAGATGAAGTCCATGCTGTATTCTCTGCTCGACCTTCAATACAAACGTCCGCTGACGAAGAGCAAAGTCTACAAGTCGCCATAGTGCCGCTTAAACACCATAAAGAACTGGATGCACTTAATATCTACAGTGTAGAAGAGTTGCGGACATTCTATATCCCTCCCAGGCGAGAGAGCGAGAAAGCAATTCTGTTTTACCGCTCTGAAGAAACCAAGGTAGAAAAAGAAATCTGGCATGGCGCGGATTCTACGCTCGACAGGCTTCAGCCTATCCGTCTCCCCAGATATTATACGGAAGGTTTGAAAAAGCTGCTGAAACGCCAGGGGATATCCTTCAAACAGACCGTTAGAAAGGCCAAATTCTATGACAAGGTCTGGAACGTTCCCGGGACTCGACGCAAACTGCCTAACGGGAGAATGGAAACAAAAGGGCTTGGATACATCCGGTCAAAGAAACGAGAGTTACTACCCGGCTGCTACGTCGTGTATGACCTTGATGAAGAAGAGGATGCTCAATGGGAGGACGTTAATCCTAAGCCAGTGAAAGTTCCAGATGCAAAGGAGCCCAGTCCGTCGTTCGAGGAACAAATGGACAAACTTATAAAGAAAGCTGGTCAAAAAGTCCGAGATGATCACAACCGTGAGACGGCCATCTACGAGAATGCCAAGACGCAACGCCTTCTCCAACAAGCCGTGAAGGATGAAAATGCCGCTCCTTGTCAACCTGTTATAAAGAAGGCTCGGCGCAAAAGAAGAAATAAGTCGAAAGGCCAAAAAGGCGCTCAACAGCAACAAAGCAGGGCTAAGAAGTCACGCAAACGGGAGGCGAGCATTATTGATCTATCCCTCATGAAGAAAATGAGTCGAGCATACTCTTTTCCTCGGGATAAGACGAGGAGGATACTTGAGCTTGCTCTAAAACATCAGATGCTCACACTGCCGGAGTCCAAGCACCCCGAACAAGCAAGCGAAGTCTCTGACCCAAACTATTGCTCTTACCATCGAGTAATAGGGCACCCGCTCGAAGACTGCTTCACCTTTAAGAATTGGGTCGAAGATCAGTACTAGCTCGGCAAGTTCGCTCTGTCTGACAACTGGAAGGTAACGCCGCCGCAGAAGCACGAACCCAAAGCTACAAAAACAGAACCAACTCCACATTGGGATTGGAAGCGGATTCGCACTTGTCACATGATAACAATATCAAAAGAAGAGCCCGAGAACATGGACAGCCTTCCCTGGTGCTTCGAAAACAGCAATGAGGAGATGATCTCAGAATTTCCGCCAGCTCCGAAAGAATTGGAGGATGGAATACATACCACCGCAGATAACCTCAAGAAAATCGAGTTGGGGACAGCTGATGACCCACGGCCGACGTTTGTCAGTGAGCTGCTATCTGAAGAAAGGGTGACTGCGTTAAAAGACGTCCTTGTACAGCACAAAGATTGCTTCGCATGGAACTATTCCGAAATGCTGGGACTAGATCCAGAAATCGCTGTGCATAGGTTGGCAATATCTCCGAACGTCAAACCGGTAAAATAGGCGCCGAGAAGAATGCGTCTCGAGCTTGAGATGAGCATCAACGCTGAGGTCAAAAAGTTAATCGACTCTGGCTTTATTTAGGAGGTTCAATATCCTGAATGGATCGCTAACATCGTCCCGGTGATAAAGAAAAATGGGACGGTGCGCATATGTGTGGACTTCCGGGATCTCAACAAAGCCTGCCCGAAGGATGATTTTCCGGTGCCAGTCACCGAACTGATGATAGACAACACGTCCACTCATGAGGTTTTCTCCTTTATGGACGGCTCGTCAGGGTATAATCAGATAAAGATGCATCCCGAAGACCAGAAGCACACCGCCTTCAGGACCCCTCTAGGTATATTCTGTTATAAAGTGATGCCCTTCGGTTTAAAGAATGCCGGTGCTACTTATCAAAGGGCCATGACAAAGATCTTCGATGACCTTATACACGAAATCGTCGAATGCTATATCGACGATCTCGTGGTTAAAAGCAAATCATACGAGGAACATCTCGAGCATTTGAAGACCATATTTCAACGCCTTCGGAAATACAACTTGAAGATGAACCCGCTCAAGTGTGCATTCGGAGTTTCCTCAGGCAAATTCCTGGGATTCATTGTTCGACACCGAGGTATTGAAATAGATCCATCAAAGATCAAAGCGATCATGGAAATGCCTCCGCCGAGAACTCTCAAACAGTTGTGATCTCTCCAAGGAAAGCTCGCATATATTCGGCGATTTATAGCCAACCTCTCTGGCAAGTGCCGTCCTTACAGCCACCTGATGAAGAAGGGAACCTCGTTCATCTGGGACCAAAAATGCCAAAGCGCACTAGACGAGATCAAGCAATACCTGCAGAACCCGCCGGTGTTGGCTGCTCCGGTCAAGGGAAAACCCCTCATTCTTTATACAACCGCCCTCGAAGGCTCCTTGGGCGCATTATGGGCACAAGAGAACGATCAAGGGAAAGAAAGAGCACTCTACTGCTTAAGTCGAGTTCTACTGGAGGCAGAAAGCAACTACTCCCCCATTGAAAAACACTGCCTAGCATTGATCTTCGCGATAACAAAGCTCAGGCACTATGCGTTGGCGCATGAGGTCCGTCTCATTTCGAAGGTGGACCCTCTTAAGTATTTAATGTCAAAGGCCATACTGACAGGTCAACTCGCTAAATGGGCTCTGCTCTTGATGGAGTTCTCGATAACGTATCAACCTCTCAAGGCAGTGAAAGGCCAGGCCATTGCCGACTTCCTTGCTGAGCATCCGATACCCGCCGATTCTCCTCTGAGCTGCGATTTACCAGACGAACATGCGTTTGACATGATCGACGGTGGTGATATCCAATGGGAGCTTTATTTCGATGGCGCATCTTCCATGAAGAAGCGCAAACAAAGCGCCCCTATAATCAAATCGGGCATAGGGCTCATCTTTGTAACTCCACAAGGAGGGATAATGCGCTTTGCTTTCTCCCTAACAGAGCCGAGAACAAACAATGAAGCCGAATACGAAGCTCTGATAGCAGGCCTCGAGATCGCCATCGACATGGGAATTGAAAACCTCCTCATATACGGAGACTCCCAGCTAATCGTTAGTCAAGTAAACGGCAACTACCAAACGTGCAAACCGGAGTTGGTGAGGTACGGCGAAAAGGTGCAGCAATTGTTCACCCAAATCCCCTCTTATACTTTGGAGAACATACCGCGCGCGGAAAACAACAAAGCAGACGCATTGGCCAAACTTGCTAAAGAACTGGCTGACGAGAATCTCGATGACGTTAGAATCATGGTACAAAGTCGTCAAGTGCTTGCCCCAGCAGAAATATCTCCGGAATCATCCGAAGAGAAGGGAGCGACTGAGTAAACGACCCTGCAAATAAAAGACCGGGAAAAGGCTGAGGATTGGAGAGAAGTCTTCATAGACTACTTTAGGTCCCACCGAATGCCTGTAGAAGCGTCCACAAGACATCAGCTTATGAAACGAGCTCTGTCTTTCGCCTTTGTTAATGATACTCTGTACAAGAGATCGTTTGATTCTCTGTGGTTGAGATACTTAGGACCTGACGAAGCGAAAAGAGTCGTCCAGGAAGTTCACGACGGACTCTGCGGTTCTCATCAAGCGGGCCCAAAGATGAAGTTGAAGATCAAACGGATGGGCTACTACTAGCCCACGATGATTCAGGACTGCCTCGAATATGCGAAGCAGTGTCACTCATGTCAAATTCATGGGGACTTCATCCACCAGCATCCAAATCCACTACATCCAACGGTGGCTAGCTGGCCATTCGAAATGTGGGGGACTGACATAGTCGGCCCTATCGAACCAGCATCGTCTAGGGGACATCGTTTCATCCTGGCTACGACTGACTACTTCTGTAAATGGGCAGAAGCAGTACCGTTAAGAGAAGTGAAGACGGAAAATATCCTCCACTTCTTCAAGACGCACGTCATATATCGGTTTGGAACTCCGCGACGGATCATCTCCGATAACGGGCCAACTTACAGAAGCCACAAGATCAGTCGCTTTACGCAACAGCATAATATAGACTGGAGATATTCCTCGGTTTATAATCCGCGAGCTAATGGTCTAGCTGAAGCCTTCAACAAGACCTTGACGAAAATCATGAAAAAGACGGTGTCCCGAAATAAGAGAGACTGGCACAAGAGGCTGCAAGAAGCTCTCTGGGCATATCGAACTACGTTCAAGACGGCCACAAGCACAACGCCGTACGCGTTGGTATTTGGGACGGAAGCAGTACTCCCCCTCGAGATAGAGTTACCCTCTCTACGAGTGGCAGTCCACTACGAGCTGACGGACGAAGAAAATGCTCACCTTCGGCTTGAGGATCTTGACGCCCTTGAAGAAACCCGGCTCATAGCGCAACAAAATCTAGAGACCTATAAAGCAAAGATGACGCGCTCATATGAAAGACTGACCCGACCGAGGACATTTCGCCAAGGCGAACTCGTGCTAGTGGTCAAAAGGCCTATGATCCCCAATCGCGCCAAGCGAGGAAAATTCGAGCCAAACTATGAAGGCCCGTACATCATAGATAAGGTCTACCAGGGTGGGGCCTATCTACTCATGGACATGCACGGTGAAAGGCCTTTCAGGCCAATAAACGGTCGCTTCCTAAAGAGATACTACGCTTAATGATCCACGGCCTAGGTCAATGATAGATGATGACGACTATGTCCGCTCGCTATCTTCCTAAGCTCAAGCTTTATAAGCAGTAGCCGGCCTTCTCCTTGACGGACCGAAATGTCCTTAAACTAATAGCAGACCGAAACGTCTTTAAACTACTACCGCAGCATCTTTAGGCTGACGAGATATAAAAAAACATATAAAAATAAAATAAAATAAAAACGGTATGTCCATAAGCAAAAAGGGCACGAATGAAAACCCGAAAGGGCTCCGTGAGTAAAAACAGCAGGACTACCGGCGAGTGTTTGTGAAAACCTGAAAGGGCGCAACCTCGTTAAAGGACACTTATAGGGTCCTCTTGACCTTGTAAGGAGAAACCACCTGCGTGAGATCCTTACGACTCACAAGAGAGCAACACACTTAGGGATCCCCACGATTCCTAGGGAGAAAATACACTCGCGAGATTCTCACGACTCGTGAGGAGAACTCTCTTATGGGACCCTCACGGCTCATAAGATTTGAAAGTCTTAAGTTACAGAGACCTAAACCTGTGCTTAAGCAAACCCCCACAAACTTCCAATATTGCCCTACAAGTGGCTCAATACTGACCCTTGTATACAATCCACGGGCGCGAATAAACATTTCCCTAACCAAGTCCTATCTGTGACTGGGGATATGTATGCATGATGAACAACCCTTATAAGTCCTCTCGACTTACAAGGAGAAAACCCTCCTGTAGGATCCTTACGACTTACAGAGGAACAAACACTTAGGAATCTACACGATTCCTAAGGAGAAAATACACCTACAAGATCCTCATGACTTGTAGGGAGAAATACCTTTGTGAGACCCTTACGGCTCATGAAGTTAAAAGCCTTAGTCGACAGCGCCTTAACCCTGTTCGCTAAGCCACCTTTGTCCGACATCGATGGAGGCAAATGATGATTCGCTCCTGGTAATATCCCAGTTGTAGCGGTGCTGATGCCGAAATCGGTTTACAGCGAAAAGCCAATAGGCCGCACATGCATACGGAAAAGCCGAAATGATAGGGCAACTTGCAATAAAAAGCAGCAAGTAAAAATGTATGCATGCAAAATAGCCGAAATGATTGGGCAACTCGCAATAAAAAGCAGCGAGTAAAAATAAAATAAATAGCCGAAATGATTGGGCAATCGCGACCTTCGCGATATAAAAGCTGAAATGATAGAGCATCGCGGAGATAAAAAAATAATGATAAAACTTTGGCCCTACAGTTAAGATCACATCGATCCCTGTATACAATCCAAGGGCGTAAACAAAGAGGGAACCATACTTCCCCAACAGGCTCAGCCAGAAGACGAAGCCAAATCTCGACGGTTCAGTCCAACTCCGAAGAAACCAGTGTCTTCAGCAGGTACCTCGACTCACGGATACAAACACTCCTTGACGAGAGCCTCCTGATCCGCGTCGACTCGCAGAGCCACCAGTGCCTCCGTGGGAAATTCTCGACTCGTTTCAAACCCCAAGGAAACAAATAATCCTTGGCGCTTGGGAAACAAATAATCCCTAGCAAACTCCTCGACTCACGGATACAAACACTCCTTGATGAGAGCCTCCTGATCCGCGTCGACTCGCAGAGCCACCAGTGCCTCCGTGGGAAATTCTCGACTCGTTTCAAACCCCAAGGAAACAAATAATCCTTGGCGCTTGGGAAACAAATAATCCCTAGCAAATTCCTCGACTCACGAATACAAACACTCTTTGACGAGAGCCTCCTGATCCGCGTCGACTCGCAGAGCCACCAGTGCCTCCGTGGGAAATTCTCGACTCGTTTCAAACCCCAAGGAGACAAATAATCCTTGGCGCTTGGGAAACAAATAATCCCTAGCAAATTCCTCGACTCACGGATACAAACACTCCTTGACGAGAGCCTCCTGATCCGCGTCGACTCGCTGAGCCACCAGTGCCTCCGTGGGAAATCCTCGACTCGTTTCAAACCCCAAGGAAACAAATAATCCTTGGCGCTTGGGAAACAAATAATCCCTAGCAAACTCCTCGACTCACGGATACAAACACTCCTTGACGAGAGCCTCCTGATCCGCGTCGGCTCGCAGAGAAACCAGTGTCTCCGCGGGAAAATTCCTGATTCGTCTCAAACTGCAAATGAAGTCTCAGGCAGCAGGGACTAAGAAACTTGCTCCCTGAACAATGGGACCCTACAAGTCGATCCAAAAAGGTCTCTTGCATACTATTCACGGGTTTCACTCTCCAAAATCGAATCTCGACAAGGGGGAAACAACCGCTTACGGGTCCTCTCGACTTGTAAGAGGGAAAAATTCTCTTATAGGATCCTTACGACTTACAAGAGAAAATCACACTTAGGAATCCTCATGATTCCTAAGGAGAAAAACCCACCTACGAGATCCTCTCGATCCGTAGGGAGAAAAATCTCTACGAAACCCTCACGGCTCATAGAGTTGAAAAGTCTTAGGCAACAGATCTGAACCTGCGGCCTAAGCCATCGCTGATTCTTAAGAAAGTCAAGATGCATGCTCTATTATCTGTTGACCATGTTTACTGAGGTGGCGTGCTGATAATGAAAGAAAGAAAAGGCGGAAAAATGACACAAGACATTACAGAAAATGTGTATCTTTTATTCATAAACTTGATTGAGTACAGGATACATTGTGCTAAAGGATGAAAAAATATATATATACATTTTTTATTTATAAGTACAAACGATACAAGGAGAGTTACTGAGAAGGAAGCGTCCTGCATAGCTCTAGCAATTGTTCGCGCACTTCCTTCCCCACTTTCTCCTGATTGGCCACCACTGCCAACTCCGCCTCCACTTGGGCTCGTTGCTGCGCGACAGATGTAAGCTGATCCCTGACGGCCTGATGAGCAGCTTCACGGCCTGGAGTGTCATGCTCGGCGACATCAAGTGCCCGCTTCAGTCTCAGCCTATTTGAGATGCGCTCCAGAAGGCCCTCGAAGACGGCCTTTACCTCAGCGGCGTTCGCCTCAACTTCAGCACGCAAGCGAGCAGTTTCGCTTGAAGATTCTTGGCACTCCTTCAGCCTCAAAGCTGCTTCTTGTTCCAAATAACGGAAATGAGAAGTGCTTTGCTCGATCCATGCTCCCCGTTGAGTGCTCACAGCCAAAGTCTCGGGGGATAGGCGCATCGACTCCAGCTGATGAAGGCGAGCCTCAATCTCCCGATAATAGTTAACCCAAGAGGCGACAATGCCCTCGTCATGGAAGGTGGAAAATATCACCAACATCGGGTTAACCGTCGTAGCGAAGTCCTCAGCAGATATAGGAGCCTCGACGTCGAGTTCCTCGATGTAGTCGCTCAACATGCGCAGACTATTCGCCGCACCTTTTGAGGACGGACGTCTCTGTGAAGGGCCGTCCGGTATTGTAATACGAGACTCAAAAGGCATCGAGACTGGAACGACAGCTGAAAAAGACAAAATGCGATTAGATGATGATTCAATAGATATGGAAAAAGTCATTGATAAGATAGCTTACTATACCGGTTGAAGCAGGTGGCAAGGCCGGAAGGGCCGGTGGCGCAACCAATCTTTCTTCTCCCCCTTCGATTTGTAACACTGCAGTCAGGACAAGACAGAGTTAGAAATAATTCTACAACTGAAAAACAAAAATATCAATTGGGAACGGTACTCACCAGCGCCACCAGAGGGAGAGGCGAATTCAGATGGGAAAGAGAAGTGTGGGAGCAACACTTGATAGAGATGGTCAAAAAGCACCCCTGAAGGACACAACAGTGTGATTTTAGTACACAAATTATGCGTCTGGAAGATAAGATTAATAAATTGCAAACCCATACCTTCTAACATCTTCGAGGGTATGAGAGAGGGTTGAGAGGTGACCACCGCCAAGGCAGTCGTTGAAGGCGCTCCCTCGAGCAGTGGGGCATCGGCGCTGGCTGCACCTGCGTTACAAAAAGGTAAATTTGTCAGAAAAATTGTAAGGCAAAGAAAGAACACTAACTTGGGATTTACCTGACGAGCTGCCGGCTGAAACGGAGGCGTATCCCTCCTCCGTGGACATGAGGCCACCGCCCGTGGCCTCATCACCCGACTCGATAGGGACCGTCGTCGTGCTCGCACGACCAGGAGACGGCAGGAGATCATAGGCAGGGAGGGCAATGATTGGAGCGTTGCCGGATTCTTGGAAGGAAGCGGCTGACTCTTCCCCAAGAGTCGTGCCCATCTTATTCGCTACTTTTTCGGGCTCTGCCATCTCCATCGGCTCATCCACCGTCACCACGAGGTCGCCAGCCTCAAGCACCTCGCCCACCACTACCCTCGGCTCGGTTATGATGATCATTTCATCTGCCGCCACTTTAGGCTGGGCATCAATGACCCTCTCAGCTGTAGACCCCTCAACCTCCATCTCGGGCCCCGAAGCCTCGGCGACGTTGCCCACCGTCGGCTCAGGCTCGGTAGGAGCTGCCTCCTCTGTCTCCTTGGGATCAACGGTTTCCGCCTCCCCCTCGATCGGACTTGGCCCTGCAAGATAAGAGATATAAGGACCAATGGCATTAAAATTCTTATAACAAAAACTCTGAGAGAAATATTACCTGAAGCGGATTTACCGTTTGCGCTCCGAACTGCGCACGCCACCTCTCTGCGGGCAGTGGATAGGGCGACAGGGGCCTCTTCGGATGGAGTATCAGTGCGAGGGACAGTGCTGGGGCCCGCTCCCACAGCCAAGGCAGCCCTGCGCGCCTTCGCCTCACGCCTTAGCCGCTTTCTTTCCTCCCGAGCTGTCACAATAGACCTCTGTGACGCCTCTTTCACCGCGGCATCGTCATCCGTAAACAAAGACACCTCCAGAGCCTTTAAGGCGTCTCTCATCGGCTCCTCAAGACGGACTTCTTGCGGTAACCCCGAGGAAGCAGGAGCGTCGGCAGCCGGTAGGACATCTGCGTCACTTGGCGGGAGCGGCATTGAGGTTCCTGTGATTAAAAGGGAAAGGTTAGATTGACCATAACACAAGGGAAATGAAAACTTGATGAATCGAAACTTACTAAGGCCCATGGATGCTCTAAGACGTTCCTCCTCCTGGAAAGTCTTCAGAGAAGCGGCAATGGCTTCTTCATCAGTGACGCCTGTTGAAAGAAAAGAAAGAAAAGCGTTAGTCAAAGGCAATGAAGAGGAGATGTTGCAATAAAGAAAAGGCGACTAGTAGTTACCTCATTGCGCAAGCTTAGCTAGCCACGCGTCACGCCTCGCCAACCACGCTGAAGCTTCGAGAGCAGCCTCCAAGTCTGTATCGTCCGGCGGCGGCATTACTAATCCTTCGTTAGTCCCGTATTCGATCAGGCCCTCGGCATAGGGAGCATGGGGTTCCTGACCGAACACGACGTCCGCAGCGAAGAGCGACTTCTTTTTCTTTTGCCCTCCGACCCGAGGTGCACGTGGGATCGACTTCCGTTTAGCAGCCACCTTGGGACGGCGGGTCCCGATGTCCGCACCCACGCCAGACTCCGGTGAGGCTGTAACTACTGTCTCCACTGGAGCACAGGGTGCTGGTGGTGCATCCGCAATATCAGGGAGCGGCAATCCGTGCGGAGGACTCTGCGCACGCGATGGTGCAGTTCTGACCTCTTTTAGAGGGGCAACTACTGGAGTCCTCGGGACCAAAGGAGCGTTGCGATCGGTATCTGGAGGCACACCCTTACGATCGACCAACAGTCGCCTTTCCTCCTTTATAACTGCTCCTGTTGCATGATTGTACCAGTCTTTGTACACATTGAGGAGTCTCGGAGAGTAAGCCGGCGCATTAATAAAAAAATGAGAGCTCGTATTCAGGAGCATGAAATGGTGCAGTGCGTTCTCCATCCTTTCTTCAATGGCAGTGGGTTCCAGCAAGAAGGCTTCCAAGGGGACCCCTTGATCGTAGCCCAGTTGTTGAGCAAAACGATGCGGGTTGTACCTCATAAAAATTGCCACACCATTCTGCCTAAAAACTAAGAAACCCGGTCTAATGGAATATAAGTGAAGGGTCTCCCGAGCCGTCAAAACTGAGGCTCCATCCTTAAAGACATCTTGTAATGGCCGCGTCACAGTGGTAGACACCTTTCCAATGGTCAATACCTTATCGACAAAGGACATCCCGGCTCCAACGGTATGAGGGCGAAGGAGTAAGCCCCTGGCGTTCCGCGGTGATGGGGTTACAATTGATGCGCCGATCAGCTGTATAATGCGAGGAAAACCGCACTTGTCAAAGAACGAGGGCCTTTTATGCATGCCGAAGACACCCGCTGTGTGTAGCTCGAGCCACGATGCAAAGTAATGCATCGGGAAGACCACATGCAGTACCCCGGGCTCATTAGCATCCGCTGCTCGACTGAGGCCATGGTATAAGTGCGCCAAGCCAGCGATCCCAACAGCCACCTTTACCCCGATGACCATCCGGTGGGCTGGGTAAAAGACAGAGGGTCGCATCCGATGAGAGTGCATTGGGATCGCAAACCAGCTCAGCCACAATCCAAGAAATCCTAAGAAAAAGGCCTCTTCATCCATTCCAGGGGCCGCAATTTCTGCAAATGACATAGTAGGGAAGTCCGGAAGAAAAAAACCCTTTTGATCTATATCCTTCTCCGGTAGGTTGTCCACACCTAGACCGAAAGGGTCATCCAGGGTAGCAAACTTGGCAGCTTCTGATGAGATGACGCTTGGACGAAGAAAACGAGCAATGAAGTCCTCAAAGTTAACTTCCCGACTCCCATGTTCGACGAAGAGGGACTCATATATGTTCAACACTTTAATCAAGCTTGGGAATTGATGTTGAACGGCATTCTCTGGTGTGACCCCCCTTACCATCGGCCTAGCACCAAAGACGTACACATCTGTCGGGAGCAGCTCCTCATAATGTTCCCCCATCACTGGTAAACCGGATACCTCCGCGAACTCCTCCAAGGAGATTGACACTTCCCGATCCATGGCAAGGAAAGTGTGGGTAGGAATATTCCATTGCTCCAAGAAAGCCTTGAACCACCAAGTGGGGAGCGTGGGATACTGGAAAAGAGAGACGTAGACCGCGGTGTACAGTCCTAATCTTATCAACTGCGACTTCTTCGTCGACAGGATGTACCGGGCCCACGGCAGATAGCCAATCGGGTGGCGGGGGATCAGACCAAGGTTATACGATTGCCCCCAAGGTCGTGCTTCACCTTGACAGATACGGCGTCCTAGGATGTCCAAAACCATAGGATGCTGAACCGGTATCGCATCTATGGCGGGATGTAGAAAGCCTTTCGATGTCCAATCCACCAACTCCACGGCATACTGCACCGAGGGTGGGGTAGCATAATGAATCGCCGTGATGGGCTCAGACGGCACTGCGCATGTGAAGCTGCGTCGACCCATAATGATCTGGTTATACCAGGACCCCCAAAAGTGAAGATTCTTGTACTCCGGGTTGTATTCTCTAATCATGGTCAGGACTTCACGGTCCGAGGGCGCCTCGGGAAATCCCTCCTCCGAGCGGACGAACGGGAATGAAGTGTCTAGAGACATGATCGCTGCAAAAAGAACAATTTAGCCGTCAGTGTTGTAATTCCAACGTTTGGCGTCTAAAAAAAAAGAAAATGCATTAATTAAATTAAAATTAATTAATTACACCACACAGCAGTGCAGTGAGTAGGAGACCAAAGGGGGACCCACAAAATCTGGATGACAATACGTCAGTTAATAAGACAACCTCATCATTGGATGAGATTGTCAGTTGGTCCCCAGGAAAACATTCCCATTTAAAAAAGGGGGGAAGAATCCCTAGAGATAAGGAGAAAATCTTCTCTTTCAGAGCAAAGCTCTGTCACAAAGTGACACTTGTCAAACTCTGGTCCCAGGGAAATAAGATTCCTTAAAGAAGTATGGCTCTGTGGTAATAATGGAAAAGGTCCATCAGAAAAAAATTTACACTTAAAAGAATTAAAAAAATTTGGAATCTTGAAAGATTCATGAAAAATTTATAAAAAGACTCTTCATTTTTCAAATCTAAAAGAGCTATTTTTAGATCTATGAGCAAAGCTCTGTTCATGGGTTAAAACCCATGAACAAGATCCCTGTAGATCTATAAGTTTTGAGAGTAAAGCTCTGTTTATGAAATCCCAATGAGGATCTCTTTAGATCAAAAGATCTGTGAGAGCAAAGCTCTTTGGTTGAGATTAAGTTAAATTAATTTGACTTAAATTAATTTTTTTTACTAAAGTTTCTGACTTTAGAAATGAGCAAAGCTCTGAAGTTCTTGAGTGAGAGCAAAGCTCTGGAAAATAAAAATCTTAAAACGGTAAGATTTTTCTAAGGGCCAGAGGTCCTATTTATAAGGCGCTTGCGCCCCTTGAGCTCACCCCTTGATCCAACGATCAGGAGTTTGCCACCGCTGCACTCACGTGTGCGCCACGTGAGCGCAACGGTGGGTGGGCATTTGTTTCGCCCAATCAGAGCAAAACTTTGTTGAAATTCAAAATTCAAAATTTTGAAGCAACGCTTCAAATTTCGGGCGCAACGCGCCACATGTCAGGCGCTGATACGTCAGCGCAGCGCCCAAGAAGGCGCGCCCAATCAGAGAAAAGCTTTAATTTAAGCAAAATTAAAGGAAGCAACGCTTCAGTTGCGCAAGCGCTGCGCTGCACTGCGCGACACGTGTCAGCGCAGTCGCGCTGCGCTCTGCGCTGCGCGACACGTGTCAGCGCAGATGCGCTAGCGCAGTCGCGCTGCTCTGTGCGCTGCGTGACACGTGTCACGCGCTGGGGCATTTGCGCCAAACAGAATAAAGATTTTAAAGAAATCTTTCTGTTCTTGTTAAAATAAGAAGATTTTCTTCTGTAAAACAGAAGCCCTTGGATCAAAGATCCAACGGTGGGGAAAATTCCCCAAATCACTCAGAGAAAAATCTCTTTAACAAATTTAACTAATTTATGGGCACTATAAAAAGGACCTTAGGCCTCAGTTCAAAGGCATCAACATTTTTCTTGAAAAAAGTCAAGAGCTTCAAACAGAGAGAACTCTGAGAAAAATTTCAAGAAAAAGGTAAAAACCTTCACAAGGGAGAAGAAATTTCTTCTAATAGATCATTGATCTAAAAACTAGATCAATGATCTTCAGATAATAAACAGTGCTTTGCACTTCTTATGAACCACTGGTTCTTTAAAACAAGAAAACAACAAAAATAAAAAAAAATAGTGCTTTGCACTTTTATGAACCTCTAGTTCTTGAAATAAAAAGAAAAAACTTATTTTTCTTTGATCTAAATTAGATCAAGGAATCAAATAGTGCTTTGCACTTCTGTTCTTGAATCTACAAGATTCTTAGTGCTCTACACTTCCAAACTGCGCTGTTGCGCTCTTGGGAAAGCGCCACGTGTCAGCATCTGAATCACTTGCGCTATGAGCTTTGAGATAGAGCTTTGCTCTCTGTAATTGGCGCAACTTATCAAGGTGCGCCACGTGTCAGCAGCGCAAGCGCAGCGCACTGCGCTTGCATGACACGTGTCGTCATCACAAGCGCTTGCGCTCTCTGATTGACGCAAAACGCCTGAAAATGCAATACATTTCCTAAAGGGCCAGGCCCAAATCAAAAAGACCAAGCAGGCCTAATTAAATTGATGCCCTGCATCATTTATAAATGGGCAGAGCCCAAACAAAATAACAAAAAATGCTATGCATTACTTAAAAGGGCAGAGCCCAATTGAGAGGTCCAATGGACCAAAACAAATGCTCTGCATTATAATAAAAAAAGGGCATAGCCCAGTCAAAATGGGTATAAATGGCTTAAAGTAATGCCATGCATTATTCTAAAAAGGGGAAAGCCCAGACAAAGGCCAAAAGCAAATAAAATGTTGAATATTTTCAACTGGACTTAGCCCAATTTTGGCCGTAAGTTCTTAAATTAAATTGACTGAGCAAAATTGCCCTCTTAAATCAATTTACCTCCGGTTCGAGGGTATATCTCCGAACTCCTCTGACACCCATCGTTGTAATCCTTCAACGACGTCAGAGAGGTGACGGGTCCCAACGACCACACATCAATACGGACTGCGGGGTCCTTAAACTCGTGGACCGGAACGTCCTTAAACTAATGTTGGACCGAAACGTCCTTAAACTAATGTCGGACCACCACGTCCCTAAACTGGAACATGGATCACCACGTCCCTAAACTGGAACAATAGAGCCTCCAAATTCTCTTTTGCCGGATCTAAACGATCCCGTTTAAGTTGATCTTAGCCCCCAAACACGGCTAACGTATCCTTAAACATTCAAACGGACTATAAAACTCCAAATCAACCTTGGTTCAAGGGTACACCTCTGAACTCCTCTGACATCTGCCGTTGTAATCCTTTAAAGACGTTAGAGAGGTGACGAG
This sequence comes from Agapanthus africanus, assembly GCA_030015575.1. NCBI lineage: Eukaryota > Viridiplantae > Streptophyta > Magnoliopsida > Asparagales > Amaryllidaceae > Agapanthus > Agapanthus africanus. Next base: position 645,217,186 of record CM057337.1, on the reverse strand, counting down.
TCCCGATGGCCAGATATTAAATGGATTATCACGTTAAGTTGATCTTAGTCTCAAACAGGACTATCGTATCCTTAACGAACGTTTAAGTTGATCTTAGCCGCAGCGCGACTAATGCATCCTTAAACTAAAAACACCAAATCCAAATCTAAGTAAATACGGATTTGGACTAATCCACGTCCTACGGGCGACGGCATTACTCAGTCTCCGTATACAATCCACGGGCAACCACAAACAAAACAAACACACACGACATGAAGTGAAATTCTGGAGAAGGAGAAAGTTGTTACCGCGATGCGGTAGCGTAATTAACTGCAGGGGCTTGCGCCTGCAGGGATGAGCGTCCCCCCAATCAAAAACCCCTCAAGCGAGGGGGAATCTGACGAAGTCTGCTACATCGGCCGCATCCGTCTAAACCTCCGATACACGGTGCCATAAATCAACTTGGTATCTTCGAAGAGGTAGACGGATAAAACCAAATAGTATCTGCCCCGAATCTCAGCGTCAGGACATCGCAGTCTTGTGCGCTGTCTTTCGGAGGGGAACAGAGGTCACCTGGGAGACCGAGGACGAGATGAGGAAGAAATATCCCCATCTCTTCGAAGGTACGCGTAGCTAGATTTTTAAATTCGGGGACCGAATTTCTTTAAGGGGGGAAGATTGTAACGCTTTGAAAATTCGTTTAGGTTAATTTCGTGTTAATTAGCGATAATGCGTGTTTCTCATAAAACCTCGTTAATAATTATTTTTCACGTCGACTGGAATAAATCTATTTTAATTGTGAAATTATGTAATTACATATTTATTGTGCTTTATTAATTAACATTTAAATTATTGTTCACTTAATTATCTATTTGCTAATTTATTACCTACTAAGCTAGATTTTTAATTTGTCATGCACTAATCCAATTTTTACCCTAGTTTAAAATGTGTTTTTGCAACCATGACAAATCAACATTTACTTTGTAGCATGTCTTCCTTTTAAATTCTTAAAGGTTCTAAAAAATCCTTTTTAAATCAAAACTAAAGAAAAGAATAAATAAGAAAAGAAATTAAAAAGGTGGCATGGTGCATTAAAGAGGCATGGGGGAATCCTTGACCTTTGTCACTCACACCCTCACTCTCTCTCTCTCATCCCTCATGCTCTCGGCCAAGCCAGCAGCCCCCTCTCCCCTTCATTCTTCTTCTTCTTCTCTCAAAATCCAAGCCTCCATTTCAATGAAAATCCAAGAATTCTAGGAAAAATCATCACTACTTCCCTTTTTGGCAATCAAGCATGGTTCTTGGCAAGTTCCCATAGCACTTGCTTGTTTGAATCACCTTTTCTACCATCTTGAGGTATAAGCCTAAATCCAATACTTAATTTGCTAAACTTTTGGTTATTTAGCTTAATGTAGTGTTTAAGTAGTATATTAGTGTTAATTATGTGGTTTAAGAGGAAATTAGGTTAAGATAGGGTTTTTATGGTTTGAGTAGCTTAATTAAGTGTTGATAGCGTTAATTAATCCAAGTCTTTTCACCAGTTTACACTAAAACACCATATTGTATTAAATTAGTGTTTAATTAGAGTTTTAATTAAGAATTTCTTCCTTTTTGGTATCTACTTTTAAACCAAAAGTTTCAGATTAAAGTTGCAATTACTGGAGCATAGTTACTGGACTAAAATCACACACCCGAAGCACGAAGCCCTCATTCCCCTTTATGGCCGCAATTTTATCTGTTCTGGCCGCAAATTGCGGCCAGAGTATGGGTCTGTGTGTCAGGGTTTTTGTTGTAGGTGTCTGCTATATATTGTAGTCCTTTGGTTTGTGCAACTTTTCTTAATTTCACTCGTATTAAAATCTAGGACCAATTATCTATATTTATAGTTTTGTGACTTGCGCGACACGTATGTTCCGAGTCTGGGTTTGGTGCTTGCTGTGTATCACATCCTGTCGGGGTGGTTTCAGACATTAGCACACATGTTTTGGTGCTTCGAGTGCACTCGCGTTAGCTTGTGACGCTAGTTTTCTTGTATGGCCTTGAGATCGCATTTTGCAGGATATTAGTCTTATGTATGTTGCATTGTGTGATTCTAGGATCGGACGCGGCGCGGAAAGGAAAGGTGGTAATTAGATTAGACTAGCGGAGGCGTTCCGGTGAGTAGATGTACACATCTACGGGGGAATCGTTTGGATGGCGCAAGATGCCTGATACTTAGAATTTCGATTAGTACTTACACTTATATGCGTAGTTCCTAGTTAATCATCCCGTTGCATTGCATCATCTATTGTGTGTGTGATTGTGTGTGTATGTGTGTGTGTGATAGCACCTCATAGGACACTCGCACCATTACCTTTGGTTTATGTTGCATGGGCACTATTCATGGGGACACACACACCTTGGTAATTGCTATGCCACGAACACTATATAACTCGTTCAAATCCGAATCTAATCAATTGCACCCATTATGATTGGAAACCTGCATTTTATATATTTAATTTATCAGGATGGATATGTAGGATTGCTGGTCATATGCACATATCTTATCGCATCATCGTTCATGCATAGTTTTCTAGTTCAGCATCGCATTGCATATTGTTGATATCATAGACATTCACCAATTCCTATATGTTCATGTATTATGATTCTTCTCGAGGAGCTGTATTTATGAGATTTATGGATTTGGAGAAACCGTAAGTATTTAAAAACGTATTACCATTTTAGAAATATCAGTTACGGTTTTTTTCGTGATATGATGTATGTATAGTCCACCATGAGATTTCTCGGTTCTTGAGCGGTAGCATACACCCGATTCGAGGAGGAGGAGGAACCGTCTGTGGGTGCATGGTGGACCCGGTGCGGTACCCCGGGACAAGATGGTCGCAAATGATGGCGTTGAGCCCGGCAGGGGAGCACTACCGACTGGTTATTTGTGATACGGCGGATATCTGGAGGATACCAACGTAGTCTTGAGATCTGGTATATGGGCCAGTCCAGATTGCCGGAGCCTGAGATTTGATGATATGGGCCAGCCCGGATTGCTGGAGCCCGGGATAATTGAGATATTCATATTTGGTGTCGATGCTTGACACAGATTTATATTGATTTCATTGATGAAACTATAGCTAAATTACAGAAGTTTTACTAAAATAAGAATACAGATTTCCCTTACTAAACATATTCATATCTCGTGTTGTTTATTGCATTCATGTTGCATACATACTAGTGCATCACATCATATTGGTATATGTAGGTTGTGACGAACTTGTGTACATGCTTACGATAGCCTTATTAGATGTTACTTTTTACTCACGAGTTGGCAACTCACCCCCGTTGTGCCACAGTGTTTTGCAGGTCCGGCCCGTCAGCACAGTAGCGGCTGGCACGCCTCCTCTTTTGCTCCTTTTTGTTTCGACTCGCAGTATTGTTCGTAGGTGGGTTGCGGGGTTATTTTGTTTCCACCTTGTATCAGTATTATATCTAGTGTACTCCATCTACCGTATCTACCACTTTTACTATTATATCAGCGTCTTAGAGATGAGACAGTGAGACTTGTACTTTTATGTTGTTTCTCTGGGGTCGAGCTCACTTGAGCCGACATGATACTTTATTATTTTGTGCCTTTATATCCTTATTTTGCACAGTGATGATATATATTGCGTGTGATTGTGAGTCCGCCTTTGGTGAAGAGCTAGCTCCCGCTTGGGGATGCCTTATTTCAGGTTGTACATATATTCTTGTTTTGTACCCGTTTGGGGCCAGTATTTACAAAGGAGACTCTGCCGAAATTTTCGGAAAAATGGATGTTGCTTTTAAAAAGCTTGTTGTGACTTATTTGGTTGAAAATCGTTTCTTGACTTGGTTTTCCTTCACTCTATTGCTTTAATTGGTTTTGATTTCTCGGTTTTGGCTTACTTAGATTACGTAAGCCTCGAGACGTTTCGTAATTTAAGTGCCAGTCACGCTCCGTACTTTTTGGGACGTGACACACATATACCAATGGTTGTGGGATCAATCATCGACCTCTAAGTGACAAGAAACATACACACTAGTCTACTCTAGAATATCGATACCCTAGTCTCGATATTCCCATGACTAGGAACAGATTAAAGGATGTACTTTTGGACCACCCTGGCCCCACTAGTATGATCTCATCATAATCTTGGTAGTCAAGTACATATTCTAAGGGCGTTATCAACTTGTACGAGACAGACAGTATAAATACCAGTGTACATGTTAAGATAAAGATAACCTGATAGCATACTATCATGTCAAGTAAGAAAGTCCTCTCTATATATGTCTAAGCATCCACTATATCATCAATAATAGCCTCTAGGGCATACATATTACTAACAATCTCCCACTTGCACTAAGGCCAGTTGTTGTAGTATCTCATACCCAACGTCCCAAAAGTCTCTCGAATAGCATCCGGGGAATGGCCTTGGTGAGTGAATCCGCCGTGTTATCCTCTGTGTCAACTCTGACCTCGATCTCCTGGAGATCAACTATCTCCTTGATCAGGTGATACTGTCTAAGAATATGTCTGGATCGCTGACGGGACCGGGGTTCCTAGGCCAAAGCCACTGCTCCATTGTCATCACAATACATAGATATTGGATGCCCAATGGTAGGAACCAAGTTCATCATATGAACTTATTCATCCAGACAACTTCTTTGGCAGTATCGTTGGTAGCGATGTAATTAGCCTCTATCAACGAGTCTGCTACGGTATATAGCTTGGAACCCTTCCAACATACCGTCCCTCCACTGAGGGTGAAGACAAAACCCGAGACTGACTTTCAGTCGTCCTTATCACTCTGGAAGCTCGAATCGGTAAAGGACTCCATCTGGAGTTCACCGTTACCATACACCAAGAACATCTCTTTAGTCCTTCTCAAGCACTTAAGAATGTTCTTCAGTTGTCTAGTGGTTTTCCCAAAGATTTTTTCGATATTTATTCACTACACTTAGTGAGTAAGCTACATCTGGTCTGGTACATAATATCGCATACATGATTGACCTGTCTGCCAAAGCATAGGGAATCCCTTGTATGCGAGCCCTCTCCAAATCAGTCTCGAGAGATATCTCTTTGGAGAGAGTGAATCCTGAACAAGCGGGTACATTACCACGCTTAGAATCATCCATACTAAACCCTTTTAGCATGGTGTCTATGTACCTGGATTAGCACAATCCCAAATCCATTTAGATCTATCTCTATAGATCTATATCCGTAGGATGTAGGAGACATCAGTTAGATCTTTCATGGAGAACCTGTGTGATAAGAGGTGCTTGACCGAGTGCAGCATAGGAACACCCTTTCTTATCAAGAGTATGCCATCCGCGTATAATACGAGAAAGACAACCATACTCTCTACAACCCTCTTATTTATACATGCTTCATCTACCTTTTTGATGAAGTCAAACTCTTTGATAGCTTCATTAAAACAGATGTTCCATCTCCGCGATGCCTGCTTTAACCCGTAAATGGATTTAAGAAGCTTGCATATGGTTCCGCTGCTCCCACTGTCTACGAAGCCCTCTGGAAGTGTCATATACACGCTCTCTTCTAAATCACAATTTAGAAAAGCGGTTTTGACGTACAGTCTGCCAGATATCGTAGTTATGGTATGCTGTAATGGCAAGTAGGATCCTGATGGACTTAAGCTTAGCGATAAGTCTAGCTTTGAAAGTATCAACTTTTCCATCTATACCAAATTATCTTTCTCAAAGATCCTCTTTCTCTCGATGGGTTTTACTCCTTCAGGAGCAACATCCAAAGTCAATACTTTGTTGGTGTACATGGATTCCATCTCAGATCGCATAGCATCCAGCCATTTCACATAGTCTCCACTTGTGATGGCCTGCTTGAAACTAGTTGGGTCATCATCTCCATGATGCAATCCTCGCTCCCACCGTCTACGAGAAAACCGTAGTATATCTCAGGTGGATGAGGAACCCAACTAGATCTGCGGAGTGGCTTCAGTTCGTCAGGGACTATTGAATCCTCCGGTTCCACCAAATCGTCAGTTATAGTTTGTATTTGCTGGAACTACTTCCATTTCTACCTCATCGCCACTAATTTCTTCCATAAGAAATTTCTTTTCTAAAAAGTTAGCATATCGAGAAACAAAACATCTTTTGTTCATCGGTGTGGTAGAAGATATTCCATCACGTACAAACTTGCACAGAACTGACCTTGCCTCGAGCTTGTCCGGATTTTTCTTCTAAACATAGGCCGGAAAACTCCATATCTTAACTCGTATAAGAGATGGTCTCTTCCCATTCTATATCTCATATGGAGTGGTAGGCAACGAATTTGATCAGAACTCTATTCAATAGGTATGCATCTTCTCAAGTGCATGTCCCTGAAAGGAAATAGGCAACTTAGCAGTACTCATCATAGAGCGCACCATATCTCATAGGGTACGATTCCTCCACCCCGATATACTGTTGTGTTGTAGTGTATACAGAAGAGTAAACTGAGAGAGAATCTCATTCTCTTTTAAATAGTCTCAGAATTCCGTGCTCCAGTATTCTTCTCCCCGATCATATCAAAAGATTTGAATACCTTTACCCATCCGGTTCTCTTCTTCTTACATATATTCCTTGAAATTCTCAAAAGATTCAATTTTGTGTTTCAACTAGAACACATGTCTGTATCTTGAGAGAACATCGGTGAATATAATATAGTACGCGGAACCATCCCTGGCATATGCAGACATATGATCGCATACATCACCATGTATCTGTCCAAGAGTTCAGTAGCTCTTTCTCCGTTTCCAGTAAACGGAGATTGGGTCACCTTAGTCTTTGAGACATGATTGGCAAGTTTCATAAGATGTAAATTGAATGGATTCAAATATGCATCCTTGTGGAACTTTAGCTAGTCTTGTCTCGTTGACATGACCTAGTCTATAATGCTTCAAGAAGAATTCGTTCATTTCTGAACTGTTCCTCTTGTGTGTATTCTGTACGTTTAGAACTGTAGTATGATTCAGAACGTGTATACTATTATACAACATACCTTACCCAATCAACACTTGATTTAGGAAAATATTCACAATATTTATTGGTACGAAATAACAGTCGCTAAGAATCAATGTATTACCAGTTGGTAATACCAGGTTATATCTGCTAACTGCTTTCGCTGCAACATTTGCACCATTCTCTACTACTGGAGACATATCACCCTTTCCCAGTTCTCCACCTGTCTATAGCCCATGTAACAAATTACATATGTGGGATCCTGATCCGGTATCCAATACCCAGGACGTAGAGGTAACTGAGAAACAGTTCTTGTTTACGAACATACCCGAAGACAATGCATCAACATACTTATTCTTCGTTTGGGTGGCGTGGGAATCCGTATATTCCCCTATTACTTGCTTAGACTTATGTCAATCATAAGATAGAGCAGAACCTATCCCAGTATAATAAGTAGGTTCGGTCAATACATCCATATTATTATCTTGATTAAGGCATGTCATTGGTCGCCACCAGGAGAGAGAGAAGGATAATCACTTTGCGCGCGCACTCTTTGCAAGATTAGATTGGTTATTTTATCTAATCAGGATGGCTCCTACTATTTTTATCAAATCTTCCTTCAAACCCTAAAAGGTAAGATTAGCCGGGATTAATGACACCCTACAGGTTTGCCAATCATTCGGCCAGGCAGGTACCGGTACTCCGAGGGAGGTTCCCCATGCTTTCGCACGGACCTAATTAAAATAAACCTCGTTTCCCTATAGGCTTAACCCCGTTGACACCTTTCTAAATATCTGCTTGATTAGCTAATTGTAAAGAGCAAAAACTCTCCCAGGAGTAACTCTTACTCGCAGTGGGTATCGGGATCCAACTATCATATAGAAGGTATGCAATCTCATTGCAAATTTCAACACTTGAAATTCCCGATAATGGTTTTTACCCCTAGCTTCCTATGACCTTGACGGAGGTCAACAAACCATAGGCCGCTAGTCAAGTTCAACCCGTTCATTTCTTGATTGAATTAAACCCACCAGCACGGCCCTTGATGGAGGTCAACAAGGCCACACGACTACCCTAATCCAATTGCATCACATGCTGACAGATAAGCACTAATCAGCTACCGCATACTACGCCTTGACAGAGGTCAACAAACGCAGCACGAATACTAAATAGTACTTATCTGAAATGACGGAGGGCTACGCAGGTTTTTAAGAAAACCATGAGCGTAATGAACTTGATATCTTTGTATAATCTAGTGATTTAGAAAAGGAGTGTTTTTAAGGCTTTTGCTAGTTTCGCTAATGAGGTCGTTCCCGGTGAAGGGATCTCGGCTTTTTCTTCATCGAATGAGGTGCAGGATATTCAAGAATACCACTATGCAAAGTAAGAACTAGAGAAGTTATCAAAAACAAAATCGAGTGAGTTGTAGCATTTGCTGGTTTCGCTAAAGAGGTCACTCCCGGTGAAGAGATCTCGGCTCTTTCCTCATCGAATGGGGTGCTGGATATTCATCAAGGAATACCACTATGCAAAGCAAAAACTAGAGCTACCCTTTTTGAAAAATTGATTCTACAACATTTTTAGGTTTCTTTCTTTTCATTAATCTCATTAATGAAGTCCCATCGTTTAATATTTCCTAAACATTACAAAAAAATGAAACGAAAATAGAACGTATGCTTATGCCACCCACATTCACCATGGGGTCCCGTCATGCACCGTTAGGTTACTTAACTACCGGCAGAGCGGGGGATGGATTAGGGCGGGTGCAAAATATAAGCAACATTTATTATATATCATATATATAATAGTACATTCGTCTCACGCAGTTATATGATCAACATCACAGAATCAAGCAGCAGAAGCAATATATGAAATATTGGATATACTAGGATGTTCGTGTTTTAAATTTAGCTAGTAATGTAAAATACGGATTCCATGATCGTGATGAATGGCCAAACCCACATCCCTAGACCCTTACGAGAGCGGCAAGTAACCCCGCCAATTCTAGAGTTAGGAGACCCGGTTTCAACTCCTTGAGATGGTCTCCCACTGAACTCTAGAACCTATTTAATTGTGCTCCCCATCTTGGGTCTATCCTAATGCGGAAAAGTAAATAATATACAACAATGGTGACATCATCCTCAACCCGGAAGTGCCCCAATAAAAGAATATTACATACAGATTTTACATGAATGAAAATAAAAGCTCACATCTTACATAGAACCCCCCGGCTATTCTTTCACGACGATCCAATAAGTCATATCAACAGCAACACATGATATCACATATCATCAACATAAGCAAATATGCGTATCCCTAAAACTTGTTGATATATAGCAACGAGATTGGAATACCCCACATATTACACTTACGACCGCAGAAAAGAAAACAGAAAACTACAATAATTAGAATCCGCAATATCCTTAGACATCATAAACCCGGAATATCTCATATTCCGGATTCATGCCTAACTTATAAAACTTGCATTTTAGTCTCAAATTGAAAACTCTTTTCAATTGTTTGTCGGATAATTCAACAAGATTCCCGACTTAGTGATTGCGTACAATACGCAATTGCGACGGGGTTTTGATCCGAATCAAAACTTCGTGGCAATCGATCAATTGAGACTAAACGGTTAGGTTTACAATATACTAACTAGTTTTCATAAAACTAATTAATCCAGATTCTAATAATTGTATCACACATCACAAAGCTTGTAAAGTAACCGCGACATTAGAATTCCGCATGCAATTAGCAAACTAAACCAATTTTTCTAAGACATAAAAAATCCAGTGAGCTAAAGTTCCAAAACCCATCGTTTTAAGCCAATCCGGGAGTCGAAACGAACTCGAAACCTGCCCGAATCTTCGCGAAGATGAAGATACCAAAATTAACTATCGAATGGGGGGCCTCGGGAGGGAGGTAACAACCCCCGGGGGCCATCTCGAAGTGGCCCCTAGGGGAAGGCAGACCCAAGAGCACCCAGTTGGGGTGCTCTCGGGTCACCCACCCCCAAGGCCATCTTGTGGTGGTCTTGGGGTGTAGGTCCGGCCTCTGTTCCTCCCGGGGTATCCCCAGGGTGTGCACGCTCCACCCCACGGCTTTTCGGTTCAAATCGTGAGCCCGCGGGGTGTGTAAACAACTCAAAACATCATTTTGGAAACTGTTTTTATCGGCAGTTTTTGCGCGACAAAAACGGCAGATTTCTAACATCGCTACAAGCTATCCTAATATTCTAGCTTGGCTCTGATACCATGAAATTCGAACCTAGCACCACCATGAGGTTTTAGGAGCATCAAGCATGCCAAATTTTAATTTTTATTAGGTGCTAAGTTAGACTATACAAGATTTTTTCTAGAATATTAGGGTTTGCTATGATGATGTGAACAACTAGAGAAAGTGAAAGATGGCTATACCCTCGTAAATCGAATCCTTCACTTCACATGCTCCATGTAGTATTCCCGTGACTCCACTAGGCTCCACTTGAGACTTTGGACTAGCTTCCTCTGATGACTTTCGTGCCGAAGATGATCCACGTGAAGTCCCTCCACCTCAAGCTACCTCTATACTAAAATCTTTAGCGTAGTAAACACGCTACACTCGATCGCTAGTCAAGTGTAGGATGGTGAAGTAGGGGATGTTAAAAGCTCACAAGTTTCTGTTCAAGTTTCATGGTTCATATCACATGTGAGGGTTGAAGCTTGAACTATAGCAATTGAGAAAGAAGAAGAAGCTAGAGAGTAACCATGGGAGCAACTCAAGAAAAATGGTTAAGTGTTGAGAATGAGCTTAGAATGAATAGCAACTCTTGACCCCTACTCATTCAAGCATGAAATTTCGCACTACAAAATTGCAACCATGCTTGAATAGTGAGTTAAGATGAATAAAAAAAAATATAAATCCCATGCTTGCAATCATGCTATCATTTTCCACCTCATTTCTATTTTCACAAAATAGAATTTTATGCCATGCTTCAATATATATATATATATATATATATATATATATATATTATGAAAAATAATTAGTGAGCTAATGATATTAGTTAAGATATAATTATATCACATATAATATATATAATATTATTAAATCAACGCTTGATTTAATAATCCGGTTATATCACATATGACCGACTAATATCATTTATCTGTATATCACATTATCAAATCAACACTTGATTCGACAATCTGCTTATATCACATATAACCGAACCGACAATAGATAACTGTCAGATTACAATACGGTATCATATACATGTATTTAATCATGCCCACACACATATCACATATGTGTCCTACTTCGTTTCGCTTAAACCAGGGAACTTATGTGTGGAACTCTAAAGACTCGTCAATACGCCAGCAGTAAGTGATGATCACATTAGTCACCTATAAGCCGTCAGCGGTACTAGCTGGACGTAACGGCTATCCGGGTATTGAGCGATATGAAGATCAACAAGCAAGCTTGTCCATAGTCTCCATGAAGCCTATCAGTAACACTACCGTACAGTCCGGTCTCTTCGTCTGATATGTCGCACATCATGTTTATGGGTGGTAAACGTCAATCCCCACTAACGTGATAACTCATGCCGATGTATGGCCTATAACAGTTCGAGAAACTACTGATAACACTTATCAGTAAATATTGGCAGCAGCCCTGGCTAGGGACTTCCAGTTATAGCCAATCAAGCATAATGCCACATCAACCCCCAATACCGAGAGAGACGAAACCCCTCCTATCGCTCATTGCCTCTATGTGACTCGGGACTGTACTTAATATCCACCTGTTTGCACAACTCCTCTGGAGCGTGGTAGGGAGGAAATCAAAGCATAGTGGGAGCCACACAAGACTCTATGATGATCTTGGGTCTACAGACTAACCTGTACCAGTGTCACTAGAGGACTGCTATATAATGATATGTATACTACCACATAGGAGTCCTCGGTGAGTCTTGTTCGGTGTACCCATTCTCCAATGAGCACCCGTGTATAATCTTTAATGCCACACACCAATGGTTGTGGGATCAACTATCGACCTCTAAGGGACAAGAAACGTATACACTAGTCTACTCTGGAATATCGATGCCCTAGTCTCGATATTCCCACGACTAGGAACAGATTAAAGGATGTACTTTTGGACCACCCTGGCCCCACTAGTATGATCTCATCATAATCCTGGTAGTCAAGTACATATCTTAAGGGCTTTATCAACATGTAAGAGACAGACAGTATAAATACCAGTCTACATGTTAAGATAAAGGTAACCTGATAGCATACTATCATGTCGAGCAAGAAAGTCCTCTATATATATGTCCAAGCACCCACTATATCATAAATAATGGCCTCTAGGGCATACATATTACTAACAAAATCGTCATTTTTCTCGTATGAGTTTCCACTGTGTTTTGATTACTACCCTACCATGGCTCAAAGGAGTCGTGCAAACAGGTTTTAATTGTGTACAGTCCCGAGCCATATGGAGGCAGTGAGTGGATCGTCAGGGATTCGTCTTACCTGGTATGGGGGTAGATGTCGCACTGTGCACGGGTGACCATCACCAGAAATCCTTGGCCAAGGTGGACGAGATTTACTTATTTGGATCATCAATTTCTCAGTGGGTGATGGGTTTCACACTGACACGACTTATCGCGTTATTAGAGGTCTGACTTTATCCACTCCCTACACTCAATATGCGATACTCTTAGACGAACAGACCAGACTGTACGGAGATTGTCATAGACATGCTCGGTAGGGGTACAGATGAGTTTGCTCGTCGGCCTTTCTTTCGTTTAATACCTGGGTAGCTGTTACGTACAGCTAGTTCCGCTGACACGCTTGGGGTTAAACCCGTTGCCAGCATATTTTCGAATTTTTAGAGTCCCATATATAGGGTTTCCTCATTTCAGGCGAAATAATATAGTGGTCGTATATCGATACGTGCAGTATTCCGATTAAATAAGTGCACTAGCTACACAGACTTTAATCGGACGGATGATAATACTAGCCGGCTTAGCATTAAGCCAGATTATTAAATCAAGTACTGATTTAATAATTTATATATATATTTTTTGATATGTATATTTTAGTATTATATTCATTGTGTTTTTCTAGCTCTTAGGTATTCGTATATTGATACAAATACGGGAATGTATTTGCGGAGACGTATTTTTGGATTCGTACAAAAATACATTTTAGAAAGTGGACACCTTATTTGTGTTGAATTTCCATTTGTGGAAATTAGGAAATTAGGTAGAAGGGTGAGGTGGCATTGAGTATAGTGGAGGAAATGGGCAAATGAATTATTTATTCATTTGCAAACACTATTGAAACATGGCTACCATTGTTTAGTTGGAAATCCCTTTTATCAAAACAAGATAGTTATGCTTCATTTTCTATACAACACTCTCATTCTCACATTGGTTTACTCTCTCCTCATTTTGCTTCTCCTTCTTCATTCTTCATTGCTCTCTTGAGTTAGGATGAAAAGAGATAGATAAATATATGATAACATTTCTATATCCTTAAGTTTCACTTCTTAGCAAGTTGTAAATCTTAGTCGTTCACTTGGTTATTTTGGTATGAAGCTAAAGCTTGGACTTGGTTCCTTCGGGTGGATCATCTTCGGCGAAGGAGGACCAGCTTGCAACTGCGATCCGAAATACTTAAGAGCTAGCTAGAGTCCAAAACATTGGAGCTCTTGAAGAAAACTTGAAGATGTGAGTATTCTACACATAGTTGATTAGTTTAGCTCACTAGATTTTTTTTACAAGTTCTAACTCTTTAGTTTTGATTCAAGGTTTTAGAACTTCAGCAAACTAGAAAATTTTAAAATCCATGTTGCTGTCTTCTAAAATTAGCTTGCTAGTGTGCATGAGTTCCCAATAGTGGTATCAGAGTCGGGCTAGAGGCTAGACTTGTTTGCACGAAATTAAAATATCGATCGAAGAATTTTTTCCGATTCATAATTTCATTTTAGTGCTTCCTATACGGATTTTCAATGGTGCTTAAAATTTTTTTTGAGACACTTAAAAATATGTGCAAGTTATTTGTGGCCCCTTAAAAAATTTTGGGGGCCTGAAGAAAATATTTGGACGCTAAACCGTTGCCAAATGGGGCTTTTTAAAGCTAATTAGCGGCCAAATTTTGGATTTAGGCCACCAATTTTTTTCCTGTGGTCCATCACTTAGAATCGTGATTTTTGGCATGTTTTGTTTTGGCCCACATGTGTTTGAGTACTGTTAGTACTTGGGGTCATTGCGGAAAGTTTTAATCGATCAAAATTTTAAATTCGTGGTTTTTTGTGCACTTGTTTCTGCGACCGTGAATATCATAGCGCGGTATAATCCGACTGGTTGCTATATGTACAATCAGACGGGTTTACGAATATGATATTCGCGTTGATGTTCTGTTTTGCTTAGTGTATATGGTTGTGTTGGATTGTCGAGATGGATAGCCCAGTGCATATAGTATTAAATGTAATTCTCTGTAATGTAATGTATATTCATATTGCACGGCGAGCGTCTGATATATGGACCGTCGTCACTGCGGCTTGTATATTATTCTTTGGGGCACGTCCTGCTTACGGACGTAGTCACCATTGTATATTCAGGTTTTTATTACATGCACTATGATTACCCCGTGGCGGAGTGCTCGAGTAACCGGCTTCTAGAGGGCAACGGGCCTCTATCTCATGGTGTTGAGACCGGGGTGCCTTACTCTAGAATCGGCGGGCTATTCGCCGCATTCGTAGGGGGTATATGATTGACCCGCGGAGGGGTGCCCAAGTCATCGAATTTTGGAAGTGCTGGGTGGCCCACTCACTTCGTTGATTTATGTGTGAACTTTCTAAATGTAATATGCAGGAAGAAAGCCATGGTGGAGAGCCCCTTGATCGGATCGAAATCTACCGGGCTCAATTTGTACGGGATGATGGCATGCCTGCATCGATTAAGGCATAGAAGATATATGTAAGATTCTACTTATGTCGTGCTTCTTAATTATTTCAGAATAATTATTGTGTAGTTTTTAGAATGATAGTAATACATTTCTTCTAGAAACAGGTGGTGATGGCGGCTGAGAGAGATCAGTTGATCCAGGCAATGGAGACGGAGCAGGGACATCCGGTTGATGACGCGCAGAGAACATTCATCGTAGATACGGCTTTCACGGCATATAAACCGGATCGTCATTGGAGAGTATAGTGCGTTTCCTCCAAGATATCTTCGCGTCGGTATAACGCCTCTTTCCAGCCGACCGGACATCCACCTCCTAGGTTTCAACCGGCAGACAACTCGGTATCGGAGACGTCGAGACAGACCAGGGCCCCTAGGAGTAGGACCCCTGTGTTTCATGGATCTCCCCAGGATTGGACGACAGAATACGGCGGTTCCTCACGCCGATCGACCCCTTCGCCTGCTCCCGCTGCCGATCTATTTGCTGGCTAGACTCGCCAGCAGAGGCTCCAGCTTATCGCCATGTATGTCCAAGATAGGGTGTCGGTACCTCCGGTAAGTTCGATAAGCCTTACACGCATGCTCATGCGCGTATGCGCGCGCGCACACACAAGTATAGTATACACACACACATATGCACACACATTCGCATATATCACATACACACACAACCATAAATACACATACACACATACAAATGCACAAGCATACATACACGTGCGTGCGCATATATGCATACACAATAGCATATCACATGCATACACATATACACACACATACGCACAAATCACATGCAGACATACACACAAACAAGCACGCGCTTGCGCATACAAACAATTGCACATGCGCGCGTGCACACACAAACAAGCGCGTGTGCATACACACATTTACTTAATTATTATAAAATATTGTCACGACCCGAAAATATTAGCTCGTGACCGGCACTTGAATCACGCCACGTCTAAATGCATAACGTAAATCAAGTAAGCCGAAACCCAGAAATCTAAACCTTTTTAAGAAAATAAAGAGGTGAAGTTTTGAAATAAAGGTATGGTGAAAATCATAAGTTTTCTTAAATACATAAATAATGGAACAAAAAAAGGCAAGTGGGTGTTACTAGTTGAAAACATGTTTCGACTTTTAGAAATTTGGGCAGCACCTCCTTTGTATTTTTTTGATCCAAACCACAATACATGATAATATAAAGGCATACCCAAGAGGGAGCTGGCTCTTCGCTAATCGGCGAATCCACAACCACGCAAAACATAAATATAAGTATACGACGTCCAATGGCGAAGATCACCACAACAGATAATGAAATAAGCAAGACATTAAAACCACAAGTAGCGGAATACCCCTCGCTCTAAGTCTTGCAACCACAAGTCTCACTAAGTCTCATTAGTTATACAAATACTAGTTTGATTGATAGAGTTGACTAGATACAATATGAATAATAAATATAAGAGGGGTACGATCCAATATATACTACCTACCAAAGCAATCACCCGAATGCAACTGTGTGCCAGCAATGCCACTACTGATCAAAGCGGTCAACCTGCAAGAACTGTGGCACAACGGGGGTGAGTTGCCAACTCGTAAGTAGAAAAATATCAACAAGTAGAAATCGAATAAACAACGACTCCTAGGTCAACTGTATCATAAAGATAATACTATGATATTTAGGGTGATCGGGTCTGTATATGTGCCAACACTATAAATAAATGCCTATCAGCATGTGGATATCATCCAACAATATAATCAATGTATGTATGCGCGTGGATCTCGTCCAACCATATCATCAATGTATGTATGCATGTGGATCCCGTCCACGTGTCAACCAATGACACAACAACATCATGCATGTAAATATCATAAAAGCATATGTATGAAAGTATGAGAATATAAATTAACGTGTGCCCCTCGCTACACATCAAAATCATGGAACCTGAGTGCCCAGCATCGACACTCTAAACATCATGAAACCCGTGTCCAGCATCGACACGTAAATCCTCATATCTCGGGCTTCGTCAGTCCGGATCGGCCCATATCATCTCTTGACTCCGGTCGGTATCCTCCGGATATCCGCTGAGCCCAAATACTATCACCAGTAGGTAGTAGTCGCTCTGCCAGGCTCATCGTCTACTGCACAACATCCCTTTCTTGCCCCGGGATACCATACCAGGTCCACCATGAACCTGCAAACGGATCGTCCACTCCTCGAATCGGGTATCACTGTCACACGTCTCAGAACCGAGAAAACACATGGTGGACGCACTGAAATATCATATCAATAGAAACCGGGTTTTTAAAACAACACATACTTTCTTTTTAAAATGACCACGGTTCTCAAATCCAGAAATGCCATGAAAACAGCATATCTCAACGCGTATAATCTTAAAGCATGATGTATGCGACATATAATCGAAATATAAGCATATCCGTATATCATGCAACATGGAACGGTACTATGCACATATCGAGGGAAAACCGCTCTTTTAAATGAATCCAGTTTTTAAAAGATACCCTGCGATTCCCAAATTCTCCAAAAGTCCAATGCAACATCGTATAAATGTGTATATGTACGATAGCAAGTAATTCATGCAAGGAGTCATATCATGATGCAACAATTCTACTGTGTGGTGGCATGGTAATTATCGATGATGAAGTGTGTGAGCCGGCAAATCTGTGTAAGTGTAGCATACGCATCATCAATAATAGTGTAGGTGTACTAGCATAGGTATATGTAATGCAATGAGAGTGAGATGAGCGTAGCATAAAGTAAATCGTATGCAAATGCTGACAGGTATACGTATCTAATATGACCGAGTCGGTGAATCTATCAATCGGTATACAGCCTCACAACATCATGTACGGTATAATCCATCGTACGGCATCCTCTAGTCAAGGGTATGGATCAAACATCAAGTCAAACTCATCACGTACGGAAAATCATCGTACGACGGTATTAAACCATTAGGGATCCTATCATCCTATATAACAATGAGGGGTACGGACCTAACGTCTCGTACGACATATCAATCAAGATTCATAACATTATATAAATCTATATACCTATATCCCCGGGTCACAACCATAACAATCTTATATCAGGGGACCGGCAAAGGTATCAGTCATCTCAATCGACTCGCATCCGTATACCGACATATCAATCAAGTCATAATATCACCTCGTATATTCTTTTCATCACATTAAGTCATCTTTTATATATACATCTACTTTATTAATCTAGTTTCATGCTACTCTAAAACTCATACTTATTCTAGTGTAACTATATATCTATAAGTCGTGATTCACCTTCACTTTTCATATCCCTAAAGCTTTCATCTCATCTCTCGATATACATATTCAATCATTCGCATCATCTCTAACTATCCTTTTAAACCATATCCTTAGTTTTCTAATCTAGGTTTTCTTAATCATATTCTATATATATCGGTTTCCATAAAAAACATGCGGGGGGTGCTATACGCCATCCACCCGACTTCTCCCGTAGATATAGATCTACTCACCTTGATCCTCGCTGGCTGGAGTCAATGACGCCACACTCTCCTCGTCATCTCGAATTCCACGTGGAGTACCTACAACCAATACACAATCACAAATGCGTATTAAAATCAAGGCGGAAAACCAAAACGGCACACGTTTCGCTCATAGGTTAAAACCTATAGCCTTGCATGCAAAACACGACCAATAGCCCTAGCTGTTGACGTTCAAACGCCACACGACGGAATTAAAATATCAAATACCAAAACTCAAGTTAAAACAAAGTCGCAAAACATTGCAGCAACTCAAGAAAACAACTCCAGATTTTACCCTAAGTGAAATTAGCTAATTTTGCATATAGGGTAGGTCTAATTAGAGGGTATAGGAGCTATGGACCAAGCACGAGACACTTTGACCATGCCCAGGCTGCAATTTGCGGCCAAACAGGTTAAATATGCGGCCTCAGAAAGTAGTTAGGGGCTCGGGTCTCTAGGGTACACTCCAGGTTGCCTGCATGACTCTCTGTGTTTGCTAAAATATTTTCAAGTGTCTCGGGTCATAGCAGATGTCAAAATACTATCACAATTCTCACAATTTTCCGATATTGGGGTTTCTAAGTTTATGAATTGGGGGTTTACTCTATGGTTTCAGTCCAATATACAATCCCTACATGGGTTTAAGGTCACTATTAAGCCTCAATTTCATCTTTGGATTCAATTCAAACCCTAATCCTTAATTTAGAATTTTCAAAGTTCACTAAATCTCATTTAACCCACTCTAAACTAACATAGATGCTAAAATGAATCAAATACAATACTAATGATAATGAAAGTACCTCATTTGGCAACTCAAGAATTTTCTTGAGTTGCCCCAAGTGCTCAAAATCCAAACTTTTTTGGTCCAAAGTGCTTGTGATGATCTTGTGCATGATTTTATTGAAGGGTGAATTAAGTTTTGAGGTGGGGATGTGGGTTTTTTGAGGAGGTAGAGGAGGGATGAGGGAGTGGGCTGCCAAGGGGTTGAGAGGGAGAGGATGAAGATGAAATAATGAAAGATAAACAAATGAGTGCCATAGTCAAAGACCCCTCACCTCTCTCCCCATTCTCTCTCTTACCCATACCCTTTTATTTAATCTTTTTCTCTTTTCTTTTCTCTTTTCCTTTTTCTTTTCTCTTTTCATTTTGCAATAGAAAACCCAAATGAAACCATGATTACAAAAATGCAATAGGGTTTGTAACATGCTATGGTTTATGTCACATGCACAAAACTAAATCAAAGCATGATTAGTGAACATTAATCAAGTTTAGAAATAAACTTGTGTATATTAAATTATAAAATTTTATAATTTACCTAAATCACATATATCCCTCCAAAATCACCATTTAATTTAATTTCAAATATTTTCCGATTTATCGGTATTTAATTATACTGTATTATCAAAACATTCATAATATTTATTATTTAATTATATAAATTCCCAAAAATAATATTTTATTTTTCTGAAATGTTACAAATATCCATACTAAATCATGAATGTTAAACTTTTAATCGCAGGAGCTTTACCCCTGAGATCCATGAGCGCCTCCTTCATGATCGACTCCCCCTCTCCGTATTCATCCTCTCTTATGATTTTATTTCCCACTTTTGTAAATTTATGATATTAGGGTTGTAATGGAACGCGTAATATCTATTGTAATCATATTTGGATAATTTATTTGAATAAAATGGAATCGATATTTGAACGGAATAGAATCGATATTTAAATGAAATAGATTGGATGTAATTGGATTTTAGATTTTCTAGTTTCATTTAATATTTTTTTTCTGTAAACTCAACCTATTTCGATGTTTACCTAGGGCAAGATCGAGTTAGCAAGATTTTCCGTCCTTCGCGTCAAAATAAGTTCTATTTTGACACAACTAGAGCGTCGAAATAGATTAAAAAATATTTTATAATATATTCTGAAACCATTTTATAATTATAAAATCTTATTTATTTCGACGTTTACTAATGTCGAAAAATATTTTATTTCAATGGTCTTCACATGTCGAAATAACATCCTTTATTGAGACGTTTATTAAACGTCGAAATAACCTAAAATGACAAAGCTTATTGCGTCGGGGTTCTTCCGTGTCTACTTGAGGTGCCCCGACGAAACAAGGTTATTTCGATGGTAGTTAGCCGTCAAAAAAACATATATTTTATGTAGTGTCTGTGTTTCCTTACACCTGGATGATAACCTTTGGTCTGCGAATACTCTTGCATGGGACATTAGGGTAGTTTGAGTTGTGAGTTCGAACAACGAAATTTCAGGAGTCCCATTACTAATTCGTGAATTGGTTCGTGTCTCCTTTCCCCTTAATGATAGCTTTAGGTCTGTGAATACTCCTGCGGTGGTTGACGCTCACACTCAAACTGGCGTTAGATTATACTATCTTGACATGAACTCGACGTGAACTCGACATTAACCTGACATGAACCACTTGAATACTTGAAACTCTTGAATCTCGTGAACATGACATGTATAATAGACACTATATATATATATATATATATATATATATATATATATATATATATATATATTAAGGATGAGGTAGCTCGAAGAACGGGGGTATTTATGTGTAACAGGGGATAATATCTTGTTCCTCGTGGTACCGAAGAATACGGTACATTGTATTACATATAAATCTTGAATCTCGTGTTGCTGTTGTTCTGTGAGAATTGCGAAATATCCTAATCGCATAATAAAACTCCCACAAATCGAGATAATACCTATATATGCATAGTGAAGTGCGTTTAACATAAGATATTATTTAGTAGCTATGGTTCATCACACTTGTTTAGATGAACCATGATACGCAGTCAGTATATCATTATTATTATAGTATATTATAAAGTAGCTGTTGCAAACAGTGTAATGTATTTTGCTCATAGGTTTTTATTGTTATATTTTTCACAGTATACTATTCAATATATTCATTGTTTACAGTTTTTGGTATGGTTGCCAAGAAAGCATAGATTATACACCTAAACACATATATCGAAAATATAACTGTAGATGCACATATAACTTTAAAAATGCATAATGCTATATGTATATTAACACAAGTCAAGTATATAAAAGTCTATAAAATATAATAAACTTATGATCAGTAACTAAATACAAACACTCACTTTCTTACTACTAATCTACTCAATCTTTAATTGAATAATATTGTATACTATAATTCTGTAATAAATTGCAAATGACTATAATTACTAATTGGTCTGATTTCAACGTATTATGTATACCATGTTTTGTTTCAAATACTGTATTTTTTTATAAAATGGGGATTTACCGAACTTTATTCCGCTGATAGCATTCCTGTTTTCTTGTTTTCTTTTCAGGGGAATGTCGTCAGACGACGTTGAAATAGGAGAAGATCATCAAGAGGTAGAGCACAGCGAAACGGATATCAATTATTTCTCCGCACAAGCCGACTTTTAGTTCTTATTTTCTCTGCAATATGTTTGTTTGAACTATCGTTATTTCATTCCTGCTGTTTGGAATTGATGTTTTCAATTCAATTAGTTATTTGAACTTGTGATAAATGTCATTAGACTTGATTTTATGTTTAATTCTTGCACTTGTTATTTATTTGCTTGTATTATGCTTAGCGTATTCATGACGAGAAAGAGTACTCCTCGTTCTGAATACGTTGCGGGTCACGTCCGCTCCCGCTCTCCGTCTTTTAGGAAGCGAGGCGTGACATAACGGATAATTTAGGATAAAAATAAGAAAATCGATCTGTAACACCCTAGGACATTGATACAATATAATAATAGTATCACTGTATTTTTTCTCAATTAAATCTATTTTTAATTTGGAGTTTAATATTCTCAGATATAATATTATGGTTATGGTTATCTAGTTTGGTAAATATATGATAATTAGATAATTAGTTTTAAAGATTTGTATGCTAATCTATTAATATCCTATTTAAATAATTCATATAATATATTTTTGTAACCTTAGTTATATTAAAAAAATGATGTATTTTTTAGTGTGAAAGTTTTAAAATAGGGATATGATAAGATATCTTTTAAACAAACTTTTTTGGGGACTGCTATGAGAAGATCAACTCTATGGGAGGTCCTGTGTTATTTTCCATCCAAACTTATATATACAAACCCAAACAATCATTTCTCTCTCACCAAATCATCTCCTCTGCAACCCATCAACCGAACCCTTGCTTAACCAACCCATCACCCAACACCATTGTTATCTCCCTCATCTTTGAACCCCACATCCCATCTCTTCAAACACCTGAGACTTCGACCCTACTTTCCCCCCGACTTCAACATCCGAGCCAACTTACACCATCGCCGTCGTCTTCTTCCTCCCTAACACCGAGCAACCCAAGTTGAACCCAACCCGAGATCTCATAACCCTAGCACCTCACCCTCAACCCTCCTTCACCCTCACAGCCGGTGCCTCATCCTCGTCAAGAGAACCCAACACCACCATCCATCATCATCTCAAACCGAGCACCCACAACTGAAACCCAACTCCAGCCATCTCCCTCACCGTCCACCTAGCAAACCATCAACCCATCTCCTTCAACCCCACAGCCACCATCTCCCTTCAAACCCTAAACCCAATCACTCTTCAAACCCTAGCTCAAGCTATCGCCACCGATTCAACCGTTCATCGCTGTCGTCTTCTCCTGCATCCCATTGCCAAGAACTCCAAGCCCTAACTATGACTCGAACCCTATCTCCAAACCCTAGCCGAGCAAGCCTAGAACCGAGAACATCCAGACCCAAGCCTCGTTCAAGCGAGACCTTGCGTGTATCGTGTTCACGTCTCCGGGTCGTTGTTTTTCGTGATCGTCGTACCCGAGACAAATATCAAATATTTACTCGTACATGCTAGCTACAACGACAATTACGATCATCGTAATATTATTTATTTACTTGATGTTTAACTTAGTATATGTAAGAGTAGTTTAAATAATAAGATTATGGTTTCATGTATATTGATGGTTAGGTTTTAGTTTAGTTTTATATAATTCCCTTAATATATATTATAGGTATTTTTACATATGAAAACTTTAATTAAGTTTATGGTATTTTAATGTCAAGGAGTGTGTGTGTATATATTTTTACATATGAAAACTTTAATTAAGTTTATGGTATTTTAATGTTAAGGAGTGTGTGTGTGTGTGTGTGTGTGTGTCTCTCTCTCTCTCTCTATATATATATATATATATATATATATATACCGTTATATTAACTGTTGCAAACTGAAATCATATCCAAATCTTTTCTAGAAAATAGCACGCACTGTTCTATTTAATATCAAAATTGTAGTTTAAATATATGATGTGGAATATTATACATTATAATAATCTTATTCTGTTTAAAGAGAAATAATTGTGCGTGATGATGCATATCTTTTATTAACATGTATACTACCTCCAATAATGATAATATACTGACCAGTTTCATGTATCTATATCTATATCTATATCGTTATCGTGACCTTTATCGTTATCACTATCGTGCCAGTACATATTTGCCATGTAATGTTTACCAATGCCAACAACTCCTAATATTGACTTGATTGATTGGATTGTCCTGATTGACATGACCTGTACATGTACTTGATTATTCATGTGTTGGCATTAGGTAAATATTTAATTGATCCCGGACATGAACATGGAACCTGAGGAAAGGGGAAATCAAGAATGAAACCCAAATTGTAACTCAACAGTTATTGATTGTTATAGACTGATCAGTCGATATGAATTTCGGGCTCCAGAATGGTGATACTGACATCATTCATCTATACATGATATCGTTTTACTGCCTAACGCCAAGTCTCAGATTCAGCCCCGAGAATCATAACCGTGGTCCCAGGTATGCACGAGATACTATTGAGTTACATCGAGAATTCTATTGATTGGTTTCAGATACCTTTAGAATAGATAATATAGTGATATGAACCCTTAGAATACACATGATATGGTTGATACTGATATCTTACTTGTTGCATCACATGTGCTGTTATCGCTTATTATTTATACTCATGACATTGCGTTCTTGCACATGGCATACTATATCACTTATTGTTCATATTATTATTATAATATTTATGACGCACTGACGTCTGGGATTTGCATGGTCCAGATTCTTTGAATTTAGCACAGGAGGATCGTAAGTATTTCGACAGGATTGCCGAGCAGTGAAGAGCAGTTCACTGATTTAGTTTTATTGATATTTTAGGTTTCTTTCTAGTATTGAACTTGTCGGTTTTATCGTTGTAATCCCATAAGGGACAACTATCAGTTATTATTTCCTTTAGTTCTTCGGATTGTTATTAGTTCTGCTATTGTTTTCTGTTATTATTTCTTATGGCTATTAGACATATGATAGATAGATTTATTATTATAATCTTCTTGATTCTGTAATGTGAATATGGAAGGATATTTTCTTACCGCAGGTCGCATGGTTGGTTTTATTACGTTCCCGTATTTGAGTATATTGAGAAATGGGACGTGACACGATCAAATGTGAGGTCGCATGATCCGTTAATCACCAAAAAACTTTACAAATTAAAACCCGAAGGGGGTTCTCAACAACTAACTAAAAGTTCATAGGGTTTCGTAATGTGCTTGAACTAAATGATGGTTTTGGAAAACTCAAATAAACCATATGGTGGTTTATATGAAATAAGCCTTTAAGGCCATGTTTGGGAATGGAATTAAGTTTTCTAAACCGTGGTATCATAAAGTTAGCAAAACTAAACTTTAAAATCCTAATTTTAACTTATTTGGCAACCATTTTGGAGTTGAGATAACTGCGGTTATCTCAACTTTGGTTTGAGATAACTAAAATTATCTCAACTCCAATCCGATTAAAGTTTTGTAAACTCCATTTTTGGAGTTTGGGACTTGCAAACCATAGTTTGCATCCCCTACCTCCTCTTGAAAATAAACCACGGTTAGCTTTACTTCATATTCAAACAGGGCCTGATATTTGCAAAATGAACAAAATAAAAAGAGAAATGTATTAATTCACATTGCTCTGGATCATTATTCTAAATTTAGATCGACTGGCATCAATATTTTAGTTTTAATATAAGGTTTTATAACTTTTACAACGTTTCATATTCTTCATCTTAAAATCAATTTTAAATTATCTGCACTTAAATCATATATATTTATACTATACAATGCGTGAATTGCAATCAACAACCAATATAAAATCTATTACATGGTTTACATTCCTACGCATTGGTTGTAACAAAGCACATATTTTTATCATGCATACATTTTGTGGCATTTATTCAACACTGATAAACTCATGCTTTAAATATCAAGCCTGAAATTTACCGAGGAGACGTTTCTTGAGAAAATGTCAAAAAATATGTGATAAATTTGTTGCATTTATTTGTAAGAAATTACGCTGGGATTTACATGGAAGGCCGTATTTTTTGTTTGTTATGGGAGAAAGAAGAATGGCCAAAAGAATAAAGAAGAAGAAAAACAAGTTTAGGTGGAGTGATTCGATTGTTTTTATGATCATTTGATTGAATCCCAACCTTTTACTAGGAACTGGTTCTTTTCCTTTTGCTTATAGCTTAGATGGTTAAATTCAAGAGCTCTATATTTTCTACCAACGGAAAAGTAAGTAAACAATACCAACTATGTCTTGTCTCTCCTAATCATTTCCAACGGTTACCAATTTCCCCTTTAACACGAAAGTTCGCAAGTTCGATCACCGAAAAGGTTGAAAATCAAATCAACCCAAAGTAGATGCATTAGCGAGGCCTAAACATTCTTTCATAGAATTCAATGTGCTCCATCATTGCTCATGAAGTTCATCACAATCTAGTGTCGTTTTAGAAGAGGAAAAAAATACTTCCTCCGCCAACTTGAAATTTCTATCAAAATCTATCTAAGAAACAAAATGATAAAACCAATACCATCTAAAACAGTTGGGTTATACCATCTTGTCTTTCATGTTGATTTTGGGAGCAATTTCAAGTTGATAGGTGATTTTGGTATGAATTACAAGTGGATAGCAAAAGTATTTGCTCATAAACATAATCCGCAAATACACAAATACCTCATATCACACAATAGACATAGTTTGCAAATACACATATACACCATAACACAATAAACCTAATTTACTAGGACCAAAATGCATAAAATGGCCCTAAAATCTAAAAGGAGGAACAGCGCCCACGACAGCGGATCTATCTTCCCACGAGTGGACCCCATCACGTGCGGCATGAAATCATCTGCGACTCGCAATCTTGACCCTCGTTTCGGACAACCGACACGTGGCTGTCCCTGGTCCACTGAAAATTTATAGATATACCCTCCCAAAAAAATTAATTTGTTTTAAAAAAAAAAGAGCAAATTGCGGCACTAAACAATTTCCTTAATTTTAATTAATTAATTATTATTTTTTTAGAAAATTATT
The DNA here is from genome assembly GCA_030015575.1 of Agapanthus africanus. Lineage (NCBI taxonomy): Eukaryota > Viridiplantae > Streptophyta > Magnoliopsida > Asparagales > Amaryllidaceae > Agapanthus > Agapanthus africanus. The sequence goes on along the minus strand of CM057337.1, from coordinate 645,190,293 downwards.
AATTATGAAAATTAATATTATCCTATTATAAATAGGATCGTTTCAGGCTCTCCTCGCTTCACAGTCCCTTTTGTTCCTCAAATTGCTCTCGTGCTTGGAACTCTCTGTTACGATTTAATCTTCGAGGTAAAAATTTCATCTTGTTTGTTGATTGCAATCTTTTATTTTAGCATAATATTATTTTATCACCAATTTTATTATTTAGAGGAAGATTTTGCCAACAACGTCATGGGGGTAATGTTATTCTAATTTTTTTTTTGTGATGTGGGAAAATCCCTTTCATTTGTTTCTCTTGGATCTGTAGCTATCAAGCTTGGACTTTGTTTTATTATATTTTTACGACGGTTTTTGGTTGTGAAAATAGTGATTCGAAGAAACCCTAGTTGGTAATGGTTGTATATATTAATTAATAGCATTGGGAAAGTTTAGGTCTTGGTACTGATTTCTTGCAATCCAGTGGTTTATTTGGTTCTTTGAGTACTAACATTATGTATTATTTCTCTCTCTTCTTTTTTAAATAAGCATTTAGACATTGAGATAAATATAATACCTTCATTACTGAAATTTTCTGCTTTGAAGCAGAATTTAATCTGTTTGAAATAATAAAGCTTGCAGTTTTATGCGTATATTCTTTTTGAATTTGATTCGCTTGGAGTTTCAGTATAATGTTAGTGGAGGATATTTTAGTCTGTTTTCTCATGCATGGGCTTTGGATTGTCATGTTGCATGGTGTCTTAGAGTTGATTCTTGGTTCAATAATTCTATCCTTTTGGTGAATGCTGCATATATGTGAACTTAACAGGTTTTTAGTTGGAGGTAACGCTAAGTTCTTATTGATTCCATTATGCGTCGTCGTAGTTGTTTGTTCATTATGTTGGTTAAGATAAATTATTCATTGTTCTCACTGCCGCCTTAAATAAACTGCTTGATTCCATGAATTCACCCTCCCATGATTGATCGTACCTTTGCTGTTTTCATGTCTTCTACTTTACCATGTTTTTGTTTGTTATCCCTTTTAATTCTATTTTTCAAATTTGTTATTATAATCATCCTGGATTTTAAATTTGGGGCTTGAAATGGAATAAACTAGCCAAATCTAGAAGTGATAAAGCTACACTTGTAGTCTTCTCCGACAATAAATTGTGAATTCTTACCATAACTTTGGAGTTTTGGTGTGGGCGGCATGGATACTAATATGGTTTTAGAGTCGCCCAGGATCAAATCCCACTGGGTATGCATTTAAAAAGCAGTTTACAATAAAGGAAATCAATACCGCTGCCTAAAAGCCCAGCCTGCAACCCACAAAAAGATGCTCAACCTGGGAAGAACTTCTAGAGTATAAATTTATTTTAAGCCACACCATAACTTTGCAGAATGGGTAGCACCGGTAACGACGGAACAACCTATGGAGAATACACATATGCAAATTTAGAGAGGGAGCTGTACTGGCCTTCTGAAAAGCTTCGTATCTCAATCACTGGGGCCGGAGGCTTCATTGCCTCCCACATCGCCAGGCGTTTGAAGAGCGAGGGACACTACATTATCGCCTCGGATTGGAAAAAGAACGAGCACATGACCGAGGATATGTTTTGTCATGAGTTCCACCTTGTTGATCTTAGGGTCATGGAAAATTGCCTTAAGGTTACTAAGGGAGTTGATCACGTGTTCAATCTTGCTGCGGATATGGGAGGAATGGGTTTTATTCAGTCGAATCACTCGGTGATTATGTACAACAATACTATGATCAGTTTCAATATGCTTGAAGCCGCCAGGATTAATGGCGTCAAAAGGTTTGTCGCTCTATTTTGTTTTCTTGTATCTTATATTTTAAGTAGTGAATACAGGAATGTCACATAAGCCCAATGAATTCACCTAAAGGAAAGTTTTACATGCTAGACTCTGCATTTTGTTGATAAACATAAACGTTTCAGTTCATAAGAGGTGACACATACTTAAGAATGCAACATGAAAAAATATGTATAAACAGCCGTCAATGCAATTGAGAAAATAGTCAAAATACATGTGTTTTGTGCTCAATAATGTTGACTTAAAAAAAATGAGATGTATTATATTAATTCGTGTAAAATGCATTGAAATTGGATATATTATTTAGCACTTAGGACATATATTGATTTTCTCTAAATTGATTAAAATGATTTAACTGACTTATTCACAATCCGATGAACCTCATTTTCACCATTCCTAAATCATTCTTTTTACCGTTTCTGTGCTAATTAGCAATTAGTCTGATTTCCAAAAATGTTTATGATGCAACTTTTGTTTCATGGAAAGTGGAACACGAGCGAGAAATGGCTCTTCTCGTAAGCTCATATTCTTCAACTTTAAAATGCGATCCGACTCAGTTCGTTTTTGTTCTTTTAATGTATTTTCTTTCAACTTATTTTTATGTTTTTGTGCTATTTATGGAAGATTGTTATGTAGAGGAAAGAAGCAATGGTAATTAACCACACACACGACAAGAGGGTAATGTACGGAATGTGGGACCAGTGGTCCTCACTTAGGATATGAACATTATGCGAATCTGCAATTCGACAGTATCGAGATGTGCATCTATAGATTCATGTCTAACAAATCAACGGTAACCGCCAAATTACAACTGTCTTGAGGCTCCTACTTCCAAAATTTGTGACACGTGTCAGTGCAGAATACGTTTTAATGATACAACTGTCTTGGTAACCATCTTTAGTTATAACTTCTAGCAAGCAATCATAATAACATGGAAAGAAATGTTTAAAAAATTCAGTAATATATGATTGCAGTCATCATATTGCAAAAAAAATTCTTTAAATTGTGCCCCCTATTTCGGTCGCTACTTTTTCGAATTTATGCTTTAAAAATGTTAAAATTCTTTTTTTTTAAAGTTTATAAAAGGCGCTGAATGGGTTCTAGATGTTACAGAGCACCAATAGGAAAATGGTTTCACGATGCCAATAACGTTTCATAGCACTAACTTTAAACATAAATCATGAATTCTGATCACTTTCTCGCTGTGTTCTGTTCTATTCGGATGCTTTTAGCTTTGGCGCATCTTTAGAATATCCATAGCAGCACACACTATCATTGCTCAAACTTTTTTAATTCTATTTTTAATATGAATTCTCGTGCTAATGTTTGTTTCTAGCGATTCCTTCACTTTTCAATCCTACTTAGATGTTTGAAAGAGTATTGAAAAGGATGCCTAAAGTTTTAACTTGTTCAAGTTGCTCTTCCTCCAATAATCAATGAACGCCTCATTGCGTTTTGAACTCTATTTAGGTAATCAAGTTGCTTTTGTTTCTTCATTTGTAAAACATTTATTCAGATATTACGATATAATTTTCATTTTAAGTTTGTCGGGTTAATACCTAGACTTGATAAGTGTGCGAATGTGTAGTAGCCTTGACAGCAGTATCATGTATCTGTTCAGGAAATCTTCCTTTCCTTTTACAAAACTTTTGACGTAACTTTTATGTTTTGCTTGCAGACTGGTGGAAATCATATCATTCATAATATTTTTATCCTTGTTCTTCATATGTCTATTTAGTTTTAATTTGAAAAAAAACAATAATCTTAAACATTGATCATGATGCAGGCTCTTCTATGCATCCAGTGCTTGTATCTACCCTGAATTCAAGCAGTTGGAAACTAACGTGAGCTTGAAGGAGTCCGATGCATGGCCTGCTGAGGTTTGTTTTCCTTGACCAATCAAGATTTTTTCAAGTTTTTCTTGTCATGTTACTCACTGCCTTTTATACCCTCATGTAGCCTCAAGATGCTTATGGATTGGAGAAGCTTGCAACAGAAGAGCTTTGTAAGCATTATACAAAAGATTTTGGCATCGAGTGTAGGATTGGACGGTTCCACAATATTTATGGCCCCTTTGGAACCTGGAAAGGTAATTGAGATGAGTCAACACTCAATTTTACTAGCATTATTAAACCGCATGATGAAAGACACTGAAAGATTTTTAGTGATTTCTAATTCTAAGTGGATATTATTTAAAGATTTGATAAAATTTGTATGGTCGGATATAGAAATGTATAAATGTTACTCTTCCACAAAATTATGAGAATTTTCTTCGCAGATGGCATGCTAAGAATTAAATTGAGATTTCAATATAAGACGCACTCCCCTTTCGAGTAAAAATACTAGAAATATACTTTTAATTTCCATGCTTGATGGCCTAATATAATCTCTAAGCTGTGTTTTTTTTATAAAAAATCCAGGTGGAAGAGAGAAAGCCCCTGCAGCTTTCTGCAGGAAGGCTCTGACTTCTACTGACAAGTTCGAGATGTGGGGAGATGGACTGCAAACCCGTTCATTCACTTTCATCGATGAATGTGTTGAAGGGGTCCTCAGGTATTCTCAGGCTTAGAGTCAATTTTTCTTTTTAGGGTGCGAAATACAGCATAGAAAACAAATAATTGGAAAAAAGAAATTAATTGTAGTGGTTTCTATCTATAAATTTCTTGCCAGTATAAGCACATGTACTTTTTATTTTGGAACTTTTTTTTTTGAAATTTATATGAATTGTGCACCATTTAAACATTATAATTTCTAGATACATTGAACAATTTAAACTATTTTTAAAAGGATATCCCCCCCCCCCCCCACACACATACCTAAAAAAGTAGAAAGAAAGAAAGAAAGAGATTCTAGAGGAGGCAATCTATAGCTTACATATACACCGATAAAAAAATAGGTCGAAGATTCGGATGCAGGGCTTCAATATAATTCTCGAATACTGATTTTGCTTGTGGGTGTTGTAGGTTAACAAAGTCGGACTTCCGTGAGCCAGTGAATATTGGTAGCGATGAAATGGTGAGCATGAACGAGATGGCAGAAATTGTTCTCAGCTTTGACAACAAGAAGCTTCCAATCCATCACATTCCAGGCCCTGAGGGCGTTCGTGGCCGGAACTCCAATAATACTCTCATCAAGGAAAAGCTTGGCTGGGCTCCAACTATGAGATTGAAGGTACCACTTACAACTAAACTATTGTGCACCGCCTATGAACATGCTAAATAAATTGAGACATAATCTTTTCTTTAATTGTACAAGATGTTCTTTTTCCCTTTTCCCAAACTACCATAAAGGCACCAAATTGGCATAATGGCTGTATGTAAAAGGCTCAATTTCAGTAAACTACCCTTTTAACTGTGAGCGTTTTCCAGTTAACTTCCTTAAACTTCGGGTTTAAGGGATTTTTTATTCCACTAGATTACTATTAAATGTAGCACTTTTAGGGGAGATGGGCAACTGAAAAACACTTATAGTTAAGGGTAGTTTAGTGAAAATAAAGTCCTTTTTTTCAAAAATACTATAGCTTTGTCATGTGGCATGCTTTGGTTCTTATGACTTGAAGTCAGTTTCCAATCTAAATCCTCTCCCAGTCCGAGTTAAAACTAGTAGAGATGTGTTAAATTGTTTAATTTTCTTCTGATTTCTACAGGATGGGCTGAGATTTACATACTTCTGGATTAAGGATCAAATCGAAAAAGAGAAAACCCAAGGCATTGACTTGTCAATTTATGGCTCGTCCAAAGTTGTTGGAACTCAAGCGCCGGTGCAACTGGGTTCGCTTCGTGCAGCTGATGGGAAAGAATGAAGCCGATGAATCTTAGAGGCAGCTTTTTAAGTAGAGGGAGAAAGGATCCCCTTTGAATATTTCAAGGGATGTGTTCTTGTTCCCCATTCATCAATTGTTTACTTTTTCGTCAAGTAAGATTATGCATTAGTTGTCTCTGAAGAGAGTGGTTTTTGTTGTAGGATGTTATGCCTGTGTTTTCTATGCAGGGCATACAAATAAGTGAATAACTTAAAACGTGTTTTGGTTATTCTTCTATTAAATTCGGGTATTTTTCTTGCTCATTGGTTACAAAAGTTTACTGAATCTGGGCATGTGGTATCTGGAAAATTTAGTGTGGTTTGATTTCTGTGTTTAGTTTGTTTTGTCCCCTAGATTGAAGAATTTTGGTCTTCATGATAAAAAAAAATGCCAAAGGAAACAGTACAAGGATAGAAACATGTATGATGGTTTTTTTAATTATAACATGTATGATGTTGAAGTTGCTACATCCAAATTTAGCGTAATATCCTGAATTTGAATCAAATTTCCTCTTTTTAGAGATTGATCTTTATTCTATGCATTGATATCTTGTCATCTCTTGCTTTTTCATACATTTATATTAAGTGCAAGAAATCTTTGATGAACTGAAGATAATGGTGGTTAGAAATCAACAGCAGAAGGTTTTATTGAGCTATTTTTTGGTGTGTGCATATAAATTGTACAAAATCGCTTTTGCACAAGTAATTTTTTGAACTTGCCACTGTTGTACCGCAAGCATTTTAGGTCTCTAATGAAGGAAATCATATGCGTAAATCAGCGGAAGCGGTGCATATGATCTTCAATAATTCATCTATATGAATGATAAAAGACATATCTTTGCAGATCTGAATATCTGTCAGCAAAAAAAAAATTCTTTTGAAGCTACAACAATCGCAGAAGTCTCCAATCAAGTCCACTCCCGGTAGGAAGCCTTCTATTTTAAGAGGAGAAGTTTTAAAATAATTCTCAATTATTTTCTCATTTGAAATCTCTTATATCATCATTATTTTTCATCATCATTTATGGTCTACTATATCCATCTTTTTATAAGGTTGTGATACAATATCTTTTTGTGATACAATATCTTTTCCCTATTTTACCGATGTGGGACTAAACTCCCCAACAATATAATCACAACAAATTGTATTATTATATTTTTTCTCTTATTTGCTTTTATTTGGTCTTCTACCTTAAGTCTTTGCCGTGGGACCAATTGGGTCTCACATCGAGAACTAATTGTCAATCTCAACTAATTTGTAATTAATTATTTGACAATTTTAATTTAACAATCAAATTCTTATCAAGTCAATTGTTCATAAAAGTTCTACCTGATGTGAAATAATAATTAATATTAATTTGTATGCAACCCCTTCCAACATCAAGTTACTTTTCTTTAGGTCATTTAACTGAGCGGGATAAAATCACATAATCGCTCAAACTCAAAACTTCAATTTCCCATGAATACAATAAATTCTTTTCGAAAATAAATATAATAATAATATAATTTTGAAAAAACAATTTCCAAAATACCTGATCAGGATTTAACGCTTTCATGGGATTGAACATCAAACTTATTCTCATCAGTATGTGAATGTTAAAGCCTATCTAGACATCCAAAGTTTTCCTAAATGCATTCAAGCAGCCCAATATTTCAGGTTTCTTGTTCCTGTCTAAGCGACAAGATTTACCATCATATCAAAGCTTACGTATCAACAAATCGAAAACTACAATATCATCAAGTCAAAAGGATTATATAACAGTTTGAATTCTCCATCTCTATAGGTGACATATCCTAAAGAATTCAAATATGGTCATGTACTACACATATCATTATATTTGCTCATGGCAGGAGATATCCATTCTCGGTGACTGAGACACACCACCGCATCTTACATGTCAGTATCATGCATGATAACCTGTCATAATTCTAGCTATCCTTTGCTGGTTGTAGGTTAAATACTCAATTTAAGAAATTATTAAATTAGATCATATTTCCATTCAAGCGACTCATCACAGCGCATAATCTAATAATATAATTTCTAAGGATATTATTGTTGGCTATAGCGTCCTCAAGGAAATTATTATAATCGCAGGAAGATGGTTATGATGATTGAGGTAGGACCTATACAGATAGAACAGTCTTACTCAAAATGATAGTATGCTATCTGTTTTGTCTTTATCATCATGTACATGCATTATATGGTATTACAAATCACTATTACATGTTGATAGAGCCCATAGGATTCTTGCTTGACTACCAGCATTATGATGGCGATCATATACGTAAGAGCTGGGTGGTCTATAAGCACATCCTTAAATGTCCCTAGTCGTGGGAGTATCGAGACTGGGTATCGATACTCCGGAGTAGACTAATGTACTTATCGAGACCCCGACGAGGGGTGGTGGCCGGTCTCATAAGTCATTGGTGTCTGTTTGTCACCTAAAATAGTATGCAGGTGCTCATTGGGTTATGAGTACACTGGACGGACTTGCCGGGAACATACTAGTTGGTATTATACCTATTTTCGGATAGCAGTTCCTAGGTGACATGTGAACAGGTTAGTCTGTCGACCTGAGATCGTCATTTGTCTCGTGTGAGTTTCCATTGTTCTTTGATTACTACCCTACCACGGCTTAAAAGAGTCATGCAAACAGATTTTAATTGGGTACAATCTCGAGCCACATGGAGACAGTGAGCGGATCGTCGAGAATTCGTCTCCTCTGGTATTGGAGGTTGATATTGCGTTGTGCACGGGTGGCCATAACCAGAAATCCTTGGCCAACGTGGATTAGAATTACTGATTTGGATCAGTAGTTTCTCAGTTGGTGATGGGCTTTATACCGATACGAAATATCGCGTTATTAGGGGTCTGACTTTATCCACCCCCTAGACCCGATATGCGATACTTCTAAGACGAATAGACTGGACTATACGGATATTGTCACGGACAGCCTCAGTAGGGGTTCGGATGAGTTTGCTCGTCGGCCTTCCTTCCGCTCAATACCTGGATAGCCGTTACGTACAACTAGTACCGCTGACGTGCTTGTGGTTAAACCCACTGCTAGCATATTGACGAGTTTTTAGAGTCCTACATAGAGGGTTTCCCTACTTCGGATAAAACGATGTAGATGCCGTATGGTTTTACAGCAAGGTTCGATCATATACATGCACTTGTGCACGTATTATGATTCGGACGGATAATACTAGTGGGTTTTGCTTTAAGCCGGATTCTAATATTATATTGTTGGATTATTTTTATCTAGTTGTATTCGTATTTTTCAGAATACAGATACGGGTATGTATATACGGATGAGGGGTATTCTTGTAATTTATTACAAGGTGCTTCTAGAAAATAACACCTCGTTTTAGTTTTAATCATTTTGGTTAAATGGTTAAATGAGGTGGAGGGATAAGTTGTGTTGTGGCATTTATTGAAGCATGGCACACTTGGTGACTCATGGGGTGACTCATGAGTTACTATTATGGCATGCTTGATATTTGTGTTGTGAGATATTTTGTGAGGCTTGAGATTTATTTTCTTGAGTTCACAACATTTAGCCATTTTCATGGATACTCACTACACTCTCATTCCTCAAGCTTCTTCTTCTAGCTCCACCCTAAAAGTCTCATGTGTTGAGAAACCTAGGGTGTTATGATACATATTAATCTATCATTAGACTCTACATCCTCTAGGCTATCTAGTTTAGTGAACTAGGTACCCTAGTTACCTCGGTGATGAGGTTGGAGCTCGAACTCCAAATTCTCAGGTGGATCATCTTCGATAGAGGGAGACCGGAGGCCAACTTCGATCCACGATGCCTCAAGGAGCATATATAGATGGTAGAAGACCGAAGGACATGAATCATTCGGTATAACACTTCTATCACTTAGTTAAGCTCTTTGTTAGTTTGCTAGTTTAAGGTTTATGGTTCGGTCTGGCGGGTTTCGTTAGCGCCAAGCTTTTAAACACCATTTTATGTTCCGCACCGGCCGCATTAGATGTCCAGGGCACCGGCGAAACCCAACATGGTATCAGAGCCACCCCATAAACCCTACTAGCTAGTTGCACAATGTTAAAATCTCAATCGACCAATTTTTCCGAATCATAATTCCATTTTTTCATGTTTGTTGTCGATTTTAAAATTGTTCAAATTTTTTTTCCAGAGCATCTTAAAAATATGTGCAAGCAAAACTAGAGCTAAGAAAAAAATTTGGGCACCTAACTCCAAAATTCGGCCGCGGAACCGAAGCAAAATGGCACATTTTGCTGCTGAACCGCCGCGCATTTTGGGCTACAGTGCCCCAAATTTTTTCTGATACTCTAGTTCATGGAAATTTGATTTTTGTGATATATGGTTTTGACCCAAATTTGTTTGAGTGCTGGATTTGCATTTGCGGCCAATTTGGGAAAGTTTAGTCGATCGAAATTTTAAGTGTGCATGTTTATCAGTGCATGTGATATATCTGCGACCGCGAATATCATTTGAGCAGTACAATCCGACTAGTTGCTATATGTTCGACTAGACGGGTTTGCGAACGTCATATTCATATTGATGTTCTGTGATATGCTGATATTGTGAATTGGTTTGTCGTGGTGGATAGCTTGCGGTGTAATAGTAGTAGTACAGTTCAGATTCATTTGTATATTTAATATTGCGGGACGAGCGTCCGACATGTGGACTGCCATCTCTGCCAGATTGTATATTTTTTTATTGGGACACAACCGGGTTGAGATCGATGTCGCCTTTGTATATACTTTTCTTTTCTATACTAGAATTACCCAGCGATGGAGTGCTCGAATAGCCGGATTCTAGAGGGCAACGGACCCGCATCTCATGGCATTGAGATGGAGGGGGCCTCACTCTAGAATTGGTGGGATATTCGCCACACTCTTAGGGGGTACAGGTTGACCCACGGAGGGGTGCCCAAGTTACTGGATTCCGTGCAGTGCTGGGTGGTCCATTTACGTTGTTGATTAGGGTTGCCTCACTTCTGGGATTGGCGGGTAACTTGCCGCACTCATAGGGGTCCAGATTTACATTGCACAGGCTATCCACAAGATCAGGAGAACATCGGGTTTCACCTGCGGCTCAAAGGAAACCCGGGGCTCCCAGATTATCCAGATATTCTGTGATGCTTATCGCTTTTCTGTGATGTTGCTTATATCATGCCTGAGATGAATGTTATATATATCTATATACATACTAGTAGATGTTGTATATATTTTGCACCCACGCTAGTCTAGCCCCCGCTCTGCCGTTAGTTAAGTTACCTAACGGTGCATGACGGGGCCTCATGGCGAATGCGGATGGTATACACGTACATTGTATTTTCGTTCTTTTCTGGTGTGAAATGGTTTAATTGATGGGGCTGCATTAATTCTGATTAATTTAAGGAAAACAAACTTATATGATATTGTTGGAACCAAGTTTTTTTTAAAACTGACATTACAGACGTTTCCTTTTGCTTTGCACAGTGGTATTTGGTTATGAATATACAGCACCTCATTCGACGAGGCAAAAGCCGAGATTCCTTCACAGGGAGTGACCTATTGAGCAAAAGTTTGCGTCAGTGTAATAACTTCACTATAGTCGATTCTTTTGCTTTGCATCGTGGTATTCAGTTTGGAATATTCTGCACTTCATTCGATGAGGAAAGAGCCGAGATCCCTTCATAGGGAGTGACCTCTTTAGCAAAAGTTTGCGCCACTATATATTTGTAAAACCACTCGGTTCCTTCAACGATATCAAGTTGATTACGTTAAAGGTTTTTCGCCAAAAAACAGTTGTATCCCTCCGTCATTTCTTACAGGTATTACTTAGTATCCATGCTATGTATGTTGGCCTACGTCAAGGCATAGTGAATGGTAGCTGGGTAATGCTTGTTTGTTGCATGGAGATGCTATTATTTAGGACAGTCGTACAGTTATTTTAGCCTATGTCAAGGACTTGTACGGGTGGGTCTAAGTTAATCCAGGATAATGACGGGTTGAACTTGACTAACGACTTATGATATATTGGCCTACGTCAAGGTCATAAGCGTTAGGGGTAAAAATCACATCGGGAGTTTCAAACATACAGGAAACTTACCAGGTATGCGCATACCTTCTGTAGTGTGGTGACTTGAGTGGATTCCATCAAGTTATCATGCGATGATAGTTGGATCCCGATTCCCACTGATGAGTAGGTGATACTCCTCGGGTGATTTTAGATGATCCTGACTAATTCTCCTTTTAGGGTTTGAGGGAGAATTCAAGAAAACGGTGGGAGCCATCCTGATTAGATAAAGTAAGTAACTAATCTAATTTAGGTTAGAGTACACGCTGAGTGTTTCTTTTCTCTCTCTCTTTGGCAGCAACCATGGCCTGACCCTAAACTAAAACTCATAAACCAAATTAACCGAACCTTCTTAAAACACTTTGGCTTTTGGATTGTCACGAAGTCGCATATATCATTGCCAATCTTACATCCCCTTTGCATTTCTCCAGAACACTTCGTATCACAACGAAAATCCATATTGCTTGGATATTCCATCGTATAGTTACATACGAACTCAAAGGAACTTGTTCCGGTTCGAGAATGTATTCTGGTTCTGAAGAAATTGAATAGGATTATTCGGTTGTCTTTTCTTTTTACCTTCTCTCGGGTTGCAAGAGCTCCTAAGATTAGAAGAGTACACATATTGCACTTATTGGATTGTCTTCTTCCAAACCATAGGCAGGTGCCGAAAGATGGGGAAGGAAGAAAACCAATTAGCCTGAGTGTGGTGTGCAGAAGGTAATAAGTAAAGATATATAAAGAGATTAGAGTAAGGGCAAAGGAAAAATGCGACTGCTATCATTTATGACAAAGCCGCGTATACCCCTGCCACTCCTACTTCACCTTTGGATTTTTCCAGAACACTTCGTATCACTACGAAAATCCATATTGCTTGGATATGCCATCGTATAGTTACATACGAACTCGAAGGAACTTGTTCCAGTTCGAGAAAGGATTCTGGTTCAGGAGAAATAGAATAGGATTATTCAGTTGTCTTTTCTCTTTACCTTCTCTCGGTTGCGATGGCTCCTGGTATTAAGAGAGTACACCTATTATGCTTATAGGATAGTCTTCTTCCAAACCTTAGGATGGTGCCGAAGGGTAGGGAAGAAAGAAAATCAATTAGCCTAAGTATAGTGTACAGAAGGTAATAAGTAAAGACATATAAAGGGATTGGAGTAAGGGCAAGGAAGTATACGGTTACTGTCATGAATCAGGATAGTGGAAGAGGCATTATTAGGAATACCAGGCTACCCCTTTGAAATATTTTCATGTTTTAGTTTTACTGTGCGGTGTTAATTGAAAATTGTTTTCCCAAATAGATTCTAACTTCAGGGTATATATTTACCAGACTTGATTCTCACATCTGTATGGCATTACATATGGTGAGTGGGAGTAAGATATTGGGAATTGGGTGATTAGATCCTCTATATATCGGAATTCTTTGTAATTGGTGATATTTGAGGAAATCATCTGGGTTTTGCCTAACGGCAAATATTTGGTTTTGAATATCCGTTGTTATGCACCAATTTCAAACTGATATATCTGTACGTTTATTTTATAAAGTGAGATATAACTTTTTGAAATTATGTCTATGACATTTTCCTATATCAGTTGATGGTTAGGTAAGAAGCATTTAATAATGATATAATTCTTCTTAACCATAGTACAGTTTTTCAACCTACGGCGTACAGGGTTTGAGTTATTAAACTCAGTGGACTTATACAAAGTATTGTATGTTGTCCGATATCCATTAGGACAAAGGGGTTGGTACCCGTACTATATTCTGTTTACTCATGACTTCTCCAGTTCTAGACAAGTATTTCGTTGAAATACAAGGTTCAGATAATGAGAAGATATAGGTATAAGAATAAAATAAAGAACCATATGTTGCAAGTATCAGGATTCTTCAAGGTGATCGAAAATATAGATACTTGTGTTAGGTATTCTAGTGCATACCAATAGTTTTGAGAACTTGCTTCTCTTTCAAGTTACTCATACGTAGATGTATTCCTGGATGAGTAATATTGTATGGCCTTCTTCCATTTTGATTGGTATGCATTGGAAACAGCTGCATGATTTTTGAATCTGGTTCCAATTAAACTAGTGCCTCTGTTTCTATATACTGGATATAGAATGGATTTATATGTTAACGATGTTAAGGTATATGGAGTAGTCCGGCTGATACTTAAAACCAGAATCTGGAAAAACTCAAGGCACGTTTTAGTCATGGCAGTTTGTGGGTTATCCCGGGTATTGACGAGGGTTAACATTCTACCATCTGGAAGATCAATAGTTATATTGTTCTTGACTCGCCACGGTTGCAGTAAAATGGATTCTTTAAGAAAACATTAGTAGGAGTATGGTAGAACGGGAAGTGATTCCAGAACCATAAATGATTACCGAAAATTTAATAGAACTTAAAGATTCAAATGGTTTCGACAATCCATTAGCCACTCCGTAGATTTGGTAGGTAACCTCAGGCACCCGAGAGGTACTTCGGTTTTCTTAAAAACGGTGACAGGGAGGTTTTTAATTAGCCAAACTTGATACTACTGCTGTCCTGGACTATGAGTTCTGACAGGAGGATGAGTATAACGTCGTTCTAAATTAGTTTTAGAAGTGCACGTGTATATGACTCTGCCAGAGGGTTGTAGTAGTCAGTGGGAGCAACGGAAGCATGGTGGGAAAATAGCTTATGTCTATTTATAAACTAAAGCAGGTATGGCAGATATAGATCATCTAGTTTTGATGTGACAGTCATAGAGTTTGACTTCATCAAAACAAGAGATGGACCTGGTAAGAAGGTAGTAGGGAGAGATGTCCTCGTATTTGGATGGCATGCTCTTAATAGGGAGTGATCTTTCTATACTACAATCGTTTATACTGTAGTTGTCATAAAGTTTTTCTCCATATAGAATTTGGATAAAATATGAGGAATTCTGGTATCTAAACCTATTGTTTTAGATCTAGATTTGGGAAGTGTCCCAATTCGAGTACTTGACACTATTCTAAAGTGTTTTAGAATGGACGACTCTTGGCGTGGTGGTGCACCCACAGGTGATGGAGTCACCATCTTTAAAAAGATGTCTTCTAGACTGATGAGAAGAGGGATTTTCATGATTGGCATATCACTTGCTTAGATAATTGAGTCAATCGTGAGATGTCAAATACAACACCAGATATTGCTTTTGCACTGGCTGCAATAAGCGTATATATTAATCCAATCCTGGAGAAACATTGGGAAGCAGTTATGAACATAAGTGGATGTTCTTGGTATATGGGAACGACAGCTCCTTTAGGAGGCGGTTATCATTTCTGGCTTCCAATGTGACCTGGATGACAGAGCGACTGTCAGAGTTATAGTTTTCCCTCTTTTGAGGGGCAGTATGTTGGACAAGTTGTCCAAGTGAATACTGTGGAAGGTATGGCGCAGGATACTGATTAAATTCAGTAGATGATACAGTCTAAGAAGTTTATTGGATTTAGAGTTCATTTGTGAACTAGGTCCCATCAGATATCTAGAAAAATTCTAAGACAGGTATTACTCATTTCGGGAGATAGTCTTTCTCCGCAAAGTTGAGATATAGAAAGATAAAGATAGAAACATTAGAGCGGATCCACTCACTGAGACTATTTCTCGAATGCAATAGTTTCACAAACGAGTTTTGTGAGACTGATTAGTAGAGAAGTTGGGTGTTCGGTATCACACGGGCTATGAGTATGCGACATCGCAATAATTAGCTTTAAGTGCAAGTGGGAGATTGTTGGCTATAGTGCCCTCAAGGCAATTATTGTAATCGCAGAAAGATGATTAAGAGAGGACCTATACGGATAGAACAGTCTTACTCAAAATGATAGTATGCTATCTGGTTTGTCTTTATCATCATGTACATGCATTATGTGATATTACATATCACTATTACATATTGATAGAGCATATATGATTCTTTCTTGACTACCAGCATTATGATGGAGATCATATACGCAGGAGCTGGGTGGTCTATAAGAACATCCTTAAATGTCCCTAGTTGCGGGAGTATCGAGACTGGGCATCGATACTCCGGAGTAGACTAGTGTATACTTATCGAGACCCTGACGAGAGGCGGTGGCCGGTCTCACAAGCCATTGGTGTCTGTTTCTCACCTAAGATAGTATGGAAGTGCTCATTGGGTTATGAGTACACTGGACGGACTCGCCGGGAACATGCTAATTGGTATTATACCTATTGTCAGACAGTAGTTCCCAGATGACATATGTACAGGTTAGTCTGTCGACCTGAGATCATCATTTGTCTCGTATGAGTTCCCACTGTGCTTTGATTACTACCCTACCATGGCTCAAAGGAGTTGTCATTCCCCGCTTCCCGAAAATACGAAATACGAGGGGTGACTAGGCCAGCCATGCTCCTACGGTCAGGGAATAATCCCGCCGTAGTCACCCTTCGGCTTCTAGCATTACATGGTAGTCAGTAAACAGTATTAGAGTAAAGGAAAACCACAGTTTACAACTTTATTACATTGCAATATAAAGAGCTCGAAATACACTTATTTTGCATAATAAAACTAACCATCGAAATACAAAGTGCTGAAAGCAAAAGAGATGGCGCTGATGAAGCGGTCTAGACCTCTGTGATTTCGAATGGCAGGTCTTGCTCCTGGGCTGGATCCACTTTGTCCTCTGAGCATGCATACTCAGGTCGTCATAGCGACATATATAGCAATAAATATATATGATGGGTATGCAATATTATTAAACATGAGAAGTGCAACAAAATGCAGAACATGAGTATAATAACATTAACTGAATATGAATAGTGCAATATAGGTATCATGTCAGTAAAATAGGCAATATGTACGTCATTACTTATCGGTCACTAAGTCAATGAAATCAAATGGTGGAAAAGGTACCCGTGTTTAACAAGGGTCCCGTGCATGCCCGAGACTACGGTCCGCTGTGCCCGGGACATAACCATGTCAGCCGTGCCGCTAGGCCCACGACCTAATGTATGCATATGTATATATATCACTAATAGCGAATGATCATCCTCTAAATCACTGTACCTCGCTAAATACGAGTTCAATTCCACCTTGATTTCCCCATCTCCCAGGTTATAGTATGAATTTAGGTATTCGATGGGTTGTGAACAAATACGTATCACTTTCACTTTCAATCACGTTTCCACTTCTCAATATCACTTTCGTATTTACCACAACCCAATCGCTAACACTTATATCGACAATACACAATAGTCGCTAGGTCTCAATGCAACTATCACTATGCAGATGGTATACAACAAATATATAATAGGCAGAAATGCACTGTACAAGTATTCACTAAATTATAATACCCATAACCATATAACTTGCAAAATTTACTATAATTCGTACATATAGAATCGACCAAAATAATACAAAAGGCGTACAAAGAAAACTTGATTATATAAGCAGTAAAATTAGTTTCATGTCAATCGGAATTCAGGTTAGGGAATTATCATCATTTTAAATTAGCGATTGGTTGCTGAAATTCCGGTTTTAAAACTGGAAGTCCAACTTCGCGCGTTGTTTGCTGGTGGTTAAGTTTAGATTCAAGTGTTTCCCCAGGGAATGAAATCTAGTTCTATCTGTTAGGTTTCCAACGCATCAAACGGATTATCAATATCATTTCTGTATTAGAATTCATGTCTTGTTTAGTGTGACGGTGTAAGAGAGGTCACTGCAGAAACTACAAAACACATCGGTACTCTAAAATACAAATTAAATATCAAAACGACGGTAAAACAGCACGGGACCAAATTCATGTGTTAGATAATTAAATTATCTATGTAGTAATATAGGTCTCTGCGCATTTTCAGTCTCAAGCGGGAATGTACATGTAGTCAAAGTCTGGTATCTAAATCGAAACACTGCCCCGGACTGCAGTCCAGTGTCGTGTTCGCAACCAAGTATCTTTACAGTGATCTAAAATTGTCGAAAAACAAACTATGGATGGTTTTAGGTTATCGAGTCTTCTTCGATATTAGCCATAGAACGTTACGTTCCAAACTGTATTTAATTTACAATGATTTTAATAAGGTAGCATGCGCGGTAAGGTTCAGATTTTGTGTCGCCTTTAGGGGGCGACTCTACATAGTTATGCACACGATATTTTGTATCCAAATTATTACATGATATTTTAAACCAGTAACAGAATCGAACTATCGCAAATTCCGCCATCACAAAATATATTTTGGTTTATAGTTTGCATCGAACACTAGGCCAGTGTTTAGTAATCGATCGAAAACACATATTTACACTACTATATAACAAAATAATCTAACATTATTGTCTAGCCTAGGTATTAAAATAGCATGAATAACAAGAGATGGTTTTCTCTTGCCTTTGGTGAACGTAGCATGACTTGAGATGGCGGCACGATACGGGAACGATCACGGTACAACATACGCGCGACTCAGCTGGCTCGGAGAAGGACTTGGGGCTCGGCACTGGCGTGGAGGTGGGTATGGGCCGTGGGTTTGCAGTGTCTTATAGGTGCCGCGGTTGCAGGGAGCTCAGGCTAGTCGGCGACGGAGTGGGGGTGCAGGGGTAGTGGGTTTAACTACAGTGGATGAGAGGGGTGGCTCCGACGATGGTGGAGCTGCCGGTGGTCATTGGTGATGGGGATACTCAGAGCTTGGAGATGGTGAGTTAGGGAGCTCCAACAATGGTGGATGCCGGGGTGGTCACGCTCGAGTTGAAGGAGAAGGAGCTAAAGGGGTTGTCGGCTGCAAAAGGGGAAGCTCCGAGGATGGAATGGGTCGGCTTAGGGGCTCGAAGGCGTCGGTGGTCGCCTGAGGTGGTCGCTGACAATGTGGAGCTCGGGGTTGGAGTTGGGGATGGTGGAGTGAACGAGAGAGTATGAGAGAGAATTATAGGGAGAACGGGGGGGGGGGGTGAAGTAGAGAGGGAACGAGGGATCGTCGGGGGTTTTGGGCAAGTGGATTCATGGCCATCGTGGCCATTGGGGAAGCGGGGATGTGGGGGAAACGGGTCTCGCGATGATGGTGTGAGAAGAGGGGAGCCGGGGGGGACGTGAGCGGGGTGTGGGGGGTTGGACGTGGGCGCGATCGTCACGGCGAGCGCGAGGGAGCCGTTGAGGAAATGTGCGGGAAAAGAACGAGCGAGGGAGAAGAAGAAGTGGGGGGTGAGCGGGTCGGGTCGGGTGAGTCGGGTCGGGTAGGTTAGGATTTGGGTTTAGAATTTAGGTTTAGGAATAATTTAATTATAATATAAATATAATAATATATATATATATAGATGGAAAAAAATGGAATAAAAAATCTGGAAAAATACGGAAAAATTATATACGGAAACTGGGGATTTACATCATACCCTCCTTACAAAAATTTTGTCCTCGAAATTAAAATGAAAACAACGGAACAAAAACACTACACAAATAGATACGGAAAACATGCGAGGATGTCCTCGCGTTCCCAGGTAGACTCCCCTAGAGAATGACCACCCTAAGAAACTCGAACTAAGGGAATGACTTTGTTCTTCAGCACTTTTTCCCGACGATCGAGGATAGTGGTAGGCTGCTCCTCGTAGGATAGATCAGTGCCCAATGTTAACTCCGAATGGTCCAGGATATGGCTGTCATCCCGAATGTAGCGCCTCAACTGAGAAATATGGAAAGTATTATGCACACCAGCTAGCGATAGAGGCAAGGCAAGTCAATAAGCCACCTCTCCTACTCGCTCTAGCTCCTCAAAAGGTCCAATGAATCGGGGACTGAGTTTCCTGTGACTACCAAACCTGATCACTCCCCAAGTGGGCGATATTTTCAGAAACATGTGGTCACCAATACCAAACTCCAACGATCTTCTGCCGGCATCTGCCCAACTCTTCTATCAGTCCTGAGCTGCCTTGATCTGTTGCCTGATCGTTAGAACCTTGCTTACTGTATGCACTATCAGCTCAGGGCCCAACAACCTTCGTTCACCCACGTCGTCCCAACATACAGGGGATCGACACTTCCGTCCATTCAGAGCCTCGAACGGTGCTATCTGGATTCTAGCCTGGTAACTGTTGTTATATGAAAACTCTATCAGATGGAGGTGATCCTCCCAAGGACCCTGAAAATCAAGCATGCATGCCCTCATCATATCCTCGAGTGTTTAGATAGTATGCTCGGATTGCCCGTCCGTCTGTGGATGATAGGTCGTGCTGAACTTGAGACGCGTACCCAAACTCTCCTGCAGGCTCTTCCAGAAATGGGAAATGAACCTGGTGTCTCGATCAGACACGATACTGACGAGCACCCCGTGCAGTCTCACAATCCCCTGCACATATTTTTCCATGAGCGAGTCCGTCGATTGTCCGAGTCGGAAGGGTAAGAAATGCGCTGCCTCCATAAGATGATCAATAATAACCCAGATGGCATTGTTGCCCCTTGGACTTCGAGGTAGTGTCGTCAGAAAATCTATGGTGATGTGCTCCCATTTCCACTATGGTACTGGAAGCAGCTGCAACAACCCAGCTATCATCTGATGCTCGGCTTTCACCTGTTGGCATACTAGACATTTGGAGACAAAGCGAGCAATCTCCCTCTTCATTCCGTTCCACCAGAAGTGTTGCCTTAGGTCTCTGTACATCTTGGTGCCACCTGGGTGCACCGAGTAAGCGGAACTATGTGCTTCAACTAGGACTTCATCTCGAATACCCCCTTTGGAACACACATCCGGCTGCCAAATCTCAGAGAACCATCTTCGTGAATCTGCAAATCTGTCCTCAAACCAGCCTCGACTAACCCTATGAATTTCTGCAACTGAGGGTCTCCATCCTGTGCAGCTTTGATGCGATCTATAAGTGATGATTGAACTCGCAACTGCCAGAGCTGTCTGGGCACACCCGGAGTAACTACCTCCAACTAGAGTCTCAGAAGGTCATCGAGAATCCCCTTCTGACAAGTCAGCAACGCAGCTGACGGCCTACAACAGATAGCATCAGGAACGACGTTTACCTTCCCCGGGTGATACTGCAGATCAGTGTCTTAGTCTGCCATCAACTCCAATCATCTGCGCTGTCTCATATTCAGCTCCTTCTGAATGAACACGTATTTCAAACTTTTGTGATCCGTGTACACCTCCACCCTTTCGCCTAGTAAGTAATGCCTCCAAATCTTTAAGGCGAACACAACAGCTGCTAACTCCAGGTTATGCGTGGGGTAGTTCTTTTCATGAGTTCTCAGATGACAAGAGGCGTAAGCCACCACTCGACCATGCTGCATCAATACGTATTTCAAACCTTTTCCCGATGCATCACTGTGAATAACCAAGCCACCTGAGCTGTCTGGCACGGTCAGGATTGGGGCCATGGTCAACTTTAGTTTCAACAGCTCGAACGCCTGGGTGCATTCCTCCAACCAAACATACGGCACCTCCTTTCGTGTGAGCTTCGTCAAGGGTTCCGCTACTCTGGCGAAATCTTGGACAAACCGTTGATAATATTCAACCAATCCCAAGAAGCTTCTTATCTCAGCAACTTATTTTGGTGTCGGCCAGTCTTTGATAGATTCGATCTTCGTCGGATTTACCGAAATGCCATCACTCGAAACGACATGCCTCAGAAATTGCACCTTGTCGAGCCAAAACTAGCACTTGCTTAGCTTAGCATAGAGCTTCTCCTCCCGTAGAACCCGCAATACAATTCGTAGATGCTCGGCGTGCTCCTCTCGACTTCTGGAATAGACTAGAATGTCATCGATGAATACGACAACAAACTGATCCAAGTACTTGGAGAAAACCCTGTTCATCAGATCCATAAATATGGCCGGTGCATTGGTAACACCGAACGGCATCACAAGAAACTCATAGTGGCCATATCGGGTTCGGAAAGCCGTCTTCCATACGTCCTCTGCCTTGACCCTAATTTGGTGGTATCCTGACCGAAGGTCTAATTTAGAGAATACTCGAGCACCACCAAGCTGGTCAAACAAGTCGTCGATGTGGGGAATGGGATATTTGTTCTTCACGGTCACTCGATTCAACTCTCGGTAGTCGATGCACATGCGCAAGGAACCGTCTTTCTTCTTCACCAATAGCACAGGAGCACCCCATGGGGAAACACTTGGACGGATAAATCCCTTGTTCTAAAGATCTTATATCTACTTTTTTAATTCTGCCAATTCAACCGGCGCCATCCTGTAAGGAGCTTTGGAAACTGGCGCCATCCATGGAATCATGTCAATAGAGAATCCCAAGATGTGGGGAGGTGGTAGACCTGGTAAATTTTCACGGAACATATCAAGAAAATCACGAACGATCTCTGGGGCTGGACTCTCATCAATCTCCATAGCCGTCAACGCTTTTGGTTTGGCTCTAAACTTAGCGGGCTCTAAGAACTCGCTTCCGCCTTCGAAAACAAACTCAGGATGATTAGGAATGCAGAAAGTTGATTCCTTAGCTTAGCAATCGATGATCGCATGGAAGGTGCTCATCCAATCCATCCCGAGAATCGCGTCATAACTTCCCGTCCCGATTAAAAGGAAATTCGCATAGAATTCCCTGTCGCATACTACTACCGAACATAATCTGCACTCTTGGTTGGACATAATAATTCCGTTACCCGTATGTATCTGATTGTTACGTTTTTGCGTATTCTAAATTTTTAATTATCGCAATCAAGACGGTGTCGCTTAGTAACTAGCCGGTTGAGTACGGGTCGATCCACAGGGAGATGGAATCTTTTTCTTTATGTTTTAACGAGTTAAATCCAAATATTATGGGTTTTGTGTTAAGATCTACTAACGAGATAAAAGATGATAAAGAACTTGCTAGGGTTAGGATTAGGTTAGTTCGAGTTAGGAATATCTCACCTCTTTCAATGCCCTTTTTAATATCGGTGTTAAGGTAATCGGCAACAATGGGGATTAGGACGACTAGGAAGGAACTTGCAAGTATAAGCTAGGCTTTCCATGCTTAGTTTATTCGTTTTGGTCCTTATCCGTCCGTTCTTGTCTCTTAGCCCTAACCTCCGGTTAATTCAACCAAAACCGGTCTAATTAGGGAATCACCGCTATCATGTAGGATAGGGTGCAGTAGTGAGCGGATTGTGGTTTAATTAAAAAGAGTCCAAATTAAGGTGTTGGGCAAAGAAAGAAGTAAGAGAGATTTCCTTCTCCCAAACCTTCCTTCTCCTGCCCTAACAAGTGACAAATTACTCACCCAATAAAAAGATAAAAATAAAACAAAAAGGATAAGAAAAATGCAGATTAAATTCTACAACTAGATTAATAAATAATAATTGCAGATAATAAAATATGATAAGAAGAATGCGAGAGAAATAAAAGAACTTACTTTTTATTGATAACCTCTCAACGATCTCTACAATTTTTGCATTGATAAAGATAAAGAACAAATTAAAATTCTAGATCTAAAAAATAAAAAGAGGTATCCTCAAAAGAGGCACTCTAAAAGAGGCCTTGAGCTTTCCTATTTATAGATAGAAAAACCTTAGATTTACATTCTGATCCATACACGAAATTACAAAACTACCGTAAGAGAGCCGAATCAAAGCACCGACACTGCTATCGACATGCACAGAACGCGGCCGCGGTTCCGCGGCAGAAGTGCCTGATTGGCCGCGGTTCCGTGGCCAATTGGTGGAATCATGGGGCCATCTTTTTAGAGCTTCTCCATGTTGCTTATATCTTCTGTTTTATTCACTTGGTTTCTCAGAATCTCTTCAATTTCCTTCCAGATTTCAAACGGTGCAGAATGATGTGGACTTTTTCCTTGAGCTCCGCGTTTGAAGTCTTTGATCTTGTGCTGCCCTTATGCTTTATGCATTGAAGTGACCAACCCTCAGAGTCAATTATTGGATCACAGGCACGTGATTGCAATGATTGAGGGAGGACCTGTCCCAATAGGACAGTCTTACTCGAGATGATAGTATACTATCTGGTTTACCTTTATCATCATGTACTGTTTTAGGTGACCTAACAAGTCGCTATTACACGTTGATAGAGCCCCTAGGATTCTTGCTTGACCACCAGCAGTATGAGGGCGATCATATAAGTGGGAGCTGGGGTCTATAAGCATATCCTTAAATGGTCCCTAGTCGTGAGAGTTTCGAGACAGGGCATCGATACTCCAGAGTAGACTAGTGTATACAGTCGAGACCCCGACGAGGGGCGGTGGCCGGTCTCACAAGCCACTGGTGTCAGTTGGTTCACCTAAGATGTATACAGGTGCTCATTTGGTTATGAGTACACCGGACAGGACTCGCCGGGAACATGTTAGTTGGTCATATACCAGATGTCAGATGGCAGTTCCCTGGTGACATGTGTACAGGTTAGTTCATCGACCTGGGGATCGTCATTTGTCTCGTGTGAGTTCCCACTGTACTTTGATTACTACCCTACCACGGCTCAAAGGAGTCGTGCAAACAGGTTTTAGTTGGGTACAGTCCTGAGCCACATGGAGGCAGTGAGCGTATCTTCAGGGGTTCGTCTCTCCCGGTATTGGGGGTGAGGTCGCGCTGTGTCTAGGAGAGCCATTACACGAAGCCCTCGGCCGAGGCAAGGAGATTTACTGGTAGGTATTCCAGTAGTATCTCAGGGTGTTCTGGGCTACACTCCGACACGACTTGTACCGCTTTTGGGGGTCTGACTTTTACCAACCCCCTAGGCCCGCCATGCGATGCTCGTAGACGAACGGACCGGACTGTACGGATATTGTCACTGACAGGCTCAGTAGGGTTGTCAGGCTGAGTTCGCTCACAGACGTCCCTTTTAGTCAATACCTGGTAGCCCGTTACGTATTGGCTTATACCTCTGACGTGCTAGTGGTTAAATCCACAACCAAGGTGTTGACGAGTCTTTAGAGTCCCCCACATTCAGTTACTCAGCTTTCGGGCGAAAGGTTGTAGAGGCCGTATGGAGATATGGCAGGGTCCGATCAGATACGTGCGGTATTGCACGGATCAGGATCGGACAGCTTGTACTACAGGCCGTATGGATATATGGCAGGGTTCGATCAGATACGTGCGGTATTGCACGGATCAGGATCGAACGGATATTACTGGACGGCTTTAGTTTAAGCCGGATCCTAGTATAGTACAGTGTAGATTTTGTCTCATTGCATTTGTATTTCGGTCGAAATACAGATGCGGGTGTGTATGCACAGTATCGGGGTTTTCCTGTAATTTATTACGGGACCAGTTTTCTGGAGTTGCCAGTTTGCTTTTCGTTTCGGCCGATTTCCTTTGTATCGTTCATTGGCCGAAGATTGGTGGAGGAGGGCTTATTTGCATTGTTGCAAATAAGTATTTGTGGAGGAGTTCTTTGCATATTCTTGTGTCATGATAGCTTTTCATTGACCTTGACTACCTTGACTTCTAGCTTTATCATGATGGCTTGACTTTGTAGACAATCATGGTTGTTGTTGATTGTTGGTTGAGTATTGGTTTTGGGAGTGATCATTGTTTCTCATCATCACTTGCTTTTCAACCACCTTTTTGTCTTGTCTCTCGCTCTCACTTGTATGAGATGAGAATGACTCCCATTCTTTTGAGTGAGACTCCCACACTTTCAACCTCTCCACCATGATAATGGCCGGCCTCATAGAGGAGGGGGGGCTGTCCTAAATTTTGAGTGGGGGTTTTTGGTTCATTTGATGTTCCAAAATCCCCAAAGTTCCTCCACATAGTTCTGGTATCTTCCCTCCACCAAAAAGGCAATTCCTACAACCCCAAAAGAGACTTCTTCACTACACATTCTACAGCAAATCTTGGGCATGTCGACTAGCCAGCTTCGTGCCCGAGTTGCCTCGGCATTGAGGTGGGAGCCCGTAAAAGAAGTAGGCGATGTGGTGCACTTCCGGCGACGATGTGGAGACCGGAGCTTCCGCAGGAGATCGGGACGACGACGAGAAGACCGGAGGACTTGGATCAGTCGGTATATCTCTCTTCCCCATCTTGTAGTTAGCTAGGACTAATTAATGGTTCGATCCGGGTATTAGTGCGCGGCGGTTTGCCAGTTCAAGAAAAATTAAAGTTTATCACCGCTCCCGCATTTGGCCGTCGTATTGACGGCCGGGGCGCCGCCGTGCACTTACAGTGGTATCAGAGCCTCGCCATTAACTTAGTCTAGCTTTGTTTAATGTGTTTTGCATTTCCGATCGACCAAAATTCCAAAATCTACATTTTTGTTCACATCAGTTTTCTGTTGAAATTTTTTGGTGTCGAAAAATTTGTCAGGTTACAGAAAATTGATGTACTGGAAAATATAAGAGTTCTGTGAAAATTCGATGAAGTGTCTTCACTGTAGGAGCGCGGAACCGCGGCCAAACACCCCCTTAGGCCGCGGTTCCGCCGCACACTATTTGGTTCACTGCACCAAATTTTTACAGAGGCTTTCTGGGGTGAAAATTGGGGTTTTGGAATATTAAAATTGGGCCCAGAATTTCTGTGAGTGCTACAGTATTGCTTGGGGGCCCACTTGTTAATTTTTGATCGATCGGATATTTTAAACACATTATTTCACAGTATTTACATTATATCTGCGACCGTGAATGTCACTTGATCGGTAAATCCAGTCTAACTGCTATAGCCCGGTTAGACGGATTTGCGAACGTGACTTTCACGTTGATGTTCTGTTTTTGCTGTGATGTTGCGGATCGGTCGTGGGGGATAGCCTGGATGCAATGCTAGTACAGTTTTTGTTGTATTATGTACATTTGATATTGCGGGGCGAGCGTCCGACATGTGGACTGCCGTCACTGCCTGTTTGTATTATTATTTTGGGGCACGACCAGGTTGCGGTCGGTGTACCCGTTGTATGTATATTTTACTTTCTGTACTAGGATTGCCCCGCGGAGGGGTGCACGGATAGCCGGGTTCTAGAGGGCAACAAGCCCGCATCTCATGGCATTGAGACGGAGGGGGCTTCACTCTAGGATTGACAGGCTATTCGCCGCACTCGTAGGGGGTACAGGTTGACCCAGGAGGGGTGCCCAAGTTACCGGATTCCGTGAAGTGCTGGGTGGTCCATTCACGGCGCTGAAGGGGGCTGCCTCGCTTCAGGTTTTGGCGGGTGACTTGCCGCGCCCGTAGGGATCTAGGTTCTCATTGCACAGGCTATCCACACGACCAGGGGAACGTCGGGTTTCAGCGGCTCTGTGAAACCCGGGGATCCCAGATATCTGTATTGTTTCTGTGATGCTGTACATTTTCTGTGATGTTGCATTTTATCACGCCTTGAGCGAATATAATATATTGGTGTATATATTAGTAGATGTTGTATATGTTTTGCATCCGCGCTAGTCCAGTCCCCGCTCTGTCGTTAGTTAGCTAACCTAACGGGTAATGACGGGACCCAGTGGCGAATGCGGATGGCATATACGTACATCAGTATATTTTCGTTCTTTTTGGTGTGATCAATTGATGGGACTGCGTTGATTCGGATCAATGCAAGTTAAAAACAAACCTAATCTGATGTTGTTGGAACACTTTTCAAAAAGCTGTTATTGCAAGGACGTTCACTTTTGTTTTGCATCGCGGTATTCATTTAGAATATCCTGCTCCTCAGTCGACGAGGCAAGGGCCGAGATCCCTTCACCGGGAGTGACCCCTTGGACAGAAGTTTGCGTCAGGGCATTAACTTCACTATAGCCAATTACTTTTGCTTTGCACCGTGGTATTCAGTTGGAATATCCTGCACCCCATTCTACGGGGAAAGAGCCGAGATCCCTTCACCGGGAGTGACCTCTTTAGCAATGGTTTTCGTCACTATATTTTCAAAAAGCTATCCGTTCCTTCAACGATATCAAGTTCATTACGTTAAAGGTTTTCGCCAGAAACCATTCGTAGCCCTCCGTCGTTTCATATGGGTAGTCAATAGTATTCAAGCTGTGTTTGTTGGCCAAAGTCAAGGCACAGTGTTTGGTAGCTGTTGGTTATTCATATGCAGCATAGATAGATGCGTTGGTTTGGGGCAGTCATACAGCCTTGTTGGCCAAAGTCAAGGGCTTGTGCGGGTGGGCTCAAATTAACCTGGAGAATGACGGGTAGAACTTGACATGTGACTTATGATTTGTTGGCCAAAGTCAAGGTCATAAGAGCATGGGGCAGAAATCACATCGGGAGTTTCAAAAGAACTGAAACTTGCCAGATATGCGCATACCATCTGGAGTATGATGATGTGAGCGGATTCCGTCACGTTATCATGCGATGATAGTTGGATCCCGATTCCCGCTGATGAGTTGGTTTACTCCTCGGGTGATCCCGACTAATTCTTCTTTTGGGTTTGGAGAAGAATTTGACGGTACAGTGGGAGGTTTCCAGATTAGATAAATTGGTAACCATTCTGATCTAGGTTAGAGTGCACGCTGAGTGTTTCTTTTCTCTCTCTCTTTGGCAGCGACCATTGACCCGACCCTAAGACTATGACTCAGTGACCAAGTTGACCGAACCTTCTTAACACTGGCTTTTGGATTGTCAGAGTTGCAGACCTCATTGCCACTCCCACTTTTACCCTTTTCTCCAGGACACCCCGTATCATTACGAACGTCCACTTCCATTGGACAAAACCATCGTATGGTTAGATACGAACTCGAAGGGATTTATTCGAGGATGGTTTCCGGTTCTGGAGAAAACGGATAGGATTATTCAGTTGTCTTTTCCTTTTACCTTCTCTCAGGTTGCGAGTACTCCTTGGTTTAGGAGATAGTACACCTATTACGCAAATTGGATAGTCTTCTTCCAAACCTTAGGCTGGTGCCGACCGGTAGGGAATGAAGAAAACCAATTAGCCTAACGATGGTGTACAGAAGGTATTAAGTTCAGACAAAGCAAGGGATTAGTAAGAGGGCAAAGTAAATTGCAACAGATATTCACGACCAAACCAAATATTTCGTTACCACTCCCACATCACCTTTGTATTTCTCCAGGACACTCCGTATCACTATGAAGATCCACAGTTTATTTGGATACTCCATCGTATGGTTATATACGAACTCGAAAGGAACTTGTTCCAGTTCGGGGATGGATTCTGGTCCAGGAGAAATAGGAATAAGGTTTATTCGGTTGTCTTTTATCTTCACCTTCTCTCGCATTACGAGTGTTCCTAGGATTGGGACAGTACACCCATTATGCTTATTGGATAGTCTTCTTCCAAACCATAGGCTGGTGCCGAACGGTAGGGAAGAAAGAAAACCATTTGGCCTAAGGGGTGTGCAGAAGGTAAAGACTAAAGACATAAGAAGGGATTTGGAGAGGTGGCAAAGGATTATACGGTTACAGTCGTGAATCTGGAAGAGGCATTACTAGGAATACCGGGATACCCCATCGAAACATTTCAATGTTTCGGTCTCACTGTGTACTGTTAAAGGGAAACTGATTTCCCGATTAGATACTTACTCCAGGGTATGTATTTACCAGTTACGATTCTCACATCTGTATGGCTTTACAGATGATGAGTGGAAGTAAGTTATTGGGAATTGGGTGATTATCCTCATTATATCGGGATTCGTTGTAATCGGTGATATTTGAGGAAATCACCTGGGCTGTTTGCCGGTCGGCAAATATTTGGTTTTGAATATCCGCAGTTATGCACCAATTTCAAATTGATATATCTGTACGTCTATTTTCATAGAGTGAGATATACCTTTCTGAAATTATGTCTACGACATTTACTTATATCAGTGGATGGTTAGGTAAGGAGCATTAAACAGCGGTGTAATTCTTCTTAACCATAAGTACAGTTTTCAACCTACGACACACAGTGAATGAGTTTTCAGACTCAAGGGACTTATACAGAGTATTTTATGTTGTCCAGGGTCCATCAGGACAGAGGGGTTGGTCCTCGTACTATATTCGGTTTACTTATGACTTCTCTAGTTTTTAGACAGGTGTTTCGTAGGAAACACAGGGTCCGAATTTTGAGAAGTTATAGGTATTTGAATAGAGTAGAGAACCAGGTGTAGCAAGTATCGGGATTCTTCAAAGTGATCGAAGATGTAGATACTTGTCAATGGTATTCAGTTGATAGTAATGATTAAGAGAACTTGCTTCTCTTTCAGGTTACTCATAATTGGAAGCATTCCTAAGTTGAGTAACGCTGATCGGCCTCCTTCCATTAAGTTGACATGCACTGGAGACAGCTGCATGATTTGAATCTGGTTCAATTAAATCAGTGCCTCTGTTTCTATATTGGATATAGAACAGTTCATATCTTAACGTTGTTAAGGTACGGGGAGTTGTCCGGTTTATGATTAAAACCAGACACTGGACAACTCAAGGCACGTTTCTGTAATGGCTGTTTGTGGGTTGACCCAGGCTATGACGAGGGTTGACTTTCTACCATCTGGATGAACAATAGCAATATTGTTCCAGACTCGCCACAGTTTTATTAAAAATGGATTTTTTCAGAAAATAGTAGTGGGAGTATGGTAGAACTGGAAGTGATTCCAGAACCACAAACGATTACTGAAGATTTGATAAGGAACCTAAAGATTCAATCTGGATTGACATTCCATTGGCCACTCCGCAGATAAGGTGGGTAACTTCAGGCACCCGAGAGGTACTACGGTAGCCTCAAGGACGGTGACAGGGAAGTTCTTGTTTACCCACAATTACCATTGCTGTTGTTCCAGGCTGCGAGACCAGGCGGGAGGATGAGTATAGCGTCGTTCTAAACTAGTTTTAGAAATGGACATCTATATGACTCTGCCAGAGGGTTGTCGTAGTCAGTGGGAGCAGCGGAAGCATTGGTGGACAGGAAGCTTATGTCTATTTATAGACTAAAGCAGATGTAGCGGAGATAGATCATCTATTTCTGACATGACAGTCATAGGTTTGACTTCATCAGAATAGGGGATGGATCTGTTGAGAAGGTAGTAGGGTGTAATATCCTGGTATTTGGATGACATACACAGGGTAGGAAAAGAAACTCCTAAACTACAATCGGTTATACTTTGGTCGTCACACAGTGGTTTCTCCATAAAGGAAATGGATTTTATATCAGACATACTGGCTACTAGATCTATGGTTTTAGATCTAGATTTGTGTAGTTTCCCAATCTGGGTACTTAGACAGCATTCTAAGGGTATTTAGAATGGACGACTCCTGGCACGGTAGTATACCTGCAGGTGATGGAGTCACCCTCTCTAAAGGTGTCTTACAGACTAAAAGGGAGAGGGATGTGCATGATTGGCAGATCACTTGCTCAGGAAATTGAGTCAATCATGAGTTGTCAAGTACCACACCAGACATTGTTCTTGCACTAGATGAAATAAGCTGACATTAATCCAATCCTGGAGAAGCAGTCGGAAGCAGTTTTAGAACATAAGTGGATGTTCTAGGGATATGATAACGACAGCCTCATTCGGGAGACAGTTATCATTCCAGGCTTCCAAAGTGACATGGACGACAAGGAGGTTGTCAGAGTTATAGTTTTCCTTCTGACAAAGGGCAGTATTTTGGACAGATGGTCCAAGGCAATACTGAGGGTGGCATGGCGCAGGATACTGATTAAGTTCAGTTGACGATACAGTCTAAGAAGTTTGGATTTGGAGTTCATTTATAAGCTATGTCCCATCAGACATCCAGACACATTCTAAGACAGGTATTGCTCATTTCGGGAGATGGGTTTCTCCGCGAACTTGAGATATAGAGAGACATAGAAAGAAACAACTAAGCGGATCCACTCACTAAGGCTATTCCTCGAACGCAATAGTTTCGCAAACGAGCTTTGTGAGACTGACTAGTAGAGGAGTTGGATGTTCGGTATCACACGGGCTGTGAGTATGCGACATCGCAATAATTAGCCTTGAGTGCAAGTGGGAGATTGTTGGAGATAGTGCCCTCAGAGTCAATTATTGGATCACAGGCACGTGATTGCAATGATTGAGGGAGGACCTGTCCCAATAGGACAGTCTTACTCGAGATGATAGTATACTATCTGGTTTACCTTTATCATCGTGTACTGTTTTAGGTGACCTAACAAGTCGCTATTACACGTTGATAGAGCCCCTAGGATTCTTGCTTGACCACCAGCAGTATGAGGGCGATCATATAAGTGGGAGCTGGGGTCTATAAGCATATCCTTAAATGGTCCCTAGTCGTGAGAGTTTCGAGACAGGGCATCGATACTCCAGAGTAGACTAGTGTATACAGTCGAGATCCCGACGAGGGGCGGTGGCCGGTCTCACAAGCCACTGGTGTCAGTTGGTTCACCTAAGATGTATACAGGTGCTCATTGGGTTATGAGTACACCGGACAGGACTCGCCGGGAACATGCTAGTTGGTCATCTACCAGATGTCATATGGCAGTTCCCTGGTGACATGTGTACAGGTTAGTTCATCGACCTGGGGATTGTCATTTGTCTCGTGTGAGTTCCCACTGTACTTTGATTACTACCCTACCACGGCTCAAAGGAGTCGTGCAAACAGGTTTTAGTTGGGTACAGTTCCGAGCCACATGGAGGCAGTGAGCGTATCTTCAGGGGTTCGTCTCTCCCGGTATTGGGGGTGAGGTCGCGCTGTGTCTAGGAGAGCCATTACACGAAGCCCTCGGCCGAGGCAAGGAGATTTACTGGTAGGTATTCCAGTAGTATCTCAGGGTGTTCTGGGCTACACTCCGACACGACTTGTACCGCTTTTGGGGGTCTGACTTTTACCAACCCCCTAGGCCCGCCATGCGATGCTCGTAGACGAACGGACCGGACTGTACGGATATTGTCACTGACAGGCTCAGTAGGGTTGTCAGGCTGAGTTCGCTCACAGACGTCCCTTTTAGTCAATACCTGGTAGCCCGTTACGTATTGGCTTATACCTCTGACGTGCTAGTGGTTAAATCCACAACCAAGGTGTTGACGAGTCTTTAGAGTCCCCCACATTCAGTTACTCAGCTTTCGGGCGAAAGGTTGTAGAGGCCGTATGGAGATATGGCAGGGTCCGATCAGATACGTGCGGTATTGCACGGATCAGGATCGGACAGCTTGTACTACAGGCCGTATGGATATATGGCAGGGTTCGATCAGATACGTGCAGTATTGCACGGATCAGGATCGAACGGATATTACTGGCCGGCTTTGGTTTAAGCCGGATCCTAGTATAGTACAGTGTAGATTTTGTCTCATTGCATTTGTATTTCGGTCGAAATACAGATGCGGGTGTGTATGCACAGTATCGAGGTTTTCCTGTAATTTATTACGGGACCAGTTTTCTGGAGTTGCCAGTTTGCTTTTCGTTTCGGCCGATTTCCTTTGTATCGTTCATTGGCCGAAGATTGGTGGAGGAGGGCTTATTTGCATTGTTGCAAATAAGTATTTGTGGAGGAGTTCTTTGCATATTCTTATGTCATGATAGCTTTTCATTGACCTTGACTACCTTGACTTCTAGCTTTATCATGATGGCTTGACTTTGTAGACAATCATGGTTGTTGTTGATTGTTGGTTGAGTATTGGTTTTGGGAGTGATCATTGTTTCTCATCATCACTTGCTTTTCAACCACCTCTTTGTCTTGTCTCTCTCTCTCTCTTGTATGAGATGAGAATGGCTCCCATTCTTTTGAGTGAGACTCCCACTCTTTCAACCTCTCCACCATGATAATGGCCGGCCTCATAGAGGAGGGGGGGCTGTCCCAAATTTTGAGTGGGGTTTTTTGGTTCATTTGATGTTCCAAAATCCCCAAAGTTCCTCCACATAGTTCTGGTATCTTCCCTCCACCAAAAAGGCAATTCCTACAACCCCAAAAGAGACTTCTTCACTACACATTCTACAGCAAATCTTGGGCACGTCGACTAGCCAGCTTCGTGCCCGAGTTGCCTCGGCATTGAGGTGGGAGCCCGTAAAAGAAGTAGGCGATGTGGTGCACTTCCGGCGACGATGTGGAGACCGGAGATTCCGCAGGAGATCGGGACGACGACGAAAAGACCGGAGGACTTGGATCAGTCGGTATATCTCTCTTCCCCATCTTGTAGTTAGCTAGGACTAATTAATGGTTCGATCCGGGTATTAGTGCGCGGCGGTTTGCCAGTTCAAGAAAAATTAAAGTTTATCACCGCTTCCGCATTTGGCCGTCGGATTGACGGCCGGGGCGCCGCCGTGCACTTACAGAAAGAAGTAAGAGAGATTTCCTTCTCCCAAACCTTCCTTCTTTTGCCCTAACAAGTGTCAAATTACTCACCCAATAAAAAGATAAAAATAAAACAAAAGGGTTAAGAAAAATGCAGATTAAATTCTACAACTAGATTAATAAATAATAATTGCAGATAATAAAATATGATAAGAAGAATGCGAGAGAAATAAAAGAACTTACATTTTATTGATAACCTCTCAACGATCTCTACAATTTTTGCATTGATAAAGATAAAGAACAAATTAAAATTCTAAATCTAAAAAATAAAAAGAGGTATCCTCAAAAGAGGCACTCTAAAAGAGGCCTTGAGCTTTCCTATTTATAGATAGAAAAACCTTAGATTTACATTCTGATCCATACACGAAATTACAAAACTACCGCAAGAGAGCCGAGTCAAAGCACCGACACTGCCATCGACATGCACAGAACGCGGCCGCGGTTCCGCGGCAGAAGTGCCTGATTGGCCGCGGTTCCGTGGCCAATTGGTGGAATCATGGGGCCATCTTTTTAGAGCTTCTCCATGTTGCTTATATCTTCTGTTTTATTCACTTGGTTTCTCAGAATCTCTTCAATTTCCTTCCAGATTTCAAACGGTGCAGAATGATGTGGACTTTTTCCTTGAGCTCCGCGTTTGAAGTTTTTGATCTTGTGCTGCCCTTATGCTTTATGCATTGAAGTGACCAACGATTTGCCATTTTGTCCCTTGAACTTGTAGGCGGCATCATACGAATAGTTAGCGGAGATCAGTATTCATCTGTTATTGGTCGTAGTCCTACATTTGTTGCGACTTTTCATGAATTTCACTGTAAAGAGCTGAGAACCTGTAACCGACAACTATTTAGCAGACATAGATCAAAAGTACCTACTTATATGCAATGTGATTAAGAATGGGCATATAAAAATGCAAACATCTGATATGAACAAATACCCCCAAACTTATCTTTTGCTCGTCCCGAGCAAAGCCAATTTTATTCTCGAAAAATCCCAGTCTCACTTTCGCAGGGAACACGATTGCACTGAGCTCGTGCAACAAGCCGTAAACCTCTAGGTGTCCCTAGTAGGAGGAGTGTTGTCTCCCGAGGGTTTTCAGTGGATACTACCCACAAAATCCGATCAATTTGGCCGTTGACCCTAATTCTTCAATTCAGTATTCTAGCAAGAATTCTATTATTTTCAACTTAGAAATCATCAACCCGTATTTTGCACACTTCCTTTTCATTTATCTTAAGATCTTATACGTTTTGACAGTTTATAAAGCTTTCAGCATCTCCTATGTTTTCCTTCTAAGGTGCAATCTTAACTCAGGAATTTTTATCATCTCTACTAAAGATATAAGCCCTATCTTTTATTCCTATCTCTCCTCCAAACTCCAATCATATACCCCTACGTGTGTGTAATTATCACCCCTACACATGAAAGTTCAATTCAAGCTATCATACTCTTGTCCATCTTCCAAAATACTTTTTATTTGGTGAATTCTAGATGAAATTGCTCACACATCTTTCATGCGATCGTTAATACTTCTTGAGGTACTAAATGACCGATTACAAAATGTGCTTGCGCATTAAGGCGTAATTTCTCGTCTTGCAATACCTAAGGCTTAGCAGTGACTCCCAAACCAGTTGGTCTAAGGCACTATGTGATAAAGCACCCTCGCTATATTTTTTATGTATGCTGTCTTAAGCAATTACAAAACCAGTGTTCATTTTTTTTTATCTCTTTATTCACCACTTATACTTTTATTTTATTTTCCTACATACTAAGGATTTTAGACAAGAGCATTTCAAGGTATCCTCTACTATCCTAAGTTTCAAGATGTGTGTGAGTGCGTGAAGTAGGATATATATTTTCAGAATTTGGACTTAAAGTTCATAATTATTTTTCAGACTTATACTTCAAATAGAGCTTTCAATATTCTTCTCTTATTTCGATTTAGCCAAAGAATTGAACTCAAAATTTGTCTATTTCTAAATAAACTATAAGAACGTATATTTTCTACAGTTAAACTTTGAGAAAGGTTATTTTTAGGGTTTTTAATTTACTAAGTTTAGGATCTAGTTTTTCCTAACTAGTCAACCGTCATGTTGACTTGAGTCAAATATGGCCAAATTTTTTATTTTTTTTGTTTTAATTTTTGTGGGTTTTAATAAGTATGCAAATGCAAAATATACAGATGAATGCGAAGGTAGAAAGATTACCGAGCACACCCTCAAATTTAAACTTGACAGTGCCCTCACTGTCAAGCTACACCAAGAGGGTCAAAATTATCGGTACTCCCCTGTTTGTTTATTTATTATTTATTTATTTTATTTTATTTATTAGAAAAAGAAAACAAAATATATACACAAAAAGGCCCCCCCAAAAAACAGTGTTTCTACTGTTTAAGCGTTAAAGTTCAGAGTTAGGGGGGAGAAAAACACAGTATCAAGGTATACAAGGCCTTACACAGGCTAAAGGTTAGCACCAACCATTCAAAATTTTTATCTCTGTAGTGTGTTGGTTGGTGAAAGAATGCGGAGAGAAAAGAAATGGAGAATACGCGAGACCGTATGGGAAGAGAGGAGGAATACGGTCTCGGTAATGCGAAAGAGAGAAAGAAGTGTAGTACGAACTTAAGAGTGTAAATTGAGTGAATAAATTAGCATAAATTGTGATGACCGATGTGTAAAAAGCAATTGTGCTAATCTATCAACCCGTCGAGAAATGGGGTCAAATCCCTCAAGATTCGTGAGAAAACATGGATACGCTGAACTTGGTAAACCAGACACAGATAATGAAGGTGATACGGTGTCTTGCGTGGTCGGAACGATGGAAAGGATGGAGGGGAGTGATTGAGGAAGGGTAACAGTTAAAGGTTCGGGAGGGTGTACACAATCAGTGGAAGGGACATGATGAATTGGAAAATCCGACTCATCAAGAAAAACTGGTTCATCCTCAATACTATCCTAAAAATTCCCCTCAAAAGTTATCTCATCCATGCATTTATCATCAAAATCCAGACGCATATGAAGTTCGAGAAAAACAGTTAATGACTCGGGATGATGAATTGGAGAGAGAAACTCATCCAAATCTGTGGGTTCATCATCCGAAATGTTCCCAGCGTCGATATCCTCAATCAAGTGAAAATCAATTTTCTCAGAAACCTCATCAAAAGCATGGATATTAATCAATTCAGGTTCTAGAGTGGAGGTGTAGAGGTCAAAAGGATTGGTGATGGTTTCACTCGAAAGGGACCCTTCACAATCAGGTAAATCAAACACTACAAAGTTGCACAACTCATTAATCATTCTATCTTCAACTGGTGAATCATTTGGGACACTTGATAGACATTCAAAACCGGAGTTGTGGGATTCAATTCGGGATGTGTAGGTTTGATTTGGAAGGGTGCACAGCTCACTCTCTCTACTCAAATTCTCAATCTGTCCAACCGCCTCATTATACATTGGAAAATTTTGGAGCTTGTTGGAAACTAGCTACCGGGTCACTAGGTTGTATGAGGGCAGCCATGGACACATTCAAATCTATCATTTGTTTGCATGACGCTATCCTAAAGTCTTCCAACGAATGTTCCAGACTAGACATGGGTTGTGAAGCGGTTTCATTAAAAGATTCAAACTCGTTTGGTTACTGGAAAGTCCCAAAAAGCTGTTCAGAAGCAATGTCTAGGAAAGGTTCAAAAGTTGGATATGATAGATAGGAATTGAATGGTTGGACAGGGGTAGGATCAACATACAGATAAAAAGGTGAATAGAATTGTTGATCCAAAGAATTCGCAGTGGTGAAAGGAATGAAAGATCGACTACGGAATTGTTCGATACGTTCAGCGATGGACAATGGACGACTTGCAAAAGGGGTATCAACGTAAGGGGGTGGGGGAGGTTGAAATGGTTGATAAGAAGTGGATTGCGGAGTGCAAGTGTTTGTCCTAGACGCGTCTATCCGATCTTTCAAAGATATTTTGGGCATGGAGGGGTCGTTCGAAATTCGACCAAAACAAGAACCGTAGGAAGTAATGTCTGGTTGTGGGTACCAAAGTTCGGCAAGAGTTTTGCGAGGTGGGGTACCCATGTTGGAAGAGGGAGGGAAGTGGTGTATTTTTTTAATTTTTTTATTTATTTTTATTTATTATTTTTTAAAAAAATTGTTTGTTTTTGGAGTTTTGAAAATTGTTTGTTTGAAAAAATACGGAATTATGGGACTAAACTTTTCATAAGCACAATCACAATATGTACAACACACCTAGAGCTAGGCTCTTCTAAATCCACTAGACAGCTCCTAACTGTTCCAAAGTGACAAGTTGTGAGATAACCCTCAAATCGTCTCTTCACTGCTAATTGTGGCCAGGTAAGCACAAATGAAGAAAGGAGGATTCCGCTCATGAATCACCGTGAGGCGGGCCTTTTAAAATTACATTTCTCACATGTCTAGCCTAGGCACCACAAAGTCAAGTTTAGATAAACGATTGAATGCCCCAACCCTCCTCTGTCTTAATGAGCACGACAGTCCTTAGTTGGCTGAGTCTAAATATTTTTTAATTTAGCTCAAGGGTAATGCATATGCTTTTAGTGATTTTTGAGGTCTTAGAAAGGGTAATGAAATCCCCACCCAATCTGAATTGGTGTTATAGCCCCTTAAAGTCCGTATTAGTTATGCAAAGCAGTAACAACCGAAAATCTAAAACACTTGCAAATTTTTTTTAATTTGACATCGCAAAGAATCCTGCACAAAAATAATTTATTAGAGAGGAGAAAGAGAATCCATGCAAAGAAACCTGCAGTAAAAATATTTCAGTGGAGTTCAGAGGAGAGAAAAGGAGAAAAGAGATACTTACAGAGAAAATTGGGTGCTGACGTCACCAGTTGACCGCAGTTCCGCGGTCAAACCCTTGATTCTGCCGCGGTTCCGCGGTTGAACAGTTGGTTTGGATCTTCTGACTTTTTTTCTGTGCTGAGTTGGTTCTCCTCTTTCTGTTTAGATCCCCTGATTCTGGATTTGTTCACTGAGTTTTCTCTAGATCTGAATCAGGCCCTCTTCCAATCCTGCACACTTGCATAAAGATTTTTCAAAAATAACAAGATGGTTTTTATTTATTTTTTTATGTTTTTTAATTTTTTTTAATTTTTATATTTTTAATTAACCTGAAATTTCACAAAGAAAGAGACTACCGTCTCCCCGGCAACGGCGCCATTTAATTGTTACGTTTTTGCGTATTCTAAATTTTTAATTACCGCAATCAAGACGGTGTCGCTTGGTAGCTATCCGGTTGAGTACGGGTCGATCCACAGGGAGATGAAATCTTTTTCTTTATATTTTAACGAGTTAAATCCAAATATTGTGGATTTTGTGTTAAGATCTACTAACGAGATAAAAGGTGATAAAGAACTTGCTAGGGTTAGAATTAGGTTAGTTCGAGTTAGGAATATCTCACCTCTTTCAATGCCCTTTTTAGTATCGGTGTTAAGATAATCGGCAACAACGGGGATTAGCACGACTAGGAAGGAACTTGCAAGTATAAGCTAGGCTTTCCATGCTTAGTTTCTTCCTTTTGGTCCTTATCCGTCCGTTCTTGTCTCTTAGCCCTAACCTCCAGTTAATTCAACCACAACCAGTCTAACTAGGGAATCACCGCTATCATGTAGGATAGGGTGCCGTAGTGAGTGGATTATGGTTCAATTAAAAGGAGTCCGAATTAAGGTGTTGGTCAAAGAAAGGAGTGAGAGAGATTTCCTTCTTCCAAACCTTCCTTCTCCTACCCTGACAAGTGAGAAATTACTCACCCATTAAAAAGATAAAAATACAACAAAAAGGATAAGAAAAATGCAAATTAAATTCTATAACTAGATTAACAAATAATAATTGCAGATAATAAAATACGATAAGAAGAATGCGAGAGAAATAAAAGAACTTACATTTATTGATAACCTCTCAACGATCTCTACAATTTTTGCATTGATAAAGATAAAGAACAAAATTAAAATTCTAGAGCTAAAAAATAAAAAGAGGCATCCTCAAAAGAGGCACCCTAAAAGAGGCCTTGAGCTTTCCTATTTATAGATAGAAAAACCCTAGGTTTACATTCTGATCCATACACGAAATTACAAAACTACCCCAAGAGAGCCGAGTCAAAACACCGACACTGCCACCGACATGCGTAGAACGCGGCCGCGGTTCCGCGGCAGAAGTGCCTGATTGGCCGCGGTTCCATGGCCAATTGGTGGAATCGTGGGGCCATCATTTCAGGGCTTCTCCATGTTGCTTATATCTTCTGTTTTATTCACTTGGTTTCTCAGAATCTTTTCAATTTCCTTCCAGATTTCCAACAGTGCAGAATGATGTGGACTTTTTCCTTGAGCTCCGCGTTTGAAGTCTTGGATCTTGTACTGCCTTTGTGCTTTGTGCATTGAAGTGACCAACGATTTTCCATTTTGTCCCTTGAACTTGTAGGCGGCATCATACGAATAGTTAGCGGAGATCAGTATTCATCTGTTATTGGTCGTAGTTCCACATTTGTTGCGACTTTTCATGAATTTCACTGTAAAGAGCTGAGAACCTGTAATCTGCAACTATTTGCAGACATGGATCAAAAGTACCTACTTATATGCAATGTGATTAAGAATGGGCGATATAAAAATACAAAAATCTGATATGAACAGTATCTCCCAACCCTTGGTCAACTGCTCGTGAGGTATAGAGTGTGTGTCAACAAACCACGTGGAAATAAAGCAACGAAGAACCCGAATCAAAAAGAACTCTAGCTGGTACATAATAAACAAGGATGGTACCTGTAACCGCTTCTCCAGAAGCCTTTGCCTAATCGGTGGACAGGGTAAAAGCTCGTCCCTGATTCCGACCCATACCAGCCTGCCTCTGATCAAATAACCGCTGCTGGGATACCCAAGGCGGACCCTTCTGAGCTGAAGTGTCGTACGACGGTTGTTGTTGCTCGAACCCTCCCTGTAGCTCAGATCTCTGGGGACACCCGCTGACCCTGTGGTCGCTGGATCCGCAAATCATACACTGCCCCTTAGCTCTATGACAATCTCTCTGCATGTGTCCTGGCCTCTGGCAATAGTCGCAAAATAAGGCCTCCGCTGCGGCTGCTGAGGTGAGAAGGTGTGCTTCATCGGTATGACACCCGGCCTGTGAACTGGGATCGCTCCACGGGGGGAGATGGTAGGCCGTGTTGGGACCATGTGGGTCTTCTGTCCATTGATCGTTGGCACTTGGCCTTCTCCGCCAATTTTTCCTGCACTCTGTCAGCGTTCAACACTTGAGTGAAAGTTGGTAGATCGAGAGACGCGATAAGCTGCTATAGTTCAATATCAAGCCCTTGCTAGAATCATCTTGTCCTGACGGCTTCAGTGGCTACCATATATGGTGCGAAGTGTAAGAGCACGGCGGCGCCCCGGCCGTCGATCCGACGCCGGAAACGCGGAAACGAAAAACTTTGCGAAACTTGCAAACCGGCACCACCGCGCACTTTTAACCCGGATCGGGCCATTAACCTAGCTACTAGCAAACTAAAAGATGGGTAGAGAGTTATACCAAGCGATCCGTGTCCTTCGGTCTTCGTCTCCACTCCGATCTCCCGTGAAATCTCCGGTCGTCGCCTCCTCGTTGAAACGGGCACCACATCGCCGGGTTCTTTTACGGGCTCCCACCTCTGGACCGAGGCAACTCGGGCGCGAAGTTGGCTAGCCGACGCGTCCAAGAAGTGCTGTAGACTAGTGTAGGAACTTGTCTCTTTTGGGGTATATGAAGTTGCCTTGAATGGATGGAGGTGGAGGAAAAATGACTTAGGAAAAATGGTGATGTATCAATTTGCAAGCAAATGAGATGATCAATATATCCTCACTCAAAATGAAACCTCTCTCCATCTCACTCCCAAGTGGCCGGCCTCTCACAAGAAATGGGTGGTGGAAAAAATTGCTAACCAATCCAAGTGGAGAAAAAGAAAAGATAATGCTAAATTAAAGTCACACCATTTCTAATCCAAATCAACTTCTCATCTAATCTCATAAATGCAAAGAATGAGACCATAATGGAATCTCATGATTATGAAGGCACAAACACAATAAAACCCCTCCACAAAAAGTAATTTGCACAATTGCAAATTAC
Source organism: Agapanthus africanus (assembly GCA_030015575.1). Lineage (NCBI taxonomy): Eukaryota > Viridiplantae > Streptophyta > Magnoliopsida > Asparagales > Amaryllidaceae > Agapanthus > Agapanthus africanus. Next base: position 645,148,409 of record CM057337.1, on the reverse strand, counting down.
CCCCTCCATCAGAAAGTCCGGCCGTGAAGGAACAAAAGAAAACTGGCCGGAACGGAATGCAAACTGGCAACTTCAGAAAACTGATCCTGTAATAAATTACAGGAAAACCCCGCTACTGCATATACATGCCCGCATTTGTATTCCCACTGAATACAAATGCAAAGAGACAAAATCTACACTGTCTAATACTAGGATCCGGCTTAAACCAAAGCCGGCTAGTAAAATCCATCCGATCACGATCCGTGCAATACCGCACGTATCTGATCGAACCCTGCCATATCTCCATACGGCCTCTACAGCGTTTCGCCCGAAACCTGAGTAACTGTGTGTGGTGGACTCTAAAGACTCGTCAATACTATGGCTGTGGATTTAACCACTAGCACGTCAGAGGTATTAGCCATACGTGACGGGCCACCAGCTATTGACCAAAAGGGACGTCGATGAGCGAACTCATCCTGACACCCTACTGAGTCTGTCAGTGACAATATCCGTACAGTCCGGTCCGTTCGTCTATGAGTATCGCATGGCAGGCCTAGGGGGTTGGTAAAAGTCAGACCCCCAAAAGCGGTACAAGTAGTGTCGGAGTGCAGCCGAGAACACCCTGAGATACTACTGGAATACCTACCAGCAAATCTCCTGCCTTGGCCAAGGACTTTTCATGTACTGGCTCTCCTAGACACAGCGCGACCTCACCCCCAATACCGGGAGAGACGAACCCCTGCAGATCCGCTCACTGCCTCCATGTGGCTCGGGACTGTACCCAACTAAAACCTGTTTGCACGTCTCCTTTGAGCGTGGTAGGATAGTAATCAAAGCACAGTGGGAACTCACACGAGACAAATGACGATCTCAGGTCGATGAACTAACCTGTACACATGTCACCAGGGAACTGCTATCTGACGTCTGGTATAATCCCAACTAGCAGGTTCCCGGTGAGTCCTGTCCGATGTACTCATAACCCAATGAGCACCTGTATACATCTTAGGTGAACCAGCTGACACCAGTGGCTTGTGAGACCGGCCACCGCCCCTCGTCGGGGTCTCGACTGTATACACTAGTCTACTTTGGAGAATTGATGCCCTGTCTCGAAACTCCCACGACTAGGGACCTTTTAAGGATGTGCTTATAGACTCCAGCTCTCACGTATATGATCGCCCTCATACTGCTGGTAGTCAAGCAAGAATCCTAGGGGCTCTATCAACGTGTAATAGCGACTTGTAAGGTCACCTAAAGCAGTACACGATGATAAAGATAAACCAGATAGCATACTATCATCTCGAGTAAGACTGTCCCACCGGCATAGGTCCTCCCTCAATCATTGCAATCACGTTCCTGTGATCCAATAATTGACTCTGAGGGCACTATATCCAACAATCTCCCACTTGCACTCAAGGCTAATTATTGCGATGTCGCATACTCACAGCCCATGTGATACCGAACACCCAACTCCTCTACTAGTCAGTCTCACAAAGCTCGTTTACGAAACTATTGCGTTCGAGGAATAGCCTCAGTGAGTGGATCCGCTCTGGTGTTTCTTTCTATGTCTCTCTTTATCTCAAGTTCGCGGAGAAAGCCATCTCCCGAAAAGAGCAATACCTGTCTTAGAATATGTCTGGATGTCTGATGGGACCTAGTTCATAAATGAACTCCAAATCCAAACTTCTTAGACTGTATCGTCAACTGAACTTAATCAGTATCCTGCGTCATGCCTTCCCTCAGTATCTTCTTAAACCAACTGTCCAAACTACTGCCCCTCGTCAGAGGGAAAACTATAACTCTGACAATCTCTCTGTCATCCAGGTCACCTTGGAAGCCTGGAATGATAACTGTCTCCCGAAGGAGAATGTTGTTATCATATCCCTAGAACATCAACTTATGTTCTAAAACTGCTTCCGACTGTTTCTCCAGGATTGGATCAATATCAACTTATTGCATCTACTGCAAAAACATCATCCGGTGTGGTACTTGATATCTCATGATTGACTCAATTGCCTAAGCAAGTGATCTGCCAATCATGCGTATCCCTCTCCCCTTTAGTCTGTAAGACACCTTTAGAGAGGGTGACTCCATCACTTGCAGGTATACTACCGTGCCAGGAGTCGTCCATTCTAATTACTCATTGAATGCTGTCAAGGTACCCAGATTAGAAAACCACCCAAATCTAGATCTAAAACCATAGATCTAGTAACCAGAATGTCTGATATAATATCCAAGTCCTATGTAGAGAAACTACTGTGTAACGACCAAAGTATAACAGATCGTAGTATAGGAATATCACTTCCTACTCTGTGTATGTCATCCAAATACCAGGACATCACACCCTACTACTTTCTTAACAGATCCATCCTCTATTCTGATGAAGTCAAACCTATGACTGTCACATCAGAAATAGATGATCTATCTCCGCTATATCTGCTTTAGTCTATAAATAGACATAAACCTGATGTCTACCAATGCTTCCGCTGCTCCCACTGACTACGACAACCCTCTGGCAGAGTCATATAGACGTACACTTCTAAAGCTAGTTCAGAACGACGCTATACTCATCCTCCTGCCGGGTCTCACAGTCTGGAACAACAGCATTGGCAAGTCTTGGTAAACAAGAACCTCCCTGCCACCGTCCTTGAGCATACCGAAGTACCTCTCGGGTGCCTGAGGTTACCCACCATATCTGCGGAGTGGCCAATGGAATGTCAAACCAAATTGAATCTTTAGGTTCTTATCAAATCTTCAGTAATCGTTTGCGGTTCTGGAATCACTTCCAGTTCTACCATACTCCCACTACTGTTTTCTGAAAAAATCCTTTTTTGGTAAAACTGTGGCGAGTTAAGAACAATATCACTATTGATCTTCCAGATGGTAGAAAGTCAACCCTCGTCATAGCCCGGGTCAACCCACAAACAGCCATTACAGAAACGTGCCTTGAGTTATCCGGAGTCTGGTTTTAAGCATAAGCCGGACAACTCCCCGTATCTTAACAATGTCAAGATATGAACTGTTCTATATCCAATATAGAAACAGAGGCACTGATTTAATTGAACCAGATTCAAATCATGCAACTGTCTCCAGTGCATGTCAACTAAATGGAAGAGAGGCCGATCAGCGTTACTCAACTTAGGAGTACTTCCAATTATGAGTAACCTGAAAGAGAAGCCAGTTCTCTTAATCATTACTATCAACTGAATACCATTCACAAGTATCTACATCTTCGATCACCTTGAAGAATACCGATACTTGCAATATCTGGTTCTCTACTTTATTCATATACCTATAACTTCTCAAAATTCGGACCCTGTGTTTCTACGAAACACTTGTCTAAAAACTAGAGAAGTCATAAGTAAGCCGAATATAGTACGAGGACCAACCCCTCTATCCTAATGGATACTGGACAATATACAATACTTTGTATAAGTCCGCTGAGTCTAATAACTCATTCACTGTGTGTTGTAGGTTGAAAACTGTACTTATGGTTAAGAAGAATTACACCGCTGTTCAATGCTCCTTACCTAACCATCCACTGATATAGGTAAATGTCATAGACATAATTTCAAAAAGGTATATCTCACTCTATAAAAATAGACGTACAGATATATCAATTTGAAATTGGTGCATAACAACGGATATTCAAAACCAAATATTTGCCGTCCGACAAACAACCCAGGTGACTTCCTCAAATATCACCAATTACAACGAATTCCGATATAATGAGGATGATCACCTAATTCCCAATAACTTACTCCCACTCATCATCTGTAAAACCATACAGATGTGAGAATCAAACCTGGTAAATACATACCCTAGAGCAAGTGTCTAATTGGGAAATCAGTTTTCTTTTAACAGTACAGAGTGAAACTGAAACATTGAAATATTTCGATGGGGTATCCCGGTATTCCTAATAATGCCTCTTCCATTATCCAGATTCACAACTATAACCGTATAATTCTTTGCCATTTCTCCAAATCCCTTTATATGTCTTTAGTCGTTACCTTCTGCACACCCCTTTAGGCCAAATGGTTTTCTTCCTTCCCTACCTTTCGGCACCAGCCTATGGTTTGGAAGAAGACTGTCCAATAAGCATAATGGGCGTACTGTCCTAATCCTAGGAACACTCGCAATGCGAGAGAAGGTGAAGATAAAAGACAACCGAATAAACCTTATTCCTATTTCTCCTGAACCAGGATCCATCCCCGAACTGGAACAAGTTCCTTTCGAGTTCGTATATAACCATACGATGGATTATCCAATAAACTTGGGATCTTCGTAGTGATACGGAGTGTCCTGGAGAAATACAAAGGTGATTTAGGATTGGCGAAGAAATACTTGGTTTGGTCGTGAATAGCAGTCGCAGTTTACTTTGCCCTCTTACTAATCCCTTGCTTTGTCTTAACTTAATACCTTCTGTACACCGTTTAGGCTAATTGGTTTTCTTCATTCCCCACCGTTCGGCACCAGCCTAAGGTTTGGAAGAAGACTATCCAATTTGCATAATAGGTGTACTATCTCCTAAACCAAGGAGTACTCGCAACCTGAGAGAAGGTAAAAGGAAAGACAACTGAATAGTCCTATCCGTTTTCTCCAGAACCGGAAACCATCCTCGAATTCCTTCGAGTTCGTATATAACCATACGATGGTTTTGTCCAATGGAAGTGGACGTTCGTAGTAATACGGGGTGTCCTGGAGAAAAGGGTAAAAGTAGGAGTGGCAATGAGGTTTGCAACTCTGAAATCCAAAAGCCAGTGTTAAGAAGGTTCGGTCAACTTGGTCACTGAGTCATAGTCTAGGGTCGGGTCAATGGTCGCTGCCAAAGAGAGAGAGAAAAGAAACACTCAGCGTGCACTCTAACCTAGATCAGAATGGTTATCACTTTATCTAATCTGGAAACCTCCCACTGTAACGTCAAATTCTTCCCCAAACCTGAAAGAAGAATTAGCCGGGATCACCCGAGGAGTAAACCAACTCATCAGTGGGAATCGGGATCCAACTATCATCGCATGATAACGTGACGGAATCCGCTCACGTTATCACACTCCAGAAGGTATGCGCATATCTGGCAAGTTTCAGTTTCTTTAGAAACTCCCGATGTGGATTTTTGCCCCATGCTCTTATGACCTTGACTAAGGCCAACAAATCATAAGTCACATGTCAAGTTCTACCCGTCATTGTCCAGGTTGATTTGAACCCACCCGTACAAGCCCTTGATTAGGGCCAACAAGGCTATACGACTGTCCCAAACCAACGCATCTATCTATGCAGCATATGAACACCCAATAGCTACCAAACACTGTGCCTTGACTATGGCCAACAAACACAGCTTGAATACTATCGACTATCCATATGAAACGACGGAGGGCTACGAATGGTTTCTGGCGAAAACCTTTAACGTAATGAACTTGATATCGTTGAAGGAACGGATAGCTTTTTAGAAAAATATTGTGACGAAAACCTTCGCTAAAGAGGTCACTCCCGGTGAAGGGATCTCGCCTCTTTCCCCGTAGAATGAGGTGCAGGATATTCCAACTGAATACCACGATGCAAAGCAAAAGTAATCGGCTATAGTGAAGTTATTGCCTCGACGCAAACTTCTGTCCAAGAGGTCACTCCCGGTGAAGGGATCTCGGCCCTTGCCTCGTCGACTGAGGAGCAGGATATTCCAACTGAATACCACGATGCAAAACAAAAGAGAACTCCCTTGCAATAACAGCTTTTTGAAAAATGTTCCAACAACATCAAAGAGGTTTGTTTATCTTGCATTGATCCGAATCAACGCAGTCCCATCAATTGATCACACCATAAAAGAACGAAAATAATGATGTACGTATATGCCATCCGCATTCGCCACTGGGTCCCGTCATCACCCGTTAGGTTACTTAACTAACGACAGAGCGGGGACTGGACTAGCGCGGATGCAAAACATATACAACATCTACTAGTATATATATCAATATATAATATTCGCTCAAGGCGTGATAAAAAGCAACATCACAGAAATGTACAGCATCACAGAACAATATAGATATCTGGGATCCCCGGGTTTCATAGAGCCGCTACTGAAACCCGACGTTCCCCTGGTCGTGTGGATAGCCTGTGCAATGAAATCCTAGACCCCTACGGGCGCGACAAGTTACCCGCCAAAACCTGAAGCGAGGCAGCCCCCTTCAGCAACGTGAATGGACCACCCAGCACTTCACGGAATCCGGTAACTTGGGCACCCCTCATGGGCCAACCTGTACCCCCTACGAGTGCGGCGAACAACCCGCCAATTCTAGAGTAAAGCCCCCTCCATCTCAAGGCCATGAGATGCGGGCCCGTTGCCCTCTAGAATCCGGCTATCCGTGCACCCCTCCGTGGGGTAATCCTAGTACAGAAATTAAAATATACATACAACGGGTACATCGTCCGCAACCTGGTCGTGCCCCAAAAGAATAATACAAACAGGCAATGACGGCAGTCCACATGTCGGACGCTCGCCCCGCAATATCAAATGTATATATAAAACAAAACTGTACTAACATTGCATCCAGGCTATCCCCCACGACCAATCCGCAACATCACAGCAAAACACAGAATATCAACGTGAATGTCACGTTCGCAAATCTGTCTAAAAGGACTATAGCAGTTAGACAGGATTTACCGATCAAATGACATTCACGGTCGCAGATATAATGTAAATACTGTGAACTAGCATGTTTAAAATATCCGATCGATCAAATTTATCGAAGTGGGCCCCAAGCACTACTGTAGAACTCACAGAAAATCTGGGCACAAAAAGAATATCCCAAAACCTCTATTTCCAACCCAGAAGCCCTCTGTAGAATTTTGATGCACTGAAAAGTAAATACTGCGGCGGAACCGCCGCCCAAGCATGGGTTTGGCCGCGGTTCCGCGGTCGTATAGTGCGTTCATGTGATCAAATTTCTACAGAGGTCTTAGAATTCTCTGCACATCATTCTGCAACAACCTGAAAAAATTTTGGAGCTAAAAAAAATTCGACAGAGAACAGATGCACTGGAAATCGGGTTTTCGAGATTTTTGTTCGATCGAGTCTTTAAACATACTAGAGCAAGCTAGGCTAGGTTAATGGCGTGGCTCTGATACCAGTGTAAGTGCACGGCGGCGCCCCGGCCGTCGATCCGACGCTGGAAACGCGGAAACGAAAAACTTTGCGAAACTTGCAAACCGGCACCACCGCGCACTTTTAACCCAGATCGGGCCATTAACCTAGCTACTAGCAAACTAAAAGATGGGTAGAGAGTTATACCAAGCGATCCGTGTCCTTCGGTCTTCGTCTCTACTCCGATCTCCCGCGGAATCTCCGGTCGTCGCCTCCTCGTCGAAACGGGCACCACATCGCCGGGTTCTTTTACGGGCTCCCACCTCTGGACCGAGACAACTCGGGCGCGAAGTTGGCTAGCCGACGCGTCCAAGAAGTGCTGTTGACTAGTGTAGGAACTTGTCTCTTTTGGGGTATATGAAGTTGCCTTGAATGGATGGAGGTGGAGGGAAAATGACTTAGGAAAAATGGTGATGTATCAATTTGCAAGCAAATGAGATGATCAAAATATCCTCACTCAAAATGAAACCTCTCTCCATCTCACTCCCAAGTGGCCGGCCTCTCACAAGAAATGGGTGGTGGAAAAAATTGCTAACCAATCCAGGTGGAGAAAAAGAAAAGATAATGCTAAATTAAAGTCACACCATTTCTAATCCAAATCAACTTCTCATCTAATCTCATAAATGCAAAGGATGAGACCATAATGGAATCCCATGATTATGAAGGCACAAACACAATAAAAACCCCTCCATAAAAAGTAATTTGCACAATTGCAAATTACCCCCTCCATCAGAAAGTCCGGCCGCGAAGGAACAAAAGAAAACTGGCCGGAGCGGAATGCAAACTGGAAACTTCAGAAAACTGATCCTGTAATAAATTACAGAAAAACCCCGCTACTGCATATACATGCCCGCATTTGTATTCCCACTGAATACAAATGCAAAGAGACAAAATCTACACTGTCTAATACTAGGATCCGGCTTAAACCAAAGCCGGCTAGTAAAATCCGTCCGATCACGATCCGTGCAATACCGCACGTATCTGATCGAACCCTGCCATATCTCCATACGGCCTCTACAGCGTTTCGCCCGAAACCTGAGTAACTGTGTGTGGTGGACTTTAAAGACTCGTCAATACTATGGCTGTGGATTTAACCACTAGCACGTCAGAGGTATTAGCCATACGTGACGGGCCACCAGCTATTGACCAAAAGGGACGTCGATGAGCGAACACATCCTGACACCCTACTGAGCCTGTCAGTGACAATATCCGTACAGTCCGGTCCGTTCATCTATGAGTATCGCATGGCGGGCCTAGGGGGTTGGTAAAAGTCAGACCCCCAAAAGCGGTACAAGTGGTGTCGGAGTGCAGCCGAGAACACCCTGAGATACTACTGGAATACCTACCAGCAAATCTCCTGCCTTGGCCAAGGACTTTTCATGTACTGGCTCTCCTAGACACAGCACGACCTCACCCCCAATACCGGGAGAGACGAACCCCTGCAGATCCGCTCACTGCCTCCATGTGGCTCGGGACTGTACCCAACTAAAACCTGTTTGCACGTCTCCTTTGAGCGTGGTAGGGTAGTAATCAAAGCACAGTGGGAACTCACACGAGACAAATGAAGATCTCAGGTCGATGAACTAACCTGTACACATGTCACCAGGGAACTGCTATCTGACGTCTGGTATAATCCCAACTAGCAGGTTCCCGGCGAGTCCTGTCCGGTGTACTCATAACCCAATGAGCACCTGTATATGTCTTAGGTGAACCAGCTGACACCAGTGACTTGTGAGACCGGCCACCGCCCCTCGTCGGGGTCTCGACTGTATATACTAGTCTACTCTGGAGAATCGATGCCCTGTCTCGAAACTCCCACGACTAGGGACCTTTTAAGGATGTGCTTATAGACTCCAGCTCTCACGTATATGATCGCCCTCATACTGCTGATAGTCAAGCAAGAATCCTAGGGGCTCTATCAACGTGTAATAGCGACTCGTAAGGTCATCTAAAGCAGTTAACGATGATAAAGATAAACCAGATAGCATACTATCATCTCGAGTAAGACTGTCCTACCGGCATAGGTCATCCCTCAATCATTGCAATCACGTGCCTGTGATCCAATAATTGACTCTGAGGGCACTATATCCAACACGAAGCGACTCAGCCGGTTAAACTCTGCGGCATAGACATCACTAAGCGTCCATTCTGTTTTAACATGATGAATTTCTCCTCCATCTTGGCCGTGGCAGTAGCTGGAAAACAGTGATCCAGGAAGCATGCGGAGAACGTGTTCCATCCAATAGGTTTCTCTAGCCGGCTTTCCTCCACGGACCACCACGTGCGGGCCTCATCTTCCAGCTGGATCTTCACTACGTTCACTCCATCATCGTCAGGAACTCGAGAGGCCGTCAGGAGGTTCTCTACGTTGATGAGCCATTTCTCGACCTCAAATGGATTTGTTGATCCCGTGAACACCGCTGGATGAAGCCTCCTGAAGTCCGAAACCATACCAACCCTAGCCTGGGTAGTCTGTATGAGGGTGCCCTCGGAGGCGGCGGGAACATCCGTAAATCTCTCCAGGACGGTAATTGCGGTCTCCTGTACCGCCTTCAATCGCTCGGTTAGGAGATCGATCTTCCTCTCTTGAGCCTGGGCCAGGATCGTCAGTGTGCTAAGGATCTTCTCGGTACGATCATAGGAACCGGCACCTGAGGAGTTGCCCGAGGAGTCCATATTTCTGAAAAAGATCAAAAGAAATTAGATTCAAACAAGGGCTACACAATGATTCAACGAGTTTTAGAAGGTGAATAGAAATGTAGTAAAGCACACGTCAAGGGTGTAACTCAATCTAGGGATCTCTCGACGGAACTGTAATTTCATCCGTAACCTGGCCCTGATACCAACAAAACCATGTCACGTCCCGCTTCCCGAAAATAAGGAATATGAGGGGTGACTAGGCCAGCCATGCTCCTACGGTCAGGGAATAATCCCGCTGTAGTCACACTTCGGCTTCTAGCATTACATGGTAGTCAGTAAATAGTACTAGAGTAAAGGAAAATCACAGTTCACAACTTTATTACATTACAATATAAAGAGTTCGAAATACACTTGTTTTGCAGAATAAAACTAACCAACGAAATACAAAGTGCTGAAAGAAAAAGAGATGGCGCTAATGAAGCTTTTTATACCTCCGCGATCACGAATGGCAGGTCATGCTCCTGCGCTGGATCCACTTCGTCCTCTGAGCATGCACACTTAGGTCGTCAGGGCAACACATATAGCAATAAATATATATGATGGGTATGCAATATTATTAAACATAAGAAGTGCAACAAAATGCAGAACATGAGTATAATAACATCAACTGAATATGAATAGTGCAATATAGGTATCATGTCAGTAAACTAGGCAATATGTACATCACTATTTATCGGCCACTAAGTCAATGAAATCAAATGGTGGAAAGGATACTCGTGTTTAACAAGGGTCTCGTGCATGCCCGAGACTATGGTCCGCTATGCCCGGGACATAACCATGCCAGCCGTGCCGCTAGACCCATGACCTAATGTATGCATATGTATATATATCACTAATAGCGATGACCATCCTCTAAATCACTGTATCTCGCTAAATACGAGTTCAATTCCATCTTGATTTCCCCATCCCCCAGGTTATATTATGAATTTAGGTATTCGATGGGTTGTGAACAAATACGTATCACTTTCACTTTCAATCACGTTTCCACTTCTCAATATCACTTTCGTATTTACCACAACCCAATCACTAACACTTATATCGACAATGCACAACGGTCGCTAGTTCTCAATGCAACTATTACTATGTAGAAGGAATACAACAAATATATAATAGACAAAAATGCACTGAACATGTATTCACTAAATTATAATACCCATAGCCATATAACTTGAAAATTTTACCATAATTCACACATATAGAATCGACCAAAACAATACAAAAGGCGTACGAATCACACTTGATTATCTATGCAGTAAAATTAGTTTCATGTCAATCGGAATTCAGGTTAAGGAATTATCATCATTTTAAATTAGCGATCGGTTTCAGAAATTCCAGTTTCAGAACTGGAAGTCCAACTTCGCGTATTGTTTGCAGATGGTTAAATTTATATTCAGGTGTTTCCCAAGTGGAATTGAAATCTAGTTCTATCCGTTAGGTTTCCAACACATCAAACGGATTATCAATAGCATTTCTTTATTAGAATTCATGTCATGTTTAGTGTGACGGTGTAAGAGAGGTCACTGCAGAAACTGCAGAACACATCGGTACTCTAAAATACAAATTAAATATCAAAACGACGGTAAAACAGCACGGGACCAGATTCATGTGTTAGATAATTAAATTATCTATGTAGTAATATGGGTCTCCGCGCATTTTCAGTCTCAAGCGGGGATGTACATGTAGTCAAAGTTTGGTATCCAAATCGAAACGCTGCCCCGGACTGCAGTCCAATGCCGCGTTCGCAACCAAGTATCTTTACAGTGATCTAAAATTGTCGAAAAACAAAATATGGATGGTTTTAGGTTATCGAGTCTTCTTAGATATGAGCCATAGAACGTTACGTTCCAAACTGTATTTAATTTACAATGATTTGAATAAGGTAGCATGCGCGGTTAGGTTCAGATTTTGTGTCGCCTTTAGGCGGCGACTCTACATAGTTATGCACACGATATTTTGCATCCAAATTATTACACGATATTTTAATCCAGTAACAGAATCGAACTATCGCAAATTCCGCCGTCACAAAATATATTTTGGTTTATATTTTGCATCGAACACTAAGCCAGTGTTTAGTAATCGATCGAAAATACACATTTACACTACTATATAACAAAATAATCTAATATTATTGTCTAGCTTAGGTATTAAAATATCATGAATAGCAAGAGATGGTTTTATCTTGCCTTTTGCGAACGTGGCATGACTTGAGACGGCGGCACGACATGGGCACGATCACGGTACGACACACGCGCGACTCGGCTGGATCGGGGAAGGACTTGGGGCTCGAAACTGGCGTGGAGGCGGGCAAGGACCATGGGTTTGCAGTGGCTCCGGTGAGGTGTTCGGGGTGCTACGGTTGCAGGGAGCTTGGGCTCATCGGCGACGGAGTGTAGGTGCTGGGGTAGTGGGTTTAACTGTAGTAGATGAGAGGGGTGGCTCCGACGATCGTGGAGCTGCTGGTGGTCGTCGGTGATGGGGATACTCGGAACTTGGAGATGGTGAGTTGGGGAGATCCGACGATGGTTGACGCCGGGGTGATCGCGCTCAAGTTGAAGGAGGAGGAGCTGGGGGGGTTGTCGGCTGCAAAAGGGGTAGCTCCAAGGATGGAATGGGTCGGCTTAGGGGCTCAAAGGCGTCGGTGGTCGCCGACGATGTGGAGCTCGGGGTTGGAGTTTAGGATGGTGGAGTGAACGGGAGAGTGGGACCGAGAGAACGAGGGGGGTGAAGTAGAGAGGGAACGAGGGATTGTCGAGGGTTTTGGGCGAATGGAGTCGTGGCCGTTGGGGAAGCGGGGACGTGGGGGAAACGGGTCTCGCGATGATGACACGAGAAGAGCGGAGATATAGGGGGAAGAGCCATTGGGGGGACATGAGCGTAGCGTGGGAGGGAGTTGGACATGGGCGCGATCGTCGCGGCGAGCGCGAGGGAGCCATTAAGGAAATGGGCGGGAAAAGAATGAGCGAAGGAGAAGAAGAAGTGGGGGGTGAGCGGGTCGGGTCGGGTAGGTTAGGATTTGGGTTTAGAATTTAGGTTTAGGAATAATTTAATTATAATATAAATATAATATATATATATAAATGAAAAAATGGAATAAAAAATCTGGAAAAATTATATACGGAAACTGGGGATTAACAGGAGTCGTGTAAATAGATTTTAGTTGGGTATTGTCCCGAGCCACATGGAGGCAGTGAGCGGATCGTCGGGGAATCGTCTCTCCCAGTATTGGGGGTTGATGTCGCGTTGTGCACGGGTGGCTATCACCAGAAATTCTTGACCAAGGTGGATGAGAATTACTGATTTGGATCAGTAGTTTCTCAGTTGGTGATGGGCTTCATACCGACACGAAATATCGCGTTATTAGGGGTCTGACTTTATCCACCCCCTAGACCCGATATGCGATACTTCTAAGACGAACAGACCGGACAATATAGATATTGTCACGGACAGGCTCAGTAGGGGTTCGGATGAGTTTGCTCATCGGCCTTCCTTTCGATCAATACTTGGGTAGCCGTTACGCACAGCTAGTGCCGCTGACGTGCTTGTGGTTAAACCCACAGCCAGCGTATTGACGAGTCTTTAGAGTCCCACACAGAGGGTTTTCCTACTTCGGATGAAATGATGTAGAGGCCGTATGGTTTTATGGCAGGGTTCGATCATATACGTGCACTTGTGCACGTATCATGATTCGGATGGATAATACTAGTGGGCTTTGGTTTAAGCCGGATTCTAGTATTATATTGTTGGATTATTTTCGTCTCTTTGTATTCGTATTTTTCGGAATACGGATACGGGTATATATATACGGATGAGGGGTATTCTTGTAATTTATTACAAGGTTTTTCTAGAAGATAACACCTCATTTTAGTTTTAATCATTTTAGTTAGATGGTTAAATGAGGTGGAAGGATGAGTTGTGTTGTGGCATTTATTGAAGCATGGCACACTTGGTGACTCATGGGGTGACTCATGTGATGACTCATGAGTTACTATTGTGGCATGCTTGATATTTGTGTTGTGAGATATTTTGTGAGGCTTGAGATTTATTTTCTTGAGTTCACAACACTTAGCCATTTTCATGGATGCTCACTACACTCCCATCCCTCAAGCTTCTTCTTCTATCCCGACCCTAAAAGTCTCATGTGTTGAGAAACCTAGGGTGTTATGAGACATATTAATTTATCATTAGACTCTACATCTTCTAGGCTATCTAGTTTAGCGAACTAGGTATCCTAGTTATCTCGGTGATGAGTTTGGAGCTCGAACTATAAATTCTCAGGTGGATCATCTTCGATAGAGGGAGACCGGAGACCAAACTTGATCCATGACGCCTCAAGGAGCATATGTAGATGGTAAAAGACCAAAGGATAAAGATCATTCGGTATAACACTTCTATCACTTAGTTAAGCTCTTTGTTAGTTTGCTAGTTTAGGGTTTATGGTTCGGTCCGGCGGGTTTCGTTAGCGCTAAGTTTTTAAACACCAGTTTATGTTCCGCACCGGCCGCATTAGATGGCCAGGGCGTCGGCGAAACCCAACAATTATAACAATTATAAATAAATAAGAATATTCACATTATAAATTATTAAGTGCAACTATAAAAATTTATTAATATTCCACTAATATTACATGAATTGTAATGGATGTTAAAGAACATATATTACTACTCTAGCGATCTCCCACTTGTTCTCACATCCATTCAGCTACAATTTTAATTCCCATCCTTTTCAAGTGTATGTCAAAAACCTTTTGAGACAACGGTTTAGTGAATGAGTCAGCTATGTTGTCATGTGTATTCATTTTCTGAATTTCCACATGTTATCATTTGTTAATCTCTCTAATAATATGGTATTTCCCGATGTAGACTTCTGAAGTGCTCTTGGTTGCTTCACTTGAACAACCGCTCCACTATTGTCACAAAATAGTGGAATACAAAACACATGTCGAGGAACAACACCAAGCTTACGGATAAACTTATTTATCCACACTCCTTCCTTAACGGCTTCTAAGGATATAAACATATCCCGATGTAGACTTTCTATCATTGGGATCATATTGGAAATCAGGATCTGTATCCCTCGATACTCAAATTATTTGCATCGTAAACTAAATAATAATTTTAATTCTTCACAAATACTTAAATATGGATTTTACAGCAGTCCAATATTTCTTAAAAGGATTGGACTGAAAGCTACTTATAAGGCCCACTGCATAGACTATGTAATGTCTAGTACACAACATAGTATACATTAAACTACCAACTGCCAAAGCGTATGGTATACATTTGAAACACTCAATCGCATTCTCGGTTTTAGAACATATTTTCTTAGAAAATGAGATTCTATGTCTAACAGGTGTGGGGTCCCGGCAGCGTCCCGGCTATCGAAACGTGGCCAAAATGTGGAACAAAAATTTCTGAAACCGGCGCTACCGTTACCCGAATCCTGGATCGACCTTAAACCCTAAACTAGCATGCTAAACTAAGAGTTAGAATTGTTATACCGAGTTGATCCGAATCCTTCGGTTTTCATTCCAAGCTCCTAGCGGTTCTTTGATGTGGTTTGGTTGCCGGTCTTCCTCCATCTCCGATGATCCACCCGAGAGAAACGGCACAAGCTCCTGCTCGACGAACGAGGCAACCGACGCTCCAAAGTCGCTAGCGATGGAGAGTGGGGGTGTATGAAAATGTCAATATAATTTTCTCTCTTTCCTTTTTGCTCATTGAGCAAGCATAGAAGATGAGTGAGGTGAAAGCTTTGGCATGAACAACTAAGGAAATGGGCTAAGTCTTTTTTGTGTGTGCTTGAGAGAGTGAGGGAGTGATTAATCAAAACAAATGAAAAGAAGACCCCTACCTAAGTGGCCGGCCCCCCTCCCTCAATCACACAAAAAAAATTCCTTTTTCAAATTACAATAAACAAATGCACCATACCTTTGCTCCATGCCCAAAACACTATGCAAATGCCACCTCACACCTCCACCTCATTTGTGAGTCAAATGAATTTTCCAAAAATGGAAATTCATACAAATGGTGTGGCACCTTCTAGAAGCTATTCTGTAGAAAATAAGGAATACTTCTCGGTATATGTACCGAAATACATATACGCGTATTCGTACCAAAAATACGAATAGCCAAGAGAGAAAATGAATAGAGAATAATAATACTAGAATACATATATATAAATACATATGTAAATTATTAAATCAAAACCCAATTTAATAATCCGGCTTAATCCTAAGCCGCTAATATTATCAACCGTTCGATTAAAGTCTGCGCAGCAAGTGCACATATTTAATCGGACACCTGTATGTATCAACATACGTCATGTACACCATATCGCCTGAACCGTGAAAACCCTCTGTGTGGGACTCTAAAGACTCGTCAATACGCTGGCAGTGGGTTTAACCACAAGCACGTCAGTGGCGCTAGCTGTACGTAACGGCTACCCAGGTATTGAGCGAAAGGGAGGCCGACGAGCAAACTCATCCTGAACCCGTACTGAGCCTGACAGTGACAATATCCGTACAGTCCGGTCTGTTCGTCTAAGAGTATCGCATATCGAGTCTAGGGGGGTGGATAAAGTCAGACCCCCAACAACGCGATATTTAGTGTCGGCATGTAACCCATCACCTCATAAGAAACTATCGATCATGGATCGGTAATCCTCGTCTACCATGGCCATGGATTTATGGTGATGGCCATCCGTATACTATGCGACATCAACCCCCAATACCGGGAGAGACGAATCCCCGACGATCCGATCACTACCTCCATGTGGCTCGGGACTGTACCCAACTAAAACCTGTTTGCACGACTCCTTTGAGCCATGGTAGGGTAGTAATCAAAGCACAGTGGGAACTCATACGAGACAAATAACGATCTCAGGTCAACAGACTAACCTGTATACATATCACCTGGGAACTGCTATATGACAATAAGTATAATACCAACTAGCAGGTTCCCGGCGAGTCCGTCCAGTGTACTCATAACCCAATGAGCACCTGTATACTATCTTAGGTGAAAAAACTAACACCAATGGCTTGTGAGACCTGCCACCGCCCCTCGTCGGGATCTCGATCAGTATACACTAGTCTACACTGGAGTATCGATGCCCGGTCTCGATACTCCTACGACTAGGGACATTTAAGGATGTGCTTATAGACCCCAGCTCCCACATATATGATCGCCATCATAATGCTAGCAGTCAAGCAAGAATACTATGGGCTCTATCAACATGTATATGATGATAAAGACAAACCAGATAGCATACTAGCATCTTGAATAAGACTGTTTTATCGGCATAGGTCCTGCCTCAATCATCATAACCACATGTCCGCGACTATGATAATTGCCTAGAGAGCACTATAGCCAACAATCTCCCACTTGCACTTAAGGCCAATTATTGCGATGTCGCATACTCACAGCCCGTGTGATACCGAACACCCAACTTCTCTACTAATCAGCTTCGCAAAGCCCATTTGCGAAAAATGATTGCGTTCGAGAAATAGCCTCAGTGAGTGGATCCGCTCTAATGTTTCTTTCTATATCTTTCTTAATCTCAACTTCGCGGAGAAAACTATCTCTTGAAATGAGCAATACTTGTCTTAGAATTTGTCTGGATATCTGATAGGACCCAGTTCACAAATGAACTCCAAATCCAGCAAACTACTTAGACTGTATCGTCCACTGAATTTAATCAGTATCCTGTGCCATGCCTTTCTTCAGTATTCGCTTGGACTACCCGTCCATCATACTGTCCCTCAAAAGAGGGGAAAACTATAACTCCGACAGTCACTCTGTCATCCAGGTCACCTTGAAAGCCTGAAATGATAACCGTCTCCTGAAGGAGGCTGCCGTAATCATTTCCCTAGAACATTCACTTATGTTCAATAACTGCTTCCCAATATTTCTCCAGGATTGGATTAATATATCTGCATATTGCATCTAGTGCAAAAGCAATATCTGGTGTGGTACTTGACATTGCATGATTAACTGAATTGCCTAAGCAAGTGATGTGCTAATCATGCAGACCCCTCTCTCCTTTAGTCTGTAAGACACGTTTAGAGAGGGTAACTCCATCACCTGCAGGTACACCACCATACCAGGAGTCGTCCATTCTAAAATTCCTTTAGAATAATGTCAAAGTACCCAGATTGGGATACTCCCCAAATCTAGATCAAAAACCATAGATCTAGTAACCAGAAAACCTGATATTATAGCCATATCCTATGTGGAGAAAACAACTTTATGACAACTACAGTATAACTGATCGTAGTATAGGAATATCTCTTCCTATCAATTGCATGTCATCCCGAATCCTCGGACATCACACCCTACTACCTTCTTACCAGATCCATCTCCTATTCTGATGAAGTTAAAACGTATGACTGTCACATCAAAAATAGATGATCTATTTCCGCTATACCTGCTTTAGTCTATAAATAGACATAAGCTACTTGCTTACTATGCTTCCGCTGCTCCCACTGGCTACAACAACCCTCTGGCAGAGTCATATATACGTGCACCTCTAAAACTAGTTTAGAACGACGCTATACTCATCCTCCTGCCGGGTCTTATAGTCTAGAACAACAGCAATGGCAAGTCTGGGTAAACAAGAACCTCCCTGTCACCATCTCTGAGAAGACCGAAGTACCTCTCGGGTGACTGATGTTACCCACCAAATCTGCGGAGTGGCTAATGGAACATCAAATCCAATTGAATCCTTAGGTTCTATTAAATTTTCAGTAATCGTTTGTGGTTCTGGAATAACTTCCAGTTCTACCATACTCCCACTTCTGTTTTCTGAAAAAATCCATTTTATTAAAACTGTGGCGAGTCAAGAACAATATAAATATTGATCTTCCTTATGGTAGAAAGTTAACCCTCGTCAAAGCCCAGGATAACCCACAAACAGCCATTACTGAAACGTGCCTTGAGTTTATCCGGATTCTGGTTTTAAATATCAGCCGGACAACTCCCTATACCTTTACATCGTTAAGATATAAATTGATTCTATATTAATCTAATATAGAAACAAAAGCACTAATCTAATTTGAACCAGATTCAAAAACATGCATCTGTCTCCAGTGAATATCAACCAAATGGAAAGAGGACAATCAGCATTACTCATCTAGGAGTGCATCCATATATGAGTAACCCGAAAGAGAAGCAAGTTCTCAAAACCATTACTATTAACTGAATACCTAACACAAGTATCTACATCTTCGAATACTTCGAAGAATCCCGATACTTCTAACAAATGGTCCTCTACTTTATTCTTATACCTATAACTTTTGAATATCTGGATCTTGCATTTCAACGAAATACATGTCCAGAATTGGAGAAGTCATAAGTAAACAGAATATAGTATGAGCACCAATCCCTTTGTCCTAATGGACACTGGACAACATACAATACTTTGTATAAGTCCTCTGAGTTCAACAACTCAAACCCTGTGCGTCGTAGGTTGAAAAACTGTAGTATGGTTAAGAAGAATTACACCGCTGTTGAATGCATCTTACCTAATCAATAACCGATATAGGTAAATGTCACAGACATAATATCAAAAAGATATATCTCACTTTATAAAAATAAACGTACAGATATATCAGTTTGAAATTGGTGCATAACAACGGATATTCAAAACCATATACTTGCCATCCGGCAAAATCCAGATGATTTCCTCAAATATCACCAATTACAACGAATTCCGATATAATGAGGATCTAATCACCCAATTCCCAATATCTTACTCCTACTCACCATCTGTAATAATATACAGATGTGAGAAACTGATCTGGTAAATACATACCCTGGAGTTAGATTCTTATTGGGAAAACAGTTTTCAATTAACATCGCACAGTCAGACTGAAACATGAAAATGTTTCGAAAGGGTTTAACTGGTATTCCTAGTAACGCCTCTTCCACTCTCCTGATTCACGACAGTAACCATATACTTACCTGCCCTCACTCCAATCCCTTTATTATGTCTTTACTTATTACCTTCTGTACACCTTCTTTAGGCTCATTGGTTTTCTTCTTTCCCTACCCTTCGGCACCAGCCTAAGGTTCGGAAGAAGACTATCCAATAAGCGTAATAGGTGTACTCTCCTAATCCTAGGAGCCCTCGCAACCTGAGAAAAGGTAAAGAGAAAAGACATCTGAATAATCCTATTCTATCTCTCCAGAACCAGAATCCATCCCCGAAAAAGTTCCTTCGAGTTCGTATATAACCATACGATGGATTTATCCAATGGAAGTGGATATCCGTAGTAATACGGAGTGTCCTAGAGAAAAGCAAAGTAGATGTAGGAGTGGCAGGGGTATACACGGTTTTTGTCATGAAATATGGTGGTCTCAATTTCCTTTGCCATTATTCTAATCCCTTTATATGTCTTTAATTATTACCTTCTGTACACCACACTTAAGCTTAATTGGTTTTCTTCCTTCCCTACCGTTCGGCACCTGCCTATGGTTTGGAAGAAAACTATCCAATAAGCTCAATAGGTGTACCCTCTCCTAATCCTAGGAGCCCTCACAACCAGAGAGGAGGTAAAGAGAAAAGACAACCGAATAATCCTATTCAATCTCTCCAGAACCAGAATCCATCCTCGAAAAGTTCCTTCGAGTTCGTATATAACCATACGATGGATTTATCCAATGGAAGTGGATGTTCGTAATAATACGGGATGTTCTGGAGAAATGCAAAAGGTGATATAGAAATGGCAATGATGTATGCGACACCGTGACATTCCAAAAGCCAAAGTGTTTTCAGAAGGTTCGGTCAACTTGGTTTCATGAGTTTTAGTCAAAGGTCGGGTCATAGTCGCAGCCAGAGAGAGAGAGAAGAAATACTCAGCGTGCACTCTAACCTAGATCAGAATGGTCAATCACTTTATCTAATATGTATGGCTCCCACTGTTTCCTCAAATTCTCCTCCAAACCCAAAAGGAGAATTAGTCGGAATCACCCGAGGAGTAATCCTACTCATCAGTGGGAATCGGGATCCAACTATCATCGCATGATAACTTGATGGAAGCCACTCAAGTCACCACACTCCAGAAGGTATGCGCAAACCTGGTAAGTTTCCTGTATGTTTGAAACTCCCGATGTGATTTTTACCCCAAGCGATTTATGACCTTGACAAAGGCCAACAAATCATAAACCACAAGTCAAGTTCAACCCGTCATTATCCTGGATTACTCTAGACCCACCCGTACAAACCTTTGACAAAGGCCAACAAGGTTATACGACTGTCCTAGATAATCGCAACTCAATGCAACAGACAAGCAATATCTAGCTACCGCACACTACGCCTTGACAAAGGCCAACAAACGCAGCACGAATACTAGGTACCACATAAAAGAAACGACGGAGGGCTACGCTGGTTTTTAGCGAAAAACCCTTAACGTAATGAACTTGATATCGTTGAAGGAATCCAAGTGGTTTTTATAAATATATAGTGGTGAAAACTTTTGCTAAAGATGTCACTCCCGGTGAAGGGATCTCGGCTCTTTCCCCGTCGAATGGGGTGCAGGATATCCCAAATGAATACCACGATGCAAAGAAAAAGGAAACGACAATAGTAAAGTTATTACATTGACACAAACTTTTACCCAAGGGGTCACTCCTGATGAAGGGATCTCGGCCCTTGCCTCTTCGAATGAGGTGCAGGATATTCTAAATGAATACCACGATGCAAAGCAAAAGAAAACGTCTGTAATGTCAGTTTTTAAAAACTTGGTTCCAACAACATCATATAAATAGGTTTGTTTTATCCTTACATTGATAAGAATCAATGCAGTCCCATCAATTAATCACTCCAGAAAAGAACGAAAATAAAATGTACGTATATGCCATCCGCATTCGCCACTGGGTCCCGTCATCACCCGTTAGATTACTTAACTAACGACAGAGCGGGGACTGGGCTAGCGCGGGTGCAAAACATATACAACATCTACTAGTATATATATATATATATAACATTCGTCCCAGGCATGATATAAGTAACATCACAGAAACATTACAGAAGCTACACAGAATGGTGGATAATCTGGAGCCCCGGGTTTCACTTGAGCCGCAAATGAGACCCGACATTCCCTGTCGTGTGGATAGCCTGTGCAATGAAACCTAGACCCCTACGAGCGCGGCAAGTTACCCGCCAAAACCAGAAGTGAGGCAGCCCCCTTCAACAACGTGAATGGGCCACCCGGCACTTCACGGATTCCGGTAACTTGAGCACCCCTCCTGGGTCATCCTATGCCCCCTACGAGTGCGGCAAATAGCCCGTCAATTCTAGAGTAAGGTCCCCTCCGTCTCAACGCCATGTGATGCGGACCCGTTGCCCTTTAGAATCCGGCTATTCGTGCACCCCACCGCGGGGTATTCCTAGTACAGAAAAGAAAATAATATACAAGGGTGACATCGACTTCAGCCCGGTCGTGCCCCAAAAGAATAATATACAAACTGGCAGTGACGGCAGTCCACATGTCGGACGCTCGCCCCGCAATATCAAATGTACAAATGAAATTAAACCTGTACTATCATTGCACCACTGGCTATCCACCACGACGATCCAACCAACATCACAGCACAACACAGAACATCAACGTGAATGTCACGTTCGTAAACCCGTCTAAAAGAACATATAGCAGTTAAACGAGTTTACCGATCAAATGACATTCACGGTCACAAATAGAAATGTATGTACTGTTAAACGCACACTTAAAATATCGATCGACTAAATTCCAAATTGACCCCAATAGCGAAACAACACTTCACTGAAACTTGGGCCAAAACGGAATATCTCAAAAATCACAATTTTACATCAAGGGGCTACAGGAAAAATTTTGAAGCCCGTCGCCACTAAATGGCAGCGGAACCGCCGCCAATAGGAGGTTAAGTGCCGTGGTTCTGCGGCTCTTTGGTGGCTTCAGGAGCCCAAATTTTTCCAGTATCCTTAAAATTGCCTGCACAGATTTTTAAGATGCCTCAAATAATTTTTTGACCACTTTTGAAAATCGACAGAAACATGAAAAATGAAATCGTGATTTCGGTAAAATCCGTCGATCGATCTTTTAAGCACGTCTAAACAAGCTAGTAAGGGGTTTAAAGGGTAGCTTTGATACCATGTAGGGTCCCGGCAGCGCCCAGGCCATCAAAACACGGCCAAAATGCGGAACAAAAATTTCTGAAACAATCGCTACCGTTAGCCGAATCCTGGATCGACCTTAAACCCTAAACTAGAATGCTAAACTAAGAGTTAGAATTGTTATACCGAGTTGATCCGAGTCCTTCGGTCTTCATTCCAAGTTCCTAGCGGTTCTTTGATGTGGTTTGGTTGCCGGTCTTCCTCCATCTCCGATGATCCACCCGAGGGAAACGACACAGGCTCTTGCTCGACGAACGAGGCAACCGACGCTCCAAAGTCGCTAGCGATGGAGAGTAGGGCTGTATGAAAATGTCAATATAATTTTCTCTCTTTCCTTTTTGCTCATTGAGCAAGCATAGAAGATGAGTGAGGTGAAAGCTTTGGCATGAACAACTAAGGAAATGGGCTAAGTCTTTTTTGTGTGTGCTTGAGAGAGTGAGGGAGTGATTAATCAAAACAAATGAAAAGAAGACCCTCACCTAAGTGGCCGCCCCCTCCCCCTCTCCCTCAATCACACATAAAAAAAATTCCTTTTTCAAATTACAATAAACAAATGCACCATACCTTTGCTCCATGCCCAAAATACTATGCAAATGCCACCTCACACCTCCACCTCATTTGTGAGTCAAATGAATTTTCCAAAAATGGAAATTCATACAAATGATGTGGCACCTTCTAGAAGCTATTCCGTAGAAAATACGGAATACTTCCCGGTACATGTACCGAAATACATATACGCGTACTCGTACCAAAAATACGAATAGCCAAGAGAGAAAATGAATAGTGAACAATATTACTAGAATACGTATATATAAATACAGATGTAAATTATTAAATCAAAACCCGATTTAATAATCTGGCTTAATCCTAAGCCGCTAGTATTATCAACCGTCCGATTAAAGTCTGCGCAGCAAGTGCATATATTTAATCGGACACCTATATGTATCAACATACGCCATGTACACCATATCGCCTGAACCGTGAAAACCCTCTGTGTGGGACTCTAAATACTCGTCAATACGCTGGCAGTGGGTTTAACCACAAACACGTCAGCGGCACCAGCTGTACGTAACGGCTACCCAAGTATTGAGCGAAAGGGAGGCCGACGAGCAAACTCATCCTGAACCCCTACTGAGCCTGACAGTGACAATATCCGTACAGTCCGGTCTGTTCGACTAAGAGTATCGCATATCGAGTCTAGGGGGGTGGATAAAGTCAGACCCCCAACAACGCGATATTCAGTGTTGGCATGTAACCCATCACCTCCTGAGAAACTATCGATCCTGGATCGGTAATCCTCGTCTACCATGGCCATGGATTTGTGGTGATGTACACCCGTACACTATGCGACATCAACCCCCAATACCGGTAGAGACGAATCCCCGACGATCCGATCACTGCCTCCATGTGGCTCGGGACTGTACCCAACTAAAACCTGTTTGCACGACTCCTTTGAGCCGTGGGCCCGTGGTAGGGTAGTAATCAAAGCACAGTGAGAACTCACACGAGAAAAATGACGATCTCAGGTCGACAGACTAACCTGTACACATGTCACCTGGGAACTGCTATCTGACAATAGGTATAATACCAACTAACAGGTTCCTGGCGAGTCCGTCCAGTGTACTCATAACCCAATGAGCACCTGTATATTATCTTAGGTGAACAAACTAACACCAATGGCTTGTGAGACCTGGTCACTGCCCCTCGTCGGGGTCTCGATCAGTATACACTAGTCTACACTGGAGTATCGATGCCCAGTCTCGATACTCCTATGAGTAGGGACATTTAAGGATGTGCTTATAGACCCCAGCTCCCACATATATGATCGCCATCATAATGCTGGCAGTCAAGCAAGAATCCTATGGGCTCTATCAACATGTACATGATGATAAAGACAAACCAGATAGCATACTATCATCTTAAGCAAGACTGTTTTATCGGTATAGGTCCCGCCTGAATCATCATAACCACATGTCCGCGACTATGATAATTGCCTTGAGGGCACTATAGCCAACAACAAGAAGTATTCCCTTCTTGGAATCTTGTATATTGAACCTTTTAAGGATCTTATCCACATAAGTAGATTGTGACAATCCTAAATGTCACGTTCTTTATTTCTATAAAGTTTGAGACCCAAGATATAGGAAGTTTGACAAAGATCATTCATAGAGTATTTATCTGAAAGCCACAATTTAATAAATATCATCAAACCTATATCATTCCCAATGAGTAGTATGTCATCTACATAGAATATTAGGAACACAATAGAATCATTTGATCGCCAAGTCTGTCTTTATAGGAAGGCAAATGATCCTAATTGATTTTCTTATTGCAATAGGTGCATCAATAACAACAGTTTTTAGTAGTGGATCCCTATCTCCACTAAAACTTGTACCTCACACTGAATCTATAGAATCTTCTAAAAAATTAGGATTTTCTCATACTGGAATAGATGACTCTTCATCAAGAGATACATCTTATTGACCAACAATTTGGTCTTCCATGAAGAACACATTTCTGCTTACAGTGATTGTATAATCACTAGGATTATAAACATAATACACAGTGATATCCTTATAGTAGCCTACAAATAAGTATATATATGTCCTAAATTCCAATTGGTCCATCATTTGTTTTTTAACATAAGTTGGACAATCCCAAATTTTCAAGTGTCTTACACTCGGTTTTCTTCTTTTCCATATCTTATATGGAGTAGAAGAAATAGATTTGGTAGGAATTCTATTTAACAGATAATTCACAGTCTCTATTGCAAAACCTATAAGAATAGAAAAACCTTTGAATGACAAATCATCGAACTAACCATATCTAATAGGATTCGGTTCCTTCTTTCAGAAACACCGTTATGTTGTAGGGTGCCACGTGGTGTCAAGTTATAAACAATTCCATTTTTTAAGAACGTTTTGAACTCATCTGATAAATACTCTCCACCACGATCTGCTCGGATGACCTTGACACTTTTATCAAGCTCTCTCTCAACTTTGGCTTTAAATTCTTTGAACTTTTCAAAGCATTCATATTTGTGTCGCATTAAGTAAATATAACCATATCTAAACGCGTCATCTGTAAATGTCATAAAATATGAATATCTGTTCACACCAGAATATTGCATTTAATACCGCCCATTTTTCTGCTCGTTTGTTTATAGGCAGATGCTTTTAATCCGTGTTTGCTACATATTTACAGGTTATAGGTTTCTAGTCCAAAATACGCAAATCATACAAAATCTCCACAGTTACGCCAAAATCCAGAACATCTGCCATAGACAGATAAAATCCGGGTTCCGGTCATCCGCATCCGTCCAGTGCCGCTTAACAGTTCATGAGACAAGACAAATAACAGTGGTCATTCGTGTCTCGGTCAAGCACAGAGTACGAGAGGGGCAGCACAAAATTCAATGGATGTGCGGAGCTCGAGGGAGATAAAGGTCAAATGAATTAAAAATAAAGCCATTTTGGAATGTTGAAAATCTAAAAAAAAATTGGAAGCATTTTGCAAATTGGGATCTGTAGAACAGAAGAAGAAAGCAACATGGAGAAGCTTAGAAAAAATGACAAACTAATTCCTCCAAACTGCCGTGGAACCGCGGCCAATAAAGCATTTCTGCGGCGGTTCCGCGGCCGAGTCAACTCGTCGTCAGATTATGTTTTAGGGGTAGTTTGGTAATTGTATTGGAGCTCAGAATTTGGCCCTAGAGTTTCAGCTCTCTGCCTATAAATAGCCCAGTTTTGTACCCAACCAAGAATGTCTTCTTCTTTGTTAGATTTTAGAGTAGTTTAGTTTGTATTTCTTCTTCATCATCTATTCTCCAAGAAAATGTAGTGAGAGCTCTTGAGTGAAAAATCAATGAAGATGAGGGTTTTTATTAACTTGTATCTTTACTTTTTTTGTCTTGTAATTTTAATTCCTGGTGTAATTTTGTTTATTGTTGTTAAGTAGTTGTTGTTATTTCTTGTTTTATTTTCCTTTTCTTCTTATCCGTATTTTCAAGCCATGATACTCTATAAAGTCCCTTGCTTAGGTGAGGGCCCAAGTAGTTAGCTTGCTACCATTTGTAAAACCGTACTTTCCTTGCTTTCTTTCTTTTCTTCCTTCTTGTTTTATTTTTATTTTATTTAAATATGTGAATAATTTCTACGCTTGTTAAGGGCTAAGGAAGGTTTGTATGAGGGACGGAAAAATCCATTATGCTTCTCTTTGCCAAACATCCTAAAACGAATTTAGACCAAACAAACACAACCCTCTCACTTAGGCGCACTATATGTGACATATAACCGCGACCTAAGTCGAGAAGTCCTTTGAACGCATTACAACGTGACATATAGTTGTGACTTAATTAGATACATGGTTGTGGGTGTTTGGCTTAGGGTTGGAAATTAGTGCACGTAGCGGAAGGACAAGGGGCACTAAGAATGGATTTAGCGTTGGAAAGCTTACTTAAACTCGCAAATCCCATTCCTATGTCTTCCTAATCCCCGCTATTTTCTATTATCCCAACATCATTTTAAGAATGGCAAAACAAAAGCACAAGGCTAATCCCAACTCTACTCACCATTCTTGACCCTAACAAGTTTACTTGAACATAAATACAAACACTTAGGATAGATTTGAACATACACATATACATTCTTGAATTGACTCGTCTAAGACAAGAACTCAAATACGAACCATCTACCTGCGGATCGACTCGTGCTCAACCGGCTAACTACATGCGAAACCGTCTTGATTGCGGTAAGTAGAACAAATAGAACAAGTAGAACGCGAATTTATGTTTCAATCAAATGGCACCGTTGCCGGGGAAACGGTAACATATTTCTTTCTTGTTATTCGGGTTAATATTTTTTTTTTGTGTATATATATATATATAATAAAAAACATCTTGTTATTTTTTATATTTTTGTGCAAGTATGCAGGCAAATCTGGAGCAAGTACAGTGACATAATCAAGAAACAAAGAATTGAATACATAAGTGAGGAAAGAGGGGAGTACACAGAACCAACTTGAAGCCCTAAGTCAACCATTCCATCGCGGAATCACGGTCAAAGGTAGGTTTTAGCGGCGGTTCCGCGGTCCTATTGTGGCTTCTGAGCCTGAAATTTTTTTCACCCCTTCTACTTCTCCAATTATCTCTGTAAACTCCACTTAACTGTATTTTCTGCAGGTTTCTTTGAACAAATATGCGCCGCCGCCAAATAATTTTTTTGTTGTTTTAGATTTTGTTTGTTTATACACTTTGCATATAATAATACGGACATTAAGGGGCTATAACACCAATTCAGATTAGGTGGGGATTTCATCACCCTTCCTAAGACCCTACAAATCACAAAAAGCATACACATCACCCTGAGTTAATAAAAAATATCTAGACCAAACCTATAAGGATTTTTCGTGCTTATTTAAGACAAATGAAGGTTGCGAGGAATCGGTCGTTTATCTAAACTTCTTTGTGGTGCCTAGGTTAGACAAGTGAGGAGGTAATTTTAAAAGGCCCGTCTCACGGTGAATCGTAAGCAGAACCCTCCTTACCTCACTTGTACTTACCTGGCCACAATTGGCAGTAAAGAGGCGATTCGAATGTTATCCTGCAACTTGTCGCTTGGAAGTCTAGGAGCGGTCTAGTTAGAGTTTGAAGACCCTAGTTCTAGGTGTTGTTTATGCATATTGTAATTGTGATTGTGATTGTGATTGTGCTTGTGTAAAGTTTAGTCGCATAATTTCGTATTTTGTTCTAAAACCAAACAAACAATTTCAAAAACTACAAAAACAAAAAAATATCAAAAATTTATAAAAATTCACCCGCTTTCCACCCTCCACTTTTTTCATAACATGGGTACCGTAAAACGACCAACTCTTGCTGAACTTTGGTACCCACAACCAGACATTTCTTCATACGATTCTTGCTTCGGTCGAACTTCAAACGATCCATCTATGCCCAAAATTTCTTTGAGAGATCGGATAGACGCGTCTAGGACCAACAATTGGAAACCACAATCCATTTTGTATTAACCATATCAAACTTTCATACCTTCGCATGTTGATACTCATTCTGAGAGTCATGTTCTGACTTCGAAACTCATGTCCATTACTGACAGAATTGAACAATCTCATAGCCGATCTTTCACTCTTTTCACCACCCCAAATTCGTTAGGACAACAATTCCAATCACCTTATCATAATGTTGATCCTAATCCTGTCTCCATCCGATTCCTATCAATCTTGCCTGACTTTTACATCTTCCCTAGACATTGCTTCTGAACAACCATTTGGGAGTTTCACGTATCCAAACGAGTTTGAATCATTTACTGAAACCCCTTCACAACCCATGTCTAGTCTTGAACAGTCATTAAAAGAATTTCGGGTAGCGTCGTGCCAACAAATGATGGATTTGAATGCGTCCATGACCGCCCTCATACAACCTAACGAATCGGCAGCTAGTTTCCAATTAGCTCCGAATTTTCCAATGTATGATGAGGCGATAGGACAATTTGAGTATTTAAGTCATGAGAGTGAGCAGTACACCCTTCCAACTCAAATCTACTCGTTTCAAGTTGAATTCCACAACTTCAGTTTTGAAAGTCTATCGAGTGCCCCAAATGATTCACTAATTGAAGATAAAATGTTTGATGAATTATGCAACTTTGTAGTATCTGAGTTACCTGATTGTGAAGGGTCCATTTCAAGTGAAACCACACCCAATCCCTTTGATCTCTACACCTCCGATCTAGAACCATAATTAATTGAAATCCATGCTTTTGATGAGATGTCGGAGAAATTTGACTTTCACTTGATTGAGAATATTGACGCTGGGAATATTTTGGATGATGGACCCACAATTTTGGATGAGTTTTTCTCACTAATCTATCATGTCCTTTCACTTCCGTGTAGGCATTATCCCGAACCATTAACTGTTTTTCCTGAACCCCATATGCTTCTGGATATTGATGATGATAAATGCATGGATGAGCTGACTTTTGAAGAGAGTCTTGAGGATAGTATTGAGGATGAACCAGTTTTATTAGATGAGTCGGATTTTCCAATTCTTCATGTCTCGTTCATTAACTGTGCTCACCCTCTGAACATTTAACCGATACCATTTCTCAATCCCTTCCCTCTATCATTTCCATCATTCTGACTTTGTAAGACGTCGTATTACCTTTATTTCTTACGTCTGGTTCACCAAGTTCGGTCGACCCGTGTTTTCTCACGAATCTTAAGAGGTTTGACCCGATTTCTCGCCGTGTTGATAGATTAGTACAATCCATTTTTACACTCCGATCATTACAAATTGTACTAATTTATTCACTCCATTTCCACCTTCAAGTTCGTATTCCATTTCTTTTTCTCCTCCGTCATTCGTCTCCTCTACCGAGACCGTATCCTGCTTCCATCTACACACGGTCCTTGTATTCTCCATATTTTCTCTCTACGCGTTCTTTCACCAACCCGGGCATTACCGTGATAAAAATTTTGAATGGTTGGTGTTAACTTTTGGTCTGTGTAAGGCCTTGTATAGATTAAAACTGTTCTCTCCGCCCTAACTCTGAACTTTAACGCTTAATCAGTGGAAACACTGTTTCACTAAAGTTTGGGGGCACTTTTTTGTGTATATATATTTTGCTTGCTTTTTCGTTTATAAAAAAAACCGGGGAGCACCGACAATTTTGACCCTCTTGGTGTAGCATGTCAGTGAGGGCATTGTCAAGTTTAAGTTTGGGGGTGTGCTCGGTAAGCTTTCTACTTTTCCATTCATGTGTATATTTTGCATTTGCATACTTATCTAAAAAAAACCCACAAAAAATCGAAAATTTTTACAAAAATATAAAAACTTTGTCGTCAAATTAGCTAGTAGGGTAACTTCGATTTTTTATTCCGAAAAGTTAGCTTGATAGGTTAGAAATAACTAAATCTTAGGCTTAGAAATTGAAAACCCTAAAAATAACACTCCTTCTGTTTAACCTTGGTAAATATACGTCTTTGCAGTTTTTTTTTAGAAGTAGGTAATCTTGAGTTCAGTTCTTGAGTTAAGTCAAGATGAAGGGAAAGTATTGAAAGCTTTATTGAAGGTAAGTCTGAAAAATAGTTCCTATTCGTGAGTCCAAATTTAGAAAATATAAACCCTACAAAATGCACTTATACGCACCTTGAAACTTTAAATAGTAGAGGATACCTAAAAATACTCTTGATTGAAAACCTAGCATGAAAGAAAAAACGGTATTTAAAGCTAACCACTAAAAGAGTATCATTGAAAAAATATCCGGTCTTGAAAGGAAAAGAAAAATAAAGAAAAAAAATGACTACAAGACTTGGAAACTGCTATTTACGCTTTAAGCTCACACATTCAGTAATCGGCTGATTAGTGCTTCAGAAAGCATTAATAGTCGCATGAAAGATATATGAGCAAATTCGTCCATCATTAATGAAAAGAAGTAGTATTAGATATTTAGGGCAAGGGTACTATAGCTTGAATTGAATTCTTAAGTGTAGGGGTGAAATTTTACACACACGTAAATGTATACGATCAATATTTGGAGGAAAGATAAGGATAAAGAATAAGACTTATGTTTCCGTAAACATGATAAAAATTCCGGATTAGAGACTGCGCTTTAGAAGGAAAACTCAAGAGAAACTGATATCTTTCTAAACTGTCAAAACGTATAGAATCTTAGGTTGAATAAATAGAATGTGTGAAAAATAAGGGATGGATATTTCTAATTTAGGATGATAGAATTTCTAACTTAGATACTAAACTGTAGGAGTGGAATCGACGTTAACTTATGAAACTAACTTGACAGGATTTTGTAGGTAGTATCCGCTGAAAACCCTCAGGAGACAACACTCCTACTACTAGGGACACCTAGAGGTTTAACGGCTTGTTGCACACACTAAGTGCAACCGTGATGCCTACGAAAGTGAGCTTAGGACTTTTTGAGAATAATTGGTTTTACATAAGTTTGGGGGTATTTGTTCACACCAGAATATTACATTTAATACCGCCCATTGTTCTGCTCGTTTGTTTATAGGCAGGTGCTTTTAATCCGTGTTTGCTACATATTTACAGGTTACAGGTTTCTAGTCCAAAATAACGCAAATCATACAAAATCTCCACAGTTATGCCAAAATCCAGAACATCTACCACAGACAGATAAAATCCGGGTTTCGGTCATCAGCATCTGTCCAGTGCTGCTTACCAGTTCATAAGACAAGACAAATAAGAATGGTCATTCGTGTATCAGTCAAGCACAGAGCACGAGAGGAGCAGCACAAAATTCAATAGGTGCGCATAGCTTTAGAGAGATAAAGGTCAAATTAATTAAAAGTAAAGCCATTTTGGACTGTTGAAAATCTGAAGAAATTTTTGAAGTATTTTGCAATTTGGGATCTGTAGAACAGAAGAAGAAAGCAACATGGAGAAGCCCAGAAAAAACGACAAACTAATTCCTCCAAACCTCCGCGGAACCGCGGCCACTAAGGTATTTCTGCGGCGGTTCCACGGCCGAGTCAACTCGTGGTCAAATCATGTTTTGGGGATAGTTTGGTAATTGTATTGGAGCTCAGAATTTGGCCCTACGGTTTTAGCTCTCTGCCTATAAATAACCTAGTTTTGTGCCCAACCAAGGATGTCTTCTTCTTTGTTAGATTTTAGAGTAGTTTAGTTTGTATTTCTTCTTCTTCTTCATCTATTCTCCATGATAGTGTAGTAAGAGCTCTTGAGTGGAAAATCAATGAAGATGAGGGTTTTTATTAATTTGTATCTCTATTTTTCTTGCTTGTAATTTTTATTCCTAGTGTAATTTTATTTATTGTTGTTAAGTAGTTGTTGTTATTTCTTGTTTTATTTTCCTTTTCTTCTTATCCGTATTTTCAAGCCATGATACTCTATAGAGTCTCTTGCTTAGGTGAAGGCCCAAGTAGTTAGCTTGCTACCATTTGTAAAACCGTATTTTCCTTGCTTTCTTTCTTTTCTTCCTTCTTGTTTTATTTTTCTTTCATTTAAATGTGTGAATAATTTCCACACTTGTTAGGGGCTAAGAAAGGTTAGTATGAGATAAGGAAAAATGCCTTGTGCTTCTCTTCACCAAACATCCTAAAACGAATTTAGACCAAACAAACACAACCCCATCACTTAGGCGCGCTATACGTGACATATAGACGCAACGTAAGTCGAGAAGCACTTTGAGCGCACCACAACGTGACATGCAATTGTGGTTTAATTGGATACATGGTTGTGGGTGTTTGGCCTAGGGTTGGAAATAAGCGCACGTAGCGGAAGGATAAGGGGCACTAGGAATGGATTTAGCGTTGGAAAGATTGCTTAAACTCGCAATTCCCATTCCTATATCGTCCTAATCCCCGCTACTTTCTATTATCCCAACATCATTTTAAGAATAGCAAAAGAAAAGCACAAGGCTAATCGTAACTCTACTAACCAACCTTGACCCCAACAAGTTTACTTGAATATAAATACGAAAACTTAGGATAGATTTGAACATATACATATACATTCTTGAATTGACTCGTCTAAGACAAGAACTCAAATACGAATCATCTCCCTGCGGATTGACCCATGCTCAACTGGCTAGCTACATGCGAAACCGTCTTGATTGCGGTAAGTAGAACAAGTAGAACGTGAATTTCTGCTTCAATCAATATCCACCCATTATTTTAACATTTAAAGGTCCACATATATCTGTATGTATGTTACCAGGGGTACCTAATGTTCTTAGCACCTTCTTGTGAAAGGTAACTTGGTCATCTTGCTTCTAGGGCAATGTTCACAAGTTGAAGATTTTCTACTTTTTAGAAAATCTAAAGGACCATTCTTTACCAACCAATTGATCGTATCAAAATTAATATGACCTAATCTCATGTGCCAAAAATAAGTTGGATCATTTTGATCCATCTTATGTTTTGAAGATTTATTATACTCAACCACATTTACATAAGAATAATGGGCAATATCATTACAATATATTTCTTATCAATCATCCAATGAGCAATAACAGAATTACCAAACTTATAAAAATTTTACTGCTAAATAAAATAGAATAACCATCACTATAAAGTTTCAAAACAGAAATCAAATTTCTCCTTATTTGAGAAACATAAAGACAATTTTTAAGTTACATTACATGCCCTTTATTTATATGAAAATAATAAGTTCCTAAAGATGGTATATGGGCGCTCAGTGGAGACTGGGTACACTGAACGAACTCGCCGAGAACTCCTAGTTGGTATTATACCTATCGTCAGATAGCAGTTCTCTGGTGACACTGGTACAGGTTAGTCTGTAGACCCGAGATCGTCAAAGAATCTTGTGTGATTCCCATTGTGCTTTGATTTCCACCTTACCACGTTTAATAGAACGTGCAAAACGGTGGCTTTTAGGTACAGTCCCGAATCACATGGAGGTAATGAGCGATAGGAGGGGATTCGTCTCTCCCGGTATTGGGGGTTGATGTTGCGCTGTGCTCGATTGGCCATAACGACAAGTCTCTGGCCAGGACTGCTACGGAGATTTACTGATAAGTGTTATCAGTAATTTCTCAACCCGTTATGAGCCTCACATCGGTACGACTTATCGGTTACTAGGGTCTAACGTTTACCACCCCTAGACTAAATATGCGATATATCAGACGAAGAGACCGGACTGTACGGTAGTGTTACTGACAGGCTTTTGCAGGAGTTAGAGCAGGCTAGTTTGCTGATCTTCTGATCGTTCAATACCCGGGTAGCCATTACGTCCAGATAGTACCGCTGACGGTTTTTGGGTGCTTGATGTGATCATCACCTACTGCCGACGTATTGACGAGTCTTTAGAGTTCTACACAGAGGTTTCACTGGCTCAGGCAAAATGAAGTAGAAACACATATGTGATATGTGCGGGACCGAGAATACGAGTATGTGATACCGTATTCTATTCTCGCGATAAAAGGTATCGATCGGTTATATGAGATATAACCGGGTTATCGAATCAAGTGTTGATTCGATAAGTCGATACTGTATTAGTCGGTTATATGAGATATAGCCGGGTTATCGAATCAAGTATTGATTCGATAAGTTGATACAAATAATATTAGTCGGTCATATGAGTTATAACCGGATTATTAAATCAAGTGTTGATTTAATGATTTAATGTATAATTATATATTTGATATATTAATTTACATTAACTAATATTAGCTCACTTAAGCATTTCTTTTTCTCGCATGTGCACACTTAATATATATGTGATATATATTAATTATGTTTACTTTATGTGTCATGGTTGATGATACATGCAACATGGGTGTATGAGACTTACACCATGATAATGATAATGAAGGGTTTATTTATTTAGAATAAAACAATTATTAGTTGGAAATTTGTCACATGGCATGAAGCTTCATGAAGCTTGGAGACCCATTGACTTAGCCCACTAGTTTTGTCTTATACTAGATATTTGTTAACCCAACCATTATCTAAACTCATGGTTAAGTCTCTACATGAGTGATATTAGATATTTTCTCACCCATGATTGCCATTCACTCTCTCATCTATTGTTTGCTTCTTCTTCTTCAAAGCTCAAGAGAGCTCTCTAGGTTTTTGAGAGAAGAAGAAAAAGAGTGAGAAAATAGATTCTAAAGTGAGCAAAAATCCTACTTCATCATCCGCTACTAGATTAGCACTTTAGTATAGGATGTTAGCTTCACTAATCCCATATTAGTGAAGAGGGTAGCTTGGGTTTCTGACTCCTCGACGTAGATCATCTTCGGCTTTGAAGACTTCAAGCAAGTATGCATCTTTCTTCTTGTGGAGTTGTTCGAGAGTCCGCAAGATCACAACTTGGAGCGAAGGGACTACTACAAGGAGCTAAAGAAGTGAAGGACCGGACTACAAAGGTTGTAATCCCTAATCACTTAGTTGTAAAGTAGTTTACACATTGTATTGTCTAAATCATTAGTTAACATTCTAGGGTTAGGATTGTTTTGTATGGCAAATTTTTGAAAATGGTATGGACGATACCTCCCGAAACCTTACTGTCATGCCAAACAATCCTACACTAGCGTCCTGGCCGTCGACCGCGGCCGTTGCGGAACGAAAAATTTTGGGTTTAAAAAACTTGGCGCTAGAAACAACTATCTAGAATTGAAACTAAACATGAAACTAGCAAAGCTACAAAGAGCTTATTTACTGAGATAGAGTTGTTTTACCAAAAGATCCGTGTCCTTCGATCTTCTACCCTCTTCGTTAGCTCCTTGAGATCTCCTTGATCGAGCTTGGCCGCCGGTCTTCCTCCGTCGAAGATGATCCACCCGAAGGATGCCGTTCATGGCTCTAGCTCCACACTAAAAATCTAGTAGAGCAAGTAGAGATTCTAGATTGCTAATCTAGAGTGTTTAGTGATGTGGTGAGTTATTCTTAGTATATATTTATCTCTCTTTCACTCTTGATTCTCAACACATGAGATGGTAGGGTAGAAAATGAAGAAGGAGGAGGAGGAGGTCAAGAAAGGCTAGTGAGGAGAGATAAGTAAAAATGGTGAGAATGATTTCCATCCAAAAACCAACCAACCAAGTGAGAGGAAAATATGAAGCATGGTTTTGTATAAAACCATTTTCCAATAAAAATATAGCAATTATACTTGAATAGTTTGCACAAATGAATATTCAATTCATTTGTCAACACTATTGAAGCATGGTTCTCACAATTCTCACTTTACTACCTTCACACCTCATTTTCCATTTAAATCAATAAATGGATAAACTAAAATGAGGTGTCCATCTTCTAAAATGTTTTCCATATAAATATGGAATACACTCAACTGTATATACATACCTGTATTCGTATCAAGATACGAATACCCAAAAAGATAGAATAACACAAAGAATATAATACTAGAATATTCATATTGAAATATATATACATAAATTATTAAATCAATACCTGATTTAATAAGCCAGCTCAATCCTAAGCCGACTAGCATTATCAACCGTCCGATCGAAAGTCTGGGTAACTAGTACAATCATTCGATCGGAACCCTGCACGTATTAAAATACGGCTACTACATCATTTCTCCTAAACCAGGGAAACCCTCTGTGTAGGACTCTAAAGACTCGACAGTATGCCGGCAGTGAGTTATTGGATAAATCCATAACCACAAGCACGTCAGCGGCACTAGCTGTACGTAACGGCTACCCGGATACCTGTCGAAAAGGAAGGCAATGAGCAAATTCATCCGGATCCCTACTGAGCCTTTCTTTGACAATCTCCGTATAGTCCATTTTGTCCGTCTAAGTATATTGCATATCGGGTCTAAGGTGGTGGATAAAATCAAACCCCTAATAACGTGATATTTCGTGTAAGTGTGAAGCCCATCACATACTGAGAAACTACTGATCCAAATCAGTAATTCTCGTCCACCTTGGCCAAGGATTTCTGGTGATGGCCACCCGTGCACAGTACGACATCAACCCCCAATACCGGAAGAGACGAATCCCTGACGATCCGCTCACTGCCTCCATATGGCTCGGGACTGTACCCAACTAAAACATATTTGCATGACTCCTTTGAGCCATGGTAGGGTAGTAATCAAAGCACAGTGGGAACTCACACGAGACAAATGACGATCTCAGGTCGAAGGACTAACCTGTACTCATATCACCTGAGAACTACTATCTGACAATAGGTATAATACCAACTAGCATGTTCTCGGCGAGTCGTTCCAGTGTACTCACCTCCAGTGAGCACCTGTATACGATCTTAGGTGCGAAAGACCAATGGATGTGGGACCAACCATCACCCCTCGTCGGGGTCTAGAAATGTATACACCAGTCTACTACGGAATATCGATACTCAGTCTCGATACTCCCACGACTAGGGACATTTAAGGATATGCTTATAGACTACCCATCCCCCACATGTATGATCGCCATCATAACACTAGTAGTCAAGCAATAATCCTACGGGCTTTATCAATATGTAATAGTGATCTGTAATACCACATAATTCATGTATATGATGATAAAGACAAACCAGATAGCATACTATCATCTCGAGTAAGACTGTTCTATCCGTATAAGTCCTCCCTCAATCATCACAATCGCCTACCTACGATTACAATAATTGACTTGAGGGCACTATATCCAACAATCTCCCACTTGCACTTAAGGGTAATTATTGCGGTGTCGCATACTCATAGCCCGTGTGATACCGAACACCCAACTTCTCTACTAATCAGTCTCACAAAGCATGTTTGTGAAACTATCGCGTTCGAGAAATAGCTTCAGTGAGTGGATCCGCTCCAATATTTCTATCTTTATCTCTCTATATCTTAACTTCATGGAGAAAGACTATCTCCTGAAATGAGTGATACATGTCTTAAAATTTGTCCGGATATCTGATGGGACCAAGTTCATAAATGAACTCCAAATCCAACAAACTTCTTAGATCGTATCTTCCACTGAATTTAATCAGTATCATGCGCCATGCCTTCCTCAGCATCCGCTTAGACCACCTGTCCAACATACTGCCCTTAAAATGAGGGAAAACTATTAACTCTGACAGCCACGCTGTCATCCAGATCACCTTGGAAGCCTGAAATGATAATCGCCTCCTAAAGGAGGTTGTCGTTACCATATACCAAGAATATCCTCTTATGTTCATAACTGCTTCCCAATATTTCTCCAGGATTTGATTAGTATGTGTTTATTGCAGCCAGTGCAAAAGCAATATCTGATGTGGTACTTGACATCAATGATTGACTCAATTGTCTAAGCAAGTGATATGTCAATCATGCAAATCTTTCTCCTCATCGGTCTAGAAAACATCTCTTTAGAGAAGGTGACTCCATCACCTGTAAGTACACCACCACGTCAGGAGTCATCCATTCTAAAATACTTTAGAATAGTGTCAAAGTATCCAAAATGGGACACTTCCCAAATCTAGATCTAAAACCATAGATCTAGTGACCAGAATCCCTGATATTTTATTCAGATCCTATGTAGAGAAACACCTTGTGACAACCACGGTATAACCGATCGTAGTATAAGAACATCACTTCCTATTAGGAGTACATCATCCGAATACCGGGACATCACTCCTTACTATCTTCTTACCATGTCCATCTATTATTCTGATGAAGTCACACTCTATGACTATCACATCAAAAAATAGATGATCTATCTTCGTTATACTTGCTTTAGTCTATGAATAGACATAAGCTACTGGCCCACCACGCTTCCACTGCTCCCACTGACTACAACAACCCTCTGACAGAGTTATATACACGTGCACTTCTAAAGCTAATTTAGAACGACGTTATATTCATCCACCAGCCAGATCTCATAGTCTAGGACAACAATAGTGGCAAGCTTGGGTCATTAAAACCTCCCTGTCATCGGGTGGATGAGGTTACCCACCAAATCTGTGAAGTGGCTAATGGATTGTTAAATCCAATTGAATGTTTAGGTTCTACTAAATTTTCAGTAATTGTTTGTAATTCTGGAATCACTTCCAGTTCTACCAAACTCCCACTTGTGTTTTCTGAAAAGAACTTATTTTACTAAAGAGGTAGCAAGTCAAGAACAATATAACTATTGATCCTTCAAATGGATGTTAACCCTCGTCAAAGCACGGGATAACCCACAAACTGTCATTACTGAAATGTGCCTTGAGTTTATCCAGATTCTGGTTTTAAGCATAAGCCGGACTACTCCATATACCTTATCATCGTTAAGATATGAATCCATTCTATATCCAATATCGAAACAAAGGCACTAATTTAATTTGAACCCGATTCCAGAAAACATGCAGCTGTTTCCAGTGTATATCGACTAAATGGAAGAAGGCCAAGCAGCATTACTCATCAAGGAGCATACTCTCGAATGAGTAACCTGAGAGAAAAGCAAGTTCTCAAATATATTGGTTATGACGGAATACCTAGCATAAGTATCTACACCTTCGATCATCCCGAAGAATCCTAGTACTTGCAACGTATGGTTCTCTACATTATTCTTTGACCTATAACTTCTCAAAATTTGGACCTTGTATTTCAACGAAATTCTTGTCTAAAACCAGAGAAGTCATAAGTAAACGGAATATAGTATGAGTACCAACCCCTTTGTCCTAATGGATATCAGACAACATACAATATTTTGTATAAGTCCTCTGAGTTTAATAACTCAAACCCTGTGCGTCGTGGGTTGAAAACTGTGTTATAATTAAGAAGAATTACACTGTTGTTGAATGCACCTTACCTAACCATCAACTGATATAGGTAAACGTCATAAACATAATTTAAAAAAGTTATATCTCACTTTATAAAATAAACGTACAAATATATCAATTTGAAATTGGTGCATAATAACGGATATTCAAAACCAAATATTTGTCGTTAGGCAAAACCCAGGCTATTTTCTCAAATATCACCAATTACAAAGAATTCTGATATTGAGGATCTAATCACCCAATTCCTAATATTCTACTCCCACTCAACATCTGTAATGCCATATAGATGTGAGAATAAATTATGGTAAA
This sequence comes from Agapanthus africanus, assembly GCA_030015575.1. Lineage (NCBI taxonomy): Eukaryota > Viridiplantae > Streptophyta > Magnoliopsida > Asparagales > Amaryllidaceae > Agapanthus > Agapanthus africanus. The sequence goes on along the minus strand of CM057337.1, from coordinate 645,107,920 downwards.
TACATACCCAGGAGTCAAAATCTAATTGGGAAAACAGTTTTCAATTAGCACCGCACAGTAAGACTAAAACATGAAAATGTTTCGAGGTGGTGGTCAAGTATTCCTAGTAATGCCTCTTCCACTATCCAGATTCATGACAGTAGTCGCAATTTTCTTTCCCTCACTCCAATCCCTTTACATGTATTTACTTCTTACTTTCTTTACACTATACTTAGACTAATCGGTTTTCTTCCTTCCCTACTGTTCACCGCCGAAAGACAGAGACTGAGACGTTGAAACATCTGGCCTGAATTTTGTAGGCTGATGCTATTTGGACTTCTCCATCCACCTCTCCGAAGATACCAAGTTGATTTATGGCACCATATATCGGAGGTTTGGATAGATGCGATCGTTGTAGCAGACTTTATCAGATTCCCCCTCATTTTTGAAGGGTTTTTGATTTTGGGGACACTGTTCCCTACAGGCGCAAGCCCCTGCAGTTAATTACGTTATCGCATTGCGATAACCACTTTCTCCTGCTCCAGCAGTTCACTTCGTATCGTGTGTATTTTTGTTTATTTTGGTTGCCCGTGGATTGTATACGGAGACTATTTTATGTTGTCGCCCATATGGCGCGGAATAGTCCAAATCCGTATATTTTAGATTTGAGATTTTGAACTTAAGTTATATTTTTCCTTTGGTTAAAAAATATTTTGTTTGGTTTAAGGACCGTTAATCTAATTTGAGATTAAGATCAACTTAAACATATAAGCATGTGGGCTCAATTTATTTTTTTAACTAAGGATACATTAGTCCTATTTGAGACTAAGATCAACTTAGCAATATTTTAAGGATCATTAAATTTATTAAGATCCAGAGCATTTGGGCTCATATGCAAGAGATTTAGCCAAAATTGGCTTAGTATACTCAGTCTTTTTTTGGTTCAAAAGTGCTAAGCACTTATTTGGGCTTTCTTTGTTCAGCCACCCCCTTTTATGCAAAAGTGCTACGCACTTGTTTGAAGCTATGGCGTTCACTTGGGTATCATGTGAAGCCTTCAGTCATAGGCACTGCCCAATCAGTACTAAGCACTCAGTTATATATATATATATATATATATATATATATATATATATATATATAGTGATAAGCACTTTTTTGTAGCGTCCACGTGAAGAGCACGTGAGGCGCTGCCCAATTAATGCTAAACACTCAGCCATTTTGGCTGTATATGAAGTACTAAGTATTTTTGTATGACGCCCACGTGGGGAGCACGTGAGGCGCTAGGCACTACCCCATCAGTGCTAAGCGCTCAGCCATTTTGGCTGTATATGAAGTGCTACGTACTTTTGTATAGCGCCCACGTGAGGAGCGCGTGAGGCAATAGGTGTTGTCCAATCAATGCTAAGCACTTAACAGTTTTGGCTGTTTATGAAGTGATAAGCACTTTTTATTCAGCGCTCACGTGTATTTCACGTGAGGCATTAGCCTTTTGCTTTGGGCGCCTACGTGTTTTTCACGTGAAGCGCTGGGGTACTATTAGGAGGGCGCCGACATGGGAAACACGTGAGGCACTAAGCTCTTTTCTATTTTTAGAGATTAAATCTCCGTTAAGGCCATTTTGGGCAATTAATAACCATCAAAGTCCCTATTTTGAAGACCTTGGATCGTTTTTTCTTCATTGGAGAACTAAGTTCTTTTTTCTTATAAGAACTAGGTTCTTTATGTAAGGTTAAACCCTGATGTCAGTGGAATTAAATTCCCAGAACATATGTTCTTTTTCTTTTTTCTTTCTTTTTAATCTAGTTCTTTTCTGAATCTTTGATTCTCAAGAACAAGATCTTCCCGATGAGAATTAAATTCTCAACTTGTGGGAGACTTGTTTTGTAGATCTTTGATCCAAAGGAAGAACTAACTTCTTTGAAAAGGGTTAAACCCTTAGATAAGTAAAAAGAGATATTTTGATCTCTGTTTTTCTATTATCTAGGGTTTTGAGAAGGAAAGTCTTCTTATTTTATTGAGAATTGAATTATCTGTTATTTTGAAAGCTTTCTGTATTTTTCAGAAGCTTATGGGGAGTTCACTCTCTCTAAGACTTGAAGTCTCGGGTCCTTTATATAGTGGAGGCAAATTGTTAATTAGTTTTGAGAAAATCTCTTATTGAGGGATTCCAATTGATTAAATTGATCTCAAAATTGATTTGGGGAATTTTACCCACCGTTGAATCTTTGATCCAACGGCTTCTGTTTTACAGAATATATTTTCTTGCTTTTAATAAGATTGGGGAAATATTTTCCCATGTACAGAATTTATTCTGTCAAACGGTGATTTTTAATCACCATTGGATTTTTGATCCAAGAGCTCTCTGTTTTACAAAGAACAATCTTTTTGTTTATAAAGATTGAGGGAAAATATTCCTCAGGATAGAATTTAATTCTATTATTAGATGATTTATCATCACCACTAGATGTTTGATCCAACGGCTCTGTTTAACAGAGAGTATCCCAACTTTTTGTTAGGGAAATATACTCATTTAGAATTTAATTCTACTGATATAAATTTGGGCGCCGGCGCTCATGTATTGTACATGTGGGCGCCACTTAAGCATTTAATTCTTATTTATGATAAGTGCTCATGTGCTTTGCACATTGGCATCCACGTTAGCTTCAAGTGCGGCGCCACCATGAGATTTAATCTTAAGGGGTTGGCGCTGGCGTCCTCGTGAGGGGCATGTAAGGCGCTGCTTCAACAAAATTTAACAGAGCTTAACTCTTTTTATTATGTTTAATTATTGGGGTAACAAACTCCCCCCACCGTTGTTCTCACGTGGCTCACACGTGAGTGGAACGGTGTCACTTTTTCCACCGTTTAATCTTCTAAAGAGTTGAACCGTCGCTTCACATCATATAAATAGGGCCTTTTGCCCTTGAGATGACTGTCATCTCATCATCTTTCTCGAGTCTTCTTCGTCCTTGAGAATTTAATTCTCATCTCAGAGCTTAGATCTCTGTCCACAGAACTTTCTCAGAGTTAAACTCTGTTAAAAAAAATTGGTAAGGATCATGACCAGAGTTCAACTCTTAAAAGAACTTTCCTTCTTGTTTTGGATTTTTAACCCATTAATAGAGCTTGGCTCTTTTTTTTTTAAATGATCTGTTAGAGCTCTTAAGAAGAACTTCTCACCCCTTTTTAAATAAACCGTAGGCGTCATTCTTTTCTTAGGGTTTTACCCTATCATTGATCTTGTTCTTTAAGGGTTTCTAGAATTTAATTCTATTATATTTCTCATCTATCTCCCAACATGGGGGACTTCTGGGATTTAATCCCATTATCTGGGTAATTTCAATTCCATTTTGTCTTACAGAACTTAGCTCTGAGAAATTTTTTTGAACTTATTGGGAATTTTATTCCCTTTGCTATTTCCCTTTTTTTATATATAGAGTTCTAATACCCTTTTTCACAGATTTGAATTTGTTGCATGGCTCGTTTTTCGAGAATATTTGGAGTCCACTACTCAATAGGATTATTCATTTAATGAGAATCCTTTTGGATTCTCACAATGGACGCATGTTGTCACGCCCCGCTTCCCGGTGTACGGCGAAGGGGACGCTACGAGGTCCGCTACGTACATACTTAGAAGTACATACGCTAAGCGTATCTAAGCAATATAAAAGTAAATCACAAGAGACAAGAAATATAGAAATAACAACAACTTTATTAATAACATTCTTTTATACAATGCATGAAAAGTAAATACAATTGGAATGAAAAGCGATGCCTAAACAATGGCATAACAGGAAATGAAAATACTGAATAGAACAAGGTACAATGTCTAGATCTCGGGGTCTTCGTGAAATTGATCCAAGTCTTCACCGGTGGGCTCGATCTCCGCTGGGTCCAAAACACCTGACGACATTCAAAGAAGAAAGAAATAGAATGTCGTCAGCGAAAAGGTCGCTCGGTAAGTCCCAAAGATAAGGAGGAATTAGAAAGACAGAATAAGAGGTGTCTTCAAAAGTTGTATACTATTTGTTGTGATGTTGTATTAACGCTGTTGTTTGTAGTTTGGTACAGAAGAATGCCAGTGTATACGAGAGGGGTCTCTATATGCTAGAGACCAGGGCAAACGGAAAATAGAGTACAATGCTCCGTTAGAAAGCTCGAAATAACGGCAATTGGATTCATGTTAGGTATCTTAAGTCTGACCGTCTCGTGCCACTTTTAACATCTTCCGTACCAATCTACCCCTTAAACCCCGTAGTGTTTTGATAATATTATTGTATTGTATTGTGTAAGTTGGATGACTGACCAAAACCATGATATCAGTAAACAGATTGTAACTGCATAATCAGGTAAATGGAATAACGGAATAATGGATGTATATCCATGGTTTGATTGAGTCAAGTTGAATAAATTGTTAACTGGATTCTGGGATTCATGTGTTCATATTGAGTTGGAATATTAAAGAATATAGATTGACTTGAATCAAGTCAGAAATAATCAGACTCAAACCCGAGTCAGACTAAAAGAAATGTAAGTCGAAGTTCTATAATTGTTAGGGTCCTTATTGTAATTTATAAAACTTGAGGGGATTTTATGTAAAAATACTTTTGTATAGTTTTCAAGATACACCTCAAGTATTTATTATTCGTCTTTATAGTTATAATGAGTGTGAGGATCTCGCAAGTGTAGTTTTCCCTTAGGAATCGTTAGGATTCCTAAGTGTGTTGCTCCTTTGTGAGTCGTAAGGATCTCACGTAGGTATTTTATCCTCACAAGGTCGAGAGGAACTTATAAGTGCACATGAAATTTTTTTTACGAGTTTGCGCTCTTTTCGGGTTTTCACAACTCGCCGGTAGTCCTGCTATTTTTACTCACGGCGCCCTTTCGGGTTTTCATCCGTTCCCATTTTGCTTGTGGACATACCTTTTTTTTATTATTATTTTTTTAAACGAGTTTGCGCCCTTTCGGGTTTTCACAAGCTCGCCGGCAGTCCTGCTGTTTTTACTCACGGTGCCCTTTCGAGTTTTCATTCGTGCCCATTTCGCTTATGGACGTACCCTTTTTTTTTAACGGTGAAACTCTCGAAAGTAGCTTCGTCATAGATGACCCATCTGTTTGCCGGTGGGACTTAGGGTAGTTTCATTACTGGAGTAGCTGTACAGCCGGTGGAACTTGAGTTGCAACTCTTTCCACTAGGATTTCGATTGCAATATAGATCTCAAGAGAGCATATCGCCGTATTTGGGGCGATGCGCTAGTTTAAGGACATTCCGGACCATTATCGCCATGTTTGAGGCGGATTGTTAGTTTAGGGACATCTCGGTCCATTGTTAGTTTAAGGACGTCTCGGTCCGTTATTAGTTTAGAGACATCTCGGTCCGTTGCTAGTTTAAAGATATCTTGGTCTGTTATTAGTTTAGGGACATGTCGGTCCATTATCACCATGTTTGAGGCGACGAAGCTTTTTGGATACTACTCTCGAAATTCTGACTCAAGAAGATAGCGAGCGGACACAAGCGTCGTCATCTATCATTGACCTCGGTTGTGACTCGTTAGGCATAGTATTTTTTGAGGAATCAGCCGTTTATTGGCCGAAATGGTGTTCTCCATGCATATCCATGTGTAGATAGGCTCCACCTTGGTAGACTTTATCTATGATGTACGGGCCTTCATAGTTCGGCTCGAACTTCCCCCGTTTTGCACGATTGGGGATCATTGGTCTTTTGACGACTAGCACGAGTTCTCCTTGGCTGAATGTTCTCGGCCTGGTCAGTTTTTCATATGACCGTGTCATCCTTGCCTTACAAGCCTCCAGATTTTGCTGTGCTATAAGGCGAGTTTCATCGAGGGCGTCGAGCTCCTCAAGCCTAAGATGAGCATTTTCTTCATCTGTCAAGTCGTATCGAACTGCTACTCGTAAAGAAGGAAGTTCTACCTCCAATGGGAGCACCGCTTCCACGCCAAATACCAACAGATATGGTGTTTTATTCGTGACCGTCTTAAACGTTGTTCGGTATGCCCAGAGAGCTTCATGCAACCTTTCGTGCCAGTCCTTTTTGTTTCTGGACACCGTCTTCTTTATAATTTTTTTCAAGGTCTTGTTGAAAGCTTCATCTAGACCGTTGGCCTAAGAATTATAGACTGAAGAGTATCTCCAATCTATTTTATGTTGCTGTGCGAAACGGCTGATTTTATGACTTCTATAAGCTGGCCCTTTCGAGTTTTCATTCGTGCCCATTTCGCTTGTGGACGTACCCTTTTTTTTTAACGGTGAAACTCTCGAAAGTAGCTTCGTCATAGATGACCCATCTGTTTGCCGGTGGGACTTAGGGTAGCTTCATTACTGGAGTAGCTATACAGCCGGTGGAACTTGAGTTGCAACTCTTGCCACTGGGATTTCGATTGCAATATAGATCTCAAGAGAGCATATCGCCGTATTTGGGGCGATGCGCTAGTTTAAGGACATTCCGGACCATTATCGCCATGTTTGAGGCGGATTGTTAGTTTAGGGACATCTCGGTCCATTGTTAGTTTAAGGACGTCTCGGTCCGTTATTAGTTTAGAGACATCTCGGTCCGTTGCTAGTTTAAAGATATCTTGGTCTGTTATTAGTTTAGGGACATGTCGGTCCATTATCACCATGTTTGAGGCGACGAAGCTTTTTGGATACTACTCTCGAAATTCTGACTCAAGAAGATAGCGAGCGGACACAAGCGTCGTCATCTATCATTGACCTCGGTTGTGACTCGTTAGGCATAGTATTTTTTGAGGAATCAGCCGTTTATTGGCCGAAATGGTGTTCTCCATGCATATCCATGTGTAGATAGGCTCCACCTTGGTAGACTTTATCTATGATGTACGGGCCTTCATAGTTCGGCTCGAACTTCCCCCGTTTTGCACGATTGGGGATCATTGGTCTTTTGACGACTAGCACGAGTTCTCCTTGGCTGAATGTTCTCGGCCTGGTCAGTTTTTCATATGACCGTGTCATCCTTGCCTTACAAGCCTCCAGATTTTGCTGTGCTATAAGGCGAGTTTCATCGAGGGCGTCGAGCTCCTCAAGCCTAAGATGAGCATTTTCTTCATCTGTCAAGTCGTATCGAACTGCTACTCGTAAAGAAGGGAGTTCTACCTCCAATGGGAGCACCGCTTCCACGCCAAATACCAACTGATATGGTGTTTTATTCGTGACCGTCTTAAACGTTGTTCGGTATGCCCAGAGAGCTTCATGCAACCTTTCGTGCCAGTCCTTTTTGTTTCTGGACACCGTCTTCTTTATAATCTTTTTCAAGGTCTTGTTGAAAGCTTCATCTAGACCGTTGACCTAAGAATTATAGACTGAAGAGTATCTCCAATCTATTTTATGTTGCTGTGCGAAACGGCTGATTTTATGACTTCTATAAGCTGGCCCATTATCCGAGATAATTCGTCGCGAAGTGCCGAACTGATAGATAACATGGGTTCTGAAGAAATGGATAATATTCTTCTTCTTCACCACTCTTAGTGGTACTACTTCTATTCACTTAGAGAAGTAGTCAGTCATTGTCAGTATGAACCAATGTCCTTTGGATGATACCGGTTCGATGAGGCCGATTATATCAATTCCCTACATTTCGAACGGCCGGCTAGCTATTGTTAGGTGTAGAGGATTTGGAAGTTTATGGATGAATTCCCTGTGAATTTGGCACGAGTGACAATGCTTCGCATATTCGAGTCAGTCCTGAATCATTGTGGGCCAATAGTAACCCATTCTTTTTATCTTCAGTTTCATCTTTGGTCCAGCTTGGTGAGAACCACAGAGTCCGTTATGTATTTCTTGGACGACTTTCTTTGCTTCCTCCGACCCCTGGCATCTTAGCCACAGACAGTCGAACAATCTCTTATATAGAGTATCATTTGACAAAGGCGAAAAACAAAGCTCGTTTCATGAGCTGATGTCTAATCGACGCATTTTTGGGCGTTCGTTGGGATTTGAAGTAGTCTATGAAGACTTCCTTCCAATCCTTGACCTTTTCTTCGTCTTCTATTTGAAGGGCTACTTGTTCAGTTGTTTCCTGTCTTTTAGATGGCTCTATTAAGTCTTCCGAAGATATATCTTTTGGCGCGAGAACCCTGCGGCTCTGTACAATAATCCTTATGTCATCAATGTTGGGTTAACCTAGCACCTCATGAATGGATTGGAAGCATCACATGTACCAAACATGGAATTTTTAGGGTGCTAAGTAAGCATACATTGAATCGTTCCTAGAAAATTAGGGTTTCACATTTTTGCACAACATCACAAGTAAGAAAAGCTAGGGTTTTGAGAGTACAACCTTTGTAGCTCCCTACGCTAGACTCCTCGGCTACTTGGGGTTTGGAAAAAGTCCGCTTGAACTCCTCTAGGTCCACGATGATCCACCCGGAGTCCGCTTTGTCCAAGCTTGCGACTTCACTCGATCAAGAGAATGAAATGAAGTTAACACTCTAAATAAGTGGGCTAGACTTGTGTAGAATGGTGTTTTGGTTCTCTTTCTCACTTCAAAATCCTATCTTGTTGAGTATTTTGCTCACTTGAAAATTCTAGAGAGCAAGAGATCAAGGTTGAAGAAGATGGTGGCCTTTTGTGAAGAAGAGAAAGAATCATCTCTTATGAAAAATGGAAAAAGTAAACATATATATTTTCCACTCTTCATATCATACCATGGTTAAATAATAAGTATATCTTATTGTATTTGAGTTTAAAACACAAAAGGAAGGTTAATCCATGGTTAAGAGTTAGGTGAGCATGGTTAGGTCAAGAAGAGTGTAGAAAGCATCCATGAATTATCCTTTTCTTTTCCTTTTTGTTTTAAATCAAATGCAATGATAATTCATATATATTAAACCATGGTGTGATTCTTATATTGCCACCATTTTCTATGTGTAAGCAACCATGAAGGATGATGTATGTATGTATGTGTGCATGCACATCCATATGTGCATGAATCAATAAGGAATGCATACATGCATGCATACATCCAAAGTTACAAGAAAGGATTTCCAGTGAGAATCTAATGGTTAAATGATAAATCAACACTTGATTTATCAATCCGGCCATATCACATACGACCCTAACCAAAAGCAAGCCGCCCGATTAATATACGGTATCTCATACGCGCATTTTAACCGGGCCCATGCGCATATCGCATACACGCTCCACAACGTTTCGCCTGGACTAGGAAACTCCATTGTGGGACTCTAAGACTCGTCAATACGCCGGCAGTGGGTGATGATCATATCAAGCACCCCCAAGCCGCAAGCGGTTAGCTAAACGTAACGGCCACCTGGGTATTGAGCGATCAGAAGAAAACAAGCGAACCTGCTACAACTCCCGTCGAGCCAATCGGCAACACTTCCCGTACAGTCCGGTCTCCTCGTCTGATATGTCGCATATCAAGTCTAGGGGTGGTAAACGTCAGACCCCAATAACTGATAAGTCGTGCCGATGTGAGGGTCATAAAGGGTCGAGAAACTACTGGTAACACTTACCAGCAAATCTCTGAATCAGCCCTGGCCAGGGACTTCCCTGTTACGGCCAATCGAGCACAGCGCAACATCAACCCCCAATACCGGGCGAGACGAAACCCCTCCTATCGCTCATTGCCTCCATGTGACTCGGGACTGTACCCAAAAACCACCGTTTTGCACGCCCTCATGGACGTGGTAAGGTGGAAATCAAAGTACAGTGGGAATCACACAAGACTTTATGACGATCTCGGGTCTACAGACTAACCTGTATAAGTGTCACCAGAGAACTGCCATCTGACATGAGGTATAATACCAACTGGGAGTTCTCGGCGAGTCCGTCCAGTGTACCCAGTCTCCACTGAGCACCCGTATACCATCTCTGATGTCAAACACCAATAGATATGGGATCATCCATCGCCCATCTCATGGGTCGAGAAGCGTATACGCTAGTCTACACTAGTGTATCGATGCCCCGTCTCGATACACCCACGACTAGGGACCTTGAAGGATGTACTTATGGACTACCATGTCCCCACTAGTATGATCCGCATCATAGTCCAGGTAGTCAAGTACACATCCTAAGGGCTTTACCAACATGTAACTCTAAGACAGTATAAAGAGACAAGTATACATGTTAAGATCAAGAGCAACCAGATAGCATACTATCATATCGAGTAAGAAAGTCATCTCTATATATGTCCAAGCATCCAATATAATATACATCATCTGTACAATACTGGCCTCTAGGGCATATATACAACTAACAATCTCCCATTTGCACTAGGGCCAGCTGCTGTAGTATCGCATACCGAGCATCCCGAAGAGTCTCTCAAACTGTGTCTGGGGAATGGCCTTCGTGAGTGGATCCGCTGTGTTATTCTTCGTGTCAACCCTCCTGACCTTGATCTCCCGGCGATCAACTATCTCCCGGATCAGGTGATACCGCCTCAGAATATCCCTGGATCGCTGATGGGACCTGGGTTCCTTGGCCAAAGACACCGCTCCATTGTTATCGCAATACAAAGGTATTGAATGCTCAATGGATGGAACCACTCCAAGTTCAGTAATGAACTTCTTGATCCAGACAGCCTCTTTGGCAGCATCGTTGGCAGCGATGTATTCAGCCTCCATCGTCGAGTCTGCCATGGTTTCCTGCTTGGAACTCTTCCAGCTAACCGCCCCTCCGTAAAGGGTAAAGACAAATCCCGACTGCGACTTAGAGTCGTCCTTATCACTCTGGAAGCTCGAATCGGTAAAGGACTCCACTTGGAGTTCTCCGTTACCATACACCAAGAGCATCTCTTTAGTCTTTCGCAAGTACTTGAGAATGCTCTTCACTGCTGTCCAGTGACTCTCTCCAGGATCAGCTTGATACCTACTCACTACACTTAGTGAGTATGCTACATCGGGTCTGGTACATAGCATCGCATACATGATAGAGCCTACAGCTGAAGCATATGGTATCCCTTGCATGCGAGCTATCTCCAAATCAGTCTTGGGAGACATCTCTTTGGAGAGAATGACTCCAGAGATCGTGGGTAAGTTCCCACGCTTGGATTCTTCCATACTAAATCTCTTTAGTATGGTGTCAATATACGTGGATTGGGACAATCCCAATATCCGTTTGGATCTATCTTTATAGATCCTAATTCCCAATATGCAGGAGGCATCACCAAGATCTTTCATTGAGAATCTTTGTGATAAGAAGAGCTTGACCGATTGCAGCATAGGAATGTCATTTCCTATCAAGAGTATGTCATCCACGTACAATACGAGGAAGACAACCTTACTCTCTGCTACCTTCTTGTAAATACAAGGTTCATCTACGTTTTTGACGAAATCAAATTCTTTGATAACGACGTCAAAGCAGATGTTCCAACTCCGCGATGCTTGCTTTAATCCATAAATGGATTTAAGCAGCTTGCATACCTTTCTGCTGCTCCCACTATCTACGAAGCCCTCTGGCTGAGTCATGTACACGCACTCTTCTAAATCACCGTTTAGAAAGGCGGTCTTAACATCCATTTGCCAGATTTCGTAGTCATGATATGCAGCGATGGCAAGCATGATCCGGATGGATTTAAGCATAGCCACTGGAGAAAAGGTCTCGTCATAGTCCACACCTGGTCTTTGACGAAAACCCTTTGCAACAAGTCTAGCTTTGAAAGTCTCCACTTTCCCATCTACACCAAGTTTTTTCTTGAAGATCCACTTGCTCCTAATGGGTTTTACCCCTTCAGGAGCATCTTCCAAAGTCCATACTTTGTTGGTGTACATGGATTCCATCTCGGACCGCATAGCATCCAACCATTTCACTGAGTCCCTACTCGTGATGGCCTGCTCGAAGCTAGTCGGGTCATCATCCTCCATGATGCAATTCTCGCTCCCACCATCCATGAGAAAACCGTAGTATCTCTCAGGTTGGCGAGGAACCCTACTAGATCGGCGGAGAGGCTGAGGTTCGTTGGGAGCTACTGAATCTTCTGGTTCCACTAAATCTTCAGTTGCGGTTTGTGTATCTGGAACCTCTTCCAGCTCCACCACTTTGCCACTAATTTCTTTTACAAGAAATTCCTTTTCTAAAAAGGTGGCAAGTTGAGCAACAAACACCTTTTGTTCCTCACTGTGGTAGAAAAAATACCCATATGAGTTCTTTGGATATCCCACAAACTTGCAAAGAACTGACCGTGCCTCGAGTTTGTCTGGATTTTGTCTTTTGACATAGGCCGGACAACCCTATATCTTAACTCGTTTAAGATATGGCCTCTTCCCACTCCATATCTCATATGGTGTGGTAGGTACAGATTTAGATGGAACTTGATTCAATAGGTATGCTGCTATCTCTAGCGCATATCCCCAGAAGGAAATAGGTAACTCAGCTGTGCTCATCATAGAGCGCACCATATCTAATAGGGTGCGGTTCCTCCGTTCTGATACACCGTTGTGCTGTGGTGTATATAGAGGAGTCAGCTGAGAGAGAATCCCATTCTCTTTTAAGAAGTCCAGGAATTCATTGCTCAAGTATTCACCTCCTCGATCAGATCGAAGGATTTTAATACTTTTTCCGGTTTGGTTCTCGACTTCTTGTTTATATTCTCTAAATTTCTCAAAAGCTTCTGATTTGTGTTTCATCATGAACACATACCCGAACTTAGAGAGATCGTCAGTGAATGTTATGAAGTACGAAAAACCATCCCTGGCATGTGTAGACATGGGACCGCATACATCACTATGTATTAGTCCCAAGAGTTCAGTAACTCTTTCTCCGTGTCCTGTAAACGGAGTTTTGGTCATCTTGCCTTTGAGACATGACTGGAAAGTGTCATAAGATGAAAATTCGAACGGTTTCAAATATCCATCCTTATGCAACTTAGCTAGTCGTGTCGCATTGATGTGACCCAGTCTACAATGCCACAAGAAGGATTCGTTCAGTTCTGAACTCTTCCTCTTGTGTGTGTTTGTTATGCTTAGAACTGTTGATTGATTTAGAACATAAATGCCATTGCACAACGTGCCTGATCCAACCAACTTTTGGTTACGGAAAATGTTCATAACATTATCCTGTAATACAAAATTATATCCCTCTTTAATCAACAAAGAAACCGATATAATGTTGCATATCAGGTTCGGCATGTAATAGCATTCGTTCAGAACCAATGTATTACCAGTTGGTAATGCAAGGTGATATTCCCCGACAATCTTAGCCGCAACAATTGCACCATTTCCAACTCTTATGTCTTTATCATCTTCTCCAAGTTCTCTACCTTTCCTAAGCCCATGTAACTGATTACATATATGGGATCCTGACCCGGTATCTAATACCCAGGACGTAGGGCAAATGGAGAAACGGTTCTCTGTAACGAACACACCCGAAGAAAATGCATCATCATGTACTTACTTCATTCGGGTGGCATGGGAATCCTGGTATTCCCCTATGTCATGTTCAGTCCTATAACTCTTATAAGAAAGAACGGAACCAACGTTCCCCAGCACAGTATAACTTGCGGGTTCGGTCAATACATCCATATTATTATCTTGATTAAGGAATGACATGGTCGCTACCTGGGGAGAGAGAGAAGAAAACACTTTAGCGTATGCTCTTGCAAGATCAGATTGGTTATTATCTTATCTAATCAGGATGGCTCCCACTGTTTTTATCAAATCTTCCTTCAAACCCTAAAAGGAAAGACTAGCCGGGATTAATTACACCCTACAACTTCGCCGATCTTTCAGCCAGGCCAGTGTCGGTACTTTGAGGGAGGTTCCCCATGCTTTCGCACGGACCTAATTAAAGTAAACCTCGTTTTCCCAGAGGCGTAACCCCGTTGACACCTTTCTAGACACCTACTTGATCGGCTAATTGTCCTGTGTAAAACTCTCCCAGGAGTAACAATTACTCGCAGTGGGTATCGGGATCCAACTATCTCATAGAAGGTATGCAATCTCATTGCAAATTTCAACACTTGAAATTCCCGATAATATTTTGCCCCAAACGATCTATGACCTTGATAAGGTCAACAAACCATAAACCGTAAGTCAAGTTCAACCCGTCACTTCTTGATTGAATTAAATCCACCCGTACGACCCTTGACAAGGTCAACAAGGTCGTACGACTACCTTAATCCAATCTGCATCATATGCATAAGCAGATAAATACTGGTCAGCTACCGCACACTGCGCCTTGACAAGGTCAACAAACGCAGCACGAATACTAAGCAGGATTTATCTGAAATGACGAAGGGCTACGAAAGGTTTTTCTGAAAACCTATTGCGTAATGAACTTGATATCGTTGTAGAATCAAGTGAAATTTGAAATGGAGTGATTTTGAGGCTTTCATTAGTTTTGCTAAAGAGGTCACTCCCGGTGAAGGGATCTCGGCTCTTTCCTCATCGAATAAGGTGCAGGACATATCATATATATCACTATGCAAAGAAAAACTCCAAAAGCAATCAAAAGTCAAACCGAGTGTTGTAGCATCTGCCAGTTTTGCTAAAGAGATCACTCCCGGTGAAGGGATCTCGGCTCTTTCCCCATCAAATAAGGTGCAGGGTATATCATATACACCGCTATGCAAAGCAAAACTGTAGCTACCCTTTTTGAAAAAATTTGATTCTACAACATCTTTTAGGTTTCTTTTCTTTCATTAATCACATTAATGAAGTCCCATCATTTAAGTCACCTAAACATCACAGATAAATACGACGTACACTTATGCCATCCGCATTCGCCTCGATGTCCCCTCGTGCACCGTTAGGTTAGGTAACTAACGACAGAGCAGGGAAGGGCTAGTGCGGGTGTAAAACATAAGTAACGTCTATATAATATATCATATATACTATATACTGTATCTATCTCAGCACATCACATGATCACATCACAGATATCGCAGCAGAAACATAGATATAATGTGGGATATATTAGGACGTCCGTATTTAGTATTTAGCCAACAATAGAAAATACGGATTCCACAGTCGCGATGAATAGCCACGCCCACACCCTGGACCCCTACGAGAGAGGCAAGCGACCCTACCAATTCTGGAGTTTAGGAGACCCGGTCTCGACTCCTCGAGATGGCCTCCCACTGAACCCCAGAACCCGGTCACCCGTGCTCCCCTCCTTGGGTCCATCCTAATGCGGAAAAGTAAATAATATACAACACTGGTGGCATCAACCTCAACCCGGAAGTGCCCCAAATAAAATAATATTACATTACATTTGAATTTACATGAATGAAAATATAAAACTCTCATCTCACATAAAAAAAAACCGGCTATTCAATCGTGACAATCCTGCACATCATATCTCAGCAACACATAATATCTCATATCATCAACGTAAGTAAGTATGCATACGCCGATTGTCGTCGACGTATATCAACGACAATCGGCAATACCACTACATACTACACTTACGGTCACAGAAAAGAAAGTGTAAAACTGCAATATCTGGAATCCACATTCTCTTTAGACATCGTAAATGCGAAATATCACATACTTCGTATTTCATGTCTAGTAATATGAATTCCACACATTGCATCACATTCCAGATAAATAGACAGTATTAAAGTTTTCGAACGAACGATCAAATACCCAAGATTCTCTAAAGCTCAACACTTGAGCGGAGTTCAAAAACCCGGAGTGTGACACAGTAGTAGCGGTCCAGCCGTAGAAGGGTCAAGCCAACGCCTCACATGTGGCACGCCGTACTGCCCCAAACCCTAAGGTTCAAAGGGCAGTTCAAGACGATCACATAATCGAGTTAAGGTTTGTTGTCTTCTAGAGGGTCCACCACAAAACTTGCACGTATCTCCAAAATGTTTAAACCCCGTGAAAAGTGAGCAAATGATACTAGTTCAAACACTTCAATACTTTCTAATTTATCCGGAAAAGTCACGAAATGAAAATTCCGATCAAATCAACGAGTCCAAAACCATCTCCAGAATATACAGTACTAAATTCAGATTAAAAATACCCAAAACCATCTACAAGCAGACAAGAACACACTGTACAAAAAATGAAGCCATAATGGCTCTGTACGGCTGCGGATCCACGGCCTAAGCAAGCTATGGCCGCGGTTCTGCGGTGGAATTGGCCAATTAGGGTTTCATTTTTCACAGTATTTCTTAGAATTCCCTGCTCTATTTTTTACATATTTTTAATTGTGAAAATAACCAGGTTCGTAAAAATGTCCAGAGAGGGTTCTAAAAAGCCGTATTTCGGTTCGATCGGAGTTTTTACTTCGTAAAAGTGTCGCCTAATGTTCTAGGTCGGCTCTGATACCAATGTTGGTCAGGCAGCCACCCCATCCAATGGGGTCACCGTGGCACCAACGGGTCCCTCAGCAGCTACTTTTTACGCATGCCCCCTCGCGAGGACTATAACCCGCCGAAACACCTTCCGGTCTCCGGACACCCTGGGGGTAAGAGCCTATGCTTCGCCACACTGTCACACAGTGAGAACCCCCCATAGGTCGACATCCAATGCCTAGTAGCTCTGATACTAATGTTGGGTTAACCTAGCACCTCATGAAGGGATTGAAAGCATCACATGTACCAAAGATGGAATTTTTAGGGTGCTAAGTAAGCATACATTGAATCGTTCCTAGAAAATTAGGGTTTCAAATTTTTGCACAACATCACAAGTAAGAAAAGCTGGGGTTTTGAGAGTACAACCTTTGTAGCTCCCTATGCTAGACTCCTCGGCTACTTGGGGTTTGGAAAAAGTCCGCATGAACTCCTCTAGGTCCACAATGATCCACCCGGAGTCCGCTTTGTCCAAGCCTGCGACTTCACTCGATCAAGAGAATGAAATGAAGTTAACACTCTAAATAAGTAGGCTAGACTTGTGTAGAATGGTGTTGTGGTTCTCTTTCTCACTTCAAAATCCTATCTTGTTGAGTATTTTGCTCACTTGAAAATTCTAGAGAGCAAGAGATCAAGGTTGAAGAAGATGGTGGCCTTTTGTGAAGAAGAGAAAGAATCATCTCTTATGAAAAATGGAAAAAGTAAACATATATATTTTCCACTCTTCATATCATACCATGGTTAAATAATAAGTATATCTTATTGTATTTGAGTTTAAAACACAAAAGGAAGGTTAATCCATGGTTAAGAGTTAGGTGAGCATGGTTAGGTCAAGAAGAGTGTAGAAAGCATCCATGAATTATCCTTTTCTTTTCCTTTTTGTTTTAAATCAAATGCAATGATAATTCATATATATTAAACCATGGTGTGATTCTTATATTGCCACCATTTTCTATGTGTAAGCAACCATGAAGGATGATGTATGTATGTATGTGTGCATGCACATCCATATATGCATGAATCAATAAGGAATGCATACATGCATGCATACATCCAAAGTTACAAGAAAGGATTTCCAGTGAGAATCTAATGGTTAAATGATAAATCAACACTTGATTTATCAATCCGGCCATATCACATACGACCCTAACCAAAAGCAAGCCGCCCGATTAATATACGGTATCTCATACGCGCATTTTAACCGGGCCCATGCGCATATCGCATACGCGCTCCACAACGTTTCGCCTGGACTAGGAAACTCCATTGTGGGACTCTAAGACTCGTCAATACGCCGGCAGTGGGTGATGATCATATCAAGCACCCCCAAGCCGCAAGCGGTTAGCTAAACGTAACGGCCACCTGGGTATTGAGCGATCAGAAGAAAACAAGCGAACCTGCTACAACTCCCGTCGAGCCAATCGGCAACACTTCCCGTACAGTCCGGTCTCCTCGTCTGATATGTCGCATATCAAGTCTAGGGGTGGTAAACGTCAGACCCCAATAACTGATAAGTCGTGCCGATGTGAGGCTCATAACGGGTCGAGAAACTACCGGTAACACTTACCAGCAAATCTCTGAATCAGCCCTGGCCAGGGACTTCCCTGTTACGGCCAATCGAGCATAGCGCAACATCAACCCCCAATACCGGGAGAGACGAAACCCCTCCTATCGCTCATTGCCTCCATGTGACTCGGGACTGTACCCAAAAACCACCATTTTGCACGCCCTCATGGACGTGGTAAGGTGGAAATCAAAGTACAGTGGGAATCACACAAGACTCTATGACGATCTCGGGTCTACAGACTAACCTGTACAATTGTCACCAGAGAACTGCCATCTGACGTGAGGTATAATACCAACTGGGAGTTCTCGGCGAGTCCGTCCAGTGTACCCAGTCTCCACTGAGCACCCATATACCATCTCTGATGTCAAACACCAATGGATATGGGATCATCCATCGCCCATCTCATGGGTCGAGAAGCGTATACGCTAGTCTACACTGGTGTATCGATGCCCCATCTCGATACACCCACGACTAGGGACCTTGAAGGATGTACTTATGGACTACCATGTCCCCACTAGTATGATCCACATCATAGTCCAGGTAGTCAAGTACACATCCTAAGGGCTTTACCAACATGTAACTCTAAGACAGTAAAAAGAGACAAGTATACATGTTAAGATAAAGAGCAACCAGATAGCATCTATCATATCGAGCAAGAAAGTCATCTCTATATATGTCCAAGCATCCAATATAATATACATCATCTGTACAATACTGGCCTCTAGGGCATACATACAACTAACAATCAAGGTCTTCATCGGCCAGTTCCTTAGCCCATTTGGCCAATGCATCTACCTTGCTGTTTTCTACACGCGGTATACTCTCCAGGGTGTAAGAAGGGATTTGTGTCAGCAATTGCTGCACTATTTCGCCATATTTTATCAGCTCTGGCTTGCATGTCTGATAGTCGCCATTTACCTGGCTAACGATCAGCTGGGAATCTCCATATATGAGGAGATCTTTGATTCCTATGTTCATAGCGATCTCGAGACCTGCTATTAAAGCTTCATATTCAGCTTCGATATTAGTCCTTGGCTCCGTTAAAGAAAGGGCGTAACGTAGTATCCCTCCTTGCGGGGTTACGAAGATAAGGCCCACCCCAGCTTTGATTATAGGGGCGTTTCATAGAAGATGCTCTATCGAAGTAGAGTTCCCATTAGAAATCATTTTCTTCTTCAATTGCATCGAACGCATGTTTGTCTGGCAACTCGCAATTTAAGGGGGAGTCGGCTAGTATTAGATGCTCTGCGAGAAAGTCGGCAATGGCCTGACCTTTCACTGCTTTGAGGGGTCGATACGTTATCGAGAACTCGATCAGGAGAAGGGCCTATTTGGCAAGTCTTCCTGTTAGTATAGCCCTTAACATTAGATATTTAAGATGATCCACCTTTGATATAAGATGGACCTCGTGTGCCAAGGGGTAATGTCTGAGCTTCATTATTATGAAGATCAGTGCCAGGTAATGCTTTTCGATAGGGAATAGTTGTTTTCTTCCCCCTGGAGAACTTGACTCAAATAGTACAGAGCCCTCTCCTTTCCCTGATCATTTTCTTATACCCATAGTGCGCCTAGAGAACCCTTAAGGGCTGTTGTATATAGGATAAGGGGTTTTCCCTTAACCGGAGCGGTCAATATCGGCGGATTTTGCAGATATTGCTTGATTTCGTCCAGTGGGTTTTGGCATTTTTGATCTCAGATGAACGGGTCCCCTTCTTCATCAAATGACTGTAGGGATGGTATTTTCCAGAGAGGTTGGCTATGAACTGCCAGGTATATGCGAGATTTCCTTGAAGAGATCGCAACTGTTTGAGGGTTCTTAGCGTAGGCATTTCCATAATCACCTAGATCTTTGAGGGATCGATTTCAATACCCCGGTGACGTATGATGAATCCTAGGAATTTGCCTGAGGAGACTCCAAACGCGTATTTTAGAGAATTCATTTTCAGATTATACTTCCGAAGACGTCGGAACACTATTTTTAGATGTCCCTAATGTTCCTCGTTAGATTTGCTTTTTACCACAAGGTCGTTGATGTAGAATTCGACAATCTCATGGATGAGGTCATCGAAGATCTTTGTCATGGCCCTCTGGTAGGTAGCGCCAGCGTTCTTTAAACCAAAGGGCATCACCTTATAGCAGAATATCTTCAGCGGAGTCCGGAAGGCGGTATACTTTTGGTCTTCCGGATGCCTTTTTATTTGGTTATATCCTGAAGATCCATTCATAAAGGAGAAGACTTCGTGGGTAGACGAGTTATTGATCATCAGCTCAGCAACAGGTACTGGGAAGTCATCCTTCGGTCAACTTTTGTTGAGGTCCCGATAGTCAACGCAGATGCGCGCCGTCCCATTTTTCTTCATCACTGGAACGATGTTAGAGATCCAGTCGGGATATTGAACTTCTTGGATGAAGCCAGAGTCGATTAGTTTCTTGACCTCAGCGTTGATGATCATCTCAAGTTCGAGTCGCATTCTTCTCGGTGCCTGTTTCATTGGCTTTATTCCCGGTAATATAGCCAGTTTATGTTCTGCCGCCTTTAGATCTAGACCCTGCATTTCAGAGTAGTTTCAGGCGAAGCAATCTTTATACTGCATAAGCACGTCTTTTAACGTGGCCACCTATTTTTCCAGATAGTAGTTCACTGATGAACATTGGCCTCGGATCATTTTCCATCCTTAAGTTAATTTTTCTTAGGTTGTCCGCCATAGTGTGTATCACATCTTCTAGTTCTTTTAGTGCTCGTGGAAACTCTGAGATCACATTGTCCTCGTCTTCATTTGAGAAGCACCTGTAGAGATCATTCATAGTCTCATGCCCTCCCTCTTTTGAGAGTGTTATCATATGGCAGGTACGAGTTCGCTTCCCTTTTTTATGTTGAGCCGGTCCTATCCTGATGGTATAGGTCCTTTTTGGTTCATGCTTTTGTGGCGGGGTTACCCTCCAGCTGTCAGATAACATAAACCTGCCTTTTCGATACTAGTCTTCTACTCAGTCTTTGAAGGTAAAGTAGTCTTCAAGGGGATGACCTATTGCTTGGTGGTAGGAGCAATAATTCGGATGATGAGCCTCGTTTATTTGTTCGGGATGCCGAGACTCCGGAAGCATCATCATTTGATGCTTTATGACAAGGTTGAATATTTTCCTTGTCTTGTCTTAAGGGAAAGAATATTCCCGACCCATCTTCTTTATAAAGGACAGGCTCCAATCGAGTTTTTCTCGATTGCACGGCGTCTTGGATCCACTTTGTTGTTTTCGAACATTGTTTGTGTTCTTTGCCCTTTTTGCCTCTATTTTGGGATTTTCCCCTTTCACGAGAACATACATTAGGCTGGGGATGAAGAGCATTATAGTCTGCCTTCTCCGCAGATTGCTGACTGAGACGCTGTGTCCTGACCTTTTCATAAATGGCTATTTCGCGGCTGTGATTGTCCCGGCTCTTTTAACAAGCTTCTTTTATTAACCTGTCAATTTGTTCTTCCAGCGACGGACTTGACGTTTTTAGAGCGGGATCTCGCTCCGATTTGAAGTCACGGCCATTTGGAAGAGCGTTTTCCGCTTCACTGGAGCTATTTACGACGCAGCAACTGTGGATCTGCTTCCGTTTCTTGGACCGAACGTATCCGAGCCCGGTTGTCTCCATCTTCCTGTTGGGAATCTTTCGCTGAGTCCTGAGAATATCCCAAATCTTTTTGTAGAATTGGGCTTGTCAAACAGTTTGTTCGAGAGGTACATCTTGGCATCTTAACAACCTTTTCAATCCCTCCACGTAGTATCTTGGAAGACGGATTGGTTGAAGCCTGTCGAGTGCAAAATCGGCACCATGCCAAACTTCTTTTTCTACTTTATTTTTCATAGATTGGTAGAAGAGGATCGCTCTTTCACCTCTTCGCTTAGAAGGTACGTAGAAAGTTTGGAGCTCTTGCACGCCGTGTGTATGGAGCGCATCGAGTTCCTTGTAATGCCGAGGCGGAGCCATTGTAATTTGCAGACTCTGATTTGTTCTGGCAAAAATTTGCATTGACGGGCGGACGGAGAACACCGCGCTGGCCTCATCCTCTGATTCGCTGCCAAAGACCAAAATAGGAGTAGATGGTCCGGGCTTATTGTTTTTTTTAGGGTTGTCCCAAGTAGACTATTTCTCCGTCTTCCTCAGTGTCGCTCCTAAAGATTGGGATAGTGGCGACGGACTTCTGTTTATTCTCCGGCTTGTGGCACCTTTCAGTATTCTCGAAGTCTGGTAGGAAGTACTTTGTGTCTTCGTATTTTTGGACTTCGTTTGCGGAAAATGGGTTTAGCACTCCCATGATGGTGTACTCCGAGCCATCCTTGAAATATATCATACACTGATGTTGTGTAGAAAGGATGACATTGTACTCGTGTAATTAAGGCCTGCCCAGCAAAGCGTTGTAATAAGTCTTGGCGTCAATGACATGAAATTTGATGTCAATGACGAGTAGCCCAAAGCGTAGCGTCAGTATTATGGACCCAAGTGTCCGTGATGACTGTGAGTCGAACCCAGAGATGGTAATTTTATCTCGGGCAAGGTGTTGAACTTTCATGCAAATCTCCTTCAGCATTCTACATTGAGAAGGTTAACGGAGGATCCGTTGTCAACAAGGATTTTCCCTATCTTGATATCGTGGCAGTACCCAGTAACATATAACGGGCGATTATGTTCGCACATACCGAAGAGGAGATCTTCATCACTGAATGTAATGTCAGTCGTATGGACGTCTGCCGGTTCATTTTTCATCTTCTCTTCCGCGAGGAAAGTTTGGAACTGATCG
This sequence comes from Agapanthus africanus, assembly GCA_030015575.1. Lineage (NCBI taxonomy): Eukaryota > Viridiplantae > Streptophyta > Magnoliopsida > Asparagales > Amaryllidaceae > Agapanthus > Agapanthus africanus. The sequence goes on along the minus strand of CM057337.1, from coordinate 645,085,296 downwards.
GGCTCTTGTAATGCCTTGATCAGGGAATCTCGTGCCTCTTTGGACAGGAGGAGAGCATCCAATATGCTCAGTTGTGAAGGTATTTTCCTCAGGTGTGCCAGAACGTTATAATCCACTTTATTTTTCTTAGGCGGGTCTTCTGCAGCGAGCTCTTTGACAACTCCATCGTCAAGGGCAATTTTTTCAAGGATTTTCCCTTTCCTTTTGTCTTTTTTGGTCAAACCTTTGTTTGTAAGTCCGAGCTTCTTCTCAGACAGCTTGCGGTTACGCAGCTGAATATTCTCGCAATTCTTCTCCTCCTCTTCTTTTTCGGAGGCGAAGTCTTTGAAGAGAGGGCTGAGGGGTATTTCATCCTCAGAATCGCTCCCGAAGATCAGAACTTGGGGTTTTCCCCTTTCGAACTGGTACCAACCATATGACAGTTGCCAGTCGTTTCTTCATGCGCGTTTGTCACACTATTTTGCCGTCAACGAGCGCGAGCTTCGCGCTTCATCCTCTTGAAGTGTTTTTTATGGGCAACATATCCTTGCCACCACTTCTTGAAAGCACTGCATTCCTCGGTAGGATGGGTGACCCTCCGATGATATAGTCAGTAGTTTGGGTGTGCATCTTCTCCATCGAAACATATGACCCTGGGAGTATTCCTCATGAGAGGTGGCAGCTTCAACCCCATTGACAGGGTTTTGGCGAACTGCTTCTCTATTTTGATCCTGCTCTTATTTGTAGCAGGTGTGCTTTGGTTTGGTCGGAGTACTTAACGACTTGTTCTCACCGTAGCTTTTTTATTCTGATGCTGATGCTTATCCATTTCATATATGGCTGTCTCACATTCTTGGTCAACTTTGCTTTTTTGAAAAGCTTCGTTTAACATCCTCTCGATCGGGTCTTCTGGCAGTTCCGAAGATTTTAGCGCCGATTCTATCCCCAGTTCCTCTGCGTTGTTTTCAAACGCTGAGAGAGCATCTTCGTCATATAACGACAAATGGGAGACCATGTGAACTTGCTACACGGTCTTCAGTGACTTCTGATGATCATTTTTCCCATGGTTGTTACTATCTTCGTCCTCAAAAATATGCTTAAGGAACTCTTCGAGTGTGGCTGGTGTCCGCGCCTTCTGGTTTTACTCTTCCAGCGTGTCAATGTATTTTTGAAGATCTGTGCGCTTGTCGTCATACTCGGCAGGCTGCACGGGCTTCTTGGTCTTCTTCTTTTTCTTAGAAGACTTCGAAGGCTTAACTTGGGGGTTTTCCCTTCGTCAACAATTTTTGGTGCGGGACGAGATTTTAACATCCCTTCAACAATTTCGGGTTCAAGTGGGCTTTTCCACCTGACTGCCGGACACTCTTATAGATCTCTCAGCATTCTTTTGGTTTTTGCTGAAAGAACGACTTCCCATGGTGTTTCTTCCACGAGTGAGGATGATGCCCCCTGTGCATCCACCTTTTTTGGAGTGTGCTTCTGGGGTGGGTTTACCTTCCAGTTATCAGACAGCATGAATTTCCCCTGTTGATACTGGTCTTCGACCCAGTTTTGAAGACATCGCAATTTTCAATTGGGTGTCTCACCATTCTGTGATAGGAACAGTAGTCAGGGTTGTTGACGTCGCCGAGTTGTGGTGGACGCCGCGTGTCTGGCAATGTGATGAGTTTATTACGCATTGCCAATTCGAAAAGTCTCCTTGTCTTGTCACGGGGAAACGAGTAAGAGCGTCCTAGTCTTTCCTCCAAGGATGGACGCGGACGCGCATTATTTTGGCGAGTAGCTGGTTTCAGGCCACTTGGTTGTTGTTGAGTATTGGCAACGAAGGCTGTTTTCCCTTTACCCTTGTTATTTCGAGAGTCCTTATTTGAGGAGGAAGGCACATGGCCCATCTGGTTCATTTGGGACAGTTTATCTATCAGAGCCTGGAAGGTAGTTGGTTTGATGAATGTCATGAACTGGGACACAGTCGTTTGAGGATCAAGGGTCCCGATGAACATGCCTACGGCAGGGGATTCTTCAATGCGTTGTTCATATTTAGACCACAGGTTCCGCCACCGGATCGCATATTGGACCCATGTCACTCTCGGCTTTACCCTAGCATTGATTAATGCCATGATCGGAGTGCGTTCGCTTGTGCTGGCGAAACACTGTGTGAACAACAGTTCTATCTCTGTGAATGTTTTCATAGAGTTATTTGGGAGCTCCGAGTACCATTCAAAGACCGTTTCTGAAAGGTTGCTAACAAATTGGTGAAGCAACAATTTATCGTCGCTTCCCGTGTTACCGTACAGAATTCTGAATTGAGCGACGTTCTGGTGAGGGTTGCTTGTCCCTTTGTATACATGGTACTTGGGGACCGTATGCCCCGGCGAGTATTTAATTTGATCATACCAGTCTGGATATGGTCGCTCAGTTCTAACAATTTGGCCAGCGGCTTCGTTGGCTTGATGAGCTCTTATTTATTGAGCAATGTAATCATCAAGGACGGCCTTGGAGATCGTTTCTTCTTTGGCCACTGATAAGGCCGGAGGAGAGTTTGATATTTCCCCTCTGTCTTCCTCGATAATTATTAGCAGATCTTCGGCCGGGGGTTCTGGCTGAATCATCATTCCAACCATATCTTGGAACAAAAGAGCCATCTGCTTTATATTAGCAGCTTGCTCAGCGGCTTCTTTATCCTTTCTCTCGAGCACCCTTTGCAAAAACTCTATATCGGTCTCTTGCTCTTGGCATTGTTCGGCCTCTTTGTCCGGACTTTCTTTCTGTCCAGTGAGTGCCATCATTTTTTCAGCATTTCTTAGAGATTTTGTTATTTCTCCTGAGCCTTTGTCAGCGACCGAGTTTGCAGTCGGTGAGTCACCGAAGCACGGCTCCCTTCTTGTCCATTGGTCATATAGACCGTATGGACGATTATGCCCCCTGACTTGGGGCGTTTAAGTCCATCACATTTAGAATTTTCCGTGGATGGTAGAGCTTTCTCCAACCTCATTCTTTTATGAGAGATTGGAGTTGAAGGAGCCGTTGTGACAGGCACCTGTCTAAGAGAAGTCCCCGTTATATGGCGGAGGAGTGGTCTTTTTCTTATCGGACCTTCGATTTCTCTGGTTGACAAGAGTAGTTTTTGTCAATCACAGAGTCTTAGAATTTTAACCAGACCCTATGAATTTACGAGGAGAGCCGCTAGTAAGGCCGCTCCGGCTTTGCCTGCACTGTAACTTTTGCAGGTGGGGGTGATTTCTTTAGCACCGCCGTTGGGGAGTTTTTGCGCACCCTCCTAAGCGGATCAAAACTGTTCCCAGTTAGAACAGCAGTGTAGACTTCCACTATTAGAGCTAGTGGGGTGAGACCAGAGAGGGGTTACCCTCAGCTTCTCTCACTCGGCGCCAGTGGCGACGTCGAGCATACTTTGCTGAAGGGACTGCCTTAGTTTTTGAAGCGACTTCATCATGCCCCTGGATTTGCTGAGGGGTTTCAATCGGTGTCAGCCTATTAAAGACCGATGTCCTTGATGGAGTTTTAGGAGAGCCAGCTAATCTTTCAAAAACTGATCGTCTGATAGGGGAGCACCTTTGACGGCTTCACCTATAACAGGAGTCGGGAGTGCTGGCCTTTTTGGGGTAGCCCCTTTAGGTATCACGAGCTTCTTTACAGGCCCGTTTGAGTTCTTGCTCAGCCTATTGAAGACTGAGACGCCAGAGTTTGACGGCTTGCTGATGGGGGCCATCATGGTTGCTAACCGATCGAAGACCGACTTTCGAGGAGCTTCTTCTAGTGGCGTTGAGGCACCAAAACTCACAGGTGGGAGCATGGTCCTGAAGAACAGTCCGATAGTGGCTTGTGTAACCTGCTCCACAGGCATTGAGAAAATAGAGGCCGTGTTGGGCCCATAGGTCACTCCTCCAGTTGGGATGGAGCAGAAGTTGTTGTTGTATGAGGTGCAGTTGAGAGCCATTGATATTCTCTAGACAAGAGTAAGACACTAAGTTTTAGTGCTTCAAATCTAAGGGCAACCATAGCGAACCGTGATTTTGTTCACGAAACATGACACACAAAATGTGGAGTGGAAAGAGTAAGAGGTCCCACCATGCGTGCCAGAATCTGTTCACCGCCGAAAGACAGAGACCGAGACGTTGGGACGTTTGGCCTGAATTTTGGGGGTAGATGCTATTTGAACTTCTCCATCCACCTCTCCGAAGATACCAAGTTGATTTATAGCTATCGGAGGTTTGGATAGATGTGACCGTTGTAGCAGATTTTATCAGATTCACCCTCATTTGTGAAAGGTGTTTGATTGTGGGGACGCTTTTCCCTACAGGCGCAAGCCCTGCAGTTAATTACATTATAGCATTGTGATAACCTCTTTCTCCTGCTCCAGCAGTTCATTTCGTATCGTGTGTATTTTTTCTTATTTTGGTTGCCCGTGGATTGTATACGGAGACTATTTTATGTTATCGCCCGTAAGGCGCGGATTAGTTCAAATCCGAATATTTTAGATTTGGGATTTTGAACTTAAGTTATACTTTTCCTTTAGTTCAAAAATATTTTGTTTGGTTTAAGGACCGTTAATCTAATTTGAAATTAAGATCAACTTAAACATATAAAAATTTGGGCCCAATTTATTTTTTTACTAAGGATACATTGGTCCTATTTGAGATTAAGATCAACTTATCAATATTTTAAGGATCATTAAATTTATTAAGATCCAGAGCATTTGGGCTCAGTTGCAAGAGACTTAACCAATTTTGGCTTAGTCTACTCGGTCTTTTTTTTTTGTTCAAAAGTACTAAGCACTTATTTGGGCTCTGTTTGTTCGGCCACCCCCTTTTTTATGCAAAAGTGCTAAACACTTGTTTGAAGCTCTGATGCTCACATGGGTATCATGTGAAACCTTCAGTTATGGGCATTGCCCAATCAGTACTAAGCACTCAGTTATATATATATATATATATATATATATATATATAGTGCTAAGCACTCTTTTTTGTGGCGTCCACGTGAAGAGCACGTGAAGCGCTGGGCGCTGTCTAATTAGTGCTAAGTACTCAGCCATTTTGGCTGTATATGAAATACTAAGCACTTTTGTATGGCGTCCACGTGGGGAGCACCTGAGGCGCTAGGCGCTGCCCCATCAGTACTAAGTGCTCAGTCATTTTGGATGTATATGAAGTGGTACGCACTCTTGTATGGCGTCCACGTGAGGAGCACTTGAGGCGCTGGGCGCTGTCCAATCAATGCTAAGCACTCAGCCGTTTTGGCTGTATATGAAGTGCTAAGCACTTTTTATTCAGCACTCACGTGTATTTCACGTGAGGCGCTGGCGTTTTGCTTTGGGTGCCCACGTGTTTTCACGTGAGACGCTGGGGCGCTATTGGGAGGGCACCCATGTGGGAAACACATGAGGTGCTAAACTCTTTTCTTATTTTTAGAGATTAAATCTCTGTTAATACCATTTTTGGCCATTAATAACCATCAAGATCTCTATTTTGAAGACCTTGGATCGTTTATTTTCCATTGGAGAACTAAGTTCTTCTTTATTTCTTATAAGAACTAAGTTCTTTATGTAGGGTTAAATCCTAATTTCGGAGGAATTAAATTCCCAGAACACATATTTTTTTTTTTTTTTTAATCTAGTTCTTTTCTGAATCTTTGATTCTTAGGAACAAGATCTTCCCGATGAGAATTAAATTCTTAACTTGTGGAGGACTTGTCTTGGGGATCTCTAATCCAGAAGAAGAACTAAGTTCTTTGAGAAGGGTTAAACCCATAGATAAGTAAAAAGAGATATTTTAATCTCTGTGTTTTCTTTACCTAGGGTTTTAAGGAGGAAAGTCTTCTTTTTTTTATTGAGAATTGAATTCTCTGTTGTTTTAAAAGCTTTCTGTATTTTTCATAAGCTTATGGGGGATTCCCTCTCTCTGATAAAGTCTCGGGTCCTTAGTGGAGGCAAATTGTTAATTAGTTTTGAGAAAATCTCTTATTGAGAGATTCTATTGATTTAATTGGTCTCAAAATTGATTTGGTGAGTTTACCCACCGTTGAATCTTTGATCCAAAGGCTTTTGTTTTAATGAATATATTTTCTTGTTTTTAACAAGATTGGGAAAATATTTTCCCATGTAAAGAATTTATTCTGTCAAACGGTGATTTTTAATCACCATTGGATTTTTGATCCAAGAGCTCTCTGTTTTACAGAAAACAGTCTTTTTGTTTATAAAGATTGAGGGAAAAATATTCCTCAGAATAGAATTTAATTCTATTATTTGATGATTTATCATCACCACTGGATCTTTGATCCAACGGCTCTATTTAACAGAGAGTATCCCAACTTTTTGTTAGGGAAATATTCCCATGTAGAATTTAATTCTACAGATATAAACTTGGGAGCCGACGCTCACGTGTTGTGCAGGTGGGCGCCACTTAAGAATTTAATTCTTATTTATGATAGGTGCTCCTTAGCTTTGCACATTAGCGTCCACGTGAGCTTCACGTGTGGCGCCACCATAGGATTTAATCCTAAGGGGTTGGCGTTGGCGCTAGCGCCCTCGTGAGGGGCACGTAAGGCATTGCCTCAACAAAATTTAACAGAGCTTAGCTCTTTTTGTTATGTTTAAATATTGGCAGAACACCTACCTTTTGACACCTGCATAAGGTTTGGAAGAAGACTATCCAATAAACGTAATAGGTGTACTCTCCTAATATTAAGAGCCTCGCAACCTGAGAGAAGGTAAAGAGAAAAGACAACCGAATAATTTATTCAATTTCTCCAAAACCAGAATCCATCCTTGAACAGAAACAAGTTTTTTCGAGTTCGTATGTAACTATATGATGGCATACCCAAGCAATATAAATCTTCGTAGTGATACGGGGTGTTCTTGAGAAATGCAAAGGGGGACTAGGAGTGGCAGGGATATATGTGGCTTCATCGTGAATGATAGTGGTCGCAATATCCTTTGCCCTCACTCTAATCCCTTTATATATCTTTACTTCTTACTTTCTGTACACCATATTTAGGCTAATTGGTTTTCTTCCTTCCCTACCTTTCGGCACCTACCTATGGTTTGGAAGAAGACTATCCAATAAGCGTAATAGGTGTACTCTCCTAATACTAAGTGCTCTAGCAACCTAAGAGAAGGTAAAGAAAAAAGACAACCTAATAATCTTATTCAATTTCTCTAAAACCAGAATCCATTCTCGAACAGAAACAAGTTTCTTCGAGTTCGTATGTAACTATACGATGACATACACAAGCAATATGGATTTTCGTAGTGATACGGAGTGTTCTGGAGAAATGCAAAGGGGAAGTAGGAGTAGCAGGATATTTGTGATTTTTTCGTGAATCATGACAATCCAAAACCAAAGTGTGTAAGAAGGTTCGGTTAATTTGGTTCATGAGTTTCAATTTAGGTTCAGGTCATGGTCACTACCAAAGAGAGAGAGAAAAGAAGCACTCAGTGTGTATTCTAATCTAGATTAGATTGGTTAATCACTTTATCTAATCAAAATGGCTCCCATTGTTTCCTCGAATTCTCCTTCAAACCCTAAAAGGAGAATTAGTCGAGATCATCTGAAAATTACCCGAAGAGTAACACCTACTTATCAGTGGGAATCGGGATCCAACTATCATCGCATAATAACTTGATGGAAGCCACTCAAGTCACCATGCTCCAGAAGGTATGCACATGCCTGTCAAGTTTCCTTTATGTTTAAAACTACCGATATAGTTTTTACCCCTATGACCCAAGGACCTTGACGAATAATCAACAAATCAAGGGTCCTAATCAAGTTCAACCCATCACTATCTTGATTGCTGTTCGGTCAAAAATAGTGCACTTTTAACATGACAATTTCCTTACTTTTCTTAATCATCTAAAGGTATTTGCTATAAATATAACACATATTAGAAGTTCATCGGCAAAATATCATTTACCACGTGTTATACATTTTAATCAACATTATGATGGAAATTGTATGTTTAATATTTTTACGCATAATATTTTGTATCTCACATTCTTTATTAAGATCTTGTGCAAGATTAGCTCAGGTCAGATATCGCGAATCAGGAATCTGCCGATAAAATACAAGAAAGTCGAACAATCAAATACTGGCAGAAATTCAGAAGAGATAAGAAGATTCCAGATATCACATAAAGACCCAGAGATCAACAGAATAATACCACAGAAGTTTGATGCATCGAGCTCACCAATCAGCCGCGGAACCGCGGCCGAGTCAGGTCGAGTCGCCGCGGCCGATTCAAGGGCTTCAGGGACGGGAACTCTCTGGAAACTTCTTCTCAACGTCCAATCTTGTTGAGGAAGCCTCGTTGTAACAATCTTGTTCTGAAAACTTCTCTATAACAACCTAGCTTGTTGAGGAAGCTTGATTAGGGGCTATAAAAAGGACCTAAAGCTACAAGGAAAAGGGTTCCCAATTAGTTGCCAATTTAGATCCCAAATTTCATCCAAGTCTTGATCTCATTCAATACAAATCCAAGATCCAAAATCAAGAATCATCGAGAAGTTCATCAAGCGATTCAATTCAAGATCCTTTATACAAAGCCGATCATTATCAACGAGCAAGCGATCCACGACAGGTCCAAGACTCACGGTGATCGAGCGACGTGAAGATCGACGGAAAATTACCTCTTCAAGGGAGTGATCGAGAGCAATTCTTCTTGTAAATTTCGGATTGAAGAAGTTGTAATTTGAAGTTGAATAATAAAGGTGATAATTAGTTTCAATTTCGCTTTCTTTAATTTCCGCATTATGGGTTCTTTTTCTAATATGTCTTCGATTTCCATGATGCGCGAGTAAATCTCTACTTGATAGGATTCGTAGGATTAGGGTAGATCGATGGATGATAGAATTCTATACTTTTCTTTAGTCTTATGGAGTTTACAAACCTTCGCAAAAGAATCGTTAACATCCTCTTTGGGTACAATATCAAATTATTGATTATCTTGACCACAATGTGAGATAAGATTGACGATCTTGTTGTGAAGGGCTAGAAAATGAATAGGATCAATGAAAGGATAAGGGACTATAGTGAAGAAACCCTAGTTCTTCTAAGAAACCCTAATCTGCATGCCTCACCATCAATCGAGCGTTAAACTGTCAATAGAAAAGATGAGATACCTTTATTCGTCATCCATGGCTACTAAATCCGATCGAATCCTACGAGCCTTCTTCATATTTTCTTGATAATTAAATCTTGATGTTCTTTTGATTTCTTTTCTTGAAAACAATTTCTGGAATTTCTTGAAACTATTACTTCAACTAAATCTTGAACTATTTCTTGATTTTCTTTACTAGTTCTTTCGGCTCATCTAAGGCAAGAATTTACGGATTCCTCGAATCCTAGAGGACGACCCGTGCTCACCAACGCTCGCTATACGCGACACTGTTATTGGTTGCAGTTACTTCCAAACAACTACTACCAACTATTACTTTTCTTTGATCAATCAATTGCGTTAAATCCACCCGCATGACCCTTGACGAATGATAAACAAAGTCGTATGACTGTCCTAACCAATCCACATATTTATGTAACAGAAAAGCATTACAGAGGTACCGCACACTACGTCTCGGCGAATAGCAACGAAAAACATAGCACGAATACTAAGCAATACTAATATGAAATGACGGAGGGCTACGACTAGTTTTTGGTGAAAAACCTTTAACGTAATGAACTTGATATTGTTGAAAGAACTTAAGCAGTTTTTGAAAAGGGGTGGTTTAGGCTCCGCATTTTTAAAACTTTTGGTTTTGAAGAAAACCGAGTAATCTACAGTATCATAAAATTTTGCTCAAGAGGTCACTCCCCATGAAGGGATCTAGGCTTTTGCCTCCTAGAATGAGGTGTTGGATATTTCTGAACGAACACCACTATGCAAAGTAAAAGCATACAACTATAGTTTTTCAAAATTTGTTCCGACGACATCTTTTAGGTTTATTTTCCTTGCAGTAATCAAAATTAATGTGATCCCATCAATTAATCCCTATCACACCATAAAACAACGAAAATACAATGTATGTATATACCATCCGCGTTTGCCACGGGGCCCCGTCATGCACCGTTAGGTTACTTAACTAATGGCAGAGTGAGGGCTGGACCAGCGCGGGTGCAAAACATATACAATATCTACTAGTATATGTAAATATATATATATATAACATTCATCCCAGGATATAAGCAACATCACAGAAAAGCAATAAGCAACACAGAATAACGGATAATGTAGGAGCCCCGGATTTCATTTGAGCCGCAAATGAAACCCGACGTTCCCCGGTCGTGTGGATAGCCCGTGCAATAAAGAACCAAGACCTCTATGAGTGCGGCAAGTTACCCGCCAATCCCAGAAATGAGACAATCCCAATCAACGAAGTGAATGAGCCACCCAGCACTTCACGGAATCCGGTAACTTGAGCACCCCTCCGTGGGTCATCCTATACCCCCTACGAATGCGGCGAATAGCCTACCAATTCTAGAGTAAAGCCCCCTCCATCTTAACGCTATGAGATGCGGGCTCATTGCCCTCTAGAACCTGGCTACTCGAGCACTCTACCTCGGGGTAATCCTAGTACAGAAAAGAAAAACATATATACAAAGATGACATCGACCTCAACCCAGTCGTGCCCTAATAAAAGAATATACAAACTGGCAGAAACGGCAGTCCACATGTCGGACACTCGCCCTGCAATAATGAATATACAAATGAATCAAAACTGTACAACTACCATTGCACTAAATGCTATCCCACACGACAATCCGAAGATTCCATCGCAGATATCAATATCACAGCAGTATAAGCAAGTATGTGCAACCCCGTCTAAATGACATATAGCAAATAGATGACGTTTGAAAAACACATACACCACATCACAGATATAAACGATGCAAAATTTCAAGTTTTGAAACTTTCCAAGTTGCCCCTAAGATAAAGACAACACTAAGTGAAATCTGGGGAAATCAAATAAGACCAAAAATACCAATTTACAAAATGTTCAGTCGAAAATATCGCACGTTTGATATAACATTTTCCTTACTTTTCTTAAATATCTAAAGGTGTTTATTATAAATATAGAACATATTTGGGTTTATCTGTAAAAATACTATTTACCATATGTTTATATATTATAAATAACATTATGAAGGAAAATGTATGCATATAATATTTATATAATATTTTTTATTATGCATATCATATCAAATATTCTAAACAAGATTTTTTAGAAGATATAACATCATACAAATGGTTAGAATAATATCTCTATAACAAATATTACTAACATTATTCATGGAGATATTGTGCAAGAGTTGGCTCAAGTCAGGAGATCGGGATATTGAGATGTCGGGAATCAAAAATCTGCCGATGAAGTTAAATTAAAATCGAAGAATCAATACTGGCAGAGACTCAGAAAAGATATGAAGATTCCAGACATCAAATAAATCTTCATGTGTCACAATGAAGAAGCCCCAGAAGTTTGATACCATGATCCCACCAAACGGCCGCGGTTGCATGGCAAATATACCATAAATGCGGCGGATCTGTAGCCGATCCAACGAGTTAGGGTTTGGGATTTTTAGGCTTGATTTGCAACAACAAACCCTAATACTGGGGATCTAGAGTATCTAAGGATCGAGTGGTAAACTTAGAAATCGTCACCTTTTTCACAAAGCAAATCACTGTCAAAGAACAAGTAATCCACGACAGGTCCGCGATTCGATGTGATAAGGCGACGTGAGATTCGACGGAATATATACTTCCTACGAGGCAGAGATTGAGAGCAACTTCTTCTTCTTCTTATAATCTAAAGTCGAAGATTTTTTAATTGTGAAGTTGATTAATAAAGGTAGATCATTAGATTAATTAGTTAGTATTTAATTTCTGTATTTACATTATTATCTCTATCCGTTCTTCTTCTATCTCCATCATGCACGAGTAATTCTCCGCTTAATAGGGTTTGTAGGATTAGGATAGAACAATGGATGAGAAAACATTTTAACTTCTTTTAAGTGTTATGAAGTTTATAAACTGTAGCAAAAGAATCGTTAACATCCTTATCGGACGCGCTACCAATTTATTTCTAGTCTCAACCGCGATTTGAGATCAGATTAACAATTGTTTTGTTAAGTGCTAGACATGAATAGAGATCAATATAGGGATAAGGGTCAATAGTAGGGAACCCTAGTTTCTTCCAAGAACCCTAATTCTCATTCATCACTATTTATCTAGTTTTAAATCTAACAAAAGATAAAAGGAGCAATCTTTATTAGTCATCCATGACTACTAAATCCTAACGAACCCTACAAGCTCTCTTCTTATATAAATTCTATATCCGTGTTAAATATAGATCTAGAATCTATTCTCCTTTCTTCTGTTACTCTAATCAACTTGTCTAAAGCAAGATTAAAAGTTTCACGCATCACTGCGGACTACCCGTACTCGTCTCGGCTAGCTACACGCGACACCGTTATTGATTGCGGTTAACTAAACACTCTTTCACAGCATCAATCAAATGGCTACCTCTATCTCCATTATTTCCCATATCTGGTTCAGCAATACTCGACATACAAATTCGTTTACCCATTTCATCACCCATATTCTTTGGTTCTTCTTCTAATCTTCCTTTAATTCTATCGAGTGTTGATGAATCACAATCCGATATTTCAAGTTTGATAATTCTAGAAAAACAACTTGATTTAGATACTTTTGAGAATGAGATAGATGAGTTTTTCGAGTCTCTTACCTCCATAATTTTTGACAAATCAAGTGTGTTGAATTCTGGCGCGAAACTTATTGACATTGAAATGTTCAATCGGACCATCGATGAAAATTTCAAAAATATTTTCGCCGACGAACTCGCATTCCTAAACGACACGGATATTGTGATTAATCAACATCCATCTGAAGAAGTTGAACCACCGCTATTTCTTCTTATCCCATACGAGAATGTGACTATTCTTCACATTCCTAATCATTCATATTCTCGTATCCGTTCACTATTATTGTTTCGTCTCTATCAACCAAGACGTAAACCATACCGCCTCCTATCTCCCCACTTCTTCAAATCTCTTATCTTCCACCAACCAGTGCGTTATATCGATAAAGTATTTGAATGATTGGTATTAACTTTTGGTCTTTGTAAAGCTCTATATTGGCCAATAACTTTAACCCCCCCTCATAATTTTAAATACTTAATACTATTTTACTCAAATTTGGGGGGATATATTTTGGCTCTTGAGTGAAAAGAAAAATTTTACAAAATTGTGAGCCAAAAATAAGTTTGGGAGAGAATTTCACTTTCATTATTCCTTGTCCCCTTTGATAACTTTTCCTCCCAAGTCTATAGGTTTTTTTAAAGCTTAATAGATGGCATCAATGAGGACACTACTGCAAACAGATTTAGGGGAGGTTTGTGCTTATTTATGCATTATTTTGCATTATCATAAATATAAACACAAAATTTTTTGATAATGAAAGTTTAAAAGTGAAAATTTACATATGAAAGATACGAATAGTTTGAGAAAAGCAAGAAAATTAGATATTTTCTTAAACGAAACTAGTAATAAGTAGTTATAAGCTGTTGTTCCAAGGGTTAATAAGATGAAGGAAATTACTAATCTGAAGATAAAAAATTCTGAAAAATAGTCTTTATTCTTGAGGCCAAACATTTGAACGTTGATACCCTACTATACGCACTTGCACACATCTTGAAACTTGGGATAATAGAGAATACCTTGAAATGCTCTTGTCTAAAAGCCTTAGTATGAAGGAAAATAAAAATATATAAGTGGTGAAGAAAAAAATGAACACTGGTTTTGTAATTGCTTAAGGCAGCATAAAAAATATAGCGAAGTTGTTTTATCACCTAGTGCCTAGACCAACTGGTTTGGGAGCCACTGCTAAGCCTTAGGTGTTGCAAGACGAGAAATTATGCCTAAATGAGCGAGCACATTTGGTAATCGGTCGATTAGTAGCTCAAGAAGTATTAACGGTCGCATGAATAATGTGTGAGAAATTTTATTGAAATTATTCACCGACTAAAAAGTACTAAGAAAGATGGATAAGAGTATGATAGTTTGAATTGAATTCTCTAAATGTAGGGATGTCTTTTACACACACGTAGGGGTATATGATCGATATTTGGAAAAAAAAATGGGGAGGAAGACTAAAGACGATGTTTTATTGAAGGATGATGTGATTTCTAACATTTTTATGACCATTAAGATAGAGCTCATGGCAACTGAAGATGGTGTAGTTAGAAACTCTTATTTTTAAGTTCTTTCTTTTATAGTTCTTATTTTTGTACGTAACTTTCATTTTCTTTCTTTTATTATAAGATTTTGTGCGTGTAATTCGCTGAAAACCCTCAGGAGACAATACTCCTCCTACTAGGGACACGTAGAGATTTAACGGCTTGTTGCACGTGCTCAGTGCAATCGTGTTGCCTACGAAAGTATGCTGCTTAGGTTTTTCTTTTTTCTTTTTCTCCCTCTCTTGAATAAATAGTTTGCTCGGGACGGTCAAAGTTAAGTTTTGGGGTATTTGTTCAGTCAAAAATATCGCATGTTTGATATAACATTTTTCTTACTTTTCTTAAATATTTAAAGGTGTTTATTATAAATATAGAATATATTTGGGTTTATTTGTAAAAATACTATTTACCATATGTTTATATATTATAATTAACATTATGAAGGAAAATGTATGCATATAATATTTTTTTATTATGCATATCATATCAAATATTCTAATCAAGATTCTTTAAAAAATATAACATCATACAAATGGTTAGAATAATATCTCTATAACAAATATTACTAACATTATTCATGGAGATATTGTGCAAGAGTTGGCTCAGGTCAGGAGATCGGGATATTAAGATGTCGGGAATCAAAAATCTGCAGATGAAGTTTAATTAAAATCGAAGAATCAATACTGGCAGAGACTCAGAAAAGATATGAACATTTCAGACATCAAATAAATCTTCATGTGTCACAATGAAGAAGCCCCAGAAGTTTGAAACCATGATCCCACCAAACGGCCGCGGTTGCGTGACAAATATACCATAAACGTAGTAGATCCGCGGCCGATCCAACGAGTTAGGGTTTGGGATTTTTAGGCTTGATTTGCAACAACAAACCCTAATACTGAGGATCTAGAGTATCTGGTTTTGGGACTATATAAAGGATCGAGGGCTAAACTTAGAAATCATCACCTTTTTCACGAAGCAAATCACCGTCAAAGAACAAGTGTTCCACGACAGGTCCGCGATTCGACGTGATAAGGCGACGTGAGATTCGACGGAACATCTACTTCCTACGAGGCAGAGATCGAGAGCAACTTCTTTTTCCTCTTGTAATCTAAACTTGAAGGTTTTGTAATTGTGAAGTTGATTAATAAAGATAGATCATTAGATTAATTAGTTAGTATTTAATTTCTGTATTTATATTATGATCGCCATCTGTTCTTCTTCTATCTCCATCATGCGCGAGTAATTCTCCGCTTGATAGGGTTCGTAGGATTAGGGTAAAACAATAGATGAGAAAATATTTTAACTTTTTGTAAGTCTTATGAAGTTTATAAACTGTAATAAAGAATCGTTAACATTCTTATCGGACGCGCTACCAATTTATTGCCAGTCTCGACCGCGATTTGAGATCAGATTAACAATTATTTGTTTAAGGGCTAGACATGAATAGAGATCAATGAAGGGACAAGGGTCAATAGTGGGGGAACCCTAGTTTCTTCCAAGAACCCTAATCCTCATTCATCACTATCTATCTAGTTTTAAATCTATCAAAATATAAAAGGAGCAATCTTTATTAGTCATCCATGACTAATAAATCTTAACGAACCCTAAAAGCCCTCTTCTTATATAAATTCTACATCCGTGTTAAATATAGATCTAGAATTTATTCTCCTTTCTACTTTTACTCTAATCAACTCGTCTAAAGCAAGATTAAAAGTTCCACGCATCCCTGCGGATGACCCATACTCATCTTGGCTAGCTACACGCGACACCGTTATTGATTGCGGTTAACTAAACACTCTTTCACAGCATCAATCAAATGACTATCTCTATCTCCATCATATACCACATCTCGGCTACCTCTATCTCCATCATTTCCCACATCTGGTTTAGCAATACTCGACATACAAATTCGTTTACCCATTTCATCACCCATTTTCTTTGGTTCTTCTTCTAACCTTCCTTTAATTCTATCCAGTGTTGATGAATCATAATCCGATATTTCGAGTTCGATAATTCTAGAAAAACAACTTGATTTAGATACTTTTGAGAATGAGGTATGTCACGCCCCGCTTCCGGTATACGGCGAAGGGGATGGGACTGGTCCGCTACGTATTTACTCTGAAGTAAATACGCTAAGCGTATCTAAGCAATATAAAAGTAAATACACAAAAGACAAGATATATAAACTGAACAGCAACTGTATTTATTAATATTCTTTTGTACAATGCATGAAAAGGAAATACAACTGAAATAAAAGCAATGCCTAAACAATGGCATGACAGGAAATTAAAGGTACTGAAAAGAAAATGTACAATGTCTAGAGCTCAGGGTCTTCGCTGTACTGATCCAATTCTTCTGCAGTTGGCTCAATCTCTGACGGTTCCAAATCACCTGACGACATTCAAAGAAGAAAGAAATAGAATATCGTCAGCGAACAGATCGCTCGGTAAGTCCCAAAGATAAGAGGAGAAATAGAATAGACAGAGGGTAGGAGAGAGAGAGAGAGTAGCTTTTTCAGTTGTATTATATTGTTATATTGTTGTAATGTTGTATTAACGCTGTTATTTGTAGCTTGGTACAGAAGGATGCCAGTGTATACGAGAGGAGTCTCACTTGCCCCGGAGACTAAGGTATCAGGAACTCAAGAAACCGTTGGGCCACGGTACAACAGCAACGAAATATAGGTTAGGTATCTTAATCTTACCGTCTCGTGCCACTTTTAACACCTTCCGTACCAATCTACCCCTTAAACCCCATAGTGTTTTGATTGTATTGTTTGTATTGTAAATTGTATTGATTGTATAATTGATTGACTGACCGAAACCATGATATCAATAAACGGATGTAACAGTAGAATCATGTAAATGGAATAACTGGAGAACCATGTCAATGGAATGTATATCCATGGTTCGGTTCAGTCAAGTTGTATAGATTGATAATTGGATTCATAGATTCATGTTGAATTGTAATATTGAAGTTGTAGATTGTAGATTGTACTTGAATCATATTCAAGTCAGATTATACTGAGACTCAAACTGAGTCAGACAATTAGCCAAGTAAATTGAAGTCCTGATTGTTTTTATTAATTTGTCTACCTTAGATAGGCAAGCACCCACTTCTCCGGCTCCCTGAGGCTCAAGAGATTGGTTCCGCTTAAACCTATGTTTACTAGGGTCCTTACGGTAATTTATAGAACTTGAGGGGGTTTTATGTAAAAATACTTTTATATATTTTTTCAAAATACACCCCAAGTATTTATTAATCGTCTTTAGAGTTGTAATTAATGTAGATTTTATATTGTGATATTTCTAGTGAAAATATCCTAATTTCAGAAATAAAGGTATTTATTTGTAATATTGATTTGTATGGAATTCATGGTATTTTAGTGTAAAATTGATTCTTGTGATTTTTAGAAAAAGGTGGAATATTTATATCATAACAAAATAGGTATTTTAAATATACATATATTTATACAAAATTAATTTTAATATATTTTTTATATTCTAAAAATCTCATTTTCTTAAGATGTCGTATTTTAAATCTTTTGAGATCGAATGCTCCTTGCGGAGGTCTGAATCTCGCTCTACTAAGCCCGAGGATGTGCGATAATCCGCACCATCCCGAACGGGTTCCCCAAAATGGGTTGTAGCGGCGCTTTGCAAACATTGTATAAATACTAATCCTTTAGAAAACGGTTTTATGAAGTAAGTGATATTTATTTGTAAAGATGTCAATTTTCCGTATTCTATATTCTAGGGTCTCCTAAGTCAACTAGATTATTCCTAACTGGTCTAAAACGACAAGTTGTGAGATGTCTCAAATCGCCTCATCACCGCCAATTGTGGCCAGATAAGTACAAGTGAAGAAAGGAGGGATCCGCTCACGAATCACCGAGAAACGGGCCTTTTAAAGTTACCTTTCTCACTTGTCTAGCCTAGATACCACAAAGTCAGGTTTAGATAAACGACTGATATCTATAATCTTATCCTATTTTCATAATAAGTGGTATTTATTTAAAAAGTGTATCGATACTAAATTTTGTAGAAATGGCTTTATTTAGTAAAGGGTATTTAAATGAAAATGTTTGTTTTCCGTATGCTGAGTTCTCGAGGGTATCGTGTTAGGTTGTATGTGAGTGTGTGAAGAGGTAGGTTGTTACCTCGTGATCTACTTTAAATGTATAGCAAGGTTGATGGAGTTAAATATAGGATTGAAAGAATATGGTATTTAAGTGAAAAATACGATGAATGGAAATAGCTATCATTTTATTTAATGAAACTTGATCAATTTGTTTGATTAGTGTTTAATAGTCAACATGAGAAAGTTTAAGTATGATTGTATTAGTGAGAAGTGGAATTTTATAGAGAACCGAATCGGAAATCGGATTTGTTCCGATTCCATCGGGTTTTGCAAATCCGTATTTTTAGATAGAAGAGATAGCTAAAAATTGGGACTTACGGTTTTAGGACACACAAGAGGGTGAGAGAGAAGTCGTGGAATCGCCGATATGTTGCGTCGTCGCCGGTAGTTCCTAAAATGATCGCTGGAAGTTCCGCCGGGAATTCGTCGGAGTTTCGCCTCGAGCTCGTTTTCAAAGTGCATAAGATTCTTGGAATTTTGAGAGAGCGGGCTTAAAATTTTAGGGTGAGAGGGTAGAGGGTAGGGGGTGTATTTATAGGGTTAGGCTAGGTGAAAAGTTAAAAGAAAAATGTGATAAAATATATTTAAAATGTATTAAAAGTGGAGTAATTGGGGTTTTAAAAGAGCTCTGGAAATTGTCTGAGACTGAAATTTTACAGGTGCATAGGGAATATGAAAAGACACAACTTTCATGTTGGGGTCGTCGCCGGAATCGGCCGACTCGGCCGTGACTCGGCCGTGACTCGGTCGGAGGACTAAGTCGGCCGAGTCGGGGCCAATTTGGCCGATTCCCGGCCAAGTCAGGCCGCCGAGATCCCCCCCGACGGTTCATCTACCCTCTGGCAAAGTTACATTTTTGGGTGTAGTAGGGTTTTTGTGAGATATGCACGTGTACACTCTTGGTATTATAAAGGTTCAAAATAAAAATAATATTAAAAATAATGTTGGGTATGGGATTTGAACTCTGGTGGCTTGGTTCAGCGGTGCAAGGTATTACCAATGAGCTATAGGCTCCTTCTTGTAATTATGGAGCTAATTAATTACTTAAAGTAATAACAGTAAATGTAAATACCCCAAGTATACATTAATTTTAAAGCAAATTTTTGTACACAAAAAATGGAGTTGTTACATTCCTTTAACTTGTAATTAAAAAGCAAAATAACTACTTATATCTTGTGCTCAGGCTAAAATACCCCTTTATGGATTTTTGAAAAAAATATTTGAAAAATTTTGTATAGGACAATCAGGGTTGTTACATTCTACCCTCCTTATAAAAATTTTGTTCTCGAAATTTGTAAAAAGAAAGTGTAACAGATTCAAGAAAAGTTTGGTAACTAAAGTACTAACGGTGTATGAAAAATAACAAGGTGGTGCAAGTGTTTAAAAATGTGAAAGAGTCTTACTGGTGTTATCTTGGTCGACTGTCTTGGCTTCTATGGTTGCTAAGGTGTTACAAGGTGTTAAAAGTACTTGATAGTATATGAAAAATGTGTGAAGGAATGAAAGGATGCGAAGGTTTCGGTAAGATTGTAAAAGAGGTGAGAAACATTTAGGTCAGAACAGATTCAAAATATATGATTCAAGAAATATAAAATTGTAAGATTCAAGGAGCATGAATTGTTAAAAATGTTTTAGTTGCTGGTTCTTGTGTTATATTGCTTAGATTTGTTCACGCAGAACAGAACTGCATAATAGGGTTTCATACAGCTCTGACCTGCATGGGCCACCAACAAAACCTGTCACGCCCTGCTTCTCGGTATACGGCGAAGGGGACGGGATTGGTCCACTACGTATTTACTCTGAAGCAAATACGCTAAGCGTATCTAAGCAATATAAAAGTAAATACATAAGAGACAAGATATATAAACTGAACGGCAACTTTATTTATTAACATTCTTTTATACAATGCATGAAAAGGAAATACAACTGAAATAAAAGCAATGCCTAAACAATGGCATGACAGGAAATTAAAGGTACTGAAAAGAAAATGTAAAATGTCTAGAGCTCAGGGTCTTCGCTGTACTGATCCAAGTTTTCTGCAGTTAGCTCGATCTCTGACGGTTCCAAATCACCTGACGACATTCAAAGAAGAAAGAAATAGAATGTCGTCAGCGAACAGATCGCTCGATAAGTCCCAAAGATAAGAGGAGAAATAGAATAGACAGAGAGTAGGAGAGAGAGAGAGTAGCTTTTACAGTTGTATTATATTGTTATATTGTTGTAATGTTGTATTAACGCTGTTATTTGTAGCTTGGTACAGAAGGATGCCAGTGTATACGAGAGGAGTCTCACTTGCCCCGGAGACTAAGGTATCAGGAACTCAAGGAACCGTTGGGCCACGGTACAACAGCAATGGAATATAGGTTAGGTGTCTTAATCTTACCGTCTCGTGCCACTTTTAACACCTTCCGTACCAATCTACCCCTTAAACCCCGTAGTGTTTTGATTGTATTATTTGTCTTGTAAATTGTATTGATTGTATAATTGATTGACTGACTGAAACCATGATATCAGTAAATGGATGTAACCGTAGAATCATATAAATGGAATAACTGGAGAACCATGTCAATGGAATGTATATCCATGGTTCGGTTCAGTCAAGTTGTATAGATTGATAATTGGATTCATGGATTCATGTTGAATTGTAATATTGAAAATTGTAGATTGTAGATTGTACTTGAATTATATTCAAGTCAGATTATACTGAGACTCAAACTGAGTCAGACAATTAGCAAAGTAAATTGAAGTCCTGATTGTTTTTATTAATTTGTCTACCTTAGATAGGCAAGCACCCACTTCTCCGGCTCCCTGAGGCTCAAGAGATCGGTTCCGCTTAAACCTATGTTTACTAGGGTCATTACGGTAATTTATAGAACTTGAGGGGGTTTTATATAAAAATACTTTTATATACTTTTTCAAAATACACCCCAAATATTTATTAATCGTCTTTAGAGTTAAAATGAATGTAGATTTTATATTGTGATATTTCTAGTGAAAATATCCTAATTTCAGAAATAAAGGTATTTATTTGTAATATTGATTTGTATGGAATTCATGGTATTTTAGTGTAAAATTGATTCTTGTGATTTTTAGAAAAAGGTGGAATATTTATATCATAACAAAATAGGTATGTTAATGATAAATATATATATATTTATACAAAATTAATTTTAATATATTTTTTATATTCTAAAAATCTCATTTTCATAAGATGTCGTATTTTAAATCTTTCGAGATCGAATGCTCCTTGCGGAGGTCTGAATCTCGCACTACTAAACCCGAGGATGTGCGATAATCCGCACCATCCCGAACGGGTTCCCCAAAATGGGTTGTAGCGGCGCTTTGCAAACATTGTATAAATACTAATCCTTTAGAAAACGGTTTTATGAAGTAAGTGATATTTATTTGTAAAGATGTCAATTTTCCGTATTCTATGTTCTAGGGTCTCCTAAGTCAACTAGACTATTCCTAACTGGTCCAAAACGACAAGTTGTGAGATATCTCAAATCGCCTCTTCACCGCCAATTGTGGCCAGGTAAGTACAAGTGAAGAAAGGAGGGATCCGCTCATGAATTACCATGAGACGGGCTTTTTAAAGTAACATTTCTCACTTGTCTAGCCTAGACACCACAAAGTCAGGTTTAGATAAACGAATGATATCCACAATCTTATCCTATTTTCATAATAAGTGGTATTTATTTAAAAAGTGTATCAATACTAAATCTTTTAGAAATGGCTTTATTTAGTAAAGGGTATTTAAATGAAAATGTTTATTTTCCGTATTCTGAGTTCTTGAGGGTATCGTGTTAGGTTGTATGTGAATGTGTGAGGAGGTAGGTCGTTATCTCGTGATCTATTTTAAATGTATAGCAAGGTTGATGGAGTTAAATGTAGGATTGAAATAATGTGGTATTTAAGTGAAAAATACGATGATTGGAAATAGTTATCATTTTATGTAATGAAACATGATCAATTTGTTTGATTAGTGTTTAATAGTCAACATGAGAAATTTTAAGTATGATTGTATTAGTGAGAAGTGGAATTTTATAGGAAACCGAATCGGAAATCGAATTTGTTCCGATTCCGTCGGGTTTTGTAAATCCGTATTTTTAGATAGAAGAGATAGGTAGAAATTGGGACTTATGGTTTTAGGACACACAAGAGGGTGAGAGGGAAGTCGTGGAATCGTCGATATGTTGCGTCGTCGCCGCTAGTTCCTAAAACGATCGCCGGAAGTTCCGCCGGGAATTCGTCGGAGCTTTGCCTCGAGCTCGTTTTCAAAGTGCACAAGATTCTTGGAATTTTGAGAGAGTGGGCTCAGAATTTTGGGGTGAGAGGGTAGAGGGTAAGGGGTGTATTTATATGGTTAGGTTAGGATTAGGGTAGGTGAAAGGTTAATATGAAAAATGTGATAAAATGTATTAAAAATGTATTAAAAGTGGAGTAATTGGGGTTTTAAAAGAGCTTTGGAAATGGTCTAAGGCTGAAATTTTGTAGGTGCATAGAGAATATGAAAAGACACAACTTTCATGTTGGGGTCGTCGCCGGAATCGGCCGACTCAGCCGTGACTCGGCCGTGACTCGGTCGGAGGACTGAGTCGGATGAGTCGGGGCCAATTTGGCCGATTCCCGGCCTAGTCAGGCCGCCGGGATCCCCCCTGATGGTTCATCTACCCTCTGGCAAAGTTACATCTTTGGGTGTAGTGGGGTTTTTGTGAGATATGCACGTGTAAACTCATGGTATTCTAAAGGTTCAAAATAAAAACAATATTAAAAATAATATGGGGTATGCGATTTGAACTCTGCTGGCTTGGTTCAGCAGTGCAAGGTATTACCAATGAGCTACAAGCTCCTTCTTGTAATTATGGAGCTAATTAATTATTTAAAGTAATAACAGTAAATGTAAATACCCCAAGTATACATTAATTTTAAAGCAAATTTTTGTACACTAAAAATGAAGTTGTAACATTCTTTTAACTTGTAATTAAAAAGCAAAATAACTACTTATATCTTGTGCTCAGGCTAAAATACCCCTTTATGGATTTTTGAAAAAATATTTGAAAAAATTTGTATAGGACAATCAGGGTTGTTACAAGGTATATGAGTTTTTCGAGTTTCTTACCTCCATAATTTTTGACAAATTAAGTGTATTGGATTCTGGCGCGACACTATTGACATTGAAACGTTCAATCAGTCCATCGATGAAAATTTCGAAAATATTTTCGCCGACGAACTCGCATTCCTAAATGACACGGATATTGTGATTAATCAATCTCCACCTGAAGAAATTGAACCACCGCCATTTCTTCTTATCCCATACGAGAATATGACTATTCTTCCCATTCCTAATCATTCATATTCTCGTTTCCGTTCACCATTATTGTTTCGTCTCTATCAACCAAGACGTAAACCATACCGCCTCCTATCTCCCCACTTCTTCAAATCTCTGATATTCCAACAACCAGTGTGTTACATCGATAAAATATTTGAATAGTTGGTATTAATTTTTGGTATTTATAAAGTTTTATATTGACCAATAATTTTAACCCCCCTCATGATTTTAAATGCTTAATATTATTTTACTCAAGTTTGGAGGGGATATATTTTAGCTCTTGAGCGAAAAGAAAATTTTTACAAAATTGTGAGCCAAAAATAAGTTTGGGGGAGAATTTCACTTTCATTATTTCTTATCCCCTTTGATAACTTTTCCTCACAAGTCTACAGGTTTTTTTTAAAGTTTAATAGATGATATCAGTAAGGACACTGCTGCAAACAGGTTTGGGGGAGGTTTGTACTTATTTACGCATTATTTTGCTTTATCATAAATATAAGCACAAAAAATTTTGATAATGAAAGTTTGAAAGTGAAAATTTACATATGAAAGAAAGGAGTAGTTTGAGAAAAGTAAGAAAATTAGATGTTTTCTTATACAAAACTAGTAATAAGTAGTTATGAGCTGTTGTCCCAAAGGTTAGTAAGATGAAGGAAATTACTAATCTGAGGATACAAAAAAGTCTGAAAAATAGTCTCTATTCTTGAGGCCAAACATTTGAACGTTGATACCTTACTATACGCACTTGCACACATCTTGAAACTTGGGATAGTAGATGATATCTTGAAATACTCTTGTCTAAAAGCCTCAGTATGAGGAAAATAAAAATATATAAGTGGTGAAGAAAAAAATGAACACTAGTTTTGTAATTGCTTAAGACGGCATAAAAAAAATATAGCGAAGGTGCTTTATTACCTAGTGCCTTAGACCAACTGGTTTGGGAGCCACTGCTAAACCTTAGGTGTTGTAAGACGAGGAATTATGTCTAAATGAGCGAGCACATTTGGTAATCGGTCGGTTAGTATCTTAAGAAGTATTAACGGTCGTATGAAGAATGTGTGAGCAATTTTCTTGAAATTATTCACCGACTAAAAAGTACTAAGGAAGATGGACAAGAATATTATAGCTTGAATTGAATTCTCTAAGTGTAGGGATATCTTTTACACACACGTAGGGGTATATGATCGATATTTGGAAGAAAGATGGGGAGGAAGAATAAAGACGATGTTTTATTGAGGGGTGATGTGATTTCTAACATTTTTTATGACCATTAAAATAGGGCTCATGGCAACTGAAAAGATGGTGTAGTTAGAAACTTTTATTTTCAAGTTCTTTTTTTTATAGTTCTTATCTTTGTACGTAACTTTCATTTTCTTTCTTTTATTATAGTATTTTGTGGGTGTAATCCGCTGAAAACTCTCAGGACACAACACTCCTCCTACTAGGGACACATAAAGGTTTAACGGCTTGTTGCACGTGCTCAGTGCAATCGTGTTGTAGGGTTTCTAGGCACACTCAAGAGGTTCCATAACTGATCAACCATGGCAAAATCAAATTTTATGGTGCCGAGAAACCCTAAAGTAGGTCGTTAACTAGAGATTAGGCGAAAACTATACAAGTAAACAACTTTACTAGAAAGAGAAAGTGACTACAACCTTTGTAGATCCGGTACACCACTTCTTTAGCTCCGTGATGACGTCCCTTCGCTGCGATCATCGGTCCCGGACTCTAGCGATGGTTTCGTCGGAGAAACGAGCGGGCTAGGTCATTGACTTCGATGCCGAAGATGATCTACGTCGAGGCGACTCAAACTCAAGCTCCATCTTCACTTGGTCATGAACCTTGTGAAAAAAACACCCTATACAACATGGCAAGTGATAGAGGATGAAGAAATAGGAAGTGGGTTCACTTTGGATTTTGATTTCTCACTTGGATTCATCACTTAGAATTTTCTAGCTAGCTTTCTTCAACTCATGAAGAAGATGAAGAAGAATAGAAAAGAATGAATTATCTAATTAGAAAATTCAAGTGATGCTTATCATTTTGCAACCATGGGTGAGGCTAACTCATGTAGAGAATAAACTAGGGTTAAGGTAAATGGTTAGGGTTAAGGATAAAAACAAAATGGTGAAGCTTCATGAAACTCCAAGAAGAAAACAAAGAAAGCCACCATATTTGTTTTTGCCCTAAAAATAAATGAATAAATCAAATAATTAAGTAAATCAAACCCTAACCATTAACCTAATCATGGTTTAATCATACACACCTAAGTTTGCATGTATCATCAAACATGATACAATCATGTGCACAAAAAATATATCACATATACTACTTGTGCACATCAAGTGAGATAATCAATCTTAAGTGAACAAATACTAGTTAATGTAAAGTAATATATCAAATATATAATTATACATTAAATCATTAAATCAACACTTGATTTAATGATCCGGTCATACAGC
Organism: Agapanthus africanus; assembly: GCA_030015575.1. Lineage (NCBI taxonomy): Eukaryota > Viridiplantae > Streptophyta > Magnoliopsida > Asparagales > Amaryllidaceae > Agapanthus > Agapanthus africanus. Next base: position 645,059,126 of record CM057337.1, on the reverse strand, counting down.
ATATAACCAACTAATATCAAGTGTATCAATGTATCGAATCAACACTTGATTCGGTAACCCGGCTATATCACATATAACCTGCCGATGATACAAATCGCGAGAATAGAATACAGTATCACATACTGGTATTATTCTCGGTCCCACACATATCTCATATGCGCTCCTATTTCGTTTCGCTTGAGCCAGGAAACCTCTGTGTAGGACTCTAAAAACTCGTCAATACGCCGGCAGCAGGTGATGATCATATCAAACACCCACAAGCCGCAAGCGGTCTGCTAAACGTAACGGCCACCCGGGTATTGAGCGATCAGAAGATCAACGAGCAAGCCCGCTCACACTCCTGTGAATCCAACCAGCAACACTTACCGTACAGTCCGGTCTGATCGTCTGATATGTCGCATATCTCGCCTAGGGGTGGTAAACGTCAGACCCCAGTAGCTCGATAAGTCGTGTCGATATGAGGTCTATAACAGTTCGAGAAACTACTGGTAACACTTACCAGTAAATCTCAGCAACCCTGGCCAGCGATTTCCGGTTATAGCCAATCGAACACAGCGCAACATCTACTCCCTATACCGGGAGAGACGAATCCCCTCCTATCGCTCATTGCCTCCATGTGATTCGGGACTGTACCCAAAAACCACCGTTTTGCACGCCCTCTTGGACGTGGTAAGGTGGAAATCAAAGCACAGTGGGAATCACACAAGACTCTATGACGATCTCGGGTCAACAGACTACTCTGTACCAGTGTCACCAGAGAACTGCCATCTGACGTAAGGTATAATACCATTTGGGAGTTCTGGGCGAGTCCGTCCAGTGTACCCAGTCTCCACTGAGCACCCGTATATCATCTCTGTTGTCAAACACCAATGGATATGGGATCATCCATCGCCCATCTGTATGGGGTCGAGAAGGTATACGCTAGTCTACTCTGGTATATCGATGCCCCGTCTCGATACACCCACGACTAGGGACTTTGAAGGATGTACTGATGGACTACCATGTCCCCACTAGTATGATCCGCATCATAGTCCAGATAGTCAAGTACACATCCTAAGGGCTTTACCAACATGTAACAGAGAGACAGTCAGTGTACACGTTAAAGTAAAGAGTAACCAGATAGCATACTATCATGTCAAGAAAGAAAGTCCTCCCTATATATGTCCAAGTATCCACTACAATATACATCCTATGTATAGTAATGGCCTCTAGGGCATACATATAACTAACAATCTCCCACTTGCACTAGGGCCATCTGATAGCAGTGGTTGTAGTATCTCATACTCAACCATCCCATAATAGTCTCTCTCTGGGAAAAGGCCTTTGTGAGTGGATCCGCCGTGTTGTCCTCTGAGTCTACTCTCCTAACCTCGATCTCCTTGGAGATCGGCCATATCCATGATCAGGTGATACTGCCTTAGAATATGTCTGGATCACTGATGGGATGGACGTTCCTTGGCATAAGCCATAACTCCATTGTCGCACAATGGGAGGAACTAAGTTCATCTCATGAACAAATATACATCGAGACTGCCTCTTTGGTAGTATCTTAAGTAGCGATGTATCCAGCCTTATCGTCTAGTATGCCACGGTATCTAGCTTGGAACTCTTCCAACATACCGTCCCTTTACTGAGGGTAAAGACAATGCCTGTGACTGACATTCAGTCGTCCTTATCACCCTGGAACACTTCCAGTGATTCTCCCCAGGATCGATTGATACCATCTCACTACATCTAGTGAGATTCTCAACATCCAATTAGATCTATCTCATAGATCCAAAAACCAGGATTTAGTAGGTATCACTTTGATCCTATATGAAGACTCCTTGTGATAAGCGGAGATTGACTGAGCGTAGGATAGGAAACTCCTTCCTTATCAAGAGTATATCATCCACGTACTCTACGAGGATCATCACCATACTCCCTACTACCTTTTTGTATATACAAGGTTCATCTACCATTTTGATGAAGCCAAACTCTTTGACTACCACATCAAAACAGACGTTCCAACTCCGCGATGCCTGCTTTATCCTATAAAGCAACTTGTGCACGTTTCCGCTGCTCCCACTGTCTACGAAGCCCTCTGGCTGTGTACTTATAGATGCCCTATTCTAAAACATTATTTAGAAAAGCTGTCATGACACCCAACCACCAGATATCGTAGTTATGGTATGTAGCCGTGGCAAGTAGGATCCGGATGGACTTAAGCATAACCTGGACTTAAGCATAGCCACTGGAAAAGGTTTCATCATTATCCACGCCTGGTCGATGACGAAAACCTTTAACAAGTCTAGCTTTGAAAGTCTCAACTTTTCCATGTAAAGTAATCTTCTCAAGATATACTTGCTCCTGATGGGGATTTAACCCTTCAGATGAAGCAACCAAAGTCCATACTTTGTTGGTGTAAAAGGATTCCATCTCAGATCGCTAAGCATCCGGCCATTCTTACAGAGTCTTACTCCTGATGGCCAGCTCGAAACTAGTTGGGTCATCATCTCATGATGCAATCCTCGCTCCCACTGTCATCGAGAAACCGAAGTATCTCTCAGGCGGATGAGGAACCCGACTAGATCGGCGGAGAGGCTGAGGTTCGTTGGAATCTACTGAATCCTTTGGTTCTACCAAATCATCTGCTGTAGTTTGTATAGCTGGAACCTTTCCAGTTCTACATAACAGACATTGCCTCGATCTTGTCCAGATTTTTGCTTTTAGACATAGGCCGGTCAACCCCAAATCTTAACTAGCTTAAGACATGGGCTCTTCCCATACCATATCTCATATGGAGTGGTAGGCTGTGATCTGATTCAAACCTAATTTCAATAGGTATGCAGCTTCTCAAGTGCATAACCCCCAAAAGGAAACAGGTAACTCAGTAGTACTCATCATAGAGCGCACCATATCGAATAAGGTGCAGTTGCTCCGTCCCGATATACCAACGTGCTATGGTGTATACGGAGGAGTAATGCTGAGAGAGAATCTCATTCTCCTTTAGAATAATCCAGGAATTCTATGCACAAGTATTCTCCTCCTTGATATCATCAAAGGACATAATACTTATACCCGTATTAGTTCTCTACTTCTAACTTATATTCTGTGAATATCTCAAAAGGTTCGGACTTGTGTTTCAACAGGAACATATGACTGAATCTTGAGAGATCATCAGAGAATGTAATGAAGTACAAAGAACCGGTCCTGGCATGTGTAGACGGGGGACCTTACATACATCAACATGTATCAATCCCAAGAGTTTACTAACTCTTTCTCTGTTTCCAATAAACAGAGCTGTGGTCATCTTATCTTTGTGACATGACCGGCAAGTTTTCACAAGATGTAAATTCAAACATATTTAAATATGCATCTATGTGCAACTGAGCTAGTCGGGTCGTATTGATATGACCTAGTCTACAATACCTCAAGAAGGATCCGTTCATTTCTGAACTCTTCCTCTTTTGTGTGTTCCGTATACTAAGAACTGTAGTTTGATTTAGAACATCAATGCTTTTAGATAACGTGCCTGAACCGATCAACTTTTGATATAGGAAATGTTCAAAACATTATCCATCAATACAAAATTTTATCATTTCTTTATCAATAAAGAGACTGATATGATTTTGTATATCAGGTTCGGTATCTAATAACATTTGTTCAGAATCAAAGTATTTGGGATACAGGGTGATAGTGACCAACAGACTTGGCTGCAACACTTGCACCGTTTTCTATCTCATGAAACTTATCATCCATTCTCAGTTCTCTACCTTTCTGTAGCCCTATGTAACTTATTACATATACGGGATCCTGATCTGGCATCATATACCCAGGACGTAAAGGATACTGAGAAACAGTTCTCTGAAATGAACACACCCGAAGATGATGCATCATTATGCACTTTCTTCGTTTGGGCGGCACAGGAATTCTGGTATTCCCCAATTTCCTGCTCTGTCTTATAACAATTATAAGTTGGAGCGGGACCAACGTTCCCCAGCTCAGTATAACAAGCGGGTTCGGTCAATATATCCGTATTATTATCTTGATTAAGGCGTGATATGGTCGCTACCTGGAGAGAGAGAGAAGAAAACACTCAGCGTGCGCTCTTGCAAGATCAGATTGGTTATTATTTTATCTAATCAGGATGGCTCCCACTGTTTTTATCAAATCTTCCTTCAAACCCTAAAAGGAAAGACTAGCCGGGATTAATTACACACTACAAGTTCGCCAATCTTTCAGCCAGGCCAGTGTCGGTACTTTGAGGGAGGTCCCCCGTGCTTTCGCACGAACCTAATTAAAGTAAACTTTGTTTTCCCAGAGGCGTAACCTCGTTAACACCTTTCTAGATACCTACTTGATCGGCTAATTGTAATGTGTAAAACTCTCCCAGGAGTAACAATTACTCGCAGCGGGTATCGGGATCCAACTATCTCATAGAAGGTATGCAATCTCATTGCAAATTTCAACACTTGAAATTCCCGATAATTTTGCCCCTAACCTCCTATGACCTTGACAAAGGCCAACAAACCATAGGATGCTAGTCAAGTTCAACCCACCATTTCCTGATTGAATAAAACCCACCCGCACGACCCTTGACAAAGGCCAACAATGTCGCACGACTACCCTAACCCAATCTGCATTATATGCATAAGCAGATAAGCACCAGTCAGCTACCGTACACTACGCCTTGACAAAGGCCAACAAACGCAGCACGAATACTAACTACTACTTATCTGAAATGACGGAGGGCTACGACAGGTTTTTCTGAAAACCTATTGCGTGATGAATTTGATATCGTTGTAGAATCAAATGATTTTTAAATGGAGTGTTTTCAAGGCTTTTCTAGTTTTGCTAAAGGGGTCACTCCCGGTGAAGGGATCGTCGGCCCTTTCCTCGTCGAATGAGGTGCGGGATATATCATATATATCACTGTGCAAAGCAGAAACTATAGAAGCAATCAAAAGACAAACCGAGGGTTGTAGCATCTGCCAGTTATTGCTAAAGGGGTCACTCCCGGTGAAGGGATCGTCGGCCCTTTCCTCATTGAATAAGGTGCAGGATATATCATATATACCGCTGTACAAAGCAAGAACTGTAGCTACCTGTTTTATTTTTGAAATTCGATTCCACAACATCTTTAGGTTTCTTTTCTTCCATTAATCACATTAACGAAGTCCCATCATTTAAGCACCTAAACATCACAGATAAATATAACGTACGCTTATGCCAGCCGCATTCGCCACGATGTCCCGTCTGCACCGTTAGGTTAGGTAACTAACGGCAGAGCGGGGCAGGGCTAGCGCTGGTGTAAAACATAAGTAACGTCTATATAATATATCATATATACTATATATAATATCTATCTGAACATATCACATGATCACATCACAGATAACGCAGCAGAAAATATCATATGAAATATTGGATATACTAGGACGTCTGTGTTTTCAATACGAGCCAGTATAAAACACGGATTCCACGGTCGCGATGAATAGCCAAACCCACACCCCTAGACCCCTACGAGAGCGGCAAGCAACCCTACCAATTCTAGAGTTAGGAGACCCGGACTCGACTCCTCGAGTTGGTCTCCCACTGGACTCCAGAACCCGGTTACTTGTGCCCTCCTCCTTGGGTCTATCCTAGTGCGGAAAAGAAAATAATATACATCAACGGTGACATCTTCCGCAACCTGGAAATGCCCCAATAAAAGAATATTACATACAAGTTTTTACATGAATGAAAATGAAAAACACTCATCTCACATAAAAAAAACCCGCTATTCAAACACGACGATCCAATATAACATATCCAGCAACACATAACATCACATGTCATCAACGTAAGTAAATATGCCCATCCCAATTGTCGTTGACATATAGCAACGAAACCGGCGATATCACATATTACACTTACGGTTGCAGAAAAGAAAGTGTAAAACTACAACAGTTGGAATCCGCAACCTCCTTAGACATCGCATGCCTAATCAAATGAATTACTTAGACATCGCATGCCTAACAATTATAAACCCCGCATTTTAGTCTCATTATCGAAAACACTTTTCAATATCAAGTCGGGCAATTCAACAGGATTCCCGACATCCTGATCGAATGCTCGTCGCAAACTTTAGTGGGCGGCCGCACCCCCGATACCGTCGATGAAGTGCACCAAGGCGGAACACCGCTACCGCGAGCACCCGAACGGATGTTTTCGGTGACGGGGTTCTCCTACAGTCACTTGGTCGGGGCTAAGGGGTGTAGCTGTCTATTAAGTTTATCCGGCGAGTATCCGCGTACGCTACGTGATTGCGACGGATTTTTGATCGCATTAAAATTCCGTGGCAACCGATCATTTGAGACTAAAGTGCTATGTTTATAACATTCATATCAGCTATCTCATAACTACTTGTGAATTCCAAATATTGTATCACATTCCAGATAAATAGAAAATGTTAAACTTTTCGATCGAACAATCAAACACCCAAGTTTTCCCGAAACAGCTCAACACATGAAATAAGTCTAAAAACATCCATTTCATGCCACAGTACCAACGGTCCAGCCGTAAAAGGGTCAAGCCAACGCCTCACATGTGGCACGCCGTACTGCCCCAAACCCTAAGCTTCAAAGGGCAGTTCAAGACGGTCACATAATCGAGTTAAGGTTTGTTGTCTTCTAGAGGGTCCATCGCGTTAATTGCACTACTTAGAACGTTTTCAAACTACGGAAAAATCCAACACTTGGAAATTTCCCGGCAGGGGAAAAAGTGGGTATTTCTATCCGGTCGAACTTTTTAACATATTCCAAAATACCCGGAAAAACACATAGACAAAGTTAAATGATCCGATCGAATCTTCGAGTCCCCAATACACCCCAAAAAACTCAACTGTTGAGTATAGATTAAAAATTCCCATAAAATACAGCAACTTCAAATAGAGATTACTGTGCAAACAGAGTAGGAAAAAGCCACTGTATTGCCGCGGAACCGCCGCCCAAGCTAGGGTACGGCCGCGGTTCCGCGGCGGTTTAGTGGAATTGGACCCATGAATTTCACAGTAATTCATACAAAACCCTGCTGAATTTTTTGGCTATTTTTAATTTGGAAAAATCCACATTTTCAGAAAATGTACAGAGAAGGGTGAAATCTAGGGTTTCGGGGTTCGATCGGGTTTCTAACTTCGTCTACACATCGCCTAAAGCTCTAGCTAGGCTCTGATACCACTGTAGGGTTCCTAGACACACTCAAGAGGTTCCATAACTGATCAACCATGGCAAAATCAAATTTTACGGTGCCGAGAAACCCTAAAGTAGATCGTTAACTAGAGATTAGGCGAAAACTATACAAGTAAACAACTTTACTAGAAAGAGAAAGTGACTACAACCTTTGTAGATCAGGTCCACCACTTCTTTAGCTCCGTGATGACGTCCCTTCGCTGCGATCATCGGATCCCGGACTCTAGCGATGGTTTCGTCGGAGAAACGAGCGGGCTAGGTCATTGACTTCGATGCCGAAGATGATCTACGTTGAGGCGACTCAAACTCAAGCTCCATCTTCACTTGGTCATGAACCTTGTGAAGAAAACACCCTATACAACATGGCAAGTGATAGAGGATGAAGAAATAGGAAGTGGGTTCACTTTGGATTTTGATTTCTCACTTAGAATTTTCTAGCTAGCTTTCTTCAACTCATGAAGAAGATGAAGAAGAATAGAAAAGAATGAATTATCTAATTAGAAAATTCAAGTGATGCTTATCATTTTGCAACCATGGGTGAGGCTAACTCATGTAGAGAATAAACTAGGGTTAAGGTAAATGGTTAGGGTTAAGGATAAAAACAAAATGGTGAAGCTTCATGAAACTCCAAGAAGAAAACAAAGAAAGCCACCATATTTGTTTTTGCCCCAAAAATAAATGAATAAATCAAATAATTAAGTAAATCAAACCCTAACCATTAACCTAATCATGGTTTAATCATACACACCCAAGTTTGCATATATCATCAAACATGATACAATCATGTGCACAAAAAATATATCACATATACTACTTGTGCACATCAAGTGAGATAATCAATCTTAAGTGAACAAATACTAGTTAATGTAAAGTAATATATCAAATATATAATTATACATTAAATCATTAAATCAACACTTGATTTAATGATCCGGTCATACTGCATATAACCGACTAATATCAAGTGTATCAATGTATCGAATCAACACTTGATTCGGTAACCCGGCTATATCACATATAACCTGCCGATGATACAAATCGCGAGAATAGAATACAGTATCACATACTGGTATTATTCTCGGTCCCGCACATATCTCATATACGCTCCTATTTCGTTTCGCTTGAGCCAGGAAACCTCTGTGTAGGACTCTAAAAACTCGTCAATACGCCGGCAGCAGGTGATGATCATATCAAACACCCACAAGCCGCAAGCGGTCTGCTAAACGTAACGGCCACCCGGGTATTGAGCAATCAGAAGATCAACGAGCAAGCCCGCTCACACTCCTGTGAATCCAACCAGCAACACTTACCGTACAGTCCGGTCTGATCGTCTGATATGTCGCATATCTCGCCTAAGGGTGGTAAACGTCAGACCCCAGTAGCTCGATAAGTCGTGTCGATATGAGGTCTATAACAGTTCGAGAAACTACTGGTAACACTTACCAGTAAATCTCAGCAACCCTGGCCAGCGATTTCCGGTTATAGCCAATCGAACACAGCGCAACATCTACTCCCTATACTGGGAGAGACGAATCCCCTCCTATCGCTCATTGCCTCCATGTGATTCGGGACTGTACCCAAAAACCACCGTTTTGCACGCCCTCTTGGACGTGGTAAGGTGGAAATCAAAGCACAGTGGGAATCACACAAGACTCTATGACGATCTCGGGTCAACAGACTACTCTGTACCAGTGTCACCAGAGAACTGCCATCTGACGTAAGGTATAATACTATCTGGGAGTTCTGGGCGAGTCCGTCCAGTGTACCCAGTCTCCACTGAGCACCCGTATATCATCTCTAATGTCAAACACCAATGGATATGGGATCATCCATCGCCCATCTGTATGGGTCGAGAAGGTATACGCTAGTCTACTCTGGTATATCGATGCCCCGTCTCGATACACCCACGACTAGGGACTTTGAAGGATGTACTTATGGACTACCATGTCCCCACTAGTATGATCCGCATCATAGTCCAGGTAGTCAAGTACACATCCTAAGGGTTTTACCAATATGTAACAGAGAGACAGTCAGTGTACACGTTAAAGTAAAGAGTAACCAGATAGCATACTATCATGTCGAGCAAGAAAGTCCTCCCTATATATGTCCAAGCATCCACTACAATATACATCCTATGTATAGTAATGGCCTCTAGGGCATACATATAACTAACACGTGTTGCCTAAGAAAATGTGCTACTTAGGTTTTTCTTTTTTCTTTTTCTCCCTCTCTTGAATAAATAGTTTGTTCGGGACGATCAAAATTAAGTTTGGGGGTATTTGTTCAGTCGAAAATATCGCACGTTTGAAATAACATTTTCCTTACTTTTCTTAAATATCTAAAGGTGTTTATTATAAATATAGAACATATTTGGGTTTATCTGTAAAAATACTATTTACTATATGTTTATATATTATAATTAATATTATGAAGGAAAATGTATGCATATAATATTTATATAATATTTTTTATTATGCATATCATATTAAATATTCTAATCAAGATTCTTTAAAAGATATAAGATCATACAAATGGTTAGAATAATATCTCTATAACAAATATTACTAACATTATTCATGGAAATATTGTGCAAGAGTTGTCCCAGGTTAGGAGATTGGGATATTGAGATGTCGGGAATCAAAAATCTGCCGATGAAGTTTAATTAAAATCGATGAATCAATACCGGCAGAGACTCAGAAAAGATATAAAGATTTCAGATATCAAATAAATCTCCATATGTCACAATGAAGAAGCCCCAGAAGTTTGATACCATGATCCCACCAAACGGCCGCGGTTGCGCGGCAAATATACCATAAACGCGGCGGATCCGCGGCCGATCCAACGAGTTAGGGTTTGGGATTTTTAAGCTTGCAACAACAAACCCTAATACTGGGGATGTAGAGTATATGTTTTTGGGACTATATAAAGGACCGAGAGCTAAACTTAGAAATCATCACCTTTTTCACGAAGCAAATCACCATCAAAGAACAAGTGATCTACGACAGGTCCGCGATTCGACGTGATAAGCTGACGTGAGATTCGACGGAACATCCACTTCCTATGAGGCAGAGATCGAGAGCAACTTTTTCTTCCTCTTGTAATCTAAACTCGAAGGTTTTGTAATTGTGAAGTTGATTAATTGTCATGCCCCGCTTCCCAGTATACGGACAGAGCACGCGACGAGGCCGCTACATATTTACTCAGAAGTAAACACGCTGAGCGTATCTAAGCAATATAAGTAAAATGCACAAAAGACGATGACAATAGATATAAATGAACAGCAACTTTATTTATTAACATTCTTTTTACAATACATCTGAAAAGTAAATACATAGAATGGAAAGCAATGCCTAAACAGTGGCATAACAGAAATGAAAATACAGAATGTAAATATGTACAAATATCTAGAGCTCCAGGTCGAAGGCTAGCTAATCCAAGTCTTCGCTGGTGGGCTCGATCTCCTGAAGGTCCGATCCACCAGACAACATTCCAAAGAAGAAAGAGAAGGAATGTTGTCAGCGAACAATCGCTCGATAAGTCCTAAAGAAGAGGGAGAAATAGAATAGATAGAGAGAGTGTAGCTTTTAAAGTGGTATTATACTGTTATAATTTTGTATTTAGTGTTAACGCTGTTGTTTGTAACTTGGTACAGAAGATGCCAGTGTATACGAGAGGCGTCCCACATACACCGGGGACTTTGGTAACCCGTAGTATAAGGCTCCGTAGATAATACCACGGAACAACGGCATGATGTAATTACGTCTTAAGTGTCCACCTCATGCCACCTTTAACATATTCCGTACCAGCCTACCCCTTATAGATCATGCGATGTCTTATTTGTATTGTTGGTATAGTGTTGTTTTGTAGATTGAATTGTATAGATGGATGACTTGCCGAAACCATGATATCAGTAATGAAATGGATAGAATGAATGATCATGTAAATGCAATATATCCATGGTTCGGTTCGGTCAACTTGTATAGATTGAATTTATTGAACATATTGATTATATAGATTCATGGATTCATATTGTAATGTAGTTTTAAACTTGAATCTCATTCAAGTCGGATTGATTATATTGATACTCGGTCTGAGTCGGACAATTAGAAAAGATATTGAATGCTGAATTAGGTTTTGGTGTTATCGGTAACCGCTACACATGGACGGCAAGATTTATGTCTTTTTCAAAGACGATTACCGTGTTGATAACATCGTTTGTTAAGTTATCTACCTTAAATAGGCAAGCACCCATATCTCCGTCTCCCTGAGGCTCAAGAGACCGGTCCCGCTTAAACGTATGTTTATTAGGGTCCTTATTGTAATTTAGTATAACTTGAGGGGGTTTTATGTAAAAATAATTTTGTATAATTTTCAAAATACACCTCAAGTATTTTATTATCGTCTTTAAAGTTTTTATTGATTTATATTTTATCATTATGACATTTCTAGTGAATAAAACCTATTTTTCATAATATATGGTATTTATTTGTAATATTGGAATTTGTATGGTAGTTTCTTGTAAATGGAATGTTTTTCTTGAATTTTGGAAATGTGAAATATTATAAATATTAAAAATAGATATTTTGATATTAATTACATGTATATTTATTTATTAAAAATATATGTTTTATTTATAATAGAATTCACATTTTCTAAAATAAATTGTATTTTAAATCTTTCGAGACCGTATGTGTCACGCCCCGCTTTCCAAAATACGGAAAACGAAGGATGACTAGGCCAGCCATGTTCCTACGGTCAAGGAATCATCCCGCCGTAGTCACACTTCGGCTTCTAGTATTACATGGTATTCAGTAAATAAAGCACAGTAGTAAAGGAATCACATCACTAATTTATTACATTAAAATTCATTGTTCACAAATTGCAAATAACAAGAACAGTTACTAACCAAGTTCAATCTCACGATCACTTTTATGGAAAGCAGTAAAGAAAGAAAGTACACCAGACTATATCTCCGTGAACTCGAAGGGTAAATCCGTCTCCTGCGCTGGTCCTTCCACGGAATCTGAGCATGCATACTCAGGTCGTCAGAGCGACACAATAACAATATTATTATAATAAGATGAAACAGGTAAAAGAGGTGATACTAGTGAAAGTACAATGCGAGTAATCACTATGTCACTATATGATGCAGAATATGATCTGTGTCCCTATCGGTCTCTAGGTCATGTTTGAAATCGCATAGTGGAAGGAGGATCATGTTTAACAGGAGTCTCGTACATACCCGAGACAACGGCCCACATGCTGGGGACATAACCCTGTCAGCCGGATCGCTAGATCCTACCTAATATATATATCGCTGCTCGAATGATCATCCTCTAAAACACGGTCCCGCTAAATACGATTCTCTTTCCACTTCGATTTCCCCTTTATCCCCAGGTTTACACTATTTATGATCTTGATTTAGTCATGTACGAGTATACCAATGGCACGGTTTTATCACTGTTCACTATATCAATCACTGTCACGAATATTCACTTTCCATTGGTGTGCTCGTCACTCCTAAACCAATATCAATCACGCACGATAATGCAATGTCTACTAACTCTAACACGCACTAACACTAAGTATATGGCAAAAGGGGTATGATATATGTATGTATGCCATCAATGAGCTAAGTATATTATGAACCAATGTGCACGTTATTAACTTACAAAAATTGCATAAATTCATAGGTTTAGAATTTAACGAAATGATACAAATACGATAAATAGAAAACTCGGTCAGCAATTCATCAAAATTAGTTTCAGTTCAATCGGGATTCCGGTTTTCAAGATACAGCTGTTTCATTTTAAGTGCTCGCGGCTGGAAATTCAGTTTCAGAACTGAATGTCCGTTTCGCGACACGAATTGCACCCAGTTGGGTTCAGAATTTAGCGATGCTACAGTTGAATAAAATCTAGGGTTTTTGATAGAGTACTCAACTCAATAGACATATCCTCAATCGCGTCTGTACGTCGAAAGTTATGCACAGCTTAACATCAGTATGTCACTTCTGAATTTGTTCTGGACAGTTATACGTTTTGCCTTCTTATTTACAATTTAAATAGGAAACGGCAATGAAACGGAATGAAACCACTTGTTTTGTTTATCTAACAGATCCATCTTTAATCCACTGCAGAGTTCCGTAACATACGAATTCAGGAAACAAAGTGACACACATTTTGGGACAGTACACAGTGATCAGAGTCGCTCTGGACTGCAGTCCAGAGTCGCACTCCGATCTAAATATTATCGCAGTTACAGAACAGAAATCATTAGAAGTTTACATATAGTTAAATTTCTTCGAGTCGGCTTCGATTTAAGCCCTCGAACACATCATTCCAGTATGTACATAATTTACAGTGATTTTAACCATTTTCAGATACGGGAAATTTCTAGTTATCGGTATATTTGGGGGTATCAATTTTAGTCACTAAAAATCGTATTTTCCAGTGAGATTTATACACGATATTCATCATCATATGGGCCAACAGAAAACATCTATTTCCGTCAATTTAAGCAAGTATTTTCATTGGGGTCTAGCATCGAACACATAGGTCGCATAATATATCGGAAATCGGTAGATTATAAACTAAATGATTTAAGTTTGTATCATAATTATATTAGCATGTAGTAAGTAAAACACTTGCCTGGAAACGTCTCGGGGTTGCACGGCAGCAGCGGCGTCACGAACGCGCGGTGTACGTCGTGAAACGATTTGCGCGAGCTTGGCTCGCGATACGGAATTTGTGTCGGAGTTGCCCGGAGCCGTCGCACGGTCACTGGAGGTTGAGGGGTGCTCAGTGGTCCTCAGCGAGTGCACAGGGGTCGATGATGGTCGACGGCGTCGCTCCGGCAACGAGCCGCAGTGGGTGTCGGGTTATTTGGGTTTTGTATATTTTGAAGAGAGAGAGAAGTGGGGCTCGGGTTCTAGATTTTGGAGGAGGAGGAGATGCTGAGTGTGTAGAGGTCGACGGATGCTTCGGGTCAGCGGGGGCTCGCCGGCGTCGAGGGGGCAGGATGGTGGTCGACTCGGGTGTGACGGGTTTGGTGTGCAAGGGATTGGGTTGATGGAGTGTAGTGGTGAGGAGTTATGTTGGTGGAGGAGGAGTGAGCGAGGGGTCGCCGAGGGGTTGTCGAGGGTTGTCGCCGGCGGTGGAGTGAGGGACAATGGGTGCTCGGTGGGTTTTTTTTTTGTGAATGGAGAGAAGTGAGGCAATTTTTGAAAATGAAAGAGAAGAGAGAGGTGAGGGTGTGAGGAAATGAATGAGGGTTGAAGTCGCGGGTGAAACGTCGCAAGAGCGAGGCGTGGGCGTGGGCGCGAGCTGCGGCGGAAGAGGCGGGTCGCGAGTGGGAATGGAGGAAAGAGTCGTTGGAGAGGGAGGTGAACAGGAGCGGGTCGGGTTGGGTGTTGAGGAGGCGGGCCGAAGGAGTTGGGCTGAGGAGTTTTTTTTTATTAATTAAATTCTTTGTTTTCATGGGCTGAGGAGAAGAGACGGGCCGGGGTTTAAATAAGGATTTATTTTTTAAAAAAAAAGGTATGTGGGCTGAGGAGAAGAGAGGGCCGGGGGATTGATTTATTGGTTTGAAAAAGATTGGGCTGAGGTTTTATTTTAGAGGAGAAATTTAAATGGGCTGAAGTCTTAAGGAAGTGTATATGTTAATTTAAATTTGGGTTTAATTGTTGGGCTTAGGGTTTTATAGATGGGGTTAGGATTAGTAAAATTTTGGTTTCAGTTTAGTTTGGCTTTGATTTTAAATCTTGGGTTTTGACTTTTAGGGCTTGGGAAAAATTTTACAAATTGGGATTCAAGCAACCACCTTCTTCAAAAATATACGAGGAAAAAGTAAATCTCTGGGATTTAGAAAAAATAGAAAACCTTTATTAAGATGGGAACGGGGATTTACATCATACCCCCCTTACAAAAATTCCGTCCTCGAAGTTTAACAAGGATACAAGGAAACAATGTACTAAACAAAGAGATGTGGATAACGATCACGGATATCTTCCTCCCGCTCCCAAGTGGATTCTCCTGGGGAACGACCGCTCCAAGACACTCGGACTAAAGGAATGACCTTATTCTTCAGCACTTTCTCTCTGTGGTCGAGGATGGTAGTGGGCTGCTCCTCGTACGATAGATCGGTACCCAAAACTAGCTCCGAATGGTCCAGGACATGGCTCTCATCCCGAACATAACGCCGCAACTGTGACACGTGGAAGGTATTGTGCACACCAGCTAACGATGGAGGCAAGGCAAGTCGATAGGCCACCTCTCATACTCGCTCTAGCACCTCAAAAGGTCCGATAAAACGGGGACTGAGCTTTCCCCGACCTCCGAAACTGATAACTCCACGGGTAGGGGAAATCTTCAAGAACACATAATCTCCGACTTCGAATTCTAATGCCCTCCTGCTGGTATCTCCCCAACTCTTCTGTCGATCCTGAGCCGTATTAATACGCTGCCTGATCATTTGGACCTTGTCGACTGTCTGAACAATGAGTTCGGGGCCCAGTAATCTTCGTTCTCCCACATCATCCCAACATACCGGGGATCGACACTTCCGCCCGTATAGTACTTCAAAAGGAGCCATCTGAATACTAGCCTGATAGCTATTATTGTACGAGAACTCGACTAGGTGCAGATGGTCCTCCCAGGAACCCTGAAAGTCCAACATACAGGCTCTCAACATATCGTCGAGCGTCTGAATCGTACGCTCAGATTGTCCATCCGTCTGGGGGTGATAGGCTGTGCTGAATTTAAGGCGGGTTCCTAAGCTCTCCTGTAAGCTCTTCCAAAAGTGTGACAAGAATCTCGTATCCCGGTCTGACACAATGCTGACTGGAACACCGTGAAGTCGTACAATCTTCTGCATATATCTTTCTGCCAGTGATTTTGTCGACTGTCCCACTCAGAATGGTACGAAGTGTGCAGCTTTCGTGAGGCGATCGACGATAACCCAAATGGCGTTATTACCCCTAGGGCTCCGTGGTAAGGCCGTCACGAAATCTATAGTAATGTGCTCCCACTTCCATTCTGGTATCGGCAGTGGTTGTAATAATCCTGCTGTCCTCTGATGCTCCGCTTTCACCTGCTGGCATACCAAACACCTGGATACGAACCTCGCAATTTCCCGCTTCATTCCGTTCCACCAAAAGTGCTGCTTTAGGTCCTGATACATTTTTGTACCTCCTGGATGCACAGAATAAGCTGAACTGTGTGCTTCAGCCAATACTTCTTCTCGAACATCTCCCTTGGGTACGCAGAGTCTGCTACTGAATCTCAGAGAGCCATCTTCATGTATAATCAAGTCAGTTCTCAGTCCGGCTTCCACTTGCTCTCTGAACCTTTGCAATCGGGGATCATCCGCTTGTGCAATCTTGATGCGATCCACCAGGGAAGACTGTACCTGTAGTTGCCAAAGTTGACTGAGTGCGTTCGGCGTAACGACTTCAAGTTCGAGTCTCTGAAAGTCCTCAATAATGCTCCTCTGATCGGTCAACATCATGACCGTTGGCTTACGACTGAGCGCATCTGGTACAACATTCACCTTCCCTGGGTGATACTGAAGGTCCAAGTCATAATCTGCCATCAGCTCTAGCCATCGGCGCTGCCTCATGTTTAGTTCTTTCTGAGTGAAAACATACTTCAAACTTTTGTGATCTGTGTACACCTCCACTTTCTCACCCAATAGATAGTGCCTCCAAATCTTCAACGCAAAGACTACCGCAGCTAACTCCAAGTCATGCGTAGGGTAGTTCTTCTCGTGGTTTCTCAGTTGTCGAGAGGCGTAAGCAACCACTCGGTCGTGCTGCATTAGAACACAGCCTAATTCCTTCCCTGAGGCATCACTGTGTATCACCAAACCACCAGAATCATCTGGTACTGTAAGAATAGGCGCCGTGGTTAACTTCTGCTTCAGTGTGTCAAATGCCTGAGTGTACTCCTCTATCCACGTAAACGGTACGTCCTTCCGTGTCAGCCTCGTCAATGGTTCAGCGATTCTTGAGAAATCTTGGACGAATCTCCGATAATAACCTGCCAATCCCAGAAAACTCCTGATCTCGGCCACTGACTTCGGCGTTGGCCAATCTCTGACAGATTCTATCTTTGCCGGGTCCACCGAGATGCCTTCGCCCGAAACAATATGTCCCAAAAACTGAACCTTGTCGAGCCAGAATTCACACTTGCTTAGCTTCGCATACAACTTCTCTTCCCGAAGAATTTGTAGGACCGTGCGCAAATGCTCAGCATGCTCTTCCCGGGTCTTCGAGTAAACAAGTATGTCGTCGATAAACACAACGACAAACGTGTCCAAGTACTTTGCGAACACCATGTTCATCAAGTCTATGAATATTGCTGGGGCATTGGTAACACCGAACGGCATCACAAGGAACTCGTAATGTCCGTATCGGGTCCTGAAAGCCGTCTTGCATACATCCTCTGCTGCTACTCTGATTTGATGATATCCAGAACGGAGGTCCAACTTCGAGAATACCTTGGCTCCACTTAGCTGATCGAATAGGTCGTCAATGCGCGGGATTGGGTACTTGTTCTTTATTGTGACCTTGTTCAGCTCCCGATAATGTATACACATTCGCAGCGATCCATCCTTCTTCTTTACTAATAAAACTGGTGCACCCCACGGTGAAGCGCTTGGCCGAATAAATCCCTTCTCCAATAGTTCTTCAACCTGTTTCTTCAATTCTGCCAACTCAACTGGTGCCATTCTGT
This sequence comes from Agapanthus africanus, assembly GCA_030015575.1. Lineage (NCBI taxonomy): Eukaryota > Viridiplantae > Streptophyta > Magnoliopsida > Asparagales > Amaryllidaceae > Agapanthus > Agapanthus africanus. The sequence goes on along the minus strand of CM057337.1, from coordinate 645,041,182 downwards.
ATGGGGCTCTGGATACTGGGGCTGTACCTGGAGTCAAATCGATCGAGAACTCCAAGATTCGAGGAGGTGGTAGACCTGGTAGATCTTCAGGAAATACGTCCAGAAAGTCCCGAACAATTTCTGGGACTGGGCTCTTATCAATCTCCATCGCTGTCAGCTCCTTGGGCTTGGCTCTGTACTTAGCTGGCTCCAAAGATTTGCTTCCGCCCTCGAAAATAAACTCCGGGTGATTGGGAATGCGGAAGATCACCTTCCTTGCGACAATCGATAACTGCATGGAAAGTGCTCATCCAATCCATCCCGAGAATTGCGTCGTAACTGCCTGTCCCAATCAGAAGGAAATTCGCATAGAATTCCCTGCCACACACTACAACCGGGCATAACCTACATTCTCGGCTAGATATTATAATGCCGTTACCCGTATGTATTTCCCATCCCTTGGTTAGTGGTTCATGCGGTATGGAGTGTGTATCAGTGAAATGCTCAGACAAGAAACAATGCGATGCTCCCGAATCAAATAGTACTCTAGCTGGTAAGGAATGTACGAGTAGAGTACCTGTAACAACGTCTCCTGACGCCTCTGCCTGCTCGGCGGTCAAAGTGAAAGCCCGTCCCTAACCGCGACCTGTAAAGGGTTGCCTCTGCTCGCCTCTGCTGTGGCGGTCCAGAACCTCCCTGTATCTCTGCTCGCTCAGGGCAACCGCTAATCTTGTGCTGACTGGATCCGCAAATCAAGCACTGTCCCTTGGCACGGCGACAGTCTTTCTGGGTATGCCCACCTCTACCGCAATAGCCGCAAACTACGCCCTGTCTCTGGGGGCGATGCTGTGGTACGAACGGGCGCTTCATTTGTGTCGTTCCTGGCCTGTGAACCGGTATGGCTCCTCGAGAAGGCGCGTGGGTACGTGCTGGAACGACTGGGGGTCTCCTGAACTTGTTAATCAATTGCTCCTAAACTCTCGCCGCGTTGAGTACCTGTGCGAAAGTCTGCAATTCCAACGATGCAATCAACTGATGCAACTCGAAATCTAACCCCTGAAGGAAGCGTCTGGCCATGGTGGCCTCTGAGACGACCATGTATGGAGCAAAACGGCTCAGACGGTTGAACTCTGCCGCATAAACGTCCACTGGGCGTCCATTCTGCTTCAAAAGAATAAATCTTTCCTCCATTTCTGCCTTGGCTGTGGAAGAAAAATAATGATCTAGGAAACACTCTTTAAACTTGCCCCATTCAATCGGCCCGTCTAGCCTGCTTTCTTCCACCGACCACCATGTACGGGCTTCATCTTCCAATTGTAACTTTATCACGTCCATCCTATCTTCCTCTGGAACCCTGGCGGCTGTCAATAAGTTCTCCATGTTCACCAGCCATTGCTCAGCCTCAAGGGGTTCAGCTAGCCCTGTGAATGCAGCTGGATGTAACCGTCGGAAGTCTGATACGGTACCAGCCCTAGCATGATAAGCTGGTGGGGCAGCGCCCTCGGGAGTGGTAATGAGTGCGGAGGGTCCACCTGCGGCGGTAATCGCCCTGAGTCCCTCAGCGAGTAAATCTGTCTTCCTCTCCTGAGCTTCCGCGAGAGAGGTCAGTGCACTAAGTATTCTTTCCGTGCGGTCCTGAGAGCTGGAGTCTGAGGAGGGGTCGTTCGGGAACGTCATATCACTGAAAGATTCAAAGGATAAGATCAGATTCAAGGATGAAAATCAAGAGTAGTGAAACGAGAATAATGTAATACAGTATAGTTAATATTATCCCTTGATACTAAACCTGGCTCTGATACCAACTAAACCATGTCACGCCCCGCTTCCCAAAATACAGAAAACGAGGGATGACTAGGCCAGCCATGTTCCTACGGTCAAGGAATCATCCCGCCGTAGTCACACTTCGGCTTCTAGCATTGCATGGTATTCAGTAAATAAAGCACAGTAGTAAAGGAATCACATCACTAATTTATTACATTAAAATTCATTGTTCACAAATTGCAAATAACAAGAACAGTTACTAACCAAGTTCAATCTCACGATCACTTTTATGGAAAGCAGTAAAGAAAGAAAGTACACCAGACTATATCTCCGTGAACTCGAAGGGTAGATCCGTCTCCTGCGCTGGTCCTTCCACGGAATCTGAGCATGCATACTCAGGTCGTCAGAGCGACACAATAACAATATTATTATAATAAGATGAAACAGGTAAAAGAGGTGATACTAGTGAAAATACAATGCGAGTAATCACTATGTCACTATATGATGCAGAATATGATCTGTGTCCCTATCGGTCTCTAGGTCATATTTGAAATCGCATAGTGGAAGGAGGATCATGTTTAACAGGAATCTCGTACATACCTGAGACAACGGCCCACATGCTGGGGACATAACCCTGTCAGCCGGATCGCTAGATCCTACCTAATATATATATCGCTGCTCGAATGATCATCCTCTAAAACACGGTCCCGCTAAATACGATTCTCTTTCCACTTCGATTTCCTCTTTATCCCCAGGTTTACACTATTTATGATCTTGATTTAGTCATGTACGAGTATACCAATGGCACGGTTTTATCACTGTTCACTATATCAATCACTGTCACGAATATTCACTTTCCATTGGTGTGCTCGTCACTCCTAAACTAACATCAATCACGCACGATAATGCAATGTCCACTAACTCTAACACGTACTAACACTAAGTATATGGCAAAAGGGGTATGATATATGTATGTATGCCATCAATGAGCTAAGTATATTATGAACCAATGTGTACGTTATTAACTTACAAAAATTGCATAAATTCATAAGTTTAGAATTTAACGAAATGATACAAATACGATAAATAGAACACTCGGTCAGAAATTCATCAAAATTAGTTTCAGTTCAATCGGGATTCCGGTTTTCAAGATACAGTTGTTTCATTTTAAGTGCTCGCGGCTGGAAATTCAGTTTCAGAACTGAACACCCGTTTCGCGACACGAATTGCACCCAGTTGGGTTCAGAATTTAGCGATGCTACAGTTGAATAAAATCTATGGTTTTTGATAGGGTACTCAACGCAATAGACGGATCTTCAATTGCGTCTGTACGTCGAAAGTTATGCACAGTTTAACATCAGTATGTCACTTCTGAATTTGTTCTGGACAGTTATACGTTCTGCCTTCTTATTTACAATTTAAATAGGAAACGGCAATGAAACGGAATGAAACCACTTGTTTTGTTTAGCTAACAGATCCATCTTTAATTCACTGCAGAGTTCCATAACATAAAATTTCAGGAAACAAAGTGACACACATTTTGGGACAGTACACAGTGATCAGAGTCGCTCTGGACTGCAGTCCAGAGTCGCACTTCGATCTAAATATCATCGCAGTTACAGAATAGAAATCATTAGAAGTTTACATAGAGTTAAAGTTCGTCGAGTCGGCTTCGATTTAAGCCCTCGAACGCATCATTCCAGTATGTACATAATTTACAGTGATTTTAACCATTTTCAGATACGGGAAATTTCTAGTTTTATCGGTATATTTGGGGGTATCAATTTTAGTCACTAAAAATCGTATTTTCCAGTGAGATTTATACACGATATTTGTCATCATATGGGCCAACAGAAAACATCTATTTCCATCAATTTAAGCAAGTATTTTCATTGAGGTCTAGCATCGAACACATAGGTCGCATAATATATCGGAAATCGGTAGATTATAAACTAAATGATTTAAGTTTGTATCACAATTATATTAGCATGTAGCAAGTAAAACACTTGTCTGGAAACGTCTCGGGGTTGCACGGCAGCAGCGGCGTCATGAACGCGCGGTGTACGTCGTGAAACGATTTGCGCGAGCTTGGCTCGCGATACGGAATTTGTGTCGGAGTTGCCCGGAGCCGTCGCACGGTCACTGGAGGTTGAGGGGTGCTCAGTGGTCCTCAGCGAGTGCACAGGGGTCGACGACGGTCGACGGCGTCGCTCCGGCAACGAGCCGCAGTGGGTGTCGGGTTATTTGGGTTTTGTATATTTTGAAGAGAGAGAAGTGGGGCTCGGGTTCTAGATTTTGGAGGAGGAGGAGATGCTGAGTGTGTAGAGGTCGACGGATGCTTCGGGTCAGCGGGGGCTCGCCGGCGTCGAGGGGGCAGGGTGGTGGTCGGCTCGGGTGTGACGGGTTGGGTGTGCAGGGGATTGGGTTGATGGAGTGTAGTGGTGAGAAGTTATGTTGGTGGAGGAGGAGTGAGCGAGGGGTCGCCGAGGGGTTGTCGAGGGTTGTCGCCGGCGGTGGAGTGAGGGACAATGGGTGCTCGGTGGTTTTTTTTTTGTGAATGGAGAGAAGTGAGGCAATTTTTGAAAATGAAAGAGAAGAGAGAGGTGAGGGTGTGAGGAAATGAATGAGGGTTGAAGTCGCGGGTGAAACGTCGCAAGAGCGGGACATGGACGTGGGCGCGAGCTGCGGCGGAGGAGACGGATCGCGAGCGGGAATGGAGGAAAGAGCCGTTGGAGAGAGAGGTGAACAGGAGCGGGTCGGGTTGGGTGTTGAGGAGGCGGGCCGAAGGAGTTGGGCTGAGGAGTTTTTTTTTATTAATTAAATTCTTTGTTTTCGTGGGCTGAGGAGAAGAGAAGGGCCGGGGTTTAAATAAGGATTTATTTTTTTTAAAAAAAAGGTATGTGGGCTGAGGAGAAGAGTGGGCCGGGGGATTGATTTATTGGTTTGAAAAATATTGGGCTGAGGTTTTATTTTAGAGGAGAAATTTAAATGGGCTGAAGTCTTAAGGAAGTGTATATGTTAACTTAAATTTGGGTTTAATTGTTGGGCTTAGGGTTTTATAGATGGGGTTAGGATTAGTAAAATTTTGGTTTCAGTTTAGTTTGGCTTTGATTTTAAATCTTGGGTTTTGACTTTTAGGGCTTGGGAAAAATTTTAAATATTGGGATTCAAGCAACCACCTTCTTCAAAAATATACGAGGAAAAAGTAAATCTCTGGGATTTAGAAAAAATAGAAAACCTTTATTAAGATGGGAACGGGGATTTACAGTATGCTCCTTGCGGAGGTCTGCATCTCGCACTATTAAGCCTGAGGATGTGCGATAATACGCACCATCCCGAACGGGTTCCTTGAAATGGGTTGTAGCGGCACATTGCAAAGATTTGTTAAAAATACATATCCTGTAGAAAAAGGTTTTTATAAGTTTGAGGTAGTTTTGTATAAAATCGTATTTTCCCAAATCTATGTTCCCAAAGATCATGGTGCTATGTTACATATGAGTGTTGTGAGGAGATAGGTCATTACCTCATGAAATATCTAAAGGTATAGCAAGGGGTAATGATGTTTTATGTCGAAACTAAACTATATGGTATTTTTCTGTAAAAGTGCTATAAAAATTGAAATATGAATTATTTTGATATGAAACTTGTCAATATGTTTTGTTAATGTTTAATGATCATGATGTGAGAGTTTGGTATTATTGTGTTTAAGAAAAATATGATTTTTAAGGAAAAACCGAATCGGAAGTCGGATTAACTCCACTTCCGTTGGGTTTTAGAATTCTAAGTTTTTAGAATAGTAAAGAGAAGGGGGAGAAGGGACTTACTGGATTGTAGGGTAGAGGAGAGGAAAAAGAAGAAGTGGGGGGCGCCGGTGCGTCGTTTCGTCGCCGGAATCTCCTCGGAACGTCGTCGGAAGTTCGCCGGAGCTTTGCCCTGTGCTAACTCCACTTGCACACAAAAAGTCTATGGAATTTTCTTGAGAGTTTGGACAGAGATTTGGAAATAAGGAGGGGTGATTTTAGGTGTGGTATTTATAGGAAAATTAGGGTTTAGGGATGTGAAAAGGTGTATTAAAAATTTGTATTAAAAATGGTTTAATTGTGTGTTTTAAAATGCTCTGTAAATGTGCAGGGAAATGAATAGTTCAAGAGTTATGAGAAGTCCAAGAGTTGCCAGAAAAACTAAAGAAAATAAGGTTTCGGCCGAGTCAGGCCGGGTCTCGCCGCCACGTGTCCCCCGTCGCTTGGTTACCACAGTAGAATCGTTTGTTTTATGCGTGACTCTTGGTTTTACGGGTTATGCACATGCAGACTCTTTGGCTTCTAAAAAGATTAAAAGAAAACTAATTAAAAAATAATGTGGCTGATGGGATTTGAACTCTAGTGCTTTTGTTCAGCAATGCAAGGTCTTACCAATGAGTTACAAGTTCCTTCTTGTTGTTCAAAAGCAAAACAAATTTATAACTTGTGCTTAGACTCAAGTATCCCTTTCTGTATTTTTTGAAAAAAAATTGTACATAAAGTTTAGGGTTGTTACATTCTACCCTCCTTATAAAAATTTCGTCCTCGAAATTTGTAAAAGAAAAGTGTAACGGGTTCAAGAAAAGTTTGGTGATAGGACTATTGGTAATGTATGAAAAATATGTGATGGAATGAAAGAATGCGAAAGGTTTGAAAAGAGTTGAGGAAATTACCAGGGTTACTTTGGTTTAAGCCTCTGCTTCTTCGGCAGCTAAAAGGAAAGCCTGATGCCGTGGTACATTTCTTCTAACTGGAGGCACATTCCTCTGTCTTTGGGGCATGTTTCTCTGCGCTCGAGGCATGTTCCTCAGAGCCTGATGGAATTGGCGAGTAGGCTGTGCAAGTGGTGGAACAGGGAGTGCAATGTGAGGTGCAGGAGCCTGGATAACTGGTCGCTGTGGGTAGTTGGTGGGTGTGTGAGCTGGGTTGCTTCTATAAGGACAGTTTCCAATTGCGTGATTGGATGCGCCACAAATTAGACATAGGCCTTTTGCATGCCTACAATCCTTCCACAAGTGTTCATTCCTCTTACAATAGAAGCAAAAAACCTGAACTTAGCTGGTTATTGATTTCTTCCGATCTCCTGGGCACAAATGGTGGCCTTGATGAGGCTCCTCCTGCCATCTGGTTGGCAGGGCGCTTAACTCCAGCAGCTTGAGATCTGCCCCTCATCTTTACTACTGCCTCATAACGGCGGGCAGCTTTCAGAACCGATTCGTGGGTCGTAAAATCTCCTGTGGCTAGTGCAGCCTGGATCTCTGAGTCTAACCCTTGTTGAAATCAACGGGCTCTGATCTCATCCGTCGGTATCAGGTGTGCCGCAAATCGACCGAGCATGGTGAACTCAGCGTCATATTCATCTACTGACTTAGTCCACATTGAACCTTGTTGCAGATGGATGAACTGTTGTTCCATATCGAACCTGGCAGTCTCAGAGAAGTACTTTGCGTCGAACATGTCATGGAAAGTCTTCCATTCGATGGGTTGATCAAGACGTCTTTCTTTCGCCTTCCACCAAACCCGTGCATTGTCCGTGAGCTGCAGTTTCGCAATACGAACTCAAGCTATCTCTGGCACTTATGCCACTGCCAGATCATCTTCGATGCTTTGAGCCCATTCCTCGGCTTCTAGAGGGCTCTCTTTTCCTGCAAACTGTTTGGGGTGCAAAACCCTGAATTGCTTCACCCCAGGTGCTTCTGCCTCTGGTCGGTCATCAGGATAGCAGTCTGCTGCTGCTGTCCTTCCAGGAGGCTGCGGATTGCCTCAAGCAGAACCGTCTGCTCGTTGGTCAGAGCAGCTACGGCAGGTGTGAGTGATAGTGGTGGAGGTGTGTTGTTGACATTGGTGCTGGTGGTGTTCGGAGAATCCATAACCTTAAAAGAAAATTTTGGGTTGGGACAAATTCAAAGTATATGAAATGATAAGATTCAAGGAGTATGAATTGTAAAGAATGTTTTCAGTTGCTGGTTCTTGTGTTATATTGCTTAGGTTGTCTACGCAGAACTGAACTGCATGGTAGGGTTCCATACAGCTCTGACCTGCATGGGCCACCAACAAAACCTGTCACGCCCTGCTTCCCAGTATATGGGCAGAGAACGCGACGAGGCCGCTACGTATTTACTCAGAAGTAAACAAGCTGAGCGTATCTAAGAAATATAAGTAAAATGCATAAGAGACAATGACAATAGATATAAATGAACAACAACTTTATTTATTAACATTCTTTTTACAATATATCTAAAAAATAAATACATAGAATGGAAAGCAATGCCTAAACAGTGGCATAACAGAAATGAAAATACAGAATGTAAATGTGTACAAATAACTAGATCTCCAGGTCGAAGGCTAGCTGATCCAAGTCCTCACTGGTGGGCTCGATCTCCTGAAGGTCCGATCCACCTGACAACATTCCAAAGAAAAAAGAGAAGAAATGTCGTCAGCGAACAATCGCTCGATAAGTCCCAAAGAGAAGGGAGAAATTGAATAGAGAGAGAGAGAGTAGCTTTTAAAGTGGTATTATATTGTTATAATTTTGTATTTAGTGTTAACGCTGTTATTTGTAGCTTGGTACAGAAGATACCAGTGTATACGAGAGGAGTCCCACTTACACCGGGGACTTTGGTAACCCGTAGTATAAGGCTCCGTCGATAATACAACGGAACAACGGCATGGATATAATTACGTCTTAAGTGTCCACCTTGTGCCACCTTTAACATATTCCGTACCAGTCTACCCCTTATAGACCCTACGATGTCTTATTTGTATTGTTGGTATAGTATTGTTTTGTAGATTGAATTGTATAGATAGATGACTTGCCGAAACCATGATATCAGTAATGGAATGGATAGAATGGATGATCATGTAAATGTAATATATCTATGATTCGGTTTGGTCAAGTTGTATAGATTGAATATATTGAACATATTGATTATATGGATTCATGGATTCATATTGTAATGTAGTTTTATACTTGAATCCCATTCAAGTCAGATTGATTATATTGAGACTCGGTCTGAGTCAGACAATTAGAAAAGAAATTGAATCCTGAATTAGGTTTTGGTGTTATCGGTAACAGCTGCATATGGACGGCAGGATTTGTGTCTTTTTTAAAGACGATTACCGTGTTGATAACACCGTTTGATAAGTTGTCTACCTTAAATAGGCAAGCACCCATATCTCCGGCTCCCTGAGGCTCAAGAGACTGGTCCCGCTTAAACCTATGTTTACTAGTGTCCTTATTGTAATTTAGTATAACTTGAGGGGGTTTTATGTAAAAATAATTTTGTATAATTTTCAAAATACACCTCAAGTATTTTATTATCGTCTTGCTCTTTTTAGAACAGTCTCTCTTTACTCGGTCAAAGTTTTCATTGATGTATATTTTATCATTGTGACATTTCTAGTGAATAAAACCTATTTTTCATAATATATGGTATTTATTTGTAATATTGAAATTTGTATGGTATTTTCTTGTAAATGGAATGTTTTCTTGAATTTTGGAAATGTGGAATATTATAAATATTAAAAATAGATACTTTGATATTAATTACATATATATTTATTTATTAAAAATATAAGTTTTATTTATAATAGAAATCATATTTTCTAAAGAAAATTGTATTTTAAATCTTTCGAGACCGTATGCTCCTTACGAAGGTCTGCATCTCGCACTACTAAGCCCGAGGATATGCGATAATCCGCACCATCCCGAACGGGTTCCCCGAAATGGGTTGTAGCGGCACATTGCAAAGATTTTTTAAAAATACATATCTTGTAGAAAAATGTTTTTATAAGTTTGAGGTAGTTTTGTGTAAAATCATATTTTCCCAAATCTATGTTCCCAAAGATCATCGTGCTATGTTACATATGAGTGTTGTGAGGAGGAGGTAGGTCATTACCCCATGAACTATCTAAAGGTATAGCAAGGGGTAATGATGTTTTATGTCGAAACTAAACTATATGGTATTTTTCTGTAAAAATGCTATAAAAATTGAAATATGAATTTTTTTGATATGAAACTTGTCAATATGTTTTGTTAATATTTAATGATCATGGTATGAGAGTTTGGTATTATTGTGTTTAAGAAAAATATAATTTTTAAGGAAAAACCGAATCGGAAGTCGGATTAACTCCACTTCTGTCGGGTTTTAGAATTCTAAGTTTTTAGAATAGTAAAGAGAAGGGGGAGAATGGACTTACTGGATTGTAGGGTATAGGAGAGGAAAAGGAAGAAGTGGGAGGCGCCGACGCGTCGTTTCGTCGCCGGAATCTCCTCGGAATGTCGTCGGAAGTTCTCCGGAGCTTCGCCCTTTGCTAACTCCACTTGCACACAAAAAGTCTATGGAATTTTTTTGAGAGTTTGGACAGAGAGTTGGAAGTGAGAAGTGGTGATTTTAGGTGTGGTATTTATAGGAAAATTATGGTTTAGGGATGTGAAAAGGTGTATTAAAAATGGTTTAATTGTGTGTTTTAAAATGCTCTGTAAATGTGCAAGGAAATGAATAGTTCAGGAGTTATGAGAAATCCAAGAGTTGCCAGAAAAAACAAAGAAAATAAGGTTTCGGCCGAGTCAGGCTGGCAGTGCCGGCCCGAGTCCGCCGAGTCAGGCTGGGTCTTGCCGCCACGTGTCCCCCGTCGCTTGGTTACCACAGTGGAGTCGTTTGTTTTATATGTGACTCTTGGTTTTACGGGTTATGCACGTGTAGACTCTTGGGCTTCTAAAAAGATTAAAAGAAAACTAATTAAAAAATAATGTGGCTGATGGTATTTGAACTCTGGTTGTCACGCCCCGCTTCCCGATATACGGCGAAGGGGACACGACGAGGCTCGCTACATATATACTCAGAAGTACATATGCTAAGCGTATCTAAGCAATATAAAATAAATACACAAGAGACAAGATATAACAGGAACAACAAGTTTTATTTATTAACATTCTTTTGTACAATGCATGAAAAGGAAGTACAACTGAGATAAAAAGATACCTAAACAGTGGCATAACAGGAAATGAAAAGTACTGAATGGAAATGTACAATGAAACTAGAGCTCTGGTTCTTCAGCAAACTGGTCCAAGTCTTCTGCAGATGGTTCGATCTCCGCCGGGTCCAAACCACCTGACGACATTCAAAGAAGAAAGAAATAGAATGTCGTCAGCGAACAGGTCACTCGGTAAGTCCCAAAGGTAAGAAGAGAATAGATAGAGAGTAAGATAGAGAGAGTATATTATTATCGTTGTATTATATTGTTATATTGTTGTAGTATTGTGTTAACGCTGTTGTTTGTAGCTTGGTACAGAAGAATACCAGTGTATACGAGAGGAGTCTCTATATGCCAGAGACTCGAGGCACGTTTAGTACAAGGCTCCGTTATACAACCCGGAACAACGGCAATTGGATTCATGTTAGGTATCTTAATCTTACCGTCTCGTGCCACCTTTAACACCTTCCGTACCAATCTACCCCTTAAACCCCGCGATGTCTTATTTGTATTGTTATCTTGTAAATTGTGTTGGTTGTATGATTGATTGACTGACTGACCGAAACCATGATATCAGGAAAGGGTTATAACCGTAGAGTCATGTAAATGGAATACTGAGAATCATGTAAAAGGAATATATATATCCATGGTTCGGTTCAGTCAAATTGTATAAATTGATAATTGTATTCATGGATTCATGTGTTCATTTTAAATTGGAATCTTGTAGTTTATAGATTGACTTGAATCATATTCAAGTCAGAATAATCAGACTCAAAGCCGAGTCAGACAGTTAGAAATGTAAATCGAAGTCTTATAATTGGTAGGGTCCTTAGGGTAATTTATTAAACTTGAGGGGTTTTTATGTAAATATACTTTTATATACTTTTCAAAATACGCCTCAAGTATTTATTGTTCGTCTTTAGAGTTGTAATGAGGGTGGGTTTTATGTTGTGACATTTCTAGTGAGAATATCCTAGTTTCATAAATAAGGGTATTTATCTGTAATATTGATTATTTGAAGTTCATGGTATTTTAGTGTAAAATTTAGTATTGTGATTTTTAGGAAAAGGTGGAAAATCTATATTATAATAAAATAGATATTTAAATGATAAATATACATATGTTTATACAAAAATAATTTTAATAAATATTTTATATTCCAAAAATCTCATTTTCTTAAGATGTCGTATTTTAAACCTTTCGAGACCGAATGCTCCTTGCGGAGGTCTGAATCTCGCACTACTAAGCCCGAGGGTGCACGATAAACCGTACTATCCCTAACGGGTTCCCCAAAGATGGGTTATAGCGGCGCTTTGCAAAGATTGTAAAATACTAATCCTTTAGAAAACGGTTTTATAAAGTAAAAGGTATTTATTTGCAAAGGTGTAAATTTTCCATATTTAGGATTCTAGGGTTTCCTAAGCCAACTAGCCTATTTCTAAATGGTCTAAACGATAAGTCGTTGGAAGCCTCAAATCGCCTCTTCACCACCAATTGTGGCCAGGTAAGTACAAGTGAGGAAGGAGGGATCCGCTTACGAATCGTGAGACGGGCTTTTTAAAGTTACCTAAGCTCACTTGCCTAGCCTAGACACCACAAAGTCAGGTTTAGATAAATGATCGATGTCCACAACTTATCGTATTTTCCTAATAAGAGGTATTTATTTAAAAGTGTATCAAAGCTAAACTTTTTAGAAATGATTTATAAAGAAAATGGTATTTAAATGAAAATATTGTTTTTATCGTATTCTAAGTTTTGATGATGTCATTTTAGGGTTGTATTTGCATGTGTGTGGAGGTAGGTCGTTACCTCGTGCTCTATTTTAATTGTATAGCAAGTTAAGGGTTAAATGTGAAATTGAAACATGATGGTATTAAAGTGTAAGAATACGGTAAATTGAAAAGGTTATCATTTCATGTGTGAAAACTTATTCAAATTGATTTTTACAAGTTTAATAATCATGATAAAGATGTTTAGAAATGTTTGAATTGATTAGAAGTGAAATTTTATAGAAAACCGAATCGGAAATCGGATTTGTTCCGATTCCGTCGGGTTTCGTAATTTCGTATTTTTGAGAATTAGAAAGGGAGATAGAATGGGACTTACGGGTTTCGATCTATACTAAAGAGTATAGGGGAACTAAAGAAGTTGCCGAGACATTGCTTCGTCGCCGGTTGTTTCTAAAAACGTCGCCGGAATTCCCGCCGGAATCTCATCGGAGCTTCGCCGCGAACTTATTTTCAAAGTACACAACTCTTGGAAAATTTTGAAAGAGTGAGCTTAGGATTTTTGGGATGAGAGGGTAGAAGGGAGGGGGTGTATTTATAGGGTAGGGTAGGTGAAGGGTTTTTAAATAAAAAATGTAAAAATATATAAAATCATTAAAAGTTGGAGTAAATAGGGTATATGAAAGGTTTTAATGTAAAAATGTAAAAAAATGGAGTAAATAGGGTATATGAAAGGTTTTAATGTAAAAATGTATTAAAAAATCATTAAAATGGAGTAAATAGGGTATATGAAAGGTTTTAATGTAAAAATGTATTAAAAAATCATTAAAATGGAGTAAATGAGGATTTCAAAGGTCTCTGAAACCGATCTAGGAATTTGAAGTGTACATGGAGGTTTAGAAGATGAAGAGACACAATATTGAAGAAGAATTTAAAACAAAATAAATATTAAAAATAATATGGGGCATGAGATTTGAACTCTGGTGGCTTGGTTCAGCAGTGCAAGGTATTACCAATGAGCTACAAGCTCCTTCTTGTAATTATTGTGTTATTTAATTACTTAAAATGACAGCAGCAAGAGTAAATACTCCAAATATACATTAAATTTTAAAGTAATTTCTTGTACACTAAAAATGAAGTTATTTCATTCTTGTAGTTTGTAATTAAAAACAAAATTATTACCTATCTCTTGTGCTCAGGTTAAAATACCCCTTTGTGGATTTTTGAAAAAAATATTTGAAAAAATTTTGTATAGGAAATTTAGGGTTGTTACACTGGTGGTTTTGTTCAGCAGTGCAAGATCTTACCAATGAGTTACAAGCTCCTTCTTGCTTTTCAAAAACAAAACAAATTTATAATTTGTACTCAGGCTCAAGTACCCCTTTCTGTATTTTTTGAAAAAAATTGTACAGAAAGTTTAGGGTTGTTACATTAATAAAGGTAGATCGTTAGATTAATTAGTTAGTATTTAATTTCTGTATTTACATGATGATCTATCTGTTCTTCTTTTATCTCAATCATACGCGAGTAATTCTCCGCTTGATATGGTTCGTAGGATCAGGGTAGAACAATAAATGAGAAAATATTTTAAATTCTTTTAAGTCTTATGAAGTTTATAAACTGTTGCAAAAGAATCGTTAACATCCTTATCGGGCGCGCTACCAATTTATTGCTAGTCTCGACCGCGATTTGAGATCAGATTAACAATTGTTTTGTTAAGGGCTAGACATGAATAGAGATCATTGAAACGACAAGGGTCAATAGTGGAGAAACCCTAGTTTCTTCCAAGAACCCTAATTCTCATTTATCACTATCTATCCAGTTTTAAATCTATCAAAAGATAAAAAGAGCAATCTTTATTAGTCATCTATGACTACTAAATTCTTATGAACCCTACAAGCTCTCTTCTTATATAAATTCTACATCCGTGTTAAACATAGATCTAGAATCTATTCTCCTTTCTTCTTTTACTCTAATCAACTCGTCTAAAGTAAGATTAAAAGTTCCACGCATCTCTGCGGACGATCCGTACTCATCTTGGCTAGCTACACGCGACGCCGTTATTGATTGCGGTTAACTAAACACTCTTTCACAGTATCAATCACAAAACCCAAGACATTGGATGAAAACGAGGCTTAGAAGTGAATAGTAAAAAGGCAGAAACGGGAATTTGAGGTGTTTAGCTATCGAAAGTTGGGTGGAATGCCCTCGTTTTCATCGTGTGTCACATACATGTCTAGACTAAGTCTCTGCACTCGTTTAAAAAAATTTCAAAGACCAAAAAATTTTCGGAACAGAGAGTGGGTTTTGAAATCAAAATTTTTCGGTTTTGAAATCTAAATTTTTCAGTTTTGAAACTAATGCATCGTCTACTACTAATTTCTAATGTTTGGGTGGTTCTGATAACATATTGGGGTTCCAAGCGTCCTGGCCGTCGACCGCGGCCATTGCGAAACGAAAAATTTTGGGTTTAAAAAACTTGGCGTTAGAAACAACTACATAGAATCGAAACCAAACATGAAACTAGTAAGCTACAAAGAGCTTACCTACTGTGATAGAATTGCTTTACCAAAAGATGTTCTTCGGTGTTCTACTCTCTTTCTCAGCTCCTTGAGGTCTCCTTGATCGATCTTGTCTGCCGGTCTTCCTCTGTCAAAGATGATCCACCCGAAAGATGTCGTTCATGGCTCTAACTCCACACTAAAAATCTAGTAGAGCAAATAGGAACTCTAGCTTGCTAATCTAAAGTGTCTAGTGATATAGTGAGTTATTCTTAGTGTATATCTATCTCTCTTCCACTCTTGATTCTCAACACATGAGATGGTAAGGTAGAAGATGAAGAAGGAGGAGGAGCTCAAGAAAGGCTAGTGAGGAGAGATGGGCAAAAATGGTGAGAATGATTTCCATCCAAAAAACAACCAACTAAGAGAGAGGAAAATATGAAGCATGGTTTTGTATAAAACTATTTTCCAATAAAAATATAGCAATCATGCTTGAATAGTTTGCACAAATGAATATTCAATTCATTTGTCAAGACTATTGAAGTATGGTTCTCACCATTCTCACATCACTACCTTTACACCTCATTTTCTATTTAAATCAATAAATGGATAAACTAAAATGAGGCGTCCATCTTCTAGAATATTTTCCGTATAAATATGGAATACACTCAACTGTATATACATACTCATACTTGTATCAAAATACGAATACCCAAAGAGATAGAATAACACAAAGAACATAATACTAGAATATACATATCGAAATATATATACGTAAATTATTAAATCGATACCTGATTTAATAATCCGGTTCAATCCTAAGCCGGCTAGTATTATCAACCGTCCGATCGAAAGTCTGGGTAACTAGTATAATCATTCGATTGGAACCCTGCACGTATCAAAATACGCCTACTACATCATTTCGCCTGAACCAGGGAAATCCTCTGTGTGGGACTCTAAAGACTTGACAGTACGCCGGCAGTGAGTTACTAGATAAATCCAAAACCACAAGCACGTCAGTGGCACTAGCTGTACGTAACGGTTACCCAGGTACCTGTCGAAAAGGAAGGCCGACGAGCAAACTCATCCTGATCTCTACTGAGCCTGTCTGTGACAATCTCCGTACAATCCGTTCTATTCGTCTAAGAGTATCGCATATCGGGTCTAGGGTGGTGGATAAAATCAGATCCCTAATAACGTGATATTTCGTGTCGTGTAAAGCCCATCACACACCGAGAAACTACTGATCCAAATCAGTAATTCTCGTCCACCTTGGCCAAGAATTTCTGGTGATGGCCACCCGTGCACAGCGCGACATCAACCCCCAATACCGGGAGAGACGAATCCCTGACGATCTGCTCACTGTCTCGATGTGGCTCGGGATTGTACCCAACTAAAACCTGTTTTCATGACTTCTTTAAGCCGTGGTAGGGTAGTAATCAAAACACAGTGGGCACTCACACGAGGCAAATGACGATCTCAAGTCGAAGGACTAACCTGTACTCATGTCACATGAGAACTGCTATCTGACAATATGTATAATACCAACTAGCATGTTCTCAGCAAGTCCGTCCAGTGTACTCACCTCCAGTGAGCACCTGTATACGATCTTAGGTGCGAAAGACCAATGACTGTAGGACCAACCATCGCCCTTCGACGAGGTGGAGAAACGTATACACCAGTCTACTCCGGAATATCGATACCCAGTTTCGATACTCCCACAACTGGGGACATTTAAAGATGTGCTTATAGACTACCCAGCCCCACATGTATGATCGCCATCATAACGCTAGTAGTCAAGCAATAATTCTACGGGCTTTATCAACATGTAATAGTGATCTATAATACCATATAATGCATGTATATGATAATAAAGACAAACCAGATAGCATACTATTATCTCGAGTAAGACTGTTCTACCCGTATAGGTTCTCCGTCAATCATCACAATCGTCTGTCTGCGATTACAATAATTGACTTGAGGGCTCTATATCCAACAATCAATTTATGGAGTTTCATAAACACAATTTATCAAATATGAATTTTATAAAACCAATGCAATATCATATAAAATATCATACCAAACTAATTACAAAATTACGTTCACACCTTTTTCATTAAATAAACACGTATAAATCTAATTTATATCATATAAAATGACTCACATGTAATTTCAGAAAATTATTAGGGCTTTTATATAATTATTTAAGACTTTATTCACATAATAAAGGTCTTAAAATAGTTTAATAATTATCCAGGGCCTCTATAACATTTAAACATATTAATAAAAGATTCTAAAATCCAATATATATTTTTCAGGAACCTGAAAATAATTTTTCAGATCCCGTGCATGCTGGCTGTCATGGGTGGTTTTAATAAGGTTGGAAACAACTTTTATAACTTTATAAGGAGTTTGAAGTAATTTTCCAGAAAACCCCGTACACACATGCAACCACTTGCATTGGTGGGCACGTGAATGTTAAAAAAAATCTTTTTTTATATTTAAAAATTATTTTTGATTTCAAAATTCATGATTTCAAAAATCTTAATTATAATTTTGATTTGATTTGAAAAAATCAAAACTTGATTTCAAAAATCAAAACTTAACAGAAAAATATAATTTTGATTTCAAAAATCAAAATTTTGGTTTCAAAATCTATCAATATAGATTTCACACATAACAATTATAATCATCATAGATTGAACAAAAAAGATAATTTCTTATCTAATTTATTTATTTAATCTCATTAAATATTTTAGATCTAATAATTTTATATGTGATGGAGCTCTTTTTAGGGCCTCCGTCAGATGTTGTCTTCCGTTGATCTCGAGGTGAACTTGACTGATTATCTTTCGTTGTGTGTGGGTCTCAATGGGTTTTGAGAGTAAAAGGTGGGATGAGAAGGCTGTCGCCGTATACCTGCAAAGAAGTCTCGGGTGGTTTGGTACCACCGAGGACCCTCCGACGCTCAAGTTAGTGACAAGATCCGAGCAGAGTAACGGCGTAAGTGTAAAGAATGGCTTACTTGACCCCTCTGTGATGGGGGTTTATACAGCGGTGGTCGCACGCAGCAGCAGGCGTGAGAATCTCGCAGGCAGTTACGCCCCCCGACGTCACGTCCGTGTAGAAAGCGGATCGCCCATTAATGGGGATCGCGATGGCGTGGAACGTGGGATGGTGTTGGCGTAGAATCTGCGCATGGCGAAATTCGCAGAGCGGCGGTTACGCCTGTGAGCGGTGACCTTGGTCGGAGGGCCGAGGGAGACGACCTCGACAGGGAGCTCGGGGACGGGTGAGGAGGCCGAGGAGTCCTGGTCTTGCGGCAGCTCGGCGCGAGCTGAAGGGCCGAGGAAGCCAATTTGCAGGGGGCTCTGAGGTGAGCCAGCTTTGTGCTTGCGGGTCGGGTACAGGGTGGCCTGGTCGGTCCCCTGCGGGCTCTTTCTTCTGAGTTGTGGGACACATCACACGCCACGTGTCATGATCTTGGAAGTGGCCGATATCGAGCACTATCAATATCTATGAAAATATAATTATTATGAAACTTAGGGTTTTAATTATTTTCAAAAGGCTAATTAAAAATCTATCAATATAGATTTCATGGATAACAATTATAATTTTGATAAATTTAACAAAAAACATATTTTTATATTATCTATCTAACTTATTTAGTCTCATTAAATAATTTAGATCTGATAATTTTAGATACATTAAATTACAATTATTATGTTCTTGATTTGATTTCAAAAAACATAATTAAGAAAATTACATGCATAATAATTATAATCTTGATAGATCTAGTAAAAAAATATTTTTATATTATCTATCTAACTTATTTAATCTTATTAAATAATTTAGATCTAACAATTTAGATTTATGAAATTACAATTATTATGAGATCTAAATTTTTAATTAAAAGCCCTAATCCAGCAAGAGCAACCATGTGCTCTGATACCAATTGAAGGAAATCATATGCGTAAATCAGTGAAAGTGGTGTATATGATCTCCAATAATTCATCTATATGAATGATAAAATACATATTTTTGCAGATGTGAATATCTGCTAGCAAAAAAAAAATCTTTTGAGGCCACCACAATCGCAGAACCCTCCAATCAAGTCTACCATCCTATGTAGTAAGCAAAACAAAAAACTAGACCGATATGAACTCTTCTATTTTAAAAGGAGAAGTTTTAAAATAATTCTCAATTATTTTCTCTTTTGAAATCTCTTATTTCATTATTGTTTTTCATCATCATTTATGGTCTACAATAACCATATTTTTATAGGGCTGTGATACAATATCTTTTTCCTATTTTACCTATGTGGGACAAAACTCTCCAATAATTGTGTTATAATATTTCTTTTTATTTATTTATTTTTATTTGCTCTTCTTCCTTAAGACATTGTGGTGGACTAATTGGGTCTCACATCGAGTACTAATTGTCAATCTCAACTAATTCGTAATTAATTAATTGACAATTTTAATTTAACAATCAAACTTCCATCAAGTCATATGTTCATAAAAAATTTACCTAAGATGACATAATAATTAATATTAATTTACATGCAATCCCTTTCAATATCAAGTTACTTTTGTTTAGGTCTTTTAACTGAACGGGATAAAATTACCTAATCGTTCAAACCTAAAGCTTCAATTTCCCATGAAAACAATAAATTCTTTTCGAAAATAAATATAATAATAATAAAATTTTGAAAAAAACAATTTCCAAAATATCTGATCAAGATTTGACGTTTCCATGTGATTGAACAGTAAATTTATTCTTATCAGTATATGAATGTTGGATCCTATCTAGACATCCATAGTTTTCCTAAATGTATTCAAGTAGCCTAATATTTCGGATTTCTTGTTCCTGTCTAAATGACAAAATTTACCATCATATCAAAACTTGCTTGTCAACAAATCGAAAACTACAATATCATCAGGTCAAAGGAATTATTTAACAGTTTGAATTCTCCATCTTTATAGGTGACATATCCTAGAGAATTTAAACGCGGTCTTGTACTACACATATCATTATATGTGCTCATGATATACATCTAGAGAATCTCCATTCTCGGTGATTGAAACACACCGCCACATCTCACATGTCAGTGCCATGCATGATGACCTATCAGAACTCTAGCTATCCTTTACAAGTTGTAAGTTAAGTACTCAATTTAAGAAATTACTGAATTAGATCATATTTACATGCAAGTGACTCATCACGGTGTATTATCAAACAATATATATAACCTCTAAGGATATTATAACAATTATAAATAAATTAGAACACCCATATTATAGATTATTATGTGCAATTTTAAAACTTTATTAATATTAAGCACATATATTTCTACTCTAGCATCTAAGTGTGTTTCCCAAGCAGATAAAATGCTAAATGAAATTATATGAAAATGACTTTGCTTGGTCAAATTACATGTGTGGCCTGGTTCTCTGATCAAGCTGCACCGAGGTGCACTTTAAGGTGCAGCTTGCATTTGTTGGTGTTGAAATAACTCCACAGGATTCATTGGTCCATAAACTGAAAGGAGCAAGTTGAGACTGTTGATGAGTACGAGCAAAGTTCATAAAGAAGATAACGAGGGTGATGGGCAAACTTTAAATGATGAAGGTTACTGAAAATACTTTTATTTGGACTTCTGAGGCTTGCGATATGACATCAAAAGGATAACAAAGTATTCAGGATTATGATTATTAGTTTTTTAAATTTCTTCTCATGTACCATCATGTATCCATACTTCGCTGGTTACTAAAAAATCTTTCCATGTTTCGTATTTACTTAAAAGACCCTCGATACTTTTAAACTGCACTAAAAAAAACCGTACTAATTTTCCATCCAAAATCAACCCTCATTAGAAAGATGGAGCTGGAGCTTGAGCTTAAGCTGCTCTTTCCAGTTATTTAGATAGGTCTTCCTCCCACAAAAAGAACATATATTCTCGTTTAGTTGAAAATTAGGATTTAAAGCAACTAAAAATTCGTTTTTTCGAGTAAGGTTGCATACCAACTCAAAGCTTGCAATTGAAGGGATAACGACCTTTACACGCTCATTGCTATTGCTGGAGAATATTGAGAAAGACGAGCCGTTGTCCATGATCAATTTGAGAGATTTTTTACCGAAACCCTAACCTTAAAGCCAATTTAAGAGGGAAAAAATTGGAATTTTGAGAGAAGAAGAGAAGTCGGGGTTTTTTAAAACTCTAACCCGATGTTATAATGAAAGATACTAAAAAGAATCTCTTTTTGGCCTGACTGGGGGCTTTTTATTGCAACTTAAATGTATTGATGTTCTTTTAAGTAAATAAGTATGAGGACTTTTTACTAATTAACGAAGTATGAGAAGACTTTTTAGTAAAAATGTAGAAAAACACCCAAAATGAAAATGAAAAAAAAATCCTTCCAAAAAAAAGAAAGAAGACCTATAGCCTTTGGGTAAATTCTTACAAAAACACCATTAAATTTAGAAATGGCGAAGATCTATCCCGTCTATTGTTCGATCGAAGAGGCTTCCATGGGGCTAGGAAGTAAGCCCCACAACCCAAAGCTGCGAAGAACGAATAGAATTCGCTGTAAAAGTTGGCTAAAAGGGGTATTTCTGAACCGGTAATGTTGTTTAAAAATACTAGTTTCATCACCTCAACTAAGGCATGAATGGATTGAAGAACCTGAATTGATTTTGTACATGAATTAAATAGCCCCAAAATATGATGTGTTTTTATAAAAATAACCTTCAATATTTTTTACCAAAGTACAGGTTCATGGCATTTTGAAAAGTTAAATGGTGCTGTCTCAAAAATCTCGAAACCTGAATTATGCTGCAAAATTTACCCATAGTGGCAAAGTCTATGGCTATCATACAAAAAGAAGGCTAAATGGCAATTTAATACCAATGGTTCAATAATATAGTATTTAAATACAGTAACTTTTAAATCAGCCGTTTTGATGCCTAAAATTTTACTTCATGGCATTCTACTAAGTACTAACTACAATTATTTTAGAAACATTTATATTCTCTTCAAGATTTTCAATAGCTGCTCATGTTGTATTTTTATATATTTTTTTGTGATTGGAAATCTGGACGGAAACATAGACGTTTTGGATCAATAATGTGCAGTTAAGTGATACGAAGTAAAACTTTAGACATTAGTCCCTGTTGAGGGATGGAGTTAGAAAAACATGAGTTTATATTTTAGAGGAGATAGAGGGTATGCAAACTACGGATTGCAAGCCCCAAACTTCATTTTTAAATAAACTATGGTTATGTTTGGAAAAATGGAGTTTACTAAACCCAGCTATCTCAACTTTGAAGTTAAGATGGCCGTGATTATCTAAACTCCAAAATGTTTCTCATAGAGAGCAAAGTTAGCATTTTGGAGTTAAGTTTAGCTAATGAAACTCTAGTTTAGAAAACCTAACTCCATTCCCAAACAGGCCCTAGAGTGTCAGAATTTAAACTTCGAGTGTTCAATTGCAATATCGTACCACATTGTGTATTAAACTGTCACCTGGGCAAAAAGGGGAGGGAAAATGGCAGCGTTAACGGCAAAACCTACACTTGACGGCGACGAGCAGCAGAAAATCTCCACCGTTGCAAGCGCAACCAGAGGCAGCGAAACTCACTGAAGCTAGGGGCCGCTCTCTTCCTTAATTTTCTCCCCCTTCCTCTCACTAAATGTTGAAGATTAGGGTTTTGAGGTTTACTCTCTGATCGAATTATTTCCTCTTTTTGCTCAAGTAATTTGTTTGCTAACTTTTGAGCTATCGACTCATACCAACTTAATTTCACTGTTAGGGTGTGGTTGGATTCAACATTAATATGTATTTCATCAAATCAAATGCTTGCTATTATCTAATTTATATAAGAAAATCATGCTGCGTTTCGCATTGAGTTTCATTTTTCCATCGTCAAACTAAATCCAAATCAATCATTATCTTTAATTATCAAGAAATCATTGTCAGCGCTACATTACGTAGCGTAAAGCCCTATTTGCCGCTACATCGGTATCTAAATTGCTCCCATGGTCGGTAACTTTATTGTGCCAAATTATTTATTGCCGTAATTTTTATTTACCAACTCAGCACACGTCGTTGCTGTTGCTGTTTTTTTTTGTTTTTTTGTTTTGAATTGGTCCGTAAGCCTAACACACGCACAACACACAACACACACCCAAGGGACCCATGAATTTGCCCCAAAAGCTTTATATTGTGGCCACTTCCCCTCCTAGGGATCGAACCCCGCACTCTCCAGGAGGGAAGTGCCATACCAACCGAGCTACTGCTTATTGGTACCATCTCAACACATGTAATGTCAACTAACCAAAAAATGCTGTGTTTCTTTTTGTGTGGTTTAGGACAACTGATTATTTGGTATTTTTTGAAAAGCATGCGTAAAACTTTAGATAGCCATGGTTAGTTTAGAGTATATAATTATTACCTTATCTACCCTTTTCACTATCTCCTTTCATCTCCTCTCCTCTCAATTTCACCCGCGGCGAACAAACATGAAATACCCTCTTTCATCTCCTCTTCATTTCATATCTTCTCTCTTGTCCTTCCCTTCTAACTCTCTTTGCTAGCCATTGGAGGGGTGTTTTGGTCATTCCCCTATCTAACCGCTACAATTAGCATCTAATCGACGGAACCAGGATGATAAATGGATGGAAGTTAACTAGGAGGGATGATTTAGTTTAATTTGAAGATTTTGGGTGTTGTTTTTAAATATATAAAGATTTGGGAGTGTTTTGTAATATTAAAGATCAAAGATAAACCCTAAATGATAATCCATGTTGCTTTCTGCAATTCTCTAATATAAAAACTACATGATATATGTAAACATACTACTTGAGTTCCTGTTCCTATAGCTAGCTGTGATGAAATCTAAGCCGATAAGCATAATCTTTTGATCTTCTAAGCTGTGTAAATTGAATTGGTTGGAATACCTTATTTCAAACAGTAATCTATGAAGTGTGAAGGCTTCAAGATACTGTTTGGCTCTACAAGACACTATAAGGTTCAAGTCTCTATACACAAATCATGGAAGTTCAAAGGTCAAACGTCAATTTTTGTTATCTTATCTTCATATCCTTGAAGAGAACTTATGTGTAAGTTAGATTATCAACTTGCTTTCTTTGTCCCTGTCAGGTTGTGCCAAACTTGTTATAATTTCAGCAGCAAGTTGGATGCCCGAAAACTAGTGTTTTCAAGCTTTAAATATTAAAAATACAAACAGGAATTTGTAAACCGCTGTGTATATTGAATGACACCAGGTAAGACTCTTTCTTGATGCCATTTGTATTTCCAGCTGCACATGAATTTTTTTCTAAATCCTAAGAATATGTCACCAAAAGCAACAAAATGAAAATTTTGAAATTTGAGAGAGAAGGAAAACCACACTTCTTATATATAAAAAGTTCCGCAAGGGAATTTTTCTTCTTTGACCACGCACTTTCTTTTAATTAAATATTCATTTACAATAACTAGTTAGGTTACTCTATTGAGCTATGAAATGATCTATTTGTGAACTCTAAGCAAGCTTCTATGTATACTCTTGATTGCTCAGTTAGCCCTTCAGTTTAGTCATTAAAAAGTTAATGAATCTATATATGTTTCCTATTCAAAAGCATATGATATAATGCAATTAGTTGGTTGTTCATTCGAGATAGCTCAACATTTGCTTTAAAAGGTTACATAAATTTATGGGTCTTGGGTTTCTGCTTGAAAATTTGAAGTCGTTGAAATTCCTAATCATAACAGGATTTTATATCTATAGCTTTGTTCTTTAAAAGTGCTCATTAGCATATCATATTTGAGAATGTTGGTTCTATGTTACCATAAGTGCTAGGATAATTCATGTCTTTGATATACCACAATGTTTGACATGTATAACCTCTATTGTCTATATGCCACATTTCAATTTGCATAATTTCCGAACTCTCTACTGTCATTACTTTGTATCTTCTTCAAGGACCTACACTTTGTTGTGCCAGAAATACCTCCTCATGTCATAACTACTTCCTTCTACAGCCAATTATCCTACTAGGTAAATGTAGACAGCGGAGTTGACTCAATATGAACTTCAAGTGAGGTTGGAGCTTGCTATTGCTTGCTGATCTTTCAACAATATCAGCCAGGCTAATTTGAGTGCCCTACTACTCATTAATCTATTTATTTATTTACTGATATTACCTTCCTACTACGGAATGAGATCTACGTTAGCACACAATTGTTGATTGAATTAGAAGAAACGGAGTGAACAGAAAACTAAACTAGGAAAGAAAAGTCCATACAACTAAATACAGAAGACACCCTTTACTCCCTAACTATTTGACACCAATTCCAATATCATTAACACAATGTTATTTTGTAACATACAAAAGTACATATACATAAAAATTATGGAGCGGAGAAGTACGAAAAATATGCAATAAGGATCGTTTAATAGTAAGCAAACGTAGCACCGGATGGAAATAAGACTAATAGGAAAAACTCATGCTACCTAGTACATCACATTCTTAATTATTTCAGAAATGTTCGAGTTTCATCAATACCTCTTATTTCATGGAATTCGGAAGCACATATCTAGATATTATGGAGGGCGAAAGTAGGAATTTATGAAGTACATAGTTAAGATAATTCTTTTGGGGATCATAATGTACCTGATGGCAAAGCTGATTGAAGAAAGCTGATTGAAGAGGCTGTGAAGAATGATTGCTCGATGGTAAGAAGCAGCAGTAGCACTGCGGCTTATACGGAAATGATTGACCAAGGATTACTGAAATAGTCACGAACTAACCCTGCTCGCCATCTGTGCCATTTTGACTCATGATACTTCATCAATTTATGAAGTACATAGTTAAGATAATTCTTTTGGGGGTCATAATGTACCTGATGGCAAAGCTGATTGAAGAGGCATGCCATCTCGTCATCCGTGCTGAGTCTATTAATCAAAATCCCTTTCAAGTCCTGCAACCTCACGTCTTCCGCTGAATCAATGATACGGTCCATGAAAAGGGCATAAATCGTAATACAAGCATTTGTATTGGGATAGCACTGCTTAAAGGCAATGAGGTTTCGGAAAATGGAGCCAGTGTAGTCGGAGACACATAAGGGTGGCATCTTGAGTACTCCATTATGAAAAGATACATCCAAGTAGCTATTAAATTTTTCCTTTCTTTTGAACCACTGCAAATCCCCAGTTCCGTATATATAATTTTCCACATTTTCTCTCTCCAGATTTTCCCTATTTTTATTATTATTTTATATTTTATTTAAATTAAATTCTTAACCTAAACTCTAAACCCAATATCCTAAATCCTAAACCCAACCCAACCTAACCGACCTAACTCCTACTCGACCCGACCCGACACTTACACCCGCACCCGCTTTCCCTCCTTCCTATCTCATTCTTTTCCCGCCCCTTTTCTCGCAACGCCACGCCCTCTTCTCGAGCTTGCCCGCTTCTCACGCCCACGCCCGCTCCTCACGCCCATCTTCCCCATGACCCGCTCTCACTCGAGACCCGCTCCCCCAACGGCTCTCCCCTACGACTCCCTGCTCCTCGCGCTCGTCCGCGACGGCTGCACCCATCTCCCCACGACCCTCACGCCTCCAACGGCCACGACTTTCCTCGCCTCTCTCTCTGTTTCAGTCTCTCTACTTCTCTCTCTGCTTCATTCTCTTTCTCTTTCCCACTCTGCTCCGCCACGAGCACTCCCATCTCCAAACTCCGACCAAGCACCGACGATCTTCCCGGCGACCTCCGTCTCCTTCTTTCCTCCACCTCTCGACCCAAAACTTCCGACGAGCCCCCTTCGACACCGCGGCCGCTACTCCCCGTCACCAAGCCGCACTCCCTCCGAAGTTGCGACACCACCGACAGCAGCCACCCTCGAGCTTCTCCCCTGCTCACCACCTCCGAGCTTCTCCCCTGCTC
This sequence comes from Agapanthus africanus, assembly GCA_030015575.1. Classification (NCBI taxonomy): domain Eukaryota; kingdom Viridiplantae; phylum Streptophyta; class Magnoliopsida; order Asparagales; family Amaryllidaceae; genus Agapanthus; species Agapanthus africanus. Next base: position 645,014,266 of record CM057337.1, on the reverse strand, counting down.
ACCATCTTCAAGCACTAACCCCGAGTAGGCCCCTGCACCGAGTCGAAGCTCCCCGACTCACAAACTCCAAGCCCTAGAACTGCTTGAGCTCGTCATCGGCGGGTCCTCTTCATCCGAGTGCTTCACCGCAGTCCCCTGTCGTGGCCGCCTCCGTGCCAGTGCCGGGCCCAGGTATGCCGATCCAGCGAAGTCGAGCCGTGATCGTGTCGTGTTCGTGCCGTGATCGCGTCGTGTTCATGTCGTGTACGTGTCGTGATCGTGCCCGTGTCGCGTCATCCACCATCGTCGTCGCTCCCGTGCCACCTTCGCGAAAGGCAAGTGAAAAACTCCTCACTTGCTAATCATGCTAATTTACCGGTTAGATTGACTAATCAAGTTAAAAATTTAATCGTACGTGTGTGCATATATATTTAGATCATAAATTATAATAGGAATTGTTAGCAAACCATTGAGTTATATGTATTGAATTGAACCTAAATCGGGTCTATCAACCGTAATGATATCATTTATAATTTACACGAATTAATTGCTATAATCATTTCGATAAAACTGACGACGATCGATGCTCGTACTTAATCCTAGGTTCGAAGCAATACATGAATGAAAACCCTATCTTAAATTGCCGAGATTTATGATCGTCGAATCCCTTACTGATTAGTGAATGTCGTGTAAGGTTATTGCGTTAAAAGTATCGGGTTTATAATCCTGTAACGTCGGCCCTAAAACTGAATTTTACCGCGCGTGTTACATTATTAAAATCATCGCAAATTTAGTATTCTTTGGAACGTGATGTTCTACGGCTTATATCGAAACCGACTCGATAGCCTAAAACCCCTTATAGTTTAATTCTTGACGTTTATAGATTTCTGTAACGATAATTGGTTGCGAATGTGGCACTGGACTGCAGTCCGGGGCAACACTTCGTTGGATACCTGTCTTTGAACACCTGTACACCCCTGATTTAAACTGAAAATGCGCGGAGCCTCATATGGTCGCGTAGATAATTTAGTTAGTTAACACATTAATCTGGTCCCGTGATGTTTCACCGTCGTTTGATATTAAATCTGTATTTTAGAGTATCGCGGTGTTCTGCAGTTTCTGCAGAAATGTTCCTTACACCGTCACATTGAACTGAATGTAACTTCTAATACAGAGATGCTATTGATAATCCGTTTGATACGTTGGAAACTTAACTGATAGAGCTGTATTTCATTCAACCGGGGCAACATCTGAATCTGAACACAATCACTGATAAAAAGTGCGTGAAGTTGGGCTTCCAGTTCTGAAACTGGAATTCCAGCAATCGATCGCTACCTTAAAATGATGATAATTCCCTAACCTGAATCCCGATTGACATGAAATTAATTTTACTGTTTAGATGATCAAGTGTACTTCGTACGCCTTTTATATTATTTTGGTCGATTCTATACGTGCGATTTATCGTAAATTTTACAAGTTATATGGCATTGGTCGTCATTGAAATAGGGAATATCTGTTCAGTGCATTTTTGCATATTTTCATGCGTGATTGATACTTGCTGCATAGTGATCGTTCACATTGAGGCCTAGCGACCGTTTTACATTGTCGATGTATATTAGTGTTAATTATTGTGTTGTGGCAAATACGACAGAGATATTGATAAGTGGAAAAGTGATTGAAAATGACAGCGATACGTATTTGTTCACAACCTATCTAATACCTGAATGCATATTATAACCCGGGGAATGGGGAAATCAAGGTGGAATTGAACTCGTATTTAGCGAGGTACAGTAATTTAGAGGATGATTATTCGCTATTAGTGATACACACACACTAGGTCGTGGGCTTAGCGGCACGGCTGACAGGGTTATGTCCCGGGCACAGCGGACTCTCGGGCATGCACGAGATCCTTGTTAAACACGAGCCGTTGCAAGTTCTGTCGCAGGAGGGATCCACTCTAGGAAAGTACTCGCTCCCGCATGCTCTGCTGCTGTCTCGAATGCTTCCCAATTGATCAGTATAGATGAGTGGAACAGATGGAGTAAATGATGAATGTCAGGTTGAGGCATTGTCAGGAATCTTTTAGATTTGATGGGATGGATGTCACTAAATAGACCGAGTGCAAGGTTTGCTAGATCGATAGGGGTATTGTTGGGTGTTTGTAGGAAATCAAATAGGATTATAATGATGTAGAAAGGGATTTGGTTTTCGAGCTTTAACAGATCATACACTACTAAATACCAACTCCACATGTTTCCTAGCAATGGTCCATATAGATCTTCTTTTTCTTCTCCTATATCCAAAACCACTGTCATCTTGTCTTCCTCTTCGACCTTCCTTTTCCCCTTTTCTTGTCCCTCCACCATACTCTCTTTTTCATGTACTTCCTCCATGCTCACCTTCCTTTATACGGATACCTTTTCCGGGATTTCCTTTTCTTTTCCGTTTGGAATTGTTCTGTTATCTTCCTCATTCAATCGCCTAAGCAATAGATAGATGATGAAGGCTCCATCGGGGAGCATGATAGATGCGAGTTCATTGGAATTGAAGCGGTCAAAGTCTTCTGAGTATCAGTTACGTATCTCTTTATCCCTTGCCTTCAACTCCAGCAGGCAATCGCGCAAGGTGCTACCAGCGTCCTTCCCTTTTCTATGGCGAGAGAGGAGGCAGCGCAAAAGCCGCCATTTGTAGTAATGCATAGCAAGAATACTGCTCTTTTCAGAGCCATAATGGAAAGGACCAATGGAGACTATAGAAGGCTCGTAGGCAGCTTCATTAGACCGATGGATGTGACCCGGGGCCTTGAAAATGGTGCATGGTCTGGTAGAATGATGGTTGGGACGTGCTTCATTTACCTTCATCATCACATTTCTATCCATAATTTGTCCGCATCGTCGGTGATGTTGCTTGCAGTGTGCTCAGGGATCACTTGTCCATCTAATCAGATTGGGTCATGGTCCGGCGGCTGCAGATTCCAATGGTATAAACATCACCTTGTGCTTTGATTAGTCTTTTATTTTGGCACAAAAGAAATATAAATTAGTTGCCCGGAACAATGGAAAGATAATGAAAGGGATGAGATATACGTAAATGCTGTAGTCTCTTGAAATACTTTGATATGGACCTGTGGGCTGAAAACTAACACCAAAAGGTTTTTAAATAGGAAACTTGTAGTACTTTGCAGATGATTAAATATTAGTCAATAAGATGGAATTTTGACAGTTATATCACACATTTATCTTTACGTTGAACAATATGTTTACCTCTACTTCAAGAAGGCATATGGGAAATGGTCAATGAACTTGTGGGTTGGCAAGAGACTAGAGTTTTTCTGAGTAAAAGTACATGATTAGTGCTGGGAGATGACTAGTTTCTTTATTGGGAAAACAAACCTAGCAGGCAGCACAAGACATCAAAACTTGTCTATTTATTTTACGCCCATGTTGTACAAGGTGGTTTCATACATATTTCCAAAGCCGTTTTTTTTTCCTTTTCCCAAACTTATACTAAAGGACAATGGCATTATGCAACAACGTTTAGACCATCAGATGACATTTTTCCAGTAACACTTGGTTTATTATGTCATTTCTAACATGAAAGAACTTTTGCCTTGATGATTAAATCATCTTTGTGACACGATTCAAATCGATCGGTCTGTAATTTGAAATTCTGGTATTGTTTACTTTGTGAAAACTTGGATTTGATACACAATCTAATTTTATGAATTTTCTTTTATTCCCAAACTATCGTCTGAATTGACCTTGTATCTATCTATTCTTTCATTCGTTAACAGTTCGCTCGAAATAGATATTTCGAAGGCGAGACTTTTATTGAATACTTGAAATACCTTCAGCACTAGAAATGGTCATAGCATATGAAATTTATTATGTTAGATACATTGATTACATATGTCTATATTCAGAGAAAGGTGGCCATCTACTGCAAAAATTATGAATACAAAGCTTATGGTGTTATTTTGTTCTTTTAACAGTGTGCTCAAATAAACTATTTAGAAGACTAAGTTTAATTGACTACTTGAAATATACTTAGCAACAACATACATCTGTACAATTCTCTGCAGCATTTAGATACGAAATTTTATTCCTGGAATTTCTGTAGCTAATGGATAACGAATAGTGGAAGATAAATACACTGAGTGAGTTTAAATTTTGATCATCTGGTCTACTTGAGAGTGATAGGAAATCAACTCGTCGATATCTAGAGCAAGTTTCATTGCAAAAATCTTTCAAGGTCAGGTGCTATTCATTACATCTTTATACCAGTATCAGGTCTAAGCTATGTTAAGGTATTGACCATCAATGATGCCTTTTAAAAAAAAATAAGTTTATATTACATCTAAATCTACTAAAATGAAGAAGAGCAATGAGATCTATAAGAGCAACACTAAGATTCATTGGATCACATGTGAAGGACGGTGTTGGATACATAAATACTACAAATAGTTCTGGTTATGTATAGAAGTAGAGCTTCTCTCTCTCTCTCTCTCTCTCTCTCGATATATATATATATATATATATATATATAGTCAATTATGTGATATCTGTGATTGATACATGCTATTTTTGAATTATGCAGGACTTCATGCTCGTGTGTCCCATTTGAAACCCAGCCTACGACAATGCTAAATACACATTGGAAGTATTGAGAATGGAGAAGGTAACTTAATTCAGCTTATCTAATTTAAACTGTTAACCATGACATGATAAAAGACACATATATGATACTTTAAATTTTACTGCAGGAAATTACATTATTTAACTAATCCAACAAGTTGTAGCCTTTACTTTGTATAGTGATGATGCATGACGAACACCCTTATAGATTCACCAAGTGTATAAACAATATCCATTCTTCTCAAGATGGCATCCTAACAAACTTAACATCATTATGAACGATTTCTCATAAGAGACAAGATTATATATAGCTCAATATATTTGACATCATGAATTGTTACACATTGTTTAAACTTTAATAATCATCAAACATGATCTTATTTAATGAACTAAGAGCACACGATCATGTAGGGCGAAAGTAGGAGAAGGCTGCGAAAAAGGATTGCTCGATGGTAAGCAAAAGTAATAGCACTGCAGCGACCACAGAAATGATTGCCCAAGGATTACTGAAATAGTCACGTTTTAACCCCGCCCGCCTTATGTGCAATTTTGATTCATGATACTTCTTCACCTCAACAAACATATCGATGAGATAATTCCTACATGGTCATAATGTATCTGATTGCAAAGCTGATTGAAAAGACATGCCACCTCATCATCAGTGCTCAGCCTATTGATTAAAATACCCTTCAATTTGAGCAACCCTGCATCGTCTGCTGTGTCAACGATACAGTCCATGAAAAGAGCATGAGTCGTAACATAAGTGCTTGTTTTGGCATAGCACTGCTCAAAGGCAATAAGATTTCGGAACAGGGAGTTGGTGTAATCATAGATTTGTAGGAGTGGTATTTCAAGTACACCATTCTCAAAAGACACATCCAAGAAGCATTTGAAATTTTCTTTTCTCTTGAACCTTGCGCCTGCCATCGCGAGTTCTTTTGCATTAGGGATCCACTCAGGAAAGCTGCTTGCTTCACGCGCAGGTGTTGCTGCTGGTGGGGATGCTTGCCAATCGCCTACTATGGATGAATGAAATGAGTGAAGCAGATGATGAATGCGGTGCTGAGGCATCGTTTGAAAATCTTTGGGTTTATTGGGATGGATGTCACTAAATAGTTGAAGTGCAAGATGCACAAGGTCAGGAGCCCTATCATTGGGTGTTTGGAGGAGTTTAAATAGACTCTGGACGATGAAAAAAGGGATTTGGTTTTCAAGCTTTAGCAGATCGTACACTGCTAGATTCCAAATCCATAGATTTCCTAACATCGACCCATCCAAATATTCTTTTTCATCTCATATATCCAAAGCTACCATTTTCTCCTCTTGGTCCTGCTTCATCAATGCTTTCCCCTTTTCCTTTTGGTCCATCATACTCTCTTTCACCTTGTTTCCCTTTTCTATTGGATTCTGTTTTTGGTGCTTTCTTTCATTTGGACGAATTAAAGTTCTTACGCTAGTATCCTCCTCTTCCAGTCTCGTTAGCAAGAGATAAATGATGAAGCATCCATCTAGAAGCAATCCAGAAGCATGATAGATGCGAGTTTATGGGAGTTAAAGCGGTCCAAGTTTATAGAGTAGCAACTACGTGCCTCTTTATCCCTTACCTTCAACTCAAGCAAGCAATGATCGAAGATCCTTCTTGCCTCGTTGCAATTTTGGTGGCGAGAGAGGAGGTAGTGCAAGCACCTCCATTTGTAGTCCTGCATTTCAATAATGCTATCCTTTTGGGAGCCATAATGGAAAGGATCGACTGAGACAACAGAAGGCTCATAGAGAGCTTCATTCGATTGATGAATGTTATGTGGGACCTTGAAAATGGTGGCGGGTTTTGTAGGATGGAGATTGGGGTGCGTCTCATTCACCTTCTTTCTCATGCTTTCTATCCAGGAGCAGTCTGCATGACCGATTGTACTGATGTCGCCCGCAGTTTACTCGGAGACCTCTTCCGAATCAGACTGGTGAAATCTTCAAATTTATCATGCATAATTTAATTTGTTGAAATATATAATATTTTGACGTGCCTACATGTTTTCCTCCATTACCAATTGCATTTGGGTTCTACCTCTACGGCAAATATAAGCATTCGTGAGTTTACAAATTATTAAAAATACAGAGAACAGCTTAATCTCTGATTAGAACAGTTGACCAATCATTAACTCAGCTTCTGCAATTATTTGATAAACTACTCTTAATTTATCAATCTTTATAATGTACTATAAAATAAATACCTTTAACCTGACGACATTAACCATGCACTTAATCTTGGTGCTGAAATAGTTTCATCTGGAACACTTCTAAAAGGAATATTATTATCCGTGAAAAACTTGTTTGTCAAAGCTTTTTTAGCTACCCTTCAGTAATGTGGCCTTCACCGATGGCATACCCGCAGTGATGGTAAATAAAATCGAGATTAAAGGAAGCTGTTCTAAGTGATTTGGCAATGCATTGCTTACAAATAGATGAATAGTAATACGTTAAAAATATTACTGCAATTGAATTAGTCTGTTTGCTTGTAAACATTGTAGTGAAAGTTATCAGATGAAATTCGGTTGGTGACATTTAGGTAATTAGGTCATCTATTGTTACATCAATGGACTTTTTACCTTGAGGATTTAGTTTTCTTTGTGACACCGTTCTAATGGATTGCTAGAAATTTGATATTCTGACATTGTCTATTTTATATGAACTTGATTTGGTCTCTAAAGCTAATATTAATCAGTTCTCTCTTATTTATTTTTTTTCTAATATGGATGAGTTACTATGTCATTATGACATGTATTGGCCTTTTTCATCCTTGACAGATTTGGCTCAATAAATACTATGCTTGAAGTATCTTCGCTGCTGGCAATGAGTATATATATTAGTTCATAGAGTGAGTGCATTAAACTGGTGTGACTTTCAATAAATCAAGCGAGATGTAATAATGCAAACATGCAGGCATAATTTCATTCTTTGTGATTCTTTATAATTCTTCATAATTTACCTCGGTTTATATAAAGCCGATTTCGTAGATTTGTATTTATATTAACTGGAACATATAACAACCACCTTCTATCAATTTTGATTCAATGAGAAAGAATTGCACAATGTATTGGCATAAGGTGTTGTACAAACCTATTTCAGTATTTGCAGAGAAAGCTCAGCACCTACCGCAAATCACGAATGCGGGGTTTATTTTCTAGATCCGAATGTCAACACCTATGTGTCTCCGCAACTTTTTGTTGGTTATGAGATTGTTTCCACGTCTGAACGTTTTAAACTATTCCTCTTAAGTATGTAGATATACATTATTCATTAAATTTCTAAGGCTAATGTTTGTTTAGATGATACAGAGGAGAACGACTGATGAAAGGCTGAACACACTACGTAAGTTAATACGATCAATTCGTCCTTAATTAGGTGAAGTTTAATTGTACAAAGAAAATAATAATCATGTGTCATTCATGGCATCTTTATCCTGCAAATTGAGCTGAGCTATATGAAGTAGTGTATCGACTGTCAACGATGCATTTATTTTCAGTGAGTGCATGATACACCCGAAGCTACCAACACAAAGAAGAGCGCCGGGATTTGTAGAAATCCAGGGAATTATCAGGGATGAAAAGACATTGCAGGTAGAGAGAGTTTGATTATGCCTCGTAAGTTTAATCGACGATGTATCTGCGATTTTGTAATGTGCAGGACTGTTGAGCCATATGTCCCATTTGCAACATAGAACATGTAGAACATGACGTTGCTAGTGAAACTTGGAAAGTATTGAGAAGGTAACTTCGTTCGATCTGTTTAACTTAATGATAAAAGATACACATATTTATAATTTTTGAATTTACTTCTGTAACCTGCAGAGTCTGCCGGTGGATGGGACACGGTTCTAATTTCACAAGGGATAGCATAGAATTATGGAGGCCATAAGTAGCAAGCAGAAAAAGGCAGCCTATAATAATTTTGAGCCAGGACTTGAATCATTAAACATATATGTCAATTGAGTTGCTAATCCCCTAAAAGGACTTGGCTCAAGTTCAATATACCCTTGCTTTGCAACAATAAACTGTGGGGAACAATTGTTCTTTATTATTAAAAGAAGGGAATTCACAGGAAGTGTTTTAGTCTTTTACTGTTTTAACTGTGAATTGGTGCTGAAAGGAAGGGTTAAGCTGCGTTTTATGCGACATCCCTCTCTTTTTGTTAGAAACTTCTGTTGCAGGAAAAATTATTCATCATGCTGGCCGTATACATCTGGATAAGAGAGAAGAAAAATAGGTGTGACCCTCCGGGATTGAAAGAAGAAAATCAAATAGAAACAGGACATTTGTTGCAAATGTGCAAAGAAATTGGATGAAAAAGGCGATGAATTTGGCACGTCTAATAAATACAATTAATATAGGCTGAAATTAGTTAGTTTACATGCTGCAGAAATACGCGATGCTACCGATTATGAGTTTTATTTATAAATTAAAGTAAGTAAGGGGAAAAATAAGCTCCAAGAGTTTCAAGCGTGATTTTGCACGCGTTCAATATCTGAAGTCATAATGCCAAAAGCATATGTCAAGGGTGGTATATGCAAATGACCATCGTCAACTTTAACGTTGAAAGCAATGGCGGGGCCAAACTGATAGATCAGTCGTTTTCACATCTGTACGAATTTTAGGAAACTAGAAAAATTAAAATAATTTATTTTAATTCCCTTTCTATTTCTGCTCGAGCATTAAAGTACTAATAGCAAATCATGAAGTCACAATTGTCTCACTATTATAGGATCACGTGTTCCTTCCTAGGTCTCTTTTTTTCTTTTTCTTTCTTTCTTTTCCCCACTTTTTTATTCTAAATTTTAAAATTCTCTTTTTTTTTTTCTCTTTTGCTAAAGCTCTGAGAACAAAGTTCCAATAACAGTGATGGGTGGATGTTGCATTTTGCAAAACTAGTATTTTGCATGTGAGATGAATTGGAATTCATGGATATGTTTTTAAGGAAAAAAATGTCTTTAACAAATTAATAAATTACGTGCATTACGATTATAAGATGTCTTAAACAAATATATATATAATGGAGGAAAAGCACCGTTGGAGAGAATTTCCTCCTATGACGTTGGAAAAATATATTCTTTACGGGTTTTTTCGATGATCGCAAGTTGGAAGGTGCCGATCGTCGAATAAAATGATGGAGGGCGTATTTTTTGCCGTCACCAAACTCAAAAAAGCTCTTTGAGCCTCTTTCCTCCATTATTTATGTATATGTGTTGGGTTGATTAAAAGTGAGATCATCATCAATGGATTTCTCCATGATTCGCATCAGCCTAAGAACTTCAAATCGTTGTACATATGCATATAAGAATTTAATTTCGATCCTACAGCTATCCTGTTTCAAAGCCTTGGTTACATGAGTTTGATCATGACATCTTAAGAAGCAATCAGTCATGACGCACCGCATGCAGATTTTTTCTTTCAAGCTATCTCTTAGGCATTTCAAAGCTTATAGTAACACAACTCTTAGGTAATTGTTCTGTAATATTTTTTTCTATCCATGTGGTGGAATCCACATCATCCATAAAGACAATTATTCGCTATAAGATGGGGTAGATAGTGCAATTCCTCATGCAGTGGATATCATGTCTATTTTTTACCCAATGAGAGTACATATAGCCTATATGTATTCCACCATCCTGATAGAAAAAATATTTTTCTTTTCAACCTTGCAGCTACACTTGCAAAATGTGCCGCCAAGTGCCAAAACATACATATCCACAACTTACTATTAAAACATTTACATCAAATTCGACCACTCACCGACTTTTCCCACTCTACTTCCAAAATCCCAGTAAAAAGAGGGGTAATTATCATGTTATTCGAGGACTAATACGTCATTAACTCATTGGCTAAAGCAAAAGGTAAAGTTAAGTAAAGGTTAAAAAAGGTGAAGTTTGGGTAGAAGTTCACGCAGTTCTCATGGGCTTTCTTTTTGTGGGCACTACTATCGAGATGCCACGAACTCGTGACCGTCACCAGAATCTTCAGGTTTTTCCTCAGAGTATTTTCTATTCAAAATTTATTGCCGTGAAATAAAATCCTTCAGAAAATTTTGATGAAATGCAGAGTTTGCTGTGTCCGCGGTCGACCCTAATTCAAATCGAAGAAAGAAGAGACTAATGGTCGTTGGGTATGAACCGATAGGATCCACTGGCAGGCACCTCCTCATTTTTTTCCATGTATAGTTCCGCATGCATGATTTAAGAAATGAATCTACACTAACCAAACTCCAGTCAACCATGCATTAATCTTAAGGATTATATGATCATATTTTACTTTTCGAGTATGTTTTTCATAGGCACAACATTTCAATCTTAAATTTCTAGCTCTTTAGTTTGAAGGTCTTCATGAATATGTACATCTCCATAATAAAAACAAAAATCCGTTTAATACGATGTGAAGCACAAGATAAAAGCTGCACTAATTATATATAACAGTCTTGCAATGCTGCTTAAACCCCACTATAATGGCTGCAAGACTAATCTCTAATGATATAACTAGAGCACAAGGAAAGACATGTGGGGATTTCTAATTAATTTCATTCTCTCTACTATATTAATGCCAAAAGAGGGATGTACAGAACACGTGCAAAATAAACCCCTCTAATTTTCTGCAGCAGTAGCAAAAATTGATAATTTTGAATTATATCATACCTGAAATAAAAAAAATAAAGCATGAACGTTTGTTTTGGGCTAGTGTCGCCATCTCTGTAACTCTTTTCGTTCCAACGTTCTCATCTGTTTAACTAATTCTTTAAATATCTTTTCACATGTCAAAATATACAAACGTGCGTTAACATAGAAGTTTTCTTTAATTATGGAGTGTTTCTCAACCCACCCCTCTGATTTCTAGCTCCATAAAGGTAGAAATATCCATAAATATCAAATAAAAGCTGGAATTTTTAGTTGCATGTTATATACTCACATCATAATAGATATTGTTATATTAGTAGCAGTCTCTCATTTAATTACTCTCTGCTTACATAACCCTTTCCATTAAAAAGAGAAAACGATAATATGGGGATCTGCAGGCAACCCAACTTCTCATCTACTGACCATAAAAACATTTTTAAAATATAACAGAAACAAAACCCAAAAAAAGCAGGGACTAAAACGCCAAAAAAAAAACAATCAAAACTTCACGGGTGCCGTTATCTTCTCCGTCAAAACCAAAGAAAGCCCAGTAGCGACCTTCGCCCCCGCAGTCACAGACTTGGGCCTCACCGCCGGCGGGGTCCACTGAGAGACCACCACCATTATCTTCTCCGACTCGCCTCGCATCTCGAACTCGCCGTCAAAGTTCACGGCCGAGATCGCACAAGGGGCGCTACTCTCTACACTACCCTCTCCTCCGCCGACGTCATCCCTAACGTACGGCGCAAGCCATTTCGCCTTCATGTACTCGGGCCTCCGCCATGGCGGGAAATGCAGCCCCTTCTTCTTCAAGCTCTGCCTCGCTGCTTCCGAAACTAATGTAACGATCTGCTCGATTCGAACGGGCTTGCCGACGACGATCGAAGGCAGAGACTGCAGAATCGCGCCATAACTTTTCGTCGGTCGAGCGATCTCGAACTCAGATCTGAAATCGACGTCGACGATGAAGCGATCGGACTCGATTATCACATCGATGTACTCATACTCGCCTAATTGATACAATCTCTGGTTAATTAGCAACTATTGAATCAACAAGGAGCGATTTTTTTTTTTTATTCTTTTATAAATACCTGCTGGAATTGAAGGGGATTTTCCCCATTTCGACCTGCAGATCGAAGCATCGTAGCCTAAAGATCGAAGATTTTCCCTTACGATCCTGATGCAATTATCTTTCCCTTTTCCGATGTTGATTTTGTTGGCCTCAACGATCTTCGACGCATCCGCCAACAGATTGCGCTCCGTTAAGCTCTCGCACGGCAATAAACCCTAACAAAATTATGCAACAGTTTTAAAATATGTGACAAAAAAGATGTGATCGCTCATAACAACCAACCTTAAGCAACTCCGGTGCGTCGCTGCCGCCGACGGCGGAGCTGTCGTCGCAGTTGCCGTTGAAGCAGTTACAGCATCTGCGGCAGCACTTTGACGACAGCTTATCGTTGCTGTCCTCGATGAAGCTGACAACGAGCTTATCCAAACACACAGAGCCCGGCTCGAACTCGCATTCGTCCTTCTCCTTCGCATCTCCAGCGCTGGAGAGCTTCGGGAACTGCCGCTCGAAGAGCCGCTTCAGCCTCGACTTCACCGCTGCGGGCTTCGAATAAGGTTCTTTTCTGATCGTCGACAGCGGCAGCGGCTTCGCATCGATTGGCATTTCAAGCAAAAGAAGCGAGCATTTGCAAAGACGAAGCCTTTTTTTATAAGGGGAGGTTTGGTTCCGGTCACCGTCAGTGATCGTAAGGAGAGGTGATTTCACCGGTGGGGGACTAAAACGGGTGAAAGCCAGGGAGTGGAGAAATTGGGGAGTCTTTTTTCTTTTTATTTTTCTGAAAAGATAAAAAAAAACGAGTTTTTGTTTGGTGCGTGTGAGAGAGCGTACTGAGACACGTGCGGGTCACGTGGAGCGGTTTCTTGGAATGGTGTTGGTGTGTTGCCACACGTGTCAGTTTGTTCCATTTTTGGATGACGTCAGGGGAATACCGGAAACGCCCATGGAATTCAGCAGAATATTCTGATGATTTTTTAATCCATTTTGAATCAACTATAAAACCGTCGTGGATATAGAGGAAAGACAATATAAAAATAAATAATTTATCCGTTCCACGTGGGCAATAATTTTGTGTTTCCATATCTCGCCTCCAACATCTTTAAGTTCAAAATTTTTACTTAACTAATTATAAAAATGCCCTTCATTGATTATAATTAATGGGAGATTAATTTTAAACAATTTAATTATTTAAAGGTTTTAGCGAGGAATATAGAAATACAAAGTTTTAGGAGATATGCCCTTGGGAATTCAGTTGGCTGGGTTTCATAACAAGTGCCCTGGTGTGTGGTTACCATCATAGTCACATAATCCACGAATTATTCGGCGAATTCGTGAATAATTGGCGAATTCTCGAATTATTCGAAAAAACAGCGAATAATTTACAAAATCAAAACCCATCGTCTCATATATTAATTTCTTGCTCGAAATCATTCCCGAACATTTCCCGAACACTTGCCAAATCTTTTCCGAATACCTGCCGATTTTTTCCGAATAGTTCTCCGAATCCGAATTTTCGACCTCACCGAATTATACCGAATCACGAATTTATGACTATGGTTGCCATAGCTAATTAACCGCACTCAACCAGAGTTGCATTAAAAACCATTTCGAAATATCAATATAATTGAAACCATCGAAAAGTTGTAGCCGAAACCTTAGTTTTCATTAAATGAGCAACTTTTATGCAAGTTGCGTTCTTTTATTTGTGTTGAAAATCTCCAGCCGAATCAGCAACAGTTGATAAGTGATATAGGACTAGAGGTGTAGCCTTAAAGGGGATATTTTTGTTGGCCAGAAGGATGAAAGCAAACCATAGAGACTTATTGCTCTGTGCGGAAGTTTTGTATAATATTTAATAAGAGAGAACGAAATCTCCGGTGGAAGGAATTTCCTTCTACGGCGTCAAAAAAAGTCAATCTTCCACAAAATTTTTTGAAGATCGGTAACCACCATTTTCATCTTCGATATCATTCTTTAAGATGTTGATACACTAAATTTTGTATGATTCTAATACCTTTTTTTCAGTAGTGGGTGCAAAATTAACAGTTTTCCGATGGTAAAATATTTTCCATATTTTTAAATCACAAAATTAACAGTGAAAAGATATTAGAATCATATGAAATTTGATGTATCCACAGCTTAAACGATGGGAATGAAGATTGTGGATGCGGAGGCGATTTCCTGACACCGAGGTTTCGTTTTCTCATTTAATAATAAAATGTTTTAAAATTGTATTTAGAATCTGTCAAGCTTTCATTTTGGCTAAAAATAATGAAATATGAGAATGGATAAAATAAAGAATCTAAAGAGCGGTTTCGGGGTCGTCGTCAGGTGCAAGAGGCGGTCCCACATGCGAGGCCGCACCGGACTCGTGTCCCAACACATGTGATGTGAGGTCAAATCACAGCCGTACAATCGATCGGGCACTCATTTGCAAATATTATTCCATTTTGGATCGTACGAAAAAAGTAAATACTCATATACGAGCATCATCAAGTATTTTGTATTGATGGCTAAAGCTTACACTCAAGCATTTGCGTTCTGCCACAAAATGAAGGGCTTTTTTAAGATTGGAAGATCCTAGCTCACAAGTATGTGTCATTATCATGGCATGTTATAGATTTTTTTGGGTAGTTGATTTTGTACCTGATGGGGGTCAAAATCTCTCTAGGTAGTTGTCCTCCGTCGATTTTGCTGCAAGCATGTCACAATCCGATACTTTGGCCCGTGACCGGCACTTAGCCACGTAACGTCTACAGGCGTAACGCGACTAAATAAGCCGAAACCCAGAAATCAAAACCAATAAATATAGAGTGATTAAAACATTTTTTGTAAAACAGTTATACCTGTTTAAGAAACTTTAATTAATTTAGTAGAAATCCCTTTTTAAGTTGAAGAGTTATATTTTAATAATTTTGGCAACATTTCCTTTATAAACATTTGTCCCGCAAGTCGGGTAAAGGCAGGGTGTAGTAGAAATAACATGTGAAATGAATAGAGCATCACAATATAATATACAACGCCGTAGCGAAGAATAAGCAGTAAGGCAAAGACAAATATCATAAAAGGTAAGACTGCATAAAATAAAGTCGGCTCACAGGCGAGCTCGACACCAGAGTACAAAATCATATACATCGTCCTCACAACTGCCTCTAAGTCAATACAGGAAGGTAGATGGAGAATACTAGATACATCAATATACAACTGAAGGATAAACAGATACCGTACAAAACCCACCTAATAGCAAAAGGGCTAACACGCCTCAGAAATGGTATCTGTGCCAAAAGATGCGGTAAACAGCCAGCCGCGACTACTCCAAAGGGCAACCTGCAAGCACTGTGGCACAACGGGGATGAGTTGCCAACTCGTGAATAGTAGATAACATATAAAGGTAATCGCGAGTATGCACGTGCTGCGATACTCTAAACTATGCCAACTAATAAACATCTATATGATGAACTGGATGCTCAATATCATGCAACAAGTGCTATCTAATAATCATCTCTATGTGATGAGCAAGATATGTGATAATCAGGCATGGCGATGCATCTAACAACCCTATATATATAATGAGCAGGGTACGCAATAATATGCAAGCATGTGTACTCTATCAGGTATACTAGCTACAGGATGAGATGTCAAGTACTGAATGCTGAGTATGGAAATGAATAATATCTACACGGAATATCAACGTGGAAAAATAACTGGTGTCTATCAATACACCAAAACCGAGTACAACTCAAGCGTTGTCATCCACATCGGTCCTCAAATCCTGTAGTCTCATAAAATCGGGAGTGCCCATCACCGGCACTCAAAATATCATGAAATCAGCCGTGTCCAGCATCGACACGCAAATCCTCCAATATGGGGTGTCCGTCCATCGGATCTGCCCACGGGCTCCGTCTGCGGAATCGGCCCTCGGCTCCGGCAGTACGCGTCGTCCCGTATCCATCAAGCTACTCTGGTCAGTATCCTCCGGATAACCGCTAGGTCCAACCAATCACCGGTAGGTAGTAGTCCTTCCGCCGGGCTCACCGTCTAACAATACGAGTCTTCTCGCCCCGGGGTACCGTACCGGGTCCACCATATACCCGCAATCGGTGCCTACCTCTCCTCGAATCGGGTATACTCACACAAGCTCTCTGGAACCGAGAAAACTCATGGTGGACGCACTAAATATCATATCAAGGGAAACCGGGTTTTCAAACAGTGCGTATTTTCTTAAAATAGTACTCCGGTTCCCAAATCCAGAAATTACAGAAATCAAATCCAATGCGTAGATCCATGCAATGTGTCGTATGACACTACGAGTAAAAGAAAGGGAGAACCGCTCTTTTTAAAAGATCCAGTTTTGAAAATATCGTTTGCGGTCCCTTAGTTTAAAATCAAGTTAATATCATCCATGTATGCAACATATGAATGTGGTAAAGGTATAGATGTGCGAATGGATAAGTACGCAAAGTGAATATAGCAATGTACATGTGCACTAATGTAGACATATGGTGTATATGCGCCCGAGTATGACTATATGTATATGAATATGTGAGGTATAAGTCACAAGTATGAATATATGTGATGTGTATGTCACAAGTATGAATATGTGAGGTATAAGTCACAAGTATGAATATATGTGATGTATACAGCAAATCATGTCAATGTCAAAATAAGCAGAATCAATATAATATGCGGTTTATAGCAATCCTACATTGTGAGTGGCATGGCAATCACTAACGGCATGAGTGTAGCATATAAATCGTGCTCGTGCAACTTGGACCGTTAGTGATAGTGCAGTGTTCTATACTACCAGTATATCTATATGGACACTCATGACTACTAATCCTATTACGCCTTGACGCTTAACGCCATACGGGCGATTTCCCCGTAGATGTTAAATCTACTCACCTGGTCGCGTGCTAAGTATAGCCGACTACTTGCTTCCTTTTCCTGGCGACGTCTGACGTGCCCGCCAGTGAACCTGGAATTACACAAGGAATCCAATCATATGAGCAAGAATCTCGCAAAACGCGATATCGAAACAAAACGTGAAACTTGCGTCGCGAATCAACGCGCGTGTGTGCGATACGCTGAAACGTGTGTGCACGCGTCTACGACTCAGCCCGACACGCCGCGATACGCTGAATCACAAAACCCACTCGCGTATCGCGCGTATCGCGCAAACTAAAAACACCAGAAAACGATATATCGTCCCAGATTCTACCCAGGTTACAATATTACAAAACTATTTATACCATGGACCTACAAAACATAGAAGATACCCACCCTAAAAACCCTAGCTCCCATCTCCCTGCTCTGGCCGCAATTTACGGCCAGATCGATTATTTCGGCGGCCTGAAGGTTGGCTGGTGGGGTCGGGCTCTGGTGGTGGGGTCAGGGTGTCACTAGTATGCTACGGTCCACTCAATTTTATTATGGAGTCACTGGGGTAACAGCAGATATCAACAAGCTAAGTTTTTCTTTAAAAAGTCACATTTGCACAAACATGAAAATTCAGGGTATTTTGGTGTAATCTGGGTTTACCTAGGTTCACAAGGCCCTAACAACACTTAATTAACTTAGTCTAGCTAAAACTAACCTTACTTAAGCAAAGATCACACTAAACATCACAAATATCACTAATAACACATAATCTAGCACTAACAATCACAAATTTACACTAATAAGCTAAACCGACACACAAGTCAAGCATACGTGCAAGTGAAGCTCAGAGGTTATACCTCACTTGACCCTACGACGCTGGGTCAGGAGAAGAAGAGAAGAAGAAGAAGCTGCCACTGCTGCTGCTGCTCCAGATGCTGTTTCTGTTGCTACTGCTACTGCTGATGCTGATGCTTGCTGTTGCTGTTGATGTTGTTATTGTTGCTGATGGTGTTGTTGATGCTATGTGTGCTGTTGCTGCCCGTGCTGTGGCTGTGGGTGTTGCTACTACTGCTGGGGCTGAGCTGCTGCTTGCACTGCTGATGCTGTTGCCATTGCTGTTGTTATTGTTGCTGCTGCTGTGCCTGCAGCTTCTGTTGTTGCTGATGGAGCTGAGAGTGTGTGTGTGAGAGAGAGAGAGTGAGTGAGTGAGATATGAGAGTGTGTGATGCAACAAAAGAAATAATAATGCACAAGGTCAAGCCTCCATTTCTCTCTCTCTTGCCACATTAAATGCAAGCATGGGCTTGCCATGATGCACCTCTCTCTCTCTCTCTCTCATTTAATGCAAGCATGGCTTAGCCATGATGCATTCTCTCTCTCTCAAGTCAACCAAAAGCATTTTAAATCCCATTTCATTTTAAAAAGAAAACAATAACCTTAATTAAAATCATTTAACTTAACAAGGAGGGTTTAATCCACCATGGTTGTTAAACATGGTTTAACCCAAATTTTAACCCTAGTTTACATGCACAAGTTTGTGCAAGCTTGGCAAAATTTTAGAAAAATATTTATTAAATTGGAAAAATTATTGGAAAATCAATTTGGTAAACTTTTTTATTAAAATCACATTTTAAAATATAATTAGCCACTAAACACATCCTAGGGTGTTACAATCTCCCCCCTTAAAGAAATTCATCCCCGAATTTAAAATATAAAGCAACGCATACCTTCAAAGAGATGAGGGAACTTCTTCCGCATCTCGCCCTCGGCCTCCCAAGTGATCTCATCACCATTCGGGCTGCGCCAAAGCACCTTTACTGATGGCAAGACCTTCGATCTAAGTTTCTTCACTTGCCGGTCCAAGATCA
Organism: Agapanthus africanus; assembly: GCA_030015575.1. Taxonomy (NCBI): domain Eukaryota; kingdom Viridiplantae; phylum Streptophyta; class Magnoliopsida; order Asparagales; family Amaryllidaceae; genus Agapanthus; species Agapanthus africanus. Next base: position 644,995,183 of record CM057337.1, on the reverse strand, counting down.
CGACTGGCTGCTCGGTGAACGTAAGATCGCGCTCGAGCTGAACGGCCTGATGCTGAATCATGTGCGAAGGGTCATGCAGGTATCTGCGAAGTATCGACACGTGGAATACGCGGTGAACATCTGGGAAGTCGGGTGGAAGAGCCAAACGATAAGCTACTGCGCCCACACGCTCGAGGATCTCGAAGGGACCTATGAATCTGGGGCTAAGCTTCCCCTTCCATCCAAACCTCATTACTCTCTTCATCGGAGAGACCCTCAGAAACACGCGATCGCCAACTGCGAACTCTAGTCTGCGGCGGCGCCTGTCAGCATACGATCTCTGCCTGCCCTGAGCTGTCCTCATCCTGTCTCGAATCCGCTGTATCTTCTCAGTCGTCTCCTGTACGATCTGTGGCCCCAAAATACTGCCCTCGCTGAGCTCTGTCCAACAGACAGGCGATCTACATCTCCTCCCATACAAGGCCTCGAAAGGTGCCATCTAAATAGTATCCTGGAAGCTATTATTGTAGGAGAACTCTATCAAGGGTAAATGATGATCCCAGCTACCACTAAAGTCTAAAACGCAAGCTCGGAGCATGTCCTCGAGAGTCTGAATGGTCCGCTCTGACTGTCCGTCGGTCTGCGGATGGAATGCCGTGCTGAAACTCAAACGAGTGCCCAAAGCCTCCTGAAGTCTATGCCATAATCTGCTGGTAAACTGGGTGCCTCGGTCGGACACAATACAGGTCGGGACCCCATGTAGTCGTACAATCTCATCGATATAAATCTGGGCGTACTGCGCAAATCCGAAAGTCGTCTTCACTGGCAGGAAGTGAGCCGCTTTCGTCAGACGGTCCACGATCACCCAATGTTGTCATACCCTCGCCTAGTCCTGGGTAGACCCACCACGAAATCCATCGAAATCTGTTCCCATTTCCACTCCGGAATGGGTAATCGTGGACCGTCTGACGAAAGCGGCTCACTTCCTGCCAGTGAAGACGACTTTCGGATTTGCGCAGTACGCCCAGATTTATATCGATGAGATTGTACGACTACATAGGGTCCCGACCTGTATTGTGTCCGACCGAGGCACCCAGTTTACCAGCAGATTATGGCATAGACTTCAGGAGGCTTTGGGCACTCGTTTGAGTTTCAGCACGACATTCCATCCGCAGACCGACGGACAGTCAGAGCGGACCATTCAGACTCTCGAGGACATGCTCCGAGCTTGCGTTTTAGACTTTGGTGGTAGCTGGGATCATCATTTACCCTTGATAGAGTTCTCCTACAACAATAGCTTTCAGGATACTATTCAGATGGCACCTTTCGAGGCCTTGTATGGGAGGAGATGTAGATCGCCTGTCTGTTGGAAAGAGCTCAGCGAGTGCAGTATTTTGGGGCCACAGATCGTACAGGAGACGACTGAGAAGATACAGCGGATTCGAGACAGGATGAGGACAGCTCAGGGCAGGCAGAGATCGTATGCTGACAGGCGCCACCGCAGACTAGAGTTCGCAGTTGGCGATCACGTGTTTCTGAGGGTCTCTCCGATGAAGGGAGTAATGAGGTTTGGACGGAAGGGGAAGCTTAGCCCCAGATTCATAGGTCCCTTCGAGATCCTCGAGCATGTGGGCGCAGTAGCTTATCGTTTGGCTCTTCCACCCGACTTCCCAGATGTTCACCCCGTATTCCACGTGTCGATGCTTCGCAGATACCTGCATGACCCTTCGCACATGATTCAGCATCAGGCCGTTCAGCTCGAGCGCGATCTTACGTTCACCGAGCAGCCAGTCGTGATCTTGGACCGGCAAGTGAAGAAACTTAGATCGAAGGTCTTGCCATCAGTAAAGGTGCTTTGGCGCAGCCCGAATGGTGATGAGATCACTTGGGAGGCCGAGGGCGAGATGCGGAAGAAGTTCCCTCATCTCTTTGAAGGTATGCGTTGCTTTATATTTTAAATTCGGGAACGCATTTCTTTAAGGGGGGGGATTGTAACACCCTAGGATGTGTTTAGTGGCTAATTATATTTTAAAATGTGATTTTAATAAAAAAGTTTACCAAATTGATTTTCCAATAATTTTTCCAATTTAATAAATATTTTTCTAAAATTTTGCCAAGCTTGCACAAACTTGTGCATGTAAACTAGGGTTAAAATTTGGGTTAAACCATGTTTAACAACCATGGTGGATTAAACCCTCCTTGTTAAGTTAAATGATTTTAATTAAGGTTATTGTTTTCTTTTTAAAATGAAATGGGATTTAAAATGCCTTTGGTTGACTTGAGAGAGAGAGAATGCATCATGGCTAAGCCATGCTTGCATTAAATGAGAGAGAGAGAGAGGTGCATCATAGCAAGCCCATGCTTGCATTTAATGTGGCAAGAGAGAGAGAAATGGGGGCTTGACCTTGTGCATTATTATTTCTTTTGTTGCATCACACACTCTCATATCTCACTCACTCACTCTCTCTCACTCACACACACACACACTCTCAGCTCCATCAGCAGCAACAGAAGCTGCAGGCACAGCAGCAGCAACAATAACAACAGCAATGGCAACAGCATCAGCAGTGCAAGCAGCAGCTCAGCCCCAGCAGCAGTAGCAACACCCACAGCCACAGCACGGGCAGCAACAACACACATAGCATCAACAACACCATCAGCAACAATAACAACATCAATAGCAACAGCAAGCATCAGCATCAGCAGTAGCAGTAGCAACAGAAACAGCATCTGGAGCAGCAGCAGCAGTGGCAGCTTCTTCTTCTTCTTCTTGACAAACAGAACTGGAGCACCCCAAGGAGAAACACTGGGTCGAATAAGTCCCTTGTCCAGCAAATCTTGCAACTGACTCTTCAACTCAGTAAGCTCCGCCAGGGCCATCCGATAAGGCGGTATAGAAATAGGCCCCGAGACGGGAATCAAATCAATACAAAAAGCAATGTCGCGCTCAGGCGGTAGCCCAGGAAGCTCGTCAGGGAACACATCAGGGAACTCCCACACAATCGAAACCTGCTCCAACGGAACATCTGTGGCTCTAGTGTCACAAACATAGGCTAGGAATCCCTGACATCCCTTCCTCAAAAGTTGTCCAGCGCGAAGAGAAGAAATCAAAAGGTGAGGAGTGGCACCACTGTCACCCTGCACGACAAAGGCCGACTCGCCGGGAAAACAGAACCTCACTGTCTTCTCGCAGCAGTCCACAGACGCATAGCACGTGGCTAACCAATCCATGCCCAAAAGAACGTCGAAATCCAATATCTCTAGAAGGATTAAATCGACAGGCAGATCTCTATCGCCAATACGGACGACGCAGGATCGGAAGACGTACCTAGCAACAAACGACTCTCCCACGGGAGGGGTCACAACAAGCGGCTGATCAAGCAGGCCGGACTCTCTGTAAGTGCACGGCGGCGCCCCGGCCGTCAATCCGACGGCCAAATGCGGAAGCGGTGATAAACTTTAATTTTTCATGAACTGGCAAATCGCCGCGCACTAATACCCGGATCGAACCATTAATTAGTCCTAGCTAACTACAAGATGGGGAAGAGAGATATACCGACTGATCCAAGTCCTCCGGTCTTCTCGTCGTCGTCCCGATCTCCTGCGGAATGTCCTGTCTCCACCTCGTCGCCGGAAGTGCACCACATCGCCTACATCTTTTACGGGCTCCCACCTCAATGCCGAGGCAACTCGGGCACGAAGCTGGCTAGTCGACGTGCCCAAGATTTACTGTAGAATGTAGTGTAGAGACTTGTGTCTCATTTGGGGTTCATGGAGGTGCCATTTTGGTGGAGGGATGATACAAGAATTATGTGGAGGAACTTGGGGATTTTGGAGCATGAAAAGAACAACAATTTCACTCTCCAAAAATTTGGACAGCCCCTCTAGGGAAGTGGCCAGCCATGGCAATGCAAGAGAGTGAGAGAGTGGAGAGAGTATCAAAAGAATGAGAGAGCCATGCAATAATCCAAAAGGAGAGAGAGAGAGAAGGCTATCATGCAAAGGAATGATCACAAGGAAAGTCCAACACTCAAACAACAATCATCACACTTCATCATCAATAAGCATGATGACAATCAAAGGCCAACACTCCACCACTACCATCATGAAAACATAAGTCAAGCCATTATGGTCAAAAGAGGTCAAATGATGGTGCAAGTATCATGATACAATAATATGCAAAGACCCCCTCCACAAATACTTATTTGCAACAATGCAAATAAGCCCTCCTCCACCAATCTTCGGCCAATGAACGATACAAAGGAAATTGGCCGAAACGGAAAGCAAACTGGCAACTCCATAAAACTGGTCCCGTAATAAATTACAGGAAAACCCCGATACTGTGCATACACACCCGCATTTGTATTCCGACCGAAATACAAATGCAATGAGACAAAATCTACACTGTACTATACTAGGATCCGGCTTAAACCAAAGCCGGCTAGTAATATCCGTTTGATCCTGATCCGTGTAATACCGCACGTATCTGATCGAACCCTGCCATATATCCATACGGCCTATAGTACAAACTGTCCGATCCTGATCCGTGCAATACCGCACGTATCTGATCGGACCTTGCCATATCTCCATACGGCCTCTACAACCTTTCGCCCGAAAGCTGAGTAACTGAATGTGGGGACTCTAAAGACTCGTCAACACCTTGGTTGTGGATTTAACCACTAGCACGTCAGAGGTATAAGCCAATACGTAACGGGCTACCAGGTATTGACTAAAAGGGACGTCTGTGAGCGAACTCAGCCTGACAACCTTACTGAGCCTGTCAGTGACAATATCCATACAGTCCGGTCCGTTCGTCTATGAGCATCGCATGGCGGGCCTAGGGGGTTGGTAAAAGTCAGACCCTCAAAAGCGGTACAAGTCGTGTCGGAGTGTAGCCCAGAACACCCTGAGATACTACTGGAATACCTACCAGTAAATCTCCTTGCCTCGGCCGAGGGCTTCGTGTAATGGCTCTCCTAGACACAGCACGACCTCACCCCCAATACCGGGAGAGACGAACCCCTGAAGATACGCTCACTGCCTCCATGTGGCTCGGGACTGTACCCAACTAAAACCTGTTTGCACGACTCCTTTGAGCCGTGGTAGGGTAGTAATCAAAGTACAGTGGGAACTCACACAAGACAAATGACGATCCCCAGGTCGATGAACTAACCTGTACACATGTCACCAGGGAACTGCCATCTGACGTCTGGTATATGACCAACTAGCATGTTCCCGGCGAGTCCTGTCCGGTGTACTCATAACCCAATGAGCACCTGTATACATCTTAGGTGATCCAACTGACACCAGTGGCTTGTGAGACCGGCCACCGCCCCTCGTCGGGGTCTCGACTGTATACACTAGTCTACTCTGGAGTATCGATGCCCTGTCTCGAAACTCACACGACTAGGGACCATTTAAGGATATGCTTATAGACCCCCAGCTCCCACTTATATGATCGCCCTCATACTGCTGTTGGTCAAGCAAGAATCCTAGGGGCTCTACCAACGTGTAATAGCGACTTGTCAGGTCACTTAAAGCAGTACACGATGATAAAGGTAAACCAGATAGCATACTATCATCTCGAGTAAGACTGTCCTACCGGGATAGGTCCTCCATCAATCATTGCAATCACGTACCTGTGACCTAATAATTGACTCTGAGGGCACTATCTCCAACAATCTCCCACTTGCACTCAAGGCTAATTATTGCGATGTCGCATACTCACAGCCCGTGTGACACCGCACCCAACTCCTCTACTAGTCAGTCTCACAAAGCTCGTTTGCGAAACTATTGCGTTCGAGGAATAGCCTTAGTGAGTGGATCCGCTTAGATGTTTCTTTCTATGTCTCTCTAAATCTCAAGTTCGCGGAGAATGTCATCTCCTGAAATGAGCAATACCTGTCTTAGAATATGTCTGGATGTCTGATGGGACCTAGCTCATAAATGAACTTCAAATCCAAACTTCTTAGACTGTATCGTCAACTGAACTTAATCAGTATCCTGTGCCATGCCTCCCTCAGTATTGCCTTGGACCACCTGTCCAAAACACTGCCCCTCGTCAGAAGGAAAACTATAACTCTGACGACCACCCTGTCGTCCAGGTCACCTTGGAAGCCTGGAATGATAACTGTCTCCTGAATGAGGCTGTCGTTATCATATCCCTAGAACATCCACTTATGTTCTAAAACAGCTTCCGACTGTTTCTCCAGGATTGGATCAATGTCAACTTATTGCATCTAGTGCAAGAACAACATCTGGTGTGGTACTTGACATCTCATGATTGACTCAATTGCCTGAGCAAGTGATCTGCCAATCATGCACATCCCTCTCCCCTTTAGTCTGTAAGACACCTTTAGAGAGGGTGACTCCATCACCTGCAGGTACACTACCGTGCCAGGAGTCGTCCATTCTAAATACTCTTAGAATGCTGTCTAAGTACCCTGATTGGGAAACCACCCAAATCCAGATCTAAAACCATAGATCTAGTAACCAGTATGTCTGATATAATGTCCAAGTCCCATATGGAGAAACTACTGTGTGACGACCAAAGTATAACCGATCGTAGTATAGGAGTTTCTTTTCCTACTCTGTGTGTGTCATCCAAATACCAGGACATCACACCCTACTACCTTCTCAACAGATCCATCCCCTATTCTGATGAAGTCAAACCCATGACTGTCACGTCAGAAATAGATGATCTATCTCCGCTATATCTGCTTTAGTCTATAAATAGACATAAGCCACCTGTCCACCAATGCTTCCGCTGCTCCCACTGACTACGACAACCCTCTGGCAGAGTCATATATACGTACACTTCTAAAGCTAGTTTAGAACGACGCTATACTCATCCTCCCGCCGGGTCTCGTAACCTGGAACAACAGCAATGGCAATTGTGGGTAAACAAGAACTTCCCTGTCACCGTCCTTGAGGCTACCGGAGTACCTCTCGGGTGCCTGAAGTTACCCACCTTATCTGCGGAGTGGCCAATGGAATGTCAAACCAGATTGAATCTTTAGGTTCCTATGAAATCTTCAGTAATCGTTTGTGGTTCTGGAATCACTCCCAGTTCTACCATACTCCCACTACTGTTTTCTGAAAAAATCCATTTTTAATAAAACTGTGGCGAGTCTAGAACAATATTGCTATTGTTCATCCAGATGGTAGAAAGTCAACCCTCGTCATAGCCTGGGTCAACCCACAAACAGCCATTACAGAAACGTGCCTTGAGTTGTCCAGTGTCTGGTTTTAATCATAAGCCGGACAACTCCCCGTACCTTAACACCGTTAAGATATGAACTGTTCTATATCCAATATAGAAACAGAGGCACTGATTTAATTGAACCAGATTCAAATCATGCAGCTGTATCCAGGGCATGTGAACTAAATGGAAAGAGGCCGATCAGCGTTACTCAACTTAGGAATGCTTCCAATCATGAGTAACCTGAAAGAGAAGCAAGATCTCTTAATCACTACTATCAACTGAATACCATACACAAGTATCTACATCTTCGATCACTTTGAAGAATCCCGATACTTGCAATACCTGGTTCTCTACTTTATTCAAATACCCATAACTTCTCAAAATTCGGACCCTGTGTTTCTACGAAACATCTGTCTAAAAACTAGAGAAGTCATAAGTAAACCGAATATAGTACGAGGACCAACCCCTCTGTCCTGATGGACCCTGGATAACATACAATACTCTGTATAAGTCCCTTGAGTCTGATAACTCATTCACTGTGTGTCGTAGGTTGAAAACTGTACTCATGGTTAAGAAGAATTACACCGCTGTTTAATGCTCCTTACCTAACCATCCACTGATATAGGTAAATGTCGTAGACATAATTTTAAAAAGGTATATCTCACTCTATGAAAATAGACGTACAGATATATCAATTTGAAATTGGTGCATGACAGCGGATATTCAAAACCAAATATTTGCCGACCGGCAAACAGTCCAGGTGACTTCCTCAAATATCACCGATTACAACGAATCCCGATATAATAAGGATGATCACCCAATTCCCAATAACTTACTCCCACTCATCATCTGTAAAACCATACAGATGTGAGAATCAAACTTGGTAAATACATACCCTGGAGCAAGTGTCTAATTGGGAAATCAGTTTTCTTTTAACATTACACAGTGAAGCTGAAACATTGAAATGTTTCGATGGGGTATCCTGGTATTCCTAGTAATGCCTCTTCCAGATTCACGACTGTAACCGTATAATTCTTTGCCACCTCTCCAAATCCCTTTATATGTCTTTAGTCATTACCTTCTGCACACCCCTTTAGGCCAAATGGTTTTCTTCCTTCCCTACCGTTCGGCACCAGCCTATGGTTTGGAAGAAGACTATCCAATAAGCATAATGGGTGTACTGTCCTAATCCTAGGAGCACTCGCAATGCGAGAGAAGGTGAAGATAAAAGACACCTGAATAAACCTTATTCCTATTTCTCCTGAACCAGAATCCATCCCCGAACTGGAACAAGTTCCTTTCGAGTTCGTATATAACCATACGATGGAGTATCCAAATGAACTGTGGATCTTCGTAGTGATACGGAGTGTCCTGGAGAAATGCAAAGGTGATTTAGGATTGGCGAAGGAATACTTGGTTTGGTCGTGAATATCTGTTGCAATTTACTTTGCCCTCTTACTAATCCCTTGCTTTGTCTTAACCTAATACCTTCTGCACACCATTGTTAGGCTAATTGGTTTTCTTCATTCTCTACCGGTCGGCACCAGCCTAAGGTTTGGAAGAAGACTATCCAATTTGCGTAATAGGTGTACTATCTCCTAAACCAAGGAGTACTCGCAACCTGAGAGAAGGTAAAAGGAAAAGACAACTGAATAATCCTATCCGTTTTCCCCAGGACCGGAAACCATCCTCGAATAAATTCCTTCGAGTTCGTATCTAACCATACGATGGTTTTGTCCAATGGAAGTGGACGTTCGTAGTAATACGGGGTGTCCTGGAGAAAAGGGTAAAAGTAGGAGTGGCAATGAGGTTTGCAACTCTGACAATCCAAAAGCCAGTGTTAAGAAGGTTCGGTCAACTTGGTCACTGAGTCATAGTCTTAGGGTCGGGTCAATGGTCGCTGCCAAAGAGAGAGAGAAAAGAAACACTCAGCGTGCACTCTAACCTAGATCAGAATGGTTACCAATTTATCTAATCCGGAAACCTCCCACTGTCACCTCAAATTCTCCTCCAAACCTGAAAGAAGAATTAGTCGGGGTCACCCGAGGAGTAAACTAACTCATCAGTGGAAATCGGGATCCAACTATCATCGCATGATAACGTGACGGAATCCGCTCACGCTATCACACTCCAGAAGGTAAGCGCATATCTGGCAAGTTTCAGTTCTTTTGAAACTCCCGATGTGATTTCTACCCCATGCTCTTATGACCTTGACTTTGGCCAACAAATCATAAGTCACATGTCAAGTTCTACCCGTCATTCTCCAGGTTGATTCGAATCCACCCGCACAAGCCCTTGACTTTGGCCAACAAGGCTATACGACTGTTCTAAACCAACGCATCTATCTATGCTGCATATGAATAACCAACAGCTACCAAACACTGTGCCTTGACTTTGGCCAACAAACACAGCTTGAATACTATTGACTACCCATATGAAACGATGGAGGGCTACGAATGGTTTCTGGCGAAAACCTTTAACGTAAAGAACTTGATATCGTTGAAGGAACGGATAGCTTTTAAAAATATAGTGACGAAAACCGTTGCTAAAGAGGTCACTCCCGGTGAAGGGATCTCGGCTCTTTCCCCGTAGAATGAGGTGCAGGATATTCCAACTGAATACCACGATGCAAAGCAAAAGTAATCGGCTATAGTGAAGTTAATGCCCTGACGCAAACTTCTGTCCAAGGGGTCACTCCCGGTGAAGGGATCTCGGCCCTTGCCTCGTCGACTGAGGAGCAGGATATTCCAACTGAATACCACGATGCAAAACAAAAGTAAACGTCCTTGCAATAACAGCTTTTTGAAAAGTGTTCCAACAACATCAGATTAGGTTTGTTTTTAACTTGCATTGATCCGAATCAATGCAGTCCCATCAATTGATCACACTACAAAGAACGAAAATATACTGACGTACGTATATGCCATCCGCATTCGCCACTGGGTCCCGTCATTACCCGTTAGGTTAGCTAACTAACGACAGAGCGGGGACTGGACTAGCGCGGATGCAAAACATATACAACATCTACTAATATATATACCAATATATTATATTCGCTCAAGGCGTGATAAAATGCAACATCACAGAAATGTACAGCATCACAGAATAAAACAGATATCTGGGATCCCCGGGTTTCACAGAGCCGCTGAAACCCGACGTTCCCCTGGTCGTGTGGATAGCCTGTGCAATGAAAACCTAGACCCCTACGGGCGAGGCAAGTCACCCGCCAAAACCTGAAGCGAGGCAGCCCCCTTCAGCACCGTGAATGGACCACCCAGCACTTCACGGAATCCGGTAACTTGGGCACCCCTCCTGGGTCAACCTGTACCCCCTACGAGTGCGGCGAATAGCCCTCCAATCCTAGAGTGAAGCCCCATCCGTCCCAATGCCATGAGATGCGGGCTTGTTGCCTTCTAGAATCCGGCTATCCGTGCACCCCACCTTAGGGTAATCCTAGTACAGAAAGTAAAATATACATACACCGGGTACATCGACCGCAACCTGGTCGTGCCCCAAAATAATAATACAATCAGGCAGTGACGGCAGTCCACATGTCGGACGCTCGCCCCGCAATATCAAATGTACATAATACAACAGAACAGTACTAGCATTGCATCCAGGCTATCCCCCACGACCGATCCGCAACATCACAGCAAAAACAGAACATCAACGTGAAAGTCACGTTCGCAAATCCGTCTAGCCGGGCTATAGCAGCTAGACAGGATTTACCGATCGAGTGACATTCACGGTCGCGGATATAATGTAAATACTGTGAAATAATGTGTTTAAAATATCCGATCAGTCAAATTTTAACAAGTGGGCCCCAAGCATTACTGTAGCACATCAAGAAATTCTGGGCCCAATGTTATTATTCCAAAACCCCAATTTTAATCCCAGAAAGATACTGTAGAAATTTGGTGCAGGGAACCCAACAGTGTGCGGCGGAACCGCGGCCAAAAGGGGTGTTTGGCCGCGGTTCCGCGCTCCTACTGTGGAGTTGTTGCATCGAATTTTCACAGAACTCTTATTTTTTCTAGTAGATCACTTTTTTGTAACCTGAAAAATTTTTCGACAACAAAAATTTTCAACAGAAAACTGATGTGAACTAAAATGCAGATTTTGGAATTTTGGTCGATCGAAAATGTAAACACATTGCACAAAGCTAGACTAGGTTAATGGCATGGCTCTGATACCACTGTAAGTGCACGGCGGCGCCCCGGCCGTCAATCCGACGGCCAAATGCGGAAGCGGTGATAAACTTTAATTTTTCATGAACTGGCAAACCGCCGCGCACTAATACCCGGATCGAACCATTAATTAGTCCTAGCTAACTATAAGATGGGGAAGAGAGATATACCGACTGATCCAAGTCCTCCGGTCTTCTCGTCGTCGTCCCGATCTCCTGCGGAATGTCCTGTCTCCACCTCGTCGCCGGAAGTGCACCACATCGCCTACATCTTTTACGGGCTCCCACCTCAATGCCGAGGCAACTCGGGCATGAAGCTGGCTAGTCGACGTGCCCAAGATTTACTGTAGAATGTAGTGTAGAGACTTGTGTCTCATTTGGGGTTCATGGAGGTGCCATTTTGGTGGAGGGATGATACAAGAATTATGTGGAGGAACTTGGGGATTTTGGAGCATGAAAAGAACAACAATTTCACTCTCCAAAAATTTGGACAGCCCCTCTAGGGAAGTGGCCGGCTATGGCAATGCAAGAGAGTGAGAGAGTGGAGAGAGTATCAAAAGAATGAGAGAGCCATGCAATAATCCAAAAGGAGAGAGAGAGAGAAGGCTATCATGCAAAGGAATGATCACAAGGAAAGTCCAACATTCAAACAACAATCATCACACTTCATCATCAACAAGCATGATGACAATCAAAGGCCAACACTCCACCACTACCATCATGAAAACATAAGTCAAGCCATCATGGTCAAAAGAGGTCAAATGATGGTGCAAGTATCATGATACAATAATATGCAAAGACCCCCTCCACAAATACTTATTTGCAACAATGCAAATAAGCCCTCCTCCACCAATCTTCGGCCAATGAACGATACAAAGGA